>JAKGUB010000903.1:0-600000 GCA_026261675.1 Hippocampus mohnikei | reverse complement strand
TCTCGTCCACCACTCACCTTGTAGATCATCCCGCGCTTCTGCCCAAACTGGCTTCTCCTCCATGAGGCAGTCCCGCTTGGCCCGACACGACCACACAAAGACATGTGAAGAGGGGAGGCCGCTTTATTATCAGGTCGGAGGCCTAAGAGAGGCAAGAGGATGGGTAGAAGGGCTGTGGCCTCCAGCTCCATCCATCACATACGCCCTGACCTTGGCTTGACCCGAGCGTGGCAGCCAATGAGGCGCCCTCTTCTCCCTCCAAACACTCGCACGCACTTATCTCGCCCCACGTTCGCATCGAAGGGATCGGGTGACACCGAGTGGAGGCTGGATGCTCTTTGTGTCGCCCCGTCGCTCCTTCGTGTCTTTGTTTTTTTACGTGACGAATGTGAGTAACAACACCTGACAAACAGGCTGTTGATCCTGTCTCCTCTCTCAGGCTTGTGCCCCCTCATCACCACCCCCAACACCCTGCGAGGAAAAGCTTTGTTGGTCACAATAGGAAAACAGTAGCACGGTCCTCCATCCATCTCCATAGATTCCTATTGTGAGGAGATGACGTGTCATTTCGCCGGCAAAATGCTACATGCTAATGCTGAGAAATGAAGCACATGCTTTCTCAGGGCTACTATAGGGGCCCTTTACAAGATACAAAAAGTGGCTGCGTTCTCCTTAACTTCATATTTATATCATATAGTATTAATTTTTTAACATTTCACCTGTAATCAAACCCAACACCACCACTAAAAAAAAAAAAAGTCACTTCTAATGCGGCTGATGTTTTGAACACACCCATCACCACCCCCAGCAACTCTGCTGTCATTCAAGCATGGCCTTGCAGTTTAACCACTGCAAACAAACCGATGGGCGGTGTTGTTGTTGCTATGACAACCGCTCAAACAATCTCGGAGTAAAGTCTCCGTTTTGTTAGGCAGAGATTGTGCCTTGCTTCATCTGAAAAGGCTTTGGAGTCAAAAGGTCACGGTTCAAGTTGTGGCAGAAATGCGATTCTGCAGCCTGGCTGCTGTTGACGTGCCCTTGAGCAAGAGGGGGCAGTACGATCTGATGTCTCTCCTTGCTTGCCTGAATGCGTGTGATTTTTTTTTTTTTTTGCAAGTCTGTGTGCTGGGGGGTGCAACACAAATGAGAGAGCAGTAATGATTTATCTTATGCAACACATCAAATAGGATCAAATCTTTCCCTTTGGCAGCGACCTACGACATTCGGCTTCCTTCCGTACATTTGTGCCTTTGGTTACTCTGCAAGGCTGTTAAACACACACAGCTGAACCATGGCCTCTACCTCCTAAACTGCAACGCCAGCAGCGCTCTTGTCAATAACACTCTGCAGCCTGAGCCAAGACTTTGATATGGAGGACCTGGGGCTTTGTTCTCCTGACGGCTGAAGTAGCACGTGTTGCCACATAGCCTGGAGCCCATAATTGCTAACATATCGCATGAGAGGAAAAAAAAACAAACTACAGTGCCTTACTCCATGTACAGAACCAAACGCACAAGGCCCAGGGCAGAAAAGAAGATGACATTTCTTCATGTTGGTGAAGGTTTGGATCTTGGCGTGTTTGTCTGGATGCTTTAGCTCACCTGTGAGCCACCTGTCTGCTCCGCGTACAGGAAGAGCAATGGCGCTCACGCGCGCACTAGAAACACAACCTGGGAGGGATTTGCCAGTCATTTGTGCGCTCACCGACACAAAATGGCATCGCTCGACCTTTGACGGTCATTTACAAGAAGTGACAAAGGCGCTCATTTATCATCTGTCTGCTGGATTTAAATGTTACACGAATATGATTTTGTTTGGTGAACTATTCATGTTGGTTAAATGTGATTTTGATGCTTTCGTTTTATATAGAACCAGCACACTATTTTTTTTTCAGTACAGTTACTCTGAGTATTATTTTGCCCGAATACTTAAGTGACTAATTATTTGGTGGGCTGCCTTTTGGTTTGATTGAAGTCAAATTATTCCAAAGTAACAGTGTCCTGACGTCAGTATAATTTTCAGCTACCCGACCCCCTTTTTTTTAATTTTATTTTTTTACACTCCTCAACTCACTCTCTTGCCAAATATTTAGGTACGCCGGCATCGTCACGATCGCTTTTGATGGACGCTCACGCGAGCCGTTTCCAATATTTTGTCTAACAATCAGAGATCCGATACGGCTCGCGACACAACAATGGTCAAGCCGGTGTGTATTCTAAAGCGAGCCGTGTTGAGATTGAAAGAGATGTTTCAGTGACAGGTGAGAGGCTCACTCGTAACTCTAAGCCTGTCGTTGGGACACGCCCTGAAGCGCATCCCACCGCGGGAGTGTGAGAAGCACTCTGAAACTATGCACTGATACACTGACTGCTTGTCCCCTTCAGGCAAGGACCAGTCTAGATTTGCATCTTACCAAAGCGATCTGCACAAATGCAGACAAATTGATGTGAAGTGGAGTCTTTAATCTGTCTCAACAAACGCTTCCTTATTCTGCAAGTAACAAAAAAAAATTATTTACATATTAATGAGCTCATTTAACACTGATAAAAGTGTAAACGTGGCACACTTTTTTTTTTTGCTTTCCCCCATCTTCTGCAAATAGTGTTAAGCTCTTTGGGAACAGTGTATGCTTGCTCTCTGATAAGGGCCGAATGATAAGATGGATACAACCCGTTTTATCTCTGTGGTTTACATAAAAGATTCTTCCGGTAGCTTGTTGGCTCGGTTTAGCTCTTTAGCTGTTTTCTGATGGTGGTTTGGCAACTGCTCGGTAACGAGGCACAGTAACGTCACAGCACTGGCGTGGTCATTACAGGTCGGGTGGAATTAAGCGCAGAATAAAATCGAATAAAACAGAGGAGAACTTTTGCAGACCTGACATGATTTTGATAAGATAAGAAAACCTTTATTTGTCTCCCAATGGAGAAATTCCCAATTTTCAGCGGCAAAATTGTGAAAGGGAGAAGGAGAAGAACAAAAAGTATCTAAATGATAGGAAATGATGATAGGAAATGCAGCATCCCGTTGATGGCGTTTCAACCGGGTGCTGATCTCTCCCATGCACTTACACGTGTTCACCTGCCTGCTGCTGGACCAGTCGCCTTCATCTTCAGCTCCTCCTCTTCCTCCCCAGTGGTCGTTATTGTTTCAGCTCCGTAGAGACTCCTCTGACAGCACTTGTCTATAACGTCGCCATCATACCTCATTGTGTGTGTGTGTGGTGAAGGGAGTGGGGGGGGGGCGAGGGGGCGGCGGACGCGACTGTGCACATGTTTGCCCTGTAATGACAGCGGCTGTCTATAATGGCTCGTCCTGGCAGGGATCATTCGGTCCACCTTCTCTCCCACATCCGCTGTCCGGTGTCACCAATGTCCGGGTGGACGATGATGTGATCTTTAGTCCCCTCCGTGATCTATAGACTGGCATTTGGCTCAGGGAGCGTCCCCAGGCTCTGACATGCATGCTAAACTTCTGCCGATATTACCCCCACTTCCCTATACCCCCCCTCCCTCCCCTCATCGGCTCAGCCGCCTCCTCCAAGAGGAAGTTAACGCCAGACGCAGCAATATTGTGACATGCAGCATTAGACACCAAAGTGGCAGCTAGCCACTGAAGTTCACATCTCTCTGGAGGAAAGGATGACCTCTGCATGGAGCCTGATCTCATTCAGGATGATTTAAATGTGACTGGATGTTAATTTCTGAACTAAGCCACATCCCCACTTACAATTGACAAAATATTGCATTACTAAAATATTTTTACTTCCGTTTTATTGAAAATATATTTTTTTTCACTGGAGTTGTACACATTATGGGTCACATTAATGTTGGAAAAGGTTTTGAAATGATCCTGGTCTCCCTTTTTATATCATTAAAAAAATTGGAGCAGGAGTGCGTTGACTTTTTATATTCAGAAACATTTATTTAACAGCCCCCCAAGGAAGACGTCACTCCAAAGTGACCCGCGGCAAAAATGAGTTTGACACCCCCAGTGTGTTTTAGTGGGCATGTAGTTTGCACTGACGGAATACTGAGAGCAGATTCATCCTGATGTGACTCTCAAGTCCCTGTGTGGCTCGTTGTATTATCATATTAGCATTCTTCAGTGCTCCGTGTTTTTTATCGCTAATGAAGGCTTAAATGCTCTTTGGCGTATGTGTTCTCAGTGGTCCGCAGGGAGCGCCTGTGTCCCGTCCTGCATTGATGCCATCACGCTCTCATCTGCATGCTTGACAGCGCAGACCTTCTTTCATCCTCCCGCAATCTCCCTTCCTTTATCATCTTCGTCTCTCAATCCGCTTCCGCTCTCCTGCAGTCCCCCCTACCCCCCGTGTCACCTTCCATTGCTTCCCACGCGTGTTTGTCGCTCTTCGTTCTCTTTTTCCAGTCCTTTTGCGCAGTCTTTCCTGCTCTCTGTCTTTGGGTCAATACGACATGTGTTGAGGATTCAGTGGTTGTACTGTCTAGATAAACACCCTGTTAGAAGGATTATCCCTGTTGTCCTAACAATGTAAACCCAGGATTAGGCCCCACTCTCCAGGGATGCAAGTGTGTGCGGGCGTGTGTGCGGGTGGGTGGGTGAGTGTGTCTGTGTGTTGCTGCCTATAGTCTCTTCAAGAGAAAGACTGAAGTAGCATTATTTCAGCACGCATGGATGTACAGCGGAGAAGAAAATATAAATTGGCCTTCCAATTTAGCATCATGGCCATATGATAAAGTTCAAGGGCTAATCATGTGATGCACTAAAGCCCATCCATTCAGCAGCTTTGTGGAGAATTGGAGATGCAAAGGAATGAAAGTGTGGAAGAGAGCGAAGAAGGAGTGAGGTGAAGCTCTTGGAGATGGCTGTGGTGGCGACTGAAAGGCCAAAGGTGAGCCCCTCTCGCAATGTCTCCTGTACCGTAGGGGCAGTCACGACCGGGTCAGCGGAGGTTCAGGTGTCAGCGAACGACAGCTGACTGACGAGACCAAGTGGGACTTCTCCCCGAAAACGCTGTCCCGCTTGGACCTTTCATCCTTCCTTGCCTCCCTCTCGCTGTCGCTCCTCTGTGACCCATCCCGCCCTCCCTTCAGACTTCTCTTTACTCTCGGTCGAACCACACAACTTCAACCTTGTCATCCGCTCATCCTTGCCTCCTTCCTCCCCCGACTCACCTTCTTCTTCACCCTGAAAACTAAACATTACCACAGGCTTTCACTCAGCGGGTCAGCCTGACTGGGGCAGCTCTCTCTGGTGTTGCACACACAGGCAAACACACACACAGACACACACACACATATGCACACACATTTGTAAATGTTTCATGACATCTTTTCATGGGACATCACTGAAGAAATTATACTTTACCACAAAGTAAAGTAATCGTAATAGGGTTGTATTCTCCCTAAAAAAAAAAAAATACATGAACAGCCATTATGTCTAAACTGATGGCGCGCTCACACACTCCCATGCTGGTTATAGGAAGCTTAGCACGTAATGGCACCTAAAATATTTCTGCGCAACATAGAAATGACCAATGCCAAGGCTGCCTAATTGGCGGCTCTCGGAGCGGTCCTCGATGAATTTCGTCAAACAGACGTTCACTGGTGCTGAGCTTTTGTAAGATGTAATACCAGCGTTAACCAGAGGACGGCAGCCATCGCTCACCAGCGCCTCCAACGCCCGACGCTGACACAGTGAAGAAGAGCGTGTCGTTACACGGTAAAGAGGATCGCGTCATGGTTGCCACGATATGAATCTCAAAAAGTTAATTAACAGCACTTTCACCACGGTGTTGAACGTTCGTGCACGAGGATTTAAATTTTGTGTCCTCAATCACACGGATACGTTTAACGCTTAATAGGGTTTGGTGGTTTAATTGGACGCGCGCCCGTCTTGACAGCCTCTCCTTCGAGAGGCGACGCATCCGGGGCCGTCTTGACTGCCTTCAATTGACACTTAACAGAGGTGAGTGAGCAAGCCAGAAAACGCAGCACGTGGTTATTTTGTGGAGTCGAAAATTGTATCCTTTCATTGTATATTTGAAATGACATTTTATCCAAATACTCTTCTGTACATTGGGTCAATTAAAAACAGACGTGTGTGTGTGTGTATGTATGTATGTATGTATGTATGTATGTATGTATGTATGTATGTATGAATAATAATACATTTCATTTGCAAGCACCTTTCACGACACTCAAGGACACTTTACAACCTAGAGCAATAATAAAAAACAGATAAAATTATAAACAAAGAAGAGAAATATTTAAGGTGGATATGCAAGTCTGAATAGGTGGGTTTTGAGCTGTATGTGAGACAAAGATAATTTGTACAAACATGGCCCTTCCCATGTGTCGGTCCATTAGAAATAAGGAAAAGACCATTTTGATTAAACTCGAATGAGCACCTATGGAGCAACAACATACATGGATTGTTACTGACTAGAGGGCAATTGTTGAGTCACTGTTATTGAATCTGTTAACATCCACAGATATATTGCGGCCATTTTGTGCTACATGAGACACTGCGCGCTTTATTTATTGCAGCTTTAGCGCCGATAGGGCGCTTTCAAGTCTACCCGTGCAGCCAGTATATCAACGTGATGTAGCTATTTATGTCATTAGATAGCGTTAGTCTTACATATTGCTACTTTAGAGAATGCTTCAGCTGTCCACTTCATCATCCACGACTGTTTTCTAATTATGAAACCCAGGAATTAAAACACGTGAGCCCTGTAAGGTTAACATCCTAATGTCATAGCAATGGGCCGTTTGCAAGTTATTGCCTCCTTTTGACCCAGTATGTGGCCACAGCTTGTAAATTTAACCACAGCTGATCACTGGTCATAAGGTCAGTAAGATGGAAAAAAAAATAGCTGTTTTTTTGTTGTTGTTGTAACTATAGCAATAACGCTGAGGAGTGCAGTACAGTACAAGGGGACGGAGAATTGATTTATGTAGTGGTAAATTAATGAACGCACACGCAACTGTAGTTATATCAAATTCTCACAGAATGTCAAATATTTTGATGTGTTGTCATATAATTCAGCCCATAGGATTTCTATGCGTCTTTTCAAAGTTATTGTCAGCCTAAACGCATACAATTCAAATAAGTGTGGTGAACTCTAAATTTCAAGGCATCTGCATGTAAATTTTTTTAAATAGTGGATTGGCCTAATATGTGAACATTTTCCAAAAACTAGAAGAAAAAAAAAACACTCGGAAGAAGTGTCCAATTGTCTTAATTCAAATTTTGGAGTCTGTCTTGACTTCAGTGACTGACAATGTAAAGACCTAAAGAAAAGACAATTCAAGCACGTTCATATTTTTAATGATCTTATGGCAGTAAGTTCAGAATGACTTGGGCAATTATGCTAATATGTCCTCATATTTGTTACTAAAGTGTCATTTTCTTTCTTTGCCTCAACTTTTTGCCACATTAAAGCAACCGCATCCGATCCATCTCATCACTCTCAAACTCCCTCGTCATGGCTGCGATGCTGCCCGAGGACCTGAAGACAAGCATACCAATGCGCCTGCAGGTATGCACGCTCACACACTGGCAGGTGCAGCCTTCTTTCGGCGCTGTAGCTTTTCATTAACTTGTCTCGCACAATCAAAGTCTGTCAGCGAGAGTGACATGGGGAGAAAGGACATGGGAGGAAATGGAGTTTTCGTAGATATGGCTGTGTTGTCGTTGCTGCATCGAAAGTAGAACTTCCTTCTCTTGTCTGATAACATTGTTTCTGACTTTTTGTTGTTGTTGTTGTTGTTGTGTCTCAAGGCCTTTCACGGCCAGCACTACAAATACAGGTGAGAAAATGTTACAGTGCTTTGGGTGATGTGCATTCTTTGCTGTCATCTCTTCATAGTTACTGTCCACACACCTGCATGTTAAAAAAAAAAAAAGCCAAACACAAACAAAGTTGAACAATTGATTTAGCTCCTGTATGAGAATACTGTGCAAGTTAAGGATACATTCTAAAATGTACTGAACTGGGGCGTTCATAGCTGTAAAACCACGAGCAAGATTCTTGAATTGATTTTGAAAGTGCATCGTTGTGATAAATAGCCACAGTGGATGCATATCCATCTTTGCGCTAGCAACACTAAGCTAGCATTAGCACTGTGAACAAACGGCGAGCCACGACTCTACATTGGCTGTGTGTGTGTGTGTGTGTGTGTGTGTGTGTGTGTGTGTGTGTGTGTGTGTGTGTGTGTGTGTGTGTGAGAGAGAGAGAGATCCAGCCTCTTATTCTTCATCTATTACTGTACTTCCATTTCAATTTTTCTTCTTTTTTCCATCTTAAAAAAAAAAATTTGGATAGAAGTTCGCATACTGCGGAAATGCCATAACTGTCTAAACGTATACGTACACGTTGAGCCACGTGTAAAGCGCCGGCGTCTTGACGGGGGTGATCTGCCGGTCAATTGGCTGTATTGATTATTGGGACAGCAGAGGATGGTGGAGCGGCAGCAGTAATTAGGGCTTTTTGGTGTGGATTAGCCGAAAGAAAAGGTCACCTGCTCAACATTGGTGGCAGGACCGCTGGCAGTGACAGCGCAGGGAGGGAGCGGGGATGTGTGTGTGTGTGTGTGTGTGTGTGTGTGTGTCACATATAAGGGGAAGTATAATCTGGTGTCATGATTGACATTACATCAGAAAGCAAGGCCTCTTTGACTTAAAAAAAATCTGAACTCATTCACATGCTGTTATATTGTATTATTTTCTATAATTGCGACATGATGATGGTAGTGGATTCGGTGTACTCCCTACTAAAGGGCCGGGTACCTAAGAGTCAGCCCCCCCACCACTGAATGACATCATACACAAAAACGGTTGATCATATCTATAATGTTGTTTAGAAGGTTCAGATCCACCCGTCGGATTTTGGGTGAGTCACTTTGGACTAGTTGCCCATCGCAGCCATGCTATTCAAAAGACACTTCATCCTCAAGGTGTGGTCTTTAATGATTTTTAAAATGTCATCTTAACCTTGTTGTCACACTGACACCATATCATGGCTCTACAACTTTCCTCTCACGAGGCTTGCACTCTTCCAGCTTGCAGGTCTGAGTGTATTTTGCGAGGTCACGACCCTCTTGGGCTGTAATCTCGACAAACAGGACAGAGGAGCTGCCGCAGGACGTACGCTAGCTTTCGTTTGTTTTCTTGCACGCCTTTGTCGAAATGAAGAAACAGAATTTCTCAGTCAGAAAGAAAGCATCAAGGACGGATTTTTTTGGGGGGGAGGAAAACGGGGGAACCTTGGCTTGATCACGTTTCTTCTCTTATGGGCTTTTATGGTATACAAGCAAGTCCAAATTTAGAGTTGCTTCGGTTTAGGGGCACGTTGTGCCGCAGCATGATGCAGACGAGGTCCACAACTAAACTCCAGGAATGTTCAGTGTTCCCACAGAGCAAAGAGAATACGTGGCTGTGAGTTATGTTGTGTGTGTGTGTGTGTGGGGGTCCTGCTCCATTTGTGTTCAAAGCGTCCTCGTTACTGTAACACGAATGGTAATTTGTTAGCTCTTTTATGGTGTTTTGGATTATATTGTTGCAATAAACTGGTTATTGTACGTTTCATTAGAAAAAAATGGTGTTTCAAATATGTTTAACCTTTCGGTTATGTGTCAGTTATGCAGTAATCTAACTCAGGAATACCTAAAGGGTGTTTTAATATGTCTGTGTTTTCATGAGTTGAAATATATTAAAGTGCATTCAAAAAAATATAGCTTTTGCTTTTTTTTTTGTGCTGATTTTTGTGGGTCTAGAATGTTGCCCACCATCAACAAAGACTGCTTTTACTGAATTGGAAATATATACAAGTCAGCGAGTGTCCTCTTCATTGTCTTTGATATACTTTTATCAATTCTGAACATGTACTGGGTTAGCATCGCTCTCGCCCTGTCCCACATAAAATGTGTTCACACCATGTGGAACCAATTGTTTCCCAATAAAAAGCAACAATGCGGATGATTAAGAAGGTGTCTGCTCGTGTGCATTAATGGAGTGTCGGCTCCTCTGCAGCGGGTCAGAGTGAGGCAGCAGCGGCAGCTGCGGAACATTCGGATGCTCGCCAATTGCTGAGCTGCAGCACTCCAAGTGGCAGACATGCAGAAGACGCCCTTGCGCGTCTGCAAAAATAAACCAGACATGAGGAGACAAGCGCTGATTGAAGGGGCTCATATGCAAGTGCTGCTTTGCTTTGCATTGCTTTTTGTGTGGCCCCGTGACGCTAGTGTTTGTGTGCGAGGGAGGGCCCGCAAAGTTACGTGACCTTTCCGCGTCCTTTTGGGTCACGTCATGTTCCCTCGTGTGGAAGAACGCCACTGGAGGGAACGCTCTCTCGCACTGTGTTTACATGTGTTTTGGATTTGTCCCTTCCGACATGCGAGGCAGCGTGCTTGCGTGACTTGAAATGCCAGCGAAAATGGTGTGCCAGCAGAGGTCTTGAGCAAGTGTTGTGTGACAATAGCGGAGGGAGGAGCTGGAAACAAATGAGGGCTAAATAAACTCAAGTGAAAGGTGTGTGTGTGTGTGTGTGTGTGTGTGTGTGTGTGTGTGTGTGTGTGTGTGTGTGTTAGGTTAATGTAGTGAGGACTAAAATTGTCTACTAAAAATCATTTGCTTTCAGGGGATCATATTTCTGGCAGGCTATCAGTAAAAGACACACATCTTCCCTCCAACATAATCAGCGTGGCATATCGTGATCAATGAGAAAGTCGCACACGAAATTGTGTTCACCAGCTGTCAAGTGGGATTTAGCCAATCGGAACCAACCACGGCATTCCTAAAGCGAGCCGCCAAGATGTAACTTATGCTAAACATCCTCAAACGATGTTTCAAATCAGCACGCAAAAGGCGGCGATGTCGTCGGCCGTGTTCTGCCGTTCAAGAAACGTGACGTCGTTTAAATCCTTTGTGGTGCATTCGCTGAATTACTCCTCGACTGGGAGAAATCGCATCGTAGCGAGGTGTGGGAAATGCATTTTAACCTAATTTTAGGTTAAATTTGGATCCTTCCGTTATAAAAGGTCTACAGACAAACTTCATTTTTTTTAAAGCTGAACTGCTAAATGGCAGAGTTGGCAAAAAAAATCTGACTTCACAGTAGTACATCATATGTACAATCTGTGGGGGGGGGAATCAGCTGTTTCTGGTCTGTATCTTGTGGCTCTTATTTGATATACAAGAAGCCACCACAACTGTGGAATGAAAATAAAACATGAAACCTATAACATTTGGTGGTCATCGTGAGGCTGTGGAGGTGCGCCCGCAAGCGTGCGCCAAATAATTGACGCCTCATAAGTCACGCCGTCTGTCTCTGCTTGGTTGTTTTTTCCACAGGCGTGGTGGGTTCTTGTAGACCAAATTGACGAGATGACAGACGGCGGAGTTTTATGTATCATGTACTGCCCAGCCATATTGAATGTTTAAGCAAATATTTTTTAAAAAGTGATCATTTTGGAAAATTGCAAATTTCCCCTGCAAGAGAATCTCAATTAAATAATTCTTTAGTGAACTAAAATGATTCATCTGTTACACTTGTTGACATCCCAACAATTTTGAAGCCAACTGTGGTGCACGAGGGCACTTTAGAACTACGATAAAATCAAACCATTTTTTTTTCTACAAACGAAAAAAAAAAGCGCATTTAACAGAATGCATTTTGAATAGCATAAGTTGGCGACAATGCAGACGGAACAACCACGCTCTAGCTGCGTTAGCTTGCGTTCTAGAGTTCACCAGAGGGTCAAAAGTGTCACCATATACATCACAGCTGTAGCAGAACGGCACACACCGTTGCCATAGTGATCAGCCATTTTTTTTTTTTTTGCCCCCCTGCCGTGCAAAGCCAAACACTAGTGTTCGCTCCGATACGACAAAGGACAAAACCGAATTGTGTGCTCTGACCTAATGCGCGCTCTGTGCGCGGAAAGTGTTTATTTGGCCAGGTGCATCTGCTCGACTTGCAGAGGGGTCGCTGAAGGCGTGTGCAGCGACTATCTGTGCTCTCAGCTGCACGGATGCGTCAGGATACGTAACAATGAGGCGCTGCCCGGCGTGATAACGCAGGCAAAATCATCAGTGTCACAAGCTCCGCTGAACATAATCAGACTGTGCTAGATGAGCCCTCGGATTCGGGACCACGAGTCATCCGATTAAAGAATGCACGCGGCGGGCGTTTCATCACCGCCGAAACAAAGCCGCCCTTGCCCGTCCCACGTGTTCCCGCATCGCCGTGGAAAAAGCCTGTTTCCCTGGCAACCAAACTGGCTCTCTTTTGTCAAGGGAATGAGGGGAGGAGGAGGAGGAGGACAGACACTCCAGGCTGACCTCCACCTGACCTCTATGCAGACATATTGCTTTCTGCTTTACTGGAGGGTGTGTTATGATTATGATGGCTTGTTTCTCTACCTGAGCTGAAAAATTCCCTTCCCAACTATTATATTTTGATTTGATGTGGACAAGCCGTAATGGACGCGAACAATGTTTTGGTCACAAAGCATACAGACACAACAGAGCGGGTCCAATGGATGGACATCCATTATGTCCCTCTACTGCCCCTAGTGGCGACTTGTGCGGAAAACGAAGGTGAAACAAGGAGACGGACGGGTATCGCAAGCTGTTTGAGCTTTTGTTTGACGAGGACCCTTTTCATCCGCACCCGTAGGACAATTCGGCACACAAGTAGAAAGACGACTGCCCGTCATGCTTTGTCCACTACTACTTTCCACTCGTAGAACGACAAGGGTGACCTCGGGGAACAACTTCATGATACTTTTGAGGCAAACCTGTGCACCAGTTGAGAATTGCATGCTACCTTATACGTTTCTATGAGTTAACAGCACTTAACTGGTAGTACTCGTAGTCCGCAGATGTTCAACTAGTGCACAGTTTTGCCCCACTCGTAATACGCAGTTTATTTGGCGTTTTTTTCGACTTTTGTTCCCTAGTTGAAACAGCTTTCAAATATAAGGTGTTGGCAGTTATGGCAACAATTTTGGTTAGCGGTGCCATGTTTGCATGTCAGTACCTGTTATTACAGTTGAGGTTGTAGCGCATTTTACAACTTGTGAGACACTTAGGCAAGTTGAAGGAAAGAAAAAAGTTGCGTCCTTTGCATTATGTATGTTATTAAATTAAGACTGGGTGTTTAGTTTTTAAATAAACAGTGGTTGACTTCAACAATATTACATGTACAGTTTACTGACTCTTTTTTTTTTTTTTTTATGCTGATTAAAACGGATTTTGTCTTTCTATTTCCTTTGGCCAAATAGATTTCGAGCAGCTTGCGCTAAATGATGGCATTCAACCTTCGCGGCTGCAGAATGGCGTTCAGCAGCACATCGACCTTTTGTCAAAGCCGTCCAATTCTAATTTGGAAGCAAACCAAATGACACACCATTGATACCCACCATATGGCCATATTTTACCGTTCAAAATAGGCATTGCTCTCAGGGGAATTAAGGCAAATGCCCTTTTTCAAACAAACGTAAAAAAAATAAATAAATTGTACACCTTTTTGGGCCTGCACCAAAATATAATGAGAGCTTATTTGGGCTGTGCCCCACCCATTTATAAATGTTTAGCAGGATTATTACAAGGCTTATTTAAATAATAAAAAAACATGACCATGACAGAAAAGAATTACTCATTAAAGATTTTTTTTCTTGCCATCCACTCCAATTTCCTCATTCTGGCACTTAAAACTTCTCCAGTGTCTCTCACTCACCGTTGGATTCATTTTGTTCTCATCTGCGTTATCCATTCCCTTTCTCACCTCCTTCACTCTCTTGTCATCTTGCCATCATCTTCATCGGGACTCTCGCTGATGATATCGGGTTGCCGCTGTCTCCGCTGTGTTAGAAAAGTGCCGTTAATGGGTTTTCAAATGCTTTATGGTGAACACTTCCTGTCAGAAAGGGGAGATAGGATCACTGTTGATTACGCAAGATGGCTACCGAATCAAACATTCGGATCGAGGGGAAGTCCTGCAAGATATTTGATGAGGGTGACAGAAAGGAGAATTTATTTTATATTTGAGAAAAGCTGACTGCTTTGGATCAGCCTTCGATCATCTCGGGAGCCTGGAATTGGTGGGACTGTCATTTTCTGATCCTCCCTCTCCGCCGGCACAGGAGGGACAGCACTGCCTCTGCTGGCTGAAATGGGAACTGCACAACTCTCCCCGGCAGATGAATGATGTCAAGCAGACATATTTATATTCATTTAGGATGGAGGAGGAGGCGAAGCCATCTGTAACGGATGTGATGGGAATAAGTGTGTGTGTGTGTGTGTGTGTGTGTGTGTGTGTGTGTGTGTGTGTACCCTCACATGTGTGTTTGAGCATGTGTTCCAAGGTATCCGTCGTTTGTGATGAATTAATCATGCTTTTGTGTGAGTTGATGCCGTGTTTGTGCATTTGCAGTGCGTGCTTGCGTCCGTGTGTGTGTGTGCCTGAGCGAGGTCATTCTTCGGTCACTTGTTCAGGCTGTTTGATGAATGAAGAGGAGAGGTGTCTGAGAAGCGAGAGATTCGGGAGAAACATTGTTCTTCACCGTTTAGGAAAAAAAAAAAGCGTTTTATGTTGTGCCGCAGCCGGAAGGAACCGCCCCAAAAAGTCAATGTCAAAACTAGCTGAGTTATGAACTACCAGAATATTAAAATTAGCAGTCTGGTGGTTGTTATGACGCCCCCCCCCCCTCCCCCCCCCTGTTTTTTTTTGTCCAAGATCTAAATTCAATTTTTTTGTTTACAGAAGTGGAGTGGAAGCAGTTGTTTTCCTTGGCAGACCAAAGCGCCGGGGTCAAAGACATGTGACTCAACCAGGAAGTATCAGGCTGCATAGACAGGAAGTGAGTGGACCAAACAGGAAGGAGCAGGCTACTGGGAGCTGGCTACATTCACGGCCACCGGTGTGAGCGAAAGGGTTGAAAAATACCCTAATAAAGTTACTCTTAGGTTTAGTATTCGCTGTTATGCAAGTGAAAATAAAATGGAGCAATTCAGGCGCTGTGATGCCCTCACGGAGAGCCATGCTCGCCGATGCCGTTAATTGAACATGACACACAGTCAAACCCAAAATGAGAACACTTGCAAGAAGCTGCTGTTGACCACAGCTCACACCCAGACGGTCACACGCTGCCAAATCGGCCAACTAACCTCATATCCAGTTGTCACAGGTTAGGCCATGAATAGTTTTGGGGGACTCGTAAGAATCTGCCCAAGTTTTCTGCCCCCAGCTTTTATAGGAATGGAGGAAATTATGTAATTTAATTTTAAAAACAAGCATAGTTTAAAATGACAAGAGAACAAGAGAAAATTAGAATGAAATGGAAAAAAATAACATGTAACATGCAGAGCGGGAGAATCAATGCTTGATGGCAGTTTGAAGGACATGATTGCACGTGTGAGGAAATGTGTTTGGCACATTGCGGTCAGGCACAAGTGCATTGCGGGATCAATGTCCACACCTCGTCCTAAATTATTCATCCTGTCAGCTGGCCCGCTCGCCATCTTCCCCGGAAAGCGCTGACCAAGAGCTTCATCCTCACAACCCCAAGCATCCCTACGGATCCCCCTCTTCATCCCTCCTCCTCCTCCTCAGCCATCACTTCCTGCTCTCTTCCTCTCCCTTGTTATCTCCACCGTGATTCGCTCATTTACGACCTCACTCCTCGCGTATCTCCCGTACGCGTCCCGGGTTTTTCCATCCGTCTTCCGCTCCAAGTATTCACCGTCTTCATTAGACCGCGAACTCCCACAGATTCGCTTTCTAATTCTTCCCCTTCATCTCGACTTGCCAAATCACTGCCCGCCGGGGTGCTGCTGACTAAGATTATAACACACCGGCTTTTGTTTGACGTTTGTGTTTACGGCTGTGAGGCCTCGGAAGACAACCACGGTGATCTCCCAGAGGCTGAGCGTGTGTCTATTCATCCTCATACTTATGTGTATGCATGCATGCACATGATCAACTCTGAGAGAGGTGTGTGTGTGTGTGTGTGTGAGAGAGAGAGAGAGGAGAGATTTGGTAATTGTGACATGCCTCATACATCATGGCTAGAGCCAGTTTGATTACAAGCACAGGGGCCCGGTGATTAATTGTTGGATTCAGCTTCCTCGCCCGAGTTGTGACACTCGGTCACAGAGCATCTGTACTGACACCCCCGTGCACAACCTTACATACTGCGCGCACACACACACACACACACACCATTATACCCCCTGCCTTCCTCCTCAAATCCACCCCAGCACCTTCTCTCCTGCCGTCGAACACACACTCTGCCTTTCCCTTTGTTTCCTCACGCTTACCTGCCATCGCAAATGAAACCCCTCCACCCATTGTAAAAGTTACCTTCACCTTTGCAGGCCTCCGCCTCCATCGCTCATCCTCTCCAATGCTTTCCTTTTCAGGCAACCCCCAGCTTCTTATAAACTAGCTCCTCACGGATTTGACCTTGTCACCTTTTAGCTTTTACTTCCCAGCAAGGCAACACAGCCCGTTCCGTTGCGCTTGTACAACCGTACGGCTAATTGTCCAGCCCGTCCATCCATTCTCTGCACTGCGCGCTTGAGAGTCACAGTAGGAAGTGAAGCCCATCGCAGCCAACTCCACCCTGGACAGATCACCAGCAAATCACAGCGCAGTGTGAGAAGAGGGCATTGAGTGACTGTACCAGTCCACATTGTCCAATCCTTTGAGACAAACGAGGAAGCAACAGTAAAGATATAAATTACAGTACTGTACTTTTTATTACAGCCATAACATGGTTGCAGCCACCAAAATCAATCAACTTTATGAACCCCATTAAAGAAGGATTCAGTGTGGGGTATCTATTTAGAGTGAAAACCCCAACTAAACTGGGGATGTGTTATAGAGCCACCCACAATATGCTAGACAAAAAATATATATATCATTGGTACCCCTCACACACAAAACCTATTATTAAAACATTCTTTGTACAGTGTTCCTTGGCGCCCTTTCTCAGTCTGTAACTGGCACAATTCTCCAAAGAAGCCGCGCGGTGTGCTTGCTTTAAATTATTTGTCACTGCCACTTGACGTTTACTCCAGCATAAAACTGACGCATACAATGAAAAAAAATACAAATAAAATCAACATGTCATATCAACCAAAATGTTCAACCAAGCCAACGAGTCGACTAGCTTAATGCTAAAATCTAATGGAAAACACCAATGAAGAGCTAGCATCAATTAGCTTCCGTTCCAATAATCAAAAACTTCCAAACCACAGCTGCTGGAACAAACACGGAGCAGCAACACAGGCGGCTGTGGCTCGAGGTGGTACTACACCGAATGCAATATGTTTTTGGCAACTATTTTGATACAGCTCTTGTTTTGGATCTCATTTCAATGTCCAGGTGTCCCTCACTCGGTCTTCTCAATCCTCAGGGAACCCCAAATTGGTCAGACTGGACAGATGAGCTCCAGCTGACTCCCGGCCAGCTCAGCAGAGCAAGCTGAGAAGTGCAGGTGTCTCATTGTCATGGTTGTGACTAACCCAATTGCACCTGGATCGCAGGGGACACGCCCTCAACGCCGTAAACGTGAGTGTCCGCGCGCGCGCACACACACGCACACAAACGATATGAGTAAAAAAAAAAAAAAGCACCGAAGGGCAGCAAAAAATAAACACATACGCACACAGAGTTGATAGCTTCTCACAGCCACTCTTCTTTTTCTTCTTGCTACTCTGTGTGTGTGTGTGTTCTAATCGCGCTTAATGCCCAGACTCATTGTTTCAGTCGGGAATCCTTGTGTGGAGTCGACGTACCGGCAGGCAATCTCTCATCCTGATACCACATGGAGCTGAGAGCCATGGCAGCGTCCAGGCTCTCTGCTTGCTTTCCCCACCGATTTCGCTCCCTCCGTTTCTGACTGACTCTCATCCCCCTGCGTCTCTTTTATCGCACTACAGTCGTCGTCTTATCTTACCTTAATGCCCGTCAAGTCTGTCCTCGTGTTGTGACAGGTGAAACCCACTGGATAATGCGCACTATAATTCCCATACGGTTAGAGTATGATCACATTTCCTCTCTCAGCTAACAATCAAAACGGATCATTATATTTGTCAAGGCACATTTTGCATAAAAGCTTCAGACTGCGCAAGGCGGGCCTGCCTGATTCTATGGCCAGTATGTATCATTAGAATCGCAAGTCATTTGATTATTTCTCTTTAGTCATCGAAATATGTGACAACGGGGAAAACATTTTCTCGAACGATATTCTTTAACTCCTCTAAGACGAAACCTACATGGGCGAATATACCCCCTAGGGTGAAAAAAATCTTCATGCATTAAAACCATTCCCACTTTTCTGCTCCCCCTGCAACGAAAAATCCCCCTGTCGCGTTATATGAAATCTTTTTCTCTGCCCTTGACTCGCAAAGAGATTCACTACAACGTAAACAAGCCTTCACGCAAAAGTCTAATCCAACCTCAGCCCACAGCGACTCCTACTGCTTAGCTCGGAAACGGCATCAGCAAACACCACAGTGGCTTACACATGCGCAGTAGTACAGGAAGTATTTGTTATTGTTAGTTTCAGACGCAGCACGAACGTTGCATTGCTAAAATGGCTACAAAAGTGGACCTTTGCAGACCAAGTAGTGAAGAAAAGAAACGCTTTAACGCTTGACAGGATAAAAGTAATAACAATGAAAGATGGAGGAAGCAAAGTAAAAGACAAGAAGTAAAGTGCAAGAAATAGATTTAATTGAAAGTGAATGCTGGCTATATGAAGTGTCAAATAAGTGTATGGACATACTTATGCACTATTGGAATACAAATGAGTACACGTGTGTGTGTTTACATCTTAGATAAATTTGCTATAGTGAAAAAAAGTCCCCTGTTGTGAAAAATGTCTTGCTGCAAACATGATTTTGTTGTAGAGGAGTGTCACTTTAACCTTACATCACAAGAAAAGACCTCTTGGTGTGATGGCGTGCGTCTCATCGCCACAAACCCATAGGTTAAAACTGGCACGGCCTTTGGCTCGAATCGCACAACGTTGTGCACACCTGGTTGCACAAAGCAAAACCTATCATGCATAAAATTGGTCCGAGGGACACGAAAAGGCATTTCACTGGATTTTATGAGGCGTCGCCCACTGGTATCATCTTACTAACGTCTCTCCTGTCACCTCACATTTCCACTGCTCATGTCTGAGAAGCGTCTCTTTGGGCCCGAATGGCGTCGGACCATGTGAACCAGCATGACGCCATCGGAAGCTAATAAATCATCTGTTGGCTTTTTTTTTTTCCCTCAGATTTATTTGGACTGTAATGAAGACTCGATGGGCTCCGGGCTGTACCCGGCGGCGACGGGGTGACACTGATGAATGGCTGAAGGTGCGCTCACTGCAGTTTCGGGCAGCAGAGAGACAACTGTCAGCCTGCTGCGTGTATGCATGTGTGCGCATCCCATAAGGTATATATACAAATGTAATTATTGTTATTGTATTAAGGTAAAAAAAAGACAATATTCACCCTTATGTTTGTAATCAGTTCTGTTCAAGAAAATTGTGCATAATCCTGTTACTCTAGTAGGAGGTTAAGGGATAATCCGGTCATGACTAAACCACCGTTTGGTACTTTGGCAAACAGGTGTAGCTCCTTTTTAATGTTATGCGCAAGTACTTTTAAGTGTTTGTGCTTTTTTATTATTATTTTTTTTTTTAAGAGTCACTGTACTTTACTAAAGGCGTCTCACCGGTAGTTCTACTTTTACCAGTCTTGTATTCATGTACAGTGTCAGGGTAGTTTTGGCCACCTCTGTTAACCAGTGCTTAGACAGCAGAGCCGTCCGTGCGATTCCACTCTTAACACTTTGGGACTGATTAAATGCAGCATCCATCTGCAGGTGATTACAGGGAAAGCGTTTTGATAGCGCGCTCATCACCGCCCTTCAGAAGACAAGGACACGCCGAACAAGCCAACTCGATGCCTCAAGCCCCGAAGCTCGCGAGTCTCCTTGTCAATACTGAATCCATACGTGGCTCGTCCCACACCGGACACAATGTGGCGCAGCACTTTTTGAAGAGCCCGCTAACCCACCCACGCTGGCATTCTCAACGCTTTCCTGCAGCAAATCTAACCCGCTGACCAATTGAACCTCGAATGAATGAAAATGATACACAGCAATGTGATCATGGGTCGCCTGACATATCGGTACGCCCGCACAGCGACTGAGCGTTGAAATTCAACAATGAATTTTCTAATGGTCCTTGTTTGCTTTGAGGTGGAACCGCGTCGCATCAGAGTAAACGGTGAGACGCCTCGAACGGTTGTCGCCTCTATGGCGGGCAAACGCAGTGAGAGGACAGATAACCCGGTGGTCCTTTTCCATTACCCTTCCATCTTCATCACTCCCTCTCACACACTTTGTTACACTCCTTCACTGTACCTCTCGGACGCCATTCCGACTGTCTTTCGTCGCTGTCTGTCACTTTTACCTACTACACAAATCTTTATCGCATTCTCTTAAACGGTTCTCCCTCCCCCCGTTTCTTTGTATGAACGCGTCTGTGCAGTTTCACAAGGGGATATCCCTTGTGAGTGTGCGTTCATGCCTTTATGGTTGAGAAAAGCTCTGCGTACATTTTTGCACCACGGCCGATTAATTCGAGCTCAAAGCCCCCCCCCCCACCCCCCCGCCCCTCCTACCTTCTTAACAAAATTGTGGGTAATTGAAGAGCCTCTGGAACGAGGCGTGTATGTGAGTTGCGTCTAATTAAGCCCCAGTGAGCTGATTTAGCCAATTAGCTCAAGGCTCAACATTGGGCACCAAAGCATTCCAGCCTCTGCGGAACACGGGAAGTTACCGTGTTCCACTTGTCCCTGGCAACGCTCTCATTTCCTCAAGAATTAATCACCCGTCTTATGATTGGCATGATTGTGACACAAACAGAAGAGGCGGGCGAGAGGGTGACACCGACGCCCTCAGTACACGTTTATGTTGATATCTTGGAGGGACTTACAACTCCAGTTGAGTCAGAAGCCAGAAGTGGGATTTGAACCCACAACCTCCATTCGGAGACAATCGCAAAGCATCTCAGACTAACTTTTATCACAGCTTTCTCTCATATCACCGGTAGCTCCACCTCTGACTGAATCTGATCGCCATTCATTTCCGCAGGGCTTTGCCCACTAAATAAGATGCTCTTATCCGTCCTGGAAGAGTGTGACAGCTTGCATTAGAGATGGAGAGCGAGCGTGAGAGAGAGATTGAGGAAAAAAGAGATTTGAATCTGTCCGTTTGTCTCTGCAGGAGCATGCGTGTGATGCGGCGTCACGGCCAGATGCCTTCAGAAGATGTTGGAGAGAGGAAGAGGAGGGCGTGATGGGAAGACCCAAAAAAAAAATACTATCCAGAGCTGAGGACTGTTCCCATCTCTGACAGCTGTATCAGCGCGGGAGATGGTATCGAGGACGCACGGTAATTTGAATAGTTCCCTTTTCTTCTCGCCGTTTGACAGCCAGGCGACAGAGCGGTGAATATTCAACACGTCTTTTCCTCCGGTCCTCAGACGCGCGCGTACAATTATGGGAACACATGCGTGAACACAAACACACACACGCAGAGCTGTTGAAGTCTCCTCCATTTTGCATCCGGGACCTCAGAGGAGGGTGACAGGTGAGACGGCACAGGCTCAGGCGGCTGTTTCTACTTGTGACTTTTAAGGCTTTCCCTTCTCTTCTCAGTCTCGTGACGTGATTGGATGGGACACCGAGACCCACCACTTAGGCAGGGAAACTGACGGCTCTTGACTTTCCGAGGTACTTTTTTTCAACTTCATAAATGACCCATAAAAGCAAGACGGCTGCCTTGCCGGAAACGTGGTCCAAATTGCTGTGACGTCACGTTTCACCGCCCGCTTATTGCTCGGCAGGATTTGTAGGCCTCAATCATGACACGCTCGCAGGACTACAACGGATGATAGTTTGTTTATAGACGCAGGCGAAATCTGCTCTGCGTTACTTGGAATGACCTAACATTTCATCTTAGTTAATTAGACTGTGTGCATGTACTCATTTTGATCGTATTCTTGATCAATTAAACAATGATCACAATGGGAAACTATGTAAGTCTTGTTTTCCAGTCTACAACTTTGGGTCTTGCATGTCAGATTTTCTATTGACTGCTGATTTGGGGACTATCGTGTCAGTCAAGTCAAATGAATTGGATGGCCCCTCCAAATTAGCCTGCATCGTCGCTACCGTAAGACATCCTTTCAGCGCGTCTCGCTTGTGTGTTTGTGTGCGTCTTATTTGACCACTAAGTTCCAGAAGATGAACGAGGGACGTTTTCGTCCCATCTCCCACACACTCATCCTTCCTCCCGGGCCGCTTTTCTCACCGTTGGATTCGGGAGGAAAAGCCTGACCCAGTATTACAGTGACATTATGGGGCCACTCACCACCTTGCTAAAATAAACCCGTGAAGGAGGAGCGTGACAGAACGAGGTTACGGCACTCCGTCGCAAAAAAAAAAAAAAAAAATCAATCAAACAAATAAATGGGAAATGTGTACGAGTGTGGATTCCTGTCCTGGGTGTTTGTCCGCACTCAGTGACATCATCACACACACCGCCACATAGACATGTTCATGGGCAGACAGCCTTAAATCCATTCCAGATATCTGTTTGAAATCATTTTCCCTTCCCATCCAGGGCTCTCTCAGGAAAATAAACTCATTGGACCTTTTGAGCTTTTCCTTCTCAAAGTTACTGCCTTGACACTAAACGTGAAGTCACATACTTGGAGGAGATTGGGTTATGCATGAAACATTATTTTTTTGTTTAACTGTTTGTTGGATCAAAATCTTGACCTAATGTATTGGATCATCTCCTCAATCCACTGCACTGGGTTCGCGGTTTTGCCCACCTTGGGATATTTTGGACGACTTGGAGGGAGAGGAATTGATTCCAACATGGTACTAGACTGAAGTCCTTCAACTCTAGACTTCTCTATGTAATGTAACCCCCCCCCCCCCCCCCAAAAAAAATGGTTTCAAAATCTGATCTAGTCAGGGTCTGAAAGATGAACCCCCAGCTGGGGTTCTCTCTCCAGCAATTCCGAATTACAAGATGGCGGCCTCCAGGCGCGCAATTCCACACGCAGGTAACATGTAGCCCGATGAGGACGGCGCCAGTTACTGATGGGCGGCAATGAAATTTGAAGACATTTGACGATCGAAATAATAATGCGGGCAATGTGGATTCCACGTCATTATTTATTCACCCGCTCTTTGGGCGTGTTTAGATCTTCAAATTAAAGATTGCACTGAGGTGCGTTCCGTCCGGGCGTGCAAATAACTTTAAGAATATATTTAAAAAAATAAAAAATGAGCGTTTTTTTTTTTTCCGAGCTTGGCTCACACACATCGTTAATCATATGAAAGATTTACTATCTTCGTGGGGGAGTTATAAGTCTCTGATCCTCTTCCCATAGATGGCTTGGGCCGAGTGTGAGAAAATGGATTTTGCCTTTTTCCATCTGCTGCCCGCCGTGTGGAACCTTTCCTGGACGCGCTGTCAGCACCTTGAGCCTTTCCAGGGAAAACAAGCAACACTTTTGGGATCTTCACCCTCAAGCGCTCGCACGGTCTTCCTCCTCCACGAGCGTCGGGATTTGTCATAACTGCCAGGGTAACTGAGACTTGACACTCGGAACCGCATGGAAAATCTCACATCATAAATTGGCTGGTATCATATCGTGGCTCCGGGCTCATATCAACAGTCTGCATAAACCCAATCCATCTCAAGATCTATATCAGCGACATGCCAACATATCTAAGTAGTCTTCCATTTGCCAGCTTTAGTTTCAGGCTTATTTATTTATTTAGCGCAAATTAATGGCCGCAATATTTCAAGGGTCGCAACTGGCCGCTGTTTGCCGAAACGTTGAACACACTTAACATGGACCAGAGGAAGCGAACAAAAAAAAAAATGGTTTCAAGAGATGATAAAGAAAGCGACTATTACGTTAAAGGGCTACACGTATACAGTTACGTCAGCATACTTGGATACGACAAACTAGTTTTGAAATTAGTCAACCACAATTGTTTTTTTTAAATTTTTTATTTAAGTGAGCGTGAACAAGGAAACAAAATTATTGCGGCACCTCAACGTTATTTATGACACATGACAATTTGACGTTTCGGTACATGAGCGTCATGATGTCTTTACGCATACAAGTAAAAGCAAATGCACTCTGCGAAATAAGGACGTGGATGCGTCTCTAGAGAGGGTGCGCGCGTGCTTAAAATTTGTGCTTGTGTGAGCACGTCTTAGATATGTCGCCGGCGCAGGTCTCCCCATTGCCTCGTATCGGAGATCATTGTGCATCCATCAGCATGCCGTTAAGCAGAGCCCGCTGAGGATATGAAATGGCTCGCTTTGAGGCCGCTGTCGCTGATCAATGCTTATAAACATTTCGTGTCATAATCAGCCATCAAGCGGCACGATAGCGCGCCGCTAACGCCTTTCCGGGGCCGGGGTGGCGACAAGCGTGTCTACACGACGCGCATGAGTCCTCGGTGTGGCATCTGTGGCGCATTGGATGTGTTTGATGCAACATGGCGACGGGCGAAGGGCAGGCATGAGAACACGCCTAGTCACGCAGTTAAACAAAAACACCCTTTCAACCATTCAAGCACCAAAAGCAATGTGCGTGCTCATTGTGTGTGTTGCCCTGGGTTGTGTGTGGGTACCATCTGGGGATGGCTTTAGAAAGTAAGCCAATTTATCCAAGGTATCCCATCTTGTATTAGCAGCTAATGATTCTATTAGCTTTCATTTTTGCGGCGAGGAGATTTGCCTGCATAAATTAGGCCGCAATCATCGGCAAAGTGTCACGGCCAAAGGACAGTTTATAAATACAACAGCCGGGCCCTGTCAGCCGGGCCGGCCGCTGATATAGACGTCGCCGCGGACTTTGTCGTTGAGCACAACAGACTTGTGCCAGTCACAGAGTGACAGGGGACTGCGGGGGCCCCCGGGGGGAGCTCCCTCGCCGCCGTCCCTGAAAAGGTCAACTTGACGCGGGCACGAAACATCGACCTGCCCCCCTGTCGGCCCCGCTGATAAAAATCAGATAAACTTAAGACCACGTATCGATCGGCGCCGCGCAGCCTTAGGCAAATGTTGTCCGAGGACCTCCTCCTCCTCTCCTGCGCATATGATTACGCGCAAGCAAATTCCAATCATGCGGCATTCAAGACGGGAGGGGCGGCGGGCGATTAGACAGCGAGATGGCTGGAGACGAAGAACGGTTGTGGAATGAGAGGGTTTGTCGTAGTTTATGGCATGTGATTCACTTTCATTTTTTTGTGGCTGAAAGTTGAGCAGTTTCCGTGGTAAGACAAAGCAGTCGCCGAGTGGCGCTAGTGTGCAAAGCGACGTTGAGCAAGCAGCAGAAGAAGAAGGTTGGCTTGGATGGCCAACGTCAAGTCAGGCCAGCAAATGAATTGGAGTCAGTTGTGTACGAGGGAATTGATCAAGTGCAGCGCGCAGGTGCAGCCTAACTTTACGTCCGACAATCCAAGCCAACCTTCTTCTTTTTCTGCTTGTTGAACGGCGCTTTGCACACTAGCGCCACTCAGTGACTCGCCACGGTAACTGCTTTGCCCCCCATCCCCCACAAAAGGGAATTTTAAATAGCTGCTTTCAAACATAACATCCAACGATCAAAATAGACACGCACCGTAGACTCGTTTCCCGTTTTACTGTCACAGTCGGACAAGTTTTCAGCAAATTGAAAAAAAAAAACCACCATGTTGAACTCGATATTGTCCCCAAAACATGCCACGTTTCAATCTCAGTTCAATCTCAGTTAAAATGACCAATAGAGTTCTTAGATTTGCTCTCGAGCTATTTTCAACACTTTTGATCACGCAATAAGTTAGCAAAATTAGAGACCACGTGCTGAAGGAGTCAAACTATTAAAAAATGTTTTTGTCAAATTTTACTGCAGGTTTAATTTAGAGCAAATCTTAAAGGACAGCACGACAGCAGAGGTGGTGCTTGTATGCATGCCAACACTTCTACCGCAGTCGTCTGACCATTCATCCTCTAAAGTTCCTCCAATCTCACCCTCGCCATGCTGGGTGCCTGTCTGCTGCCCTCTGCACCCACACCATCTTTCCGCACTTTTTTTTTTAATTTTTTTAAATCCATCCCACACAAACACTTGCACACTCTCCTTGTCTGTGTGTTTCTCTCAGGAGGAGGAGCGTGAAAGCTCGGGGCAAGGAGGTGCTGATAAAGGGACAGGAATGTGACACGAGCTGGGACCGATGACCGCTGATAACATGAGGTGTGTGCCCGTGATTGTGCGAATACATAAATGTGTTTGTGTGTGTGCATGTGAGGCCCATCTGCAGTGTGTGTGTGTGCAAGAATGATTTGGGGGGAGGAGCACAGTTATCAGCTCTGTCTATGTCAGCACCTCCATCTGTCGTTAGCTCTCTGGCCAGCCATGGTGTGTGTGTGTGTGTGTGTGTGTGTGTGTGTGTGTGTGTGTGTGTGTGTGTGTGTGTTTTGCTCACTTAAGGGAGTTTTGGTGTCACCATGCCCAATGTAGAGAAGAGCTGCTGAAGCCCGCCACGCACAGCTTCAGTCCTCTGCTGCCAACTACTGGTGGAATGTTAGTACAACTTGAAATCATGTGACGCCCTTGCTCAATCAATGGCCCCCTACGCCAGGGGTGTCAAACTCATTTTGGTCGCGGGCCACATTGTAGTTCCGGGCCACATTGTAGTTCCGTTTTCCCTTTTTTGGGGGGGGAATTTTGGGAAACCATATCAATGTTCAATCCCCTCCACATCTTACATACACAGCGCACAGCAAATTGGTGGATAACTAGTTTTAAAATCAGAAGTCAAGAATAATGACTGTTATTGTGGATTACATGTGACAATTTGAAATTTTGGTTCTGACTTTAGCAAGCATCATGGAACTTGACATGCTTGATTTGCTTTCGCGGGCCACATAAAATGGTGTGGCAGGCCAGATCTGGCCCTAGGCCTTGACTTTGACACCAGTGCCTTACGTAACCCCTAAGTATATTTAATTACGATCAAGAATGTTATCCTTAGCAAGTGTCGGTGGTGGCCGCATAGTACAGTGTGTAGCCCTGCTAACTTTGTTTGGACAGCGAGGGGGGTTAAATGGTGGTCAGGGTGATTAGCAACATACAGTTGGGTCCCAATAAACCAGACGGCCGATTCCATCAGGAAGGGCATCTGGTTGAAAAACTGTGCCAATAATATCATGCGAGGGACTTCTTCTTCTTGGCAAATTTTGGGAATAAATATCTGTATTGACTATAGCCACAGCTATACAGTATTGATAAGCTGGTCACATTTCTTGGCAACGTCAGTATGTGTAGTTCAGAATCTTGACCCGAATCCTCAAGCGCGCTGAACTCACAGTGCAGAGGTTCAATTCCAGCTCCGGCCTCCCTGTGTGGAGTTTGCATGTTCTCCCTGGGCTCGCGTGGGTTTTCTCCGGGTACTCTGGTTTCCTCCCACATTCGCATGGCAGGCTGATTGAACACTCTAAATTGTCCCAAGGTGTGGGTGTGAGCGTGGATGTTTGTTCGTCTCTATGCGCCCTTCATTTAGCACCGTCATCCAGGCACTTCTGTTTATGATTGGCAGTGGCGTAGAACCGACATTACTGAGATATGTTTCTAATTTGCTGCTCGCATTATCTTGCTATATTAGAAGGAAAATAACCCGTAATGATGTCAGCAGTGGAAAAATTCGTTTGACTTGCTCACAAAAAAGTGCGCTCGTTATGCGTTATCATTCAGTGTCGTGATGGAGCACCACGACGTCCAGTGCAAAGCAATCATTTGTACTCCATAAAGTCCAGTCGCGGCTCTCTCGAAATGCTGAAATGAACTGACTGTTATCGTTCAAATGGCATTCGTTTCTTGAGTCATGTCTTCTCCGAGTCTCCTGTGCTTTTGCTTCCTCCGCTCCCTCCAAAGTGTATCGCATGAGAGATATCCAAAGGCCATAATAGCAATTGTTTCTCCAGCGATGTACTAACACACATAAATAGCCCATACGATGTAATTCCATGCACATTCCCAGCACTGAAACAACTGTTTGCCCCCAAAATACCACGGCTGAAACGCTCAAAAAGTCGATTTTATCATCCCAAATGTATATGGAAATGATCCGGACGCGTGATTCAAATGGACAAACCCACGAAATAAGTCATTCCAAATAGGTCAGAATAATTATAGAGAGTGCTCCTTGTCGGCCATTATCAGTCAAGCGCATCTTTGCAGTGCAAGGACAACGGAAACCTGGATAGAAGCGTGTGTCTGTATGTGTGTGCGCCTCGAAGCGCGACAACAGAATGTAGTTGAAGTTTAAGGTCAAACTCAATCAATTCGAGTTGAGCAACTCTCCCGGAAATTAATCTGTCATTTGTATTGCGCTTTCAAGCTTAAAGGATCATTTCTGCCATTGCCGCCTTTATTTTTGGCCTCTCCGGAAAGGCAGGAACTGGACACACAAAATGTCGGGATGATTTGTGCCACAGCACGTTGTTGGCCTGACATACAAGAAACGAAATTCCAGTTTTTGGATCGCATGGGTTGCATTTGTTTGAGCAACACTTACCAACATGAAGACGCCAGTGTGTTGTGCTATTTTCGTTTGACCTTTAAATGGATACGAAAGTGTTTGTGGACGTGACTTGACACCATCCACTTCAAACGCAAGACGCAACGGGCAGTAAAGTATGCAAATATAACCGATAAAAATAAGCGATGATTCCTCAAATGTAATCTCAGCGATTCAGTCTAAGGACCTCCCAATAAAACACGGCCGTAAATGGCTAGTTGTTTAGCCTGCCCATCGGTTTAAGTGTAATAGTTACGAATGAGTGGCGGCCCAGTTCCGTTTGTTTCGTGGCCTACGTCATTCCGCCCCCTCGATGCTTACACTCATACCAAAACAAACAAAAAAAAGTGGCTGCGAAATGAGATTAGGCTCTGACACTGGCCCCACATCATCCGCCGACGCGGCCGTGAACTCTAACCCGGGCGAGACGGTTCGCTCGTCGGAAAACAAGCGGGCGCGATCCCGGAAGCCACAGGCGCGCGCAAGCTTTCCTGGAAGAATAAGTCATTCAAGTGCGCCATCTACAGGCCCAAAAACGCAACGACGTGCAGTTTTTTTGCTGGGTTATTCAGGTCGCTTTGTATGTTTAGTGTCATGATTTTATCTGAAATCCACCGATAGAAAGTTGCCAAGTATTGGGAAACGAAGTGGGAAGCTCTCATTTCAGTCCCAATTCAGCCATAAAATTGATGGACATGTTCTTTTTGAATAGTTCCAACACACCTTAAATATCTAAAACAAAAACAACAACAAAATCTATACGTTGTATTGTCCTTTTGTCACCTATGTCACAATCACAACACTGAACACTCGCTCTTATGAATATTTCTTAATGTACCCCATAATGCATCGAGTAAGTCATTTGCCTCCAACTGCTTCAACGAGGTCAAAGTACATAGAGAATACAGGAAAACACACTTGCACGAATGCTTGTCGATAATCACACACAAATGTGTTTTGGAGTACATCAATATGAGGATGTGATTCGTTGTTCAAACAGCCTGTCGAGATATATATATATATATATATATATATATATATATATATATATATATATATATATATATATATATATATATATATATATATATATATATATATATATATATATATCTCGACAGGCCACAGTATTTTATCTTCAATGTCAACGCAAAAAGCTAGGCGATCAAAACTACTCATCTTGATGTCTACTTTTGCTTACAATTACCAGAGATAAGAACTTGTGCAGCTCCGAAACAGAAATAACCAGTATATTACAATTACAATTATTAACATAAAGCTAAATTTGGGAGTCCACGTGAACGTGTGCTAATGATTAATATGTAGCGACCAAAATCTCTTTAAATATGACAGAACAAAGAAACACGGTAAAGAGGTCAGAGAGGATAGTCGACGATCGTTCAACGAAATGAGCCAATTTTTCCTGCAGCACTTGCCAAAGCTTTCCTTTGGTGACTGCAGTACTTCGCTTTGGCCGCTGGATGGCAGTAAAACCTTAATAGTGGAGTGCAACACAAGAGGCTCCGCTGGATTTTGTCAGAGGTTACTCAGGACTCTGCGGCCTCGTTTCGTTTGACACGTGTCGGCACATTTGGTGAAAACCAAGCGAGTGAAACAGTCTTCGTCTGTTGGGGTATAGTAGACACTGAAATACCCCCCCCCCCTCCCAAAGAAAAATGAAACAACAAAAAGAGTGTGTGTGTGTGTGTGTGTGTGTGTGTGTGTGTGTGTGTGTGTGTGTGTGTGTGTGTGTGTGTGTGTGTGTGTGTGTGTGTGTGTGTGTGTGTGTGTGTGTGTGTGTGTGTGTGTGTGGAGAAGCTTTACCTGCTTTGTTGATCATCCAATCAACCCTCTCACCGCTCGTCAGATGGATTCCAATCCAAACTCCATCTGCATCATCTGGACATCAACATTTTACCTCCCAATCTTCTGCGCCGTCATCCTATTAAAGGGAATTAAATGCAACGTGCAGGCAGCTTGGGCCAGACTATAATTAATATCAAGTGTTTACTGCGTCGTCTGGGGCCCCCCGTTGGTTAATGGCGTTGTTTATTGTGTTCCGGGCAATTCCACCGCATCAATCCCGGTGTCGGCGGCCGGGCCCCGGTGTCGTCGAGGAGTGATGCTGGTGCGTGATTATAACAGAATAAAAAGGACATAATGAAGTGCTTTCCGCCCTGATATTCTCAGTCAGCCACCTCCGTGCAGCCTTGATGGGCCTCCGCTATATCGCATTGTCATTCCCCCCGACCCCCCATCATAAGGTTCATCGAGAGTTGAATTGTTTAAAATGCCAATAGCTCGACAATGGCAGGGTTCCCACGGGTCCTGAAAGTTAATAAAAATCCATAAAAAAATTACTTGTAAAATTATGTTCTTGATCATCCTTAATTTTCAGGGAAAGCTTCTTAAATCAATAAAAATCCCTAAAAATTAACCTGTGGTGTTGATTTCATTTGTGTATGTCATTTTCCCCACACTTCCCCTATGTGGCTTTCTGTTCATGAAATCCACCGTGAATCCCCTGCTGAATGGAGAAAAAGTCCTTAAAAAATGGCTAAATTAGCCCTCAAAAGTCCTTAAAAGGTCCATTTATCAAAAGCAAGTGGAAGAGTGGGAACCCTGCAGTCGACATTGTCCCAAGGCACAGGTGTCAAAATCAAGGCCCGGGGGCCAGATTTGGCCCGCCACATCATTTTATGTAGCCAACGAAAGCATATCAAGCATGTCAAGTTCCATGATGCTTACTAAAGTCTGAACCAAAATTTCAAATTGTCATATGTAATCCACAATAACAGTCATTATTCTTGACTTCTGATTTTAAAAGTAGTTATCCATCCATTTGTTGTGCGCTGTGTATATAATATGTGGTTAATGGTTTCCTAAAATTCATAACGGCCCTCCAAGTCAAACCGTAACTACAATGTGGCCCGCGATGAAAATTAGTTTGACAGCCCTGTCCCAAGGTGTCAGTGTGCGCGCGAAGAGGATAAGAAAATGGATGGCCACACATGTTTTTGGAAACCTGCGCAGGTACAGGTAGAATGTGCAACCTCACACGAACCCGGAATTGAACCCTGCACCTTCGCAGTGCAAGACCGACGCACTAACCATTCGACTACCAGGCAGAGAATGAATTATCTGTATTGTTCCTTGGTGTGAGTGTGAGCGCGAAGTAGCGCGGGGAAGATCAGAAAATGCATGGCCACACAAATTTTTGAGAACACAGAGGAAGGACGGAGCTGGATTCAAACCCTGCACCTCCACAGTGCAACGCTGACGCACGAACCATTTGACAACCATGAACACTTTACATTGTCCCTATATAAGACCAATTTTTTAAATGTGAGCGCATGGATAGTATAACTTTTTTTGTGTATTTTTTTAATGTAAAGTAAGGCGTTTTTGGCCGAAAAAAACGACAATGTATAGTAAGGCGTTGTTTGCCCAAAAAAATAACCATCTAGAGTTAGGCGCTTTTTGCCGAAAACAACGACCATCTATAGTAAGGCGTTTTTTAACCGAAAACAACGACCATCTATATATAGTAAGGCGTTTTTTAACCGAAAACAACGACCATCTATAGTAAGGCGTTTTTAGCCGAAAAAAACGACCATGTATATAAGGCGTTTTTTGACGAAAAAAACAACCATGTATAGTAAGGCGTTGTTTGCCCAAAAAAATAACCATCTAGAGTTAGGCGCTTTTTGCCGAAAACAACGACCATCTATACTAAGGCGTTTTTTAACCGAAAAAAACGACCATGTATAGTAAGGTTTTTTAGCCGAAAAAAACGACAATGTATAGTAAAGCGTTTTTAGCTGAAAAAAACGACCATGTATTATAGTAAGGCGTTTTTAGCCGAAAAAAACAACGAAAAAAACGACCATGTATAGTAAGGCGTTTTTAGCCGAAAAAAACAACCATGTATAGTAAGGCGTTTTAGCCGAAAAAACAACCATGTATAGTAAGGCGTTTTTTGCCGAAAAAAACGACCATGTATAGTAAGGCGTTTTTACCCGAAAAAAAGACCATGTATAGTAAGGCATTTTTTAAAGAAAAAAACGACCACGTATAGTAAGGCGTTGTTGGCCGAAAAAAACGACCATGTATAGTAAGGCGTTTTTAGCCGAAAAAAAAGACGAAAAAAACGACCATGTATAGTAAGGCGTTTTTAGCCGAAAATAACGACCATGTATAGTAAGGCGTTTTTAGCCGAAAAAACGACAATGTATAGTAAGGCGTTTTTAGCTGAAAAAAACGACCATGTATAGTAAGGCGTTTTTAGCCGAAAAAAACAACGAAAAAAACGACCATGTATAGTAAGGCGTTTTTAGCCGAAAAAAAAGACGAAAAAAACGACCATGTATAGTAAGGCGTTTTAGCGGAAAAAAACAACCATGTATAGTAAGGCGTTTTTAGCCGAAAAAAAACAACTGTGTATAGTAAGGTGTTTTTAGACGAAAAAAAACGACCATGTATAAGGCGTTTTTAGCCGAAAAAAACGACCATGTATAGTAAGGCGTTTTTAGCCGAAAAAAATGACCATGTATAGTAAGGCGTTTTTACCCGAAAAAAAGACCATGTATAGTAAGGCATTTTTTGACGAAAAAACGACCATGTATAGTAAGGCATTTTTTGATGAAAAAAACGACCATCTATATATAGTAAGGCGTTGTTGGCCGAAAAAAACAACCATGTATAGTAAGGCGTTTTTAGCCGAAAAAAAAACTGTATAGTAAGGCGTTTTTAGCCGAAAAAAATGACCATGTATAGTAAGGCGTTTTTACCCGAAAAAAAGACCATGTATAGTAAGGCATTTTTTAAAGAAAAAAACGACCACGTATAGTAAGGCGTTTTTAGCCGAAATAAAAGACGAAAAAAACGACCATGTATAGTAAGGCGTTTTTAGCCGGAAATAACGACCATGTATAGTAAGGTGTTTTTTGCCGAAAAAAAGATAGTACGGCGCTTTTTGCCGAAAAAAACGACCATGTATAGTAAGGCGTTGTTGGCCGAAAAAAACGACCATGTATAGTAAGGCGCTTTTTGCCGAAAACAACGACCATGTATAGTCAGGCGTTTTTAGCCGAAAAAAAACGACCATGTATAGAAAGGCGTTTTTAGCGGAAAAAAGACGAAAAAAAAGACCATGTATAGTAAGGCGTTTTTAGCCGAAAAATAACGACCATGTAAGACGTTTTTAGCCGAAAAAGACGGCCATGTAGAGTAAGGCGTGTTTAGCCGAAAAAAACCGACCATGTATAGTAAGGCGTTTTTAGCTGAAAAAAAACGATCACGTATAGTAAGGCATTTTTACCTGAAAAAATCAACCATGTATAGTAAGGCGTTTTTAGCCCAAAAAACCGACCATGTATAGTAAGGCGTTTTTAGCTGAAAAAAAACGATCACGTATAGTAAGGCATTTTTACCTGAAAAAATCAACCATGTATAATAAGGCGTTTTTAGTCGAAAAAAACGACCATGTATAGTAAGGCGTTTTTAGCCGAAAAAAAACGACCATGTATAGTAAGGCGTTTTTAGGCGAAAAAAAAAAGCCTAAAAACTGCGTTTTTACCTGAAAAAAACGACCATGTATAGTAAGGCGTTTTTAGGCGAAAACAAAAGCCTAAAAACTGCGTTTTTACCTGAAAAAACGACCATGTATAGTAAGGCGTTTTAGCGAAAAAACAACCATGTATAGTAAGGCGTTTTTAGCGAAAAAACGACCATGTATAGTAAGGCGTTTTAGCGAAAAAACGACCATGTATAGTAAGGCGTTTTTACCTGAAAAAACGACCATGTATAGTAAGGCGTTTTTACCGGAAAAAAAGACCATGTATAGTAAGGCATTTTTTAAAGAAAAAAACGACCACGTATAGTAAGGCGTTGTTGGCGAAAAAACGACCATGTATAGTAAGGCGTTTTTAGCCGAAAATAACGACCATGTATAGTAAGGTGTTTTTTGCCGAAAAAAAGATAGTACGGCGCTTTTTGCGGAAAAAAACGACCATGTATAGTAAGGCGTTGTTGGCGGAAAAAAACGACCATGTATAGTAAGGCGCTTTTGCGAAAACGACCATGTATAGTCAGGCGTTTTAGCGAAAAAAACGACCATGTATAGAAAGGCGTTTTAGCGAAAAAGACGAAAAAAGACCATGTATAGTAAGGCGTTTTAGCGAAAAGACGACCATGTAGAGTAAGGCGTGTTTAGCGAAAAAACCGACCATGTATAGTAAGGCGTTTTAGCTGAAAAACGATCACGTATAGTAAGGCGTTTTAGTCGAAAAATGACCATGTATAGTAAGGCGTTTTTAGCCGAAAAAAAACGACCATGTATAGTAAGGCGTTTTTAGGCGAAAAAAAAAGCCTAAAAACTGCGTTTTTACCTGAAAAAAACGACCATGTATAGTAAGGCGTTTTTAGCGAAAAAACGACCATGTATAGTAAGGCGTTTTTTACCTGAAAAAAACGACCATGTATAGTAAGGCGTTTTTTGCCGAAAAAAACGACCATGTATAGTAAGGCGTTTTTAGCCGAAAAAAACGACCATGTATAGTAAGGCGTTTTTAGTATGGTAAGGCGTTTTTAGCCGAAAAAAACGACCATGTATAGTAAGGCGTTTTTTGCCCAAAAAAACCGACCATGTATAGTAAGGCGTTTTTAGCCGAAAAAAACGACCATGTATAGTAAGGCGTTTTTAGTCGAAAAAATGACCATGTATAGTAAGGCGTTTTTAGCCGAAAAATAACGACCATGTAAGACGTTTTTAGCCGAAAAAGACGGCCATGTAGAGTAAGGCGTGTTTAGCCGAAAAAAACCGACCATGTATAGTAAGGCGTTTTTAGCTGAAAAAAAACGATCACGTATAGTAAGGCGTTTTTACCTGAAAAAATCGACCATGTATAGTAAGGCGTTTTAGCCCAAAAAAACGACCATGTATAATAAGGCGTTTTAGTCGAAAAATGACCATGTATAGTAAGGCGTTTTTAGCGAAAAAACGACCATGTATAGTAAGGCGTTTTTAGGCGAAAAAAGCCTAAAAACTGCGTTTTTACCTGAAAAACGACCATGTACAGTAAGGCGTTTTAATAAAAACGACCATGTATAGTAAGGCGTTTTTAGCGAAGAAAACGACCATGTATAGTAAGGCGTTTTTGGCCGAAAAAACGACCATGTATAGTAAGGCGTTTTTAGCCGAAAAAAACGACCATGTATAGTAAGGCGTTTTTAGCCGAAAAAAACGACCATGTATAGTAAGGCGTTTTTAGTATGGTAAGGCGTTTTTAGCCGAAAAAAACGACCATGTATAGTAAGGCGTTTTTTGCCCAAAAAAACCGACCATGTATAGTAAGGCGTTTTTAGCCGAAAAAAACGACCATGTATAGTAAGGCGTTTTTAGCCGAAAAAAACGACCATGTATAGTTAGGCGTTTTTAGCTGAAAAAAACGACCATGTATAATAAGGCGTTTTTAGCGGAAAAAAACGACCATGTATAGTAAGATGTTTTTAGCCGAAAAAACGACCACTTATAGTAAGGGTTTGTAGCCGAAAAAAAATGACCATGTATAGTTAGGCGTTTTTAGCCGAAAAAAACCGACCATGTATAGTAAGGCGTTTTTAGCCGAAAAAAACGACCATGTATAGTAAGCGTTTTTTGCTGAAAAAAACGACCATGTATAGCAGGCCGTTTTTTGCCGAAAAAAAGACCAGGTATAGTAAGGCGTTTTTAATTCAAAAAACGACCATGTGTGAAAATACAACACCAGTTTTTTTCCTGCAAACCCTCCAGAGTGCATGTCAAATATGGCTATTGTGCAGAGTAAATCACAGACACTGGTGGTGTAGAGGTATACACGCTGGCTTTCCGTCCAGGCAACCCCGGTTCACACCCCGCTCAGTGATGTGAGAAAATACAACATCACACAGTTGCTTTTTCCTGCAAACTCTCCAGCGTGCATGTCAAATACGCCTATCGTGCAGGGTAAGTCACAGTCACTGGTGGTGTAGAAGTATACACGCTGGCTGTCCATCCAGGCAACCCCGGTTCAAGTCCTGCTCAGTGATGTGAGAAAATACCAAACAGTTACTTTTTCCTGCAAACCCTCCAGAGTGCATGTCAGATACGCTTATCATGCAGAGCAAGTCACAGTTACTGGTGGTGTAGAGGTATACATGCTGGCTTTCCATCCAGTCAACCCCGGTTCGAGTCCTGCTCAGTGATGTGAGAAAATACAAAACCAAACAGTTACTTTTTCCTGCAAACCCTCTAGAGTGCATGTCAGATACGCTTATCATGCAGAACAAGTCACAGTCACTGGTGGTGTAGAGGTATACACGACGGCTTCCCGTCCAGGCAATCCTGGTTCAAACACCGCTCTGTAATGTGAGAAAATACAAAACCAATCATTTACTTTTTCCTGCAAACCTTCCAGGGTGCATGTCAAATACGCCTATCGTGCAGAGTAAGTCACAGTCACTGGTGGTGTAGAGGTATACACACCGGCTGTCCATTCAGGCAACCCCGGTTCAAGCCCCGCTCAATGATGTGAGAAAATACAAAACCAAACAGTTGCTTTTTCCTGCAAACTCTCCAGCGTGCATGTCAAATACGCCTATCGTGCAGAGTAAGTCACAGTCACTGGTGGTGTAGAGGTGTACACACCGGCTGTCCATTCAGGCAATCATGGTTCAAATCCCGCTGAGTGATGTGAGAAAATAAAAAAAACAAACACTTACTTTTGCCTGCAAACCCTCCAGAGTGAATGTCAAATACGCCTATCGTGCAGAGTAAGTCACAGTCACTGGTGGTGTAGAGGTATACACACCGGCTGTCCATTCAGGCAACCCCGGTTCAAGCCCCGCTCAGTGATGTGAGAAAATACTTCACCAAACGGTTACTTTTTCCTGCAAACCCTCCAGAGTGCATGTCAGATACGCTTATCGTGCAGAGTAAGTCACAGTCACTGGTGGTGTAGAGGTATACACGCCGGCTTCCCGTCCAGCAGTGCGGGTTCAAACCCCATCCAGTGACACCATAAATGTCAGTTCCAATGGCCTAAAGCTGAAATGAGCTCCAGCATGTTCCCAGTGACAGTCGTCCATGTAGAAAAAGCGTTTTTAGCCGAAAAAAGCGACCATGTATAGTAAGGCGTTTTTTGCTGAAAAACCGACCATGTATAGTAAGGCGTTTTAGCCGAAAAAAACCGACCATGTATAGTGAGGCGTTTTTGCGAAAAACGACCATGTATAGTAAGGCGTTTTAGCGAAAAAAAGCGACCATGTATAGTAAGGCGTTTTTAGACGAAAAGACGACCATGTATAGTAAGGCGTTTTTAGCGAAAAACGACCATGTATAGTAAGGCGTTTTAGCTGAAAAACGACCATGTATAGTAAGGCGTTTTACCTGAAAAAACGACCATGTATAGTAAGGCGTATTTACCTGAAAAAAACGACCATGTATAGTAAGGCGTTTTTACCTGAAAAAACGACCATGTATAGTAAGGCGTTTTTGCGAAAAAAGCGACCATGTTTAGTAAGGCGTTTTTGCGAAAAACGACCATGTATAGTAAGGTGTTTTAGCCGAAAAAACGACCATGTATAATGAGGCGTTTTTGCGAAAAAACGACCATGTATAGTAAGGCGTTTTAGACGAAAAAACGACCATGTATAGTAAGGCGTTTTTAGCGAAAAACGACCATGTATAGTAAGGCGTTTTTGCTGAAAAACGACCATGTATAGTAAGGCGTTTTTGCGAAAAAACGACCATGTATAGTAAGGTGTTTTAGCGAAAAACGACCATGTATAGTGAGGCGTTTTTGCGAAAAAACGACCATGTATAGTAAGGCGTTTTTGCGAAAAAACGACCATGTATAGTAAGGCGTTTTTGCGAAAAACGACCATGTATAGTAAGGCGTTTTTACCTGAAAAAACGACCATGTATAGTAAGGCGTTTTAGCTAAAAACGACCATGTATAGTAAGGCATTTTCTGCGAAAAACGACCATGTTTAGTAAGGCGTTTTTAGCGAAAAACGACCATGTATAGTAAGGCGTTTTAGCCGAAAAACGACCATGTATAGTAAGGCGTTTTTAGCGAAAAACGACCATGTATAGTAAGGCGTTTTTAGCGAAAAACGACCATGTATAGTAAGGCGTTTTTGCGAAAAACGACCATGTATAGTAAGGCGTTTTTGCTGAAAAACGACCATGTATAGTAAGGCGTTTTTACCTGAAAAACGACCATGTATAGTAAGGCGTTTTAGCTGATAAAACGACCATGTATAGTAAGGCGTTTTTGCGAAAAACGACCATGTATAGTAAGGCGTTTTAGCGAAAAACGACCATGTATAGTAAGGCGTTTTAGCGAAAAAACGACCATGTATAGTAAGGCGTTTTTGCTGAAAAACGACCATGTATAGTAAGGCGTTTTTGCTGAAAAACGACCATGTATAGTAAGGCGTTTTAGCGAAAAAACGACCATGTATAGTAAGGCGTTTTTGCGAAAAACGACCATGTATAGTAAGGCGTTTTTGCGAAAAACGACCATGTATAGTAAGGCGTTTTACCTGAAAAAACGACCATGTATAGTAAGGCGTTTTAGCTGAAAAACGACCATGTATAGTAAGGCGTTTTTGCGAAAAAACGACCATGTATAGTAAGGCGTTTTTAGCGAAAAAAACGACCATGTATAGTAAGGCGTTTTAGCGAAAAAACGACCATGTATAGTAAGGCGTTTTTAGCGAAAAACGACCATGTATAGTAAGGCGTTTTTAGCGAAAAACGACCATGTATAGTAAGGCGTTTTTGCGAAAAACGACCATGTATAGTAAGGCGTTTTTAGCGAAAAAAACGACCATGTATAGTAAGGCGTTTTTAGCGAAAAACGACCATGTATAGTAAGGCGTTTTTAGCGAAAAAACGACCATGTATAGTAAGGCGTTTTAGCGAAAAAACGACCATGTATAGTAAGGCGTTTTAGCGAAAAACGACCATGTATAGTAAGGCGTTTTAGCGAAAAAACGACCATGTATAGTAAGGCGTTTTTAGCGAAAAAACGACCATGTATAGTAAGGCGTTTTTGCTGAAAAACCGACCATGTATAGTAAGGCGTTTTTGCTGAAAAACGACCATGTATAGTAAGGCGTTTTAGCGAAAAAACCGACCATGTATAGTAAGGCGTTTTTGCCAAAACGACCATGTATAGTAAGGCGTTTTTAGCGAAAAACGACCATGTATAGTAAGGCGTTTTTGCGAAAAAACGACCATGTATAGTAAGGCGTTTTTGCTGAAAAACGACCATGTATAGTAAGGCGTTTTTGCTGAAAAACGACCATGTATAGTAAGGCGTTTTAGCTGAAAAACGACCATGTATAGTAAGGCGTTTTTGCGAAAAACGACCATGTATAGTAAGGCGTTTTTGCGAAAAACGACCATGTATAGTAAGGCGTTTTTACCTGAAAAACGACCATGTATAGTAAGGCGTTTTACCTGAAAAAACGACCATGTATAGTAAGGCGTTTTTAGCGAAAAAACGACCATGTATAGTAAGGCGTTTTAGCTGAAAAAACGACCATGTATAGTAAGGCGTTTTTAGCGAAAAACGACCATGTATAGTAAGGCGTTTTTGCGAAAAAACGACCATGTATAGTAAGGCGTTTTTGCGAAAAACGACCATGTATAGTAAGGCGTTTTAGCGAAAAAACGACCATGTATAGTAAGGCGTTTTTGCGAAAAAACGACCATGTATAGTAAGGCGTTTTTAGCGAAAAAACGACCATGTATAGTAAGGCGTTTTTAGCTGAAAAACGACCATGTATAGTAAGGCGTTTTTGCGAAAAACGACCATGTATAGTAAGGCGTTTTAGCGAAAAACGACCATGTATAGTAAGGCGTTTTAGCGAAAAAACGACCATGTATAGTAAGGCGTTTTAGCGAAAAACGACCATGTATAGTAAGGCGTTTTTAGCGAAAAACGACCATGTATAGTAAGGCGTTTTTGCGAAAAACGACCATGTATAGTAAGGCGTTTTTAGCGAAAAAACGACCATGTATAGTAAGGCGTTTTAGCGAAAAAACGACCATGTATAGTAAGGCGTTTTAGCGAAAAACGACCATGTATAGTAAGGCGTTTTTAGCGAAAAACGACCATGTATAGTAAGGCGTTTTTAGCTGAAAAACGACCATGTATAGTAAGGCGTTTTTAGCGAAAAAACGACCATGTATAGTAAGGCGTTTTTAGCTGAAAAAACGACCATGTATAGTAAGGCGTTTTTAGCTGAAAAACGACCATGTATAGTAAGGCGTTTTTGCGAAAAACGACCATGTATAGTAAGGCGTTTTAGCGAAAAACGACCATGTATAGTAAGGCGTTTTTGCTGAAAAAACGACCATGTATAGTAAGGCGTTTTTACCTGAAAAACGACCATGTATAGTAAGGCGTTTTAGCGAAAAAACGACCATGTATAGTAAGGCGTTTTAGCTGAAAAAACGACCATGTATAGTAAGGCGTTTTTAGCGAAAAACGACCATGTATAGTAAGGCGTTTTTGCGAAAAAACGACCATGTATAGTAAGGCGTTTTTGCGAAAAACGACCATGTATAGTAAGGCGTTTTAGCGAAAAAACGACCATGTATAGTAAGGCGTTTTTGCGAAAAAACGACCATGTATAGTAAGGCGTTTTAGCCGAAAAAACGACCATGTATAGTAAGGCGTTTTTAGCGAAAAACGACCATGTATAGTAAGGCGTTTTTGCGAAAAAACGACCATGTATAGTAAGGCGTTTTTAGCGAAAAAACGACCATGTATAGTAAGGCGTTTTTGCGAAAAAACGACCATGTATAGTAAGGCGTTTTTAGCGAAAAAACGACCATGTATAGTAAGGCGTTTTTAGCGAAAAAACGACCATGTATAGTAAGGCGTTTTTAGCGAAAAACGACCATGTATAGTAAGGCGTTTTTGCGAAAAAACGACCATGTATAGTAAGGCGTTTTTGCGAAAAACGACCATGTATAGTAAGGCGTTTTTAGCGAAAAAACGACCATGTATAGTAAGGCGTTTTAGCGAAAAACGACCATGTATAGTAAGGCGTTTTTGCGAAAAACGACCATGTATAGTAAGGCGTTTTTGCGAAAAACGACCATGTATAGTAAGGCGTTTTAGCGAAAAAACGACCATGTATAGTAAGGCGTTTTTAGCGAAAAACGACCATGTATAGTAAGGCGTTTTTGCGAAAAACGACCATGTATAGTAAGGCGTTTTTGCGAAAAACGACCATGTATAGTAAGGCGTTTTAGCGAAAAACGACCATGTATAGTAAGGCGTTTTTAGCGAAAAAACGACCATGTATAGTAAGGCGTTTTTGCGAAAAAACGACCATGTATAGTAAGGCGTTTTTGCGAAAAACGACCATGTATAGTAAGGCGTTTTTGCGAAAAAACGACCATGTATAGTAAGGCGTTTTAGCGAAAAAACGACCATGTATAGTAAGGCGTTTTAGCGAAAAACGACCATGTATAGTAAGGCGTTTTTGCTGAAAAACGACCATGTATAGTAAGGCGTTTTAGCGAAAAAACGACCATGTATAGTAAGGCGTTTTTAGCGAAAAAACGACCATGTATAGTAAGGCGTTTTAGCGAAAAAACGACCATGTATAGTAAGGCGTTTTTGCGAAAAAACGACCATGTATAGTAAGGCGTTTTTAGCGAAAAAACGACCATGTATAGTAAGGCGTTTTTAGCGAAAAAACGACCATGTATAGTAAGGCGTTTTTAGCGAAAAACGACCATGTATAGTAAGGCGTTTTTGCGAAAAAACGACCATGTATAGTAAGGCGTTTTAGCGAAAAAACGACCATGTATAGTAAGGCGTTTTTAGCGAAAAAACGACCATGTATAGTAAGGCGTTTTAGCGAAAAACGACCATGTATAGTAAGGCGTTTTAGCGAAAAAACGACCATGTATAGTAAGGCGTTTTTAGCGAAAAAACGACCATGTATAGTAAGGCGTTTTTAGCGAAAAACGACCATGTATAGTAAGGCGTTTTTAGCGAAAAACGACCATGTATAGTAAGGCGTTTTAGCGAAAAACGACCATGTATAGTAAGGCGTTTTTGCGAAAAACGACCATGTATAGTAAGGCGTTTTTGCGAAAAACGACCATGTATAGTAAGGCGTTTTTAGCGAAAAAACGACCATGTATAGTAAGGCGTTTTTAGCTGAAAAACGACCATGTATAGTAAGGCGTTTTTACCGAAAAACGACCATGTATAGTAAGGCGTTTTAGCTGAAAAACGACCATGTATAGTAAGGCGTTTTAGCGAAAAAACGACCATGTATAGTAAGGCGTTTTAGCGAAAAAACGACCATGTATAGTAAGGCGTTTTAGCGAAAAAACGACCATGTATAGTAAGGCGTTTTTTGCTGAAAAACGACCATGTATAGTAAGGCGTTTTTGCTGAAAAACGACCATGTATAGTAAGGCGTTTTAGCGAAAAAACGACCATGTATAGTAAGGCGTTTTGCCAAAAACGACCATGTATAGTAAGGCGTTTTTAGCGAAAAACGACCATGTATAGTAAGGCGTTTTTGCGAAAAACGACCATGTATAGTAAGGCGTTTTTAGCTGAAAAAACGACCATGTATAGTAAGGCGTTTTTGCGAAAAACGACCATGTATAGTAAGGCGTTTTTAGCTGAAAAACGACCATGTATAGTAAGGCGTTTTTGCGAAAAACGACCATGTATAGTAAGGCGTTTTTGCGAAAAACGACCATGTATAGTAAGGCGTTTTTACCTGAAAAACGACCATGTATAGTAAGGCGTTTTAGCCTGAAAAACGACCATGTATAGTAAGGCGTTTTAGCGAAAAACGACCATGTATAGTAAGGCGTTTTAGCGAAAAAACGACCATGTATAGTAAGGCGTTTTTGCGAAAAACGACCATGTATAGTAAGGCGTTTTAGCGAAAAAACGACCATGTATAGTAAGGCGTTTTTGCGAAAAACGACCATGTATAGTAAGGCGTTTTACCTGAAAAACGACCATGTATAGTAAGGCGTTTTAGCTGAAAAAAACGACCATGTATAGTAAGGCGTTTTTGCGAAAAACGACCATGTATAGTAAGGCGTTTTAGCGAAAAAACGACCATGTATAGTAAGGCGTTTTAGCGAAAAAACGACCATGTATAGTAAGGCGTTTTAGCGAAAAAACGACCATGTATAGTAAGGCGTTTTTAGCGAAAAAACGACCATGTATAGTAAGGCGTTTTTGCGAAAAAACGACCATGTATAGTAAGGCGTTTTAGCGAAAAAACGACCATGTATAGTAAGGCGTTTTTAGCGAAAAAAACGACCATGTATAGTAAGGCGTTTTTAGCGAAAAAAAAGCGACCATGTATAGTAAGGCGTTTTTAGCGAAAAACGACCATGTATAGTAAGGCGTTTTTAGCGAAAAACGACCATGTATAGTAAGGCGTTTTTAGCGAAAAACGACCATGTATAGTAAGGCGTTTTTAGCGAAAAACGACCATGTATAGTAAGGCGTTTTTGCGAAAAAACGACCATGTATAGTAAGGCGTTTTTGCCGAAAAACGACCATGTATAGTAAGGCGTTTTTAGCGAAAAAACGACCATGTATAGTAAGGCGTTTTAGCGAAAAAACGACCATGTATAGTAAGGCGTTTTTAGCGAAAAAACGACCATGTATAGTAAGGCGTTTTTGCTGAAAAACGACCATGTATAGTAAGGCGTTTTTGCGAAAAACGACCATGTATAGTAAGGCGTTTTAGCGAAAAACGACCATGTATAGTAAGGCGTTTTTAGCGAAAAAACGACCATGTATAGTAAGGCGTTTTACCTGAAAAAACGACCATGTATAGTAAGGCGTTTTTGCGAAAAAACGACCATGTATAGTAAGGCGTTTTTGCGAAAAACGACCATGTATAGTAAGGCGTTTTTGCGAAAAAACGACCATGTATAGTAAGGCGTTTTAGCTGAAAAAACGACCATGTATAGTAAGGCGTTTTAGCCTGAAAAACGACCATGTATAGTAAGGCGTTTTTGCGAAAAACGACCATGTATAGTAAGGCGTTTTTGCGAAAAAAACGACCATGTATAGTAAGGCGTTTTTGCGAAAAAAACGACCATGTATAGTAAGGCGTTTTAGCGAAAAACGACCATGTATAGTAAGGCGTTTTTGCGAAAAACGACCATGTATAGTAAGGCGTTTTTGCGAAAAAACGACCATGTATAGTAAGGCGTTTTAGCGAAAAAACGACCATGTATAGTAAGGCGTTTTTGCGAAAAAACGACCATGTATAGTAAGGCGTTTTTAGCCGAAAAACGACCATGTATAGTAAGGCGTTTTTAGCGAAAAACGACCATGTATAGTAAGGCGTTTTAGCGAAAAACGACCATGTATAGTAAGGCGTTTTAGCGAAAAACGACCATGTATAGTAAGGCGTTTTTAGCGAAAAAACGACCATGTATAGTAAGGCGTTTTAGCGAAAAACGACCATGTATAGTAAGGCGTTTTTAGCGAAAAAACGACCATGTATAGTAAGGCGTTTTAGCGAAAAAACGACCATGTATAGTAAGGCGTTTTTAGCGAAAAACGACCATGTATAGTAAGGCGTTTTAGCGAAAAACGACCATGTATAGTAAGGCGTTTTAGCGAAAAACGACCATGTATAGTAAGGCGTTTTAGCGAAAAACGACCATGTATAGTAAGGCGTTTTAGCGAAAAACGACCATGTATAGTAAGGCGTTTTAGCGAAAAAACGACCATGTATAGTAAGGCGTTTTAGCGAAAAACGACCATGTATAGTAAGGCGTTTTAGCGAAAAAACGACCATGTATAGTAAGGCGTTTTTAGCGAAAAAACGACCATGTATAGTAAGGCGTTTTAGCGAAAAACGACCATGTATAGTAAGGCGTTTTTGCGAAAAACGACCATGTATAGTAAGGCGTTTTTGCGAAAAACGACCATGTATAGTAAGGCGTTTTAGCGAAAAAACGACCATGTATAGTAAGGCGTTTTAGCGAAAAAACGACCATGTATAGTAAGGCGTTTTTGCGAAAAACGACCATGTATAGTAAGGCGTTTTTGCGAAAAACGACCATGTATAGTAAGGCGTTTTTAGCGAAAAAACGACCATGTATAGTAAGGCGTTTTTAGCGAAAAAACGACCATGTATAGTAAGGCGTTTTACCGAAAAACGACCATGTATAGTAAGGCGTTTTTGCGAAAAAACGACCATGTATAGTAAGGCGTTTTTGCGAAAAAACGACCATGTATAGTAAGGCGTTTTTGCGAAAAAACGACCATGTATAGTAAGGCGTTTTAGCTGAAAAACGACCATGTATAGTAAGGCGTTTTTACCGAAAAACGACCATGTATAGTAAGGCGTTTTTGCGAAAAAAAGCGACCATGTATAGTAAGGCGTTTTTGCGAAAAAGCGACCATGTATAGTAAGGCGTTTTTGCGAAAAACGACCATGTATAGTAAGGCGTTTTAGCGAAAAAAAAAAAAAGCGACCATGTATAGTAAGGCGTTTTTGCGAAAAAACGACCATGTATAGTAAGGCGTTTTTGCTGAAAAACCGACCATGTATAGTAAGGCGTTTAGCGAAAAACGACCATGTATAGTAAGGCGTTTTTGCGAAAAACGACCATGTATAGTAAGGCGTTTTTAGCGAAAAAAAACGACCATGTATAGTAAGGCGTTTTTGCGAAAAACGACCATGTATAGTAAGGCGTTTTAGCGAAAAAACGACCATGTATAGTAAGGCGTTTTTAGCGAAAAAAGCGACCATGTATAGTAAGGCGTTTTTAGCGAAAAACGACCATGTATAGTAAGGCGTTTTTGCGAAAAAAGCGACCATGTATAGTAAGGCGTTTTTAGCGAAAAAACGACCATGTATAGTAAGGCGTTTTTAGCGAAAAAACGACCATGTATAGTAAGGCGTTTTTAGCGAAAAACGACCATGTATAGTAAGGCGTTTTTAGCGAAAAACGACCATGTATAGTAAGGCGTTTTAGCCGAAAAACGACCATGTATAGTAAGGCGTTTTAGCCGAAAAACGACCATGTATAGTAAGGCGTTTTTAGCGAAAAAAACGACCATGTATAGTAAGGCGTTTTAGCGAAAAACGACCATGTATAGTAAGGCGTTTTTAAAAAAAACGACCATGTATAGTAAGGCGTTTTTAGCGAAAAAACGACCATGTATAGTAAGGCGTTTTAGCTAAAAAAACGACCATGTATAGTAAGGCGTTTTTAGCTGAAAAAACGACCATGTATAGTAAGGCGTTTTTAGCGAAAAACGACCATGTATAGTAAGGCGTTTTTGCTGAAAAACGACCATGTATAGTAAGGCGTTTTAGCTGAAAAACGACCATGTATAGTAAGGCGTTTTTAGCTGAAAAACGACCATGTATAGTAAGCGTTTTTAAAAAAACGACCATTTTAGCGTTTTAAAAACGACCATGTATAGTAAGGCGTTTTTAAAAAACGACCATGTATAGTAAGGCGTTTTTGCTGAAAAACGACCATGTATAGTAAGGCGTTTTAGCGAAAAAACGACCATGTATAGTAAGGCGTTTTAGCGAAAAACGACCATGTATAGTAAGGCGTTTTAGCTGAAAAACGACCATGTATAGTAAGGCGTTTTTAGCGAAAAACGACCATGTATAGTAAGGCGTTTTTAGCGAAAAAACGACCATGTATAGTAAGGCGTTTTAGCGAAAAACGACCATGTATAGTAAGGCGCTTTTAGCTAAAAACGACCATGTATAGTAAGGCGTTTTTAGCGAAAAACGACCATGTATAGTAAGGCGTTTTTAGCGAAAAAAGCGACCATGTATAGTAAGGCGTTTTTAGCGAAAAACGACCATGTATAGTAAGGCGTTTTAGCGAAAAAAGCGACCATGTATAGTAAGGCGTTTTTAGCGAAAAACGACCATGTATAGTAAGGCGTTTTTGCGAAAAACGACCATGTATAGTAAGGCGTTTTTTAGCCGAAAAACGACCATGTATAGTAAGGCGTTTTAGCTTAAAAACGACCATGTATAGTAAGGCGTTTTAGCGAAAAACGACCATGTATAGTAAGGCGTTTTATAGCCGAAAAACGACCATGTATAGTAAGGCGTTTTAGCCAAAAAACGACCATGTATAGTAAGGCGTTTTAGCGAAAAACGACCATGTATAGTAAGGCGTTTTTGCGAAAAACGACCATGTATAGTAAGGCGTTTTAGCCGAAAAACGACCATGTATAGTAAGGCGTTTTTTGCGAAAAAAGCGACCATGTATAGTAAGGCGTTTTTGCGAAAAACGACCATGTATAGTAAGGCGTTTTTGCGAAAAACGACCATGTATAGTAAGGCGTTTTTGCAAAAAACGACCATGTATAGTAAGGCGTTTTGCGAAAAACGACCATGTATAGTAAGGCGTTTTTGCGAAAAAACGACCATGTATAGTAAGGCGTTTTTAGCGAAAAAAGCGACCATGTATAGTAAGGCGTTTTGCGAAAAAGCGACCATGTATAGTAAGGCGTTTTGCGAAAAAGCGACCATGTATAGTAAGGCGTTTTAGCGAAAAAACGACCATGTATAGTAAGGCGTTTTAGCGAAAAACGACCATGTATAGTAAGGCGTTTTAGCGAAAAACGACCATGTATAGTAAGGCGTTTTTAGCGAAAAAACGACCATGTATAGTAAGGCGTTTTAGCGAAAAAACGACCATGTATAGTAAGGCGTTTTAGCGAAAAACGACCATGTATAGTAAGGCGTTTTTAGCGAAAAACGACCATGTATAGTAAGGCGTTTTTAGCGAAAAAAACGACCATGTATAGTAAGGCGTTTTTAGCGAAAAAACGACCATGTATAGTAAGGCGTTTTTAGCGAAAAAAGCGACCATGTATAGTAAGGCGTTTTTAGCGAAAAAACGACCATGTATAGTAAGGCGTTTTTAGCGAAAAAACGACCATGTATAGTAAGGCGTTTTTAGCGAAAAAACGACCATGTATAGTAAGGCGTTTTAGCGAAAAAACGACCATGTATAGTAAGGCGTTTTAGCGAAAAACGACCATGTATAGTAAGGCGTTTTAGCGAAAAACGACCATGTATAGTAAGGCGTTTTAGCGAAAAAACGACCATGTATAGTAAGGCGTTTTTGCGAAAAAACGACCATGTATAGTAAGGCGTTTTAGCGAAAAAACGACCATGTATAGTAAGGCGTTTTAGCGAAAAACGACCATGTATAGTAAGGCGTTTTTAGCGAAAAACGACCATGTATAGTAAGGCGTTTTAGCGAAAAAACGACCATGTATAGTAAGGCGTTTTTAGCGAAAAAACGACCATGTATAGTAAGGCGTTTTAGCGAAAAAACGACCATGTATAGTAAGGCGTTTTAGCGAAAAAACGACCATGTATAGTAAGGCGTTTTAGCGAAAAAACGACCATGTATAGTAAGGCGTTTTAGCGAAAAACGACCATGTATAGTAAGGCGTTTTTAGCGAAAAAACGACCATGTATAGTAAGGCGTTTTAGCGAAAAAACGACCATGTATAGTAAGGCGTTTTTAGCGAAAAAACGACCATGTATAGTAAGGCGTTTTAGCGAAAAAACGACCATGTATAGTAAGGCGTTTTAGCGAAAAAACGACCATGTATAGTAAGGCGTTTTAGCGAAAAAACGACCATGTATAGTAAGGCGTTTTTAGCGAAAAACGACCATGTATAGTAAGGCGTTTTTGCGAAAAAACGACCATGTATAGTAAGGCGTTTTAGCGAAAAAACGACCATGTATAGTAAGGCGTTTTTAGCGAAAAAACGACCATGTATAGTAAGGCGTTTTAGCGAAAAAACGACCATGTATAGTAAGGCGTTTTTAGCGAAAAAGCGACCATGTATAGTAAGGCGTTTTAGCGAAAAAACGACCATGTATAGTAAGGCGTTTTTAGCGAAAAACGACCATGTATAGTAAGGCGTTTTAGCGAAAAACGACCATGTATAGTAAGGCGTTTTTGCGAAAAAACGACCATGTATAGTAAGGCGTTTTTAGCGAAAAACGACCATGTATAGTAAGGCGTTTTTAGCGAAAAAACGACCATGTATAGTAAGGCGTTTTAGCGAAAAAACGACCATGTATAGTAAGGCGTTTTTAGCGAAAAAACGACCATGTATAGTAAGGCGTTTTTAGCGAAAAAACGACCATGTATAGTAAGGCGTTTTTAGCGAAAAAACGACCATGTATAGTAAGGCGTTTTAGCGAAAAAACGACCATGTATAGTAAGGCGTTTTAGCGAAAAAACGACCATGTATAGTAAGGCGTTTTAGCGAAAAAACGACCATGTATAGTAAGGCGTTTTAGCCGAAAAACGACCATGTATAGTAAGGCGTTTTTAGCGAAAAACGACCATGTATAGTAAGGCGTTTTAGCGAAAAACGACCATGTATAGTAAGGCGTTTTAGCGAAAAAACGACCATGTATAGTAAGGCGTTTTAGCGAAAAACGACCATGTATAGTAAGGCGTTTTAGCGAAAAAACGACCATGTATAGTAAGGCGTTTTTAAAAAAAACGACCATGTATAGTAAGGCGTTTTTAGCCGAAAAACGACCATGTATAGTAAGGCGTTTTTAGCGAAAAAACGACCATGTATAGTAAGGCGTTTTAGCGAAAAACGACCATGTATAGTAAGGCGTTTTAGCGAAAAACGACCATGTATAGTAAGGCGTTTTTAGCGAAAAAACGACCATGTATAGTAAGGCGTTTTAGCGAAAAACGACCATGTATAGTAAGGCGTTTTAGCGAAAAACGACCATGTATAGTAAGGCGTTTTAGCGAAAAAACGACCATGTATAGTAAGGCGTTTTAGCGAAAAAACGACCATGTATAGTAAGGCGTTTTTAGCGAAAAACGACCATGTATAGTAAGGCGTTTTTAGCGAAAAAACGACCATGTATAGTAAGGCGTTTTTAGCGAAAAACGACCATGTATAGTAAGGCGTTTTAGCGAAAAAACGACCATGTATAGTAAGGCGTTTTAGCGAAAAAAACGACCATGTATAGTAAGGCGTTTTTAGCGAAAAAACGACCATGTATAGTAAGGCGTTTTAGCGAAAAAACGACCATGTATAGTAAGGCGTTTTTAGCGAAAAAACGACCATGTATAGTAAGGCGTTTTTAGCGAAAAAACGACCATGTATAGTAAGGCGTTTTAGCGAAAAACGACCATGTATAGTAAGGCGTTTTTAGCGAAAAAACGACCATGTATAGTAAGGCGTTTTAGCCGAAAAAAGCGACCATGTATAGTAAGGCGTTTTTAGCGAAAAAAGCGACCATGTATGTATAGTAAGGCGTTTTAGCTAAAAAACGACCATGTATAGTAAGGCGTTTTTAGAAAAAAAACGACCATGTATAGTAAGGCGTTTTTAGCGAAAAAACGACCATGTATAGTAAGGCGTTTTTAGCCGAAAAAAACGACCATGTGTATAGTAAGGCGTTTTATCGAAAAAACGACCATGTATAGTAAGGCGTTTTTAGCGAAAAAACGACCATGTATAGTAAGGCGTTTTTAGCGAAAAAAAACGACCATGTATAGTAAGGCGTTTTAGCCGAAAAACGACCATGTATAGTAAGGCGTTTTTAGCTAAAAACGACCATGTATAGTAAGGCGTTTTAGCGAAAAAACGACCATGTATAGTAAGGCGTTTTTTAAAAAAACGACCATGTATAGTAAGGCGTTTTTAGCGAAAAAACGACCATGTATAGTAAAGGCGTTTTAGCCGAAAAACGACCATGTATAGTAAGGCGTTTTAGCCGAAAAAACGACCATGTATAGTAAGGCGTTTTTAGCGAAAAACGACCATGTATAGTAAGGCGCTTTTAGCGAAAAAACGACCATGTATAGTAAGGCGTTTTAGCAAAAAAACGACCATGTATAGTAAGGCGTTTTAGCCAAAAAACGACCATGTATAGTAAGGCGCTTTTAGCGAAAAAAACGACCATGTATAGTAAGGCGTTTTTAGCGAAAAAACGACCATGTATAGTAGTAAGGCGTTTTTAGCCAAAAAACGACCATGTATAGTAAGGCGCTTTTAGCGAAAAAACGACCATGTATAGTAAAGGCGTTTTAGCCGAAAAAACGACCATGTATAGTAAGGCGCTTTTTAGCGAAAAACGACCATGTATAGTAAGGCGTTTTTAGCTAAAAACGACCATGTATAGTAAGGCGTTTTAGCCAAAAAACGACCATGTATATAGTAAGGCGTTTTTAAGCAAAAAAACGACCATGTATAGTAAGGCGTTTTAGCCAAAAACGACCATGTATAGTAAGGCGCTTTTAGCGAAAAAAAAACGACCATGTATAGTAAGGCGTTTTAGCGAAAAAACGACCATGTATAGTAAGGCGTTTTAGCGAAAAACGACCATGTATAGTAAGGCGTTTTAGCGAAAAACGACCATGTATAGTAAGGCGTTTTTAGCCGAAAAAAACGACCATGTATAGTAAGGCGTTTTTAGCGAAAAAACGACCATGTATAGTAAGGCGTTTTTAGCCGAAAAAAACGACCATGTATAGTAAGGCGTTTTTAGCCAAAAACGACCATGTATAGTAAGGCGTTTTTAGCCGAAAAAAACCCGACCATGTATAGTAAGGGCGTTTTAGCCAAAAAAAAAACGACCATGTATAGTAAGGCGCTTTTAGCTGAAAAAAACGACCATGTATAGTAAGGCGTTTTTAGCCGAAAAAACGACCACCAGTATAGTAGTAAGGCGTTTTTAAAAAACGACCATGTATAGTAAGGCGTTTTTAGCCAAAAAAAACGACCATGTATAGTAAGGCGTTTTAGCGAAAAACGACCATGTATAGTAAGGCGTTTTTAGCCTAAAAAAACGACCATGTATAGTAAGGCGTTTTAGCGAAAAAACGACCATGTATAGTAAGGCGTTTTTAGCGAAAAAAAAACCATGTATAGTAAGGCTTTTTAGCCGAAAAACGACCATGTATAGTAAGGCGTTTTAGCTGAAAAAACGACCATGTATAGTAAGGCGTTTTAGCCGAAAAAACGACCATGTATAGTAAGGCGTTTTAGCGAAAAACGACCATGTATAGTAAGGCGTTTTAGAAAAAACGACCATGTATAGTAAGGCGTTTTTAGCCGAAAAAACGACCATGTATAGTAAGGCGCTTTAGAAAAAACGACCATGTATAGTAAGGCGTTTTTAGCGAAAAAAACGACCATGTATAGTAAGGCGTTTTAGCGAAAAAAAAAACGACCATGTATAGTAAGGCGTTTTAGCCGAAAAACGACCATGTATAGTAAGGCGTTTTTAGCGAAAAACGACCATGTATAGTAAGGCGTTTTTAGCCGAAAACGACCATGTATAGTAAGGCGTTTTAGAAAAAACGACCATGTATAGTAAGGCGTTTTTAGACGAAAAAACGACCATGTATAGTAAGGCGTTTTAGCCGAAAAACGACCATGTATAGTAAGGCGTTTTTAGCCAAAAAAAACGACCATGTATAGTAAGGCGTTTTTTAAAAAAAACGACCATGTATAGTAAGGCGTTTTTAGCGAAAAAACGACCATGTATAGTAAGGCGTTTTTAGCCAAAAAACGACCATGTATAGTAAGGCGTTTTAGCGAAAAAAACGACCATGTATAGTAAGGCGTTTTAGCGAAAAAACGACCATGTATAGTAAGGCGTTTTTAGCGAAAAAAACGACCATGTATAGTAAGGCGTTTTTAGCATGAAAAACGACCATGTATAGTAAGGCGTTTTTAGCCGAAAAAACGACCATGTATAGTAAGGCGTTTTTAGCATGAAAAACGACCATGTATAGTAAGGCGTTTTTAGCCGAAAAAACGACCATGTATAGTAAGGCGTTTTAGCGAAAAAACGACCATGTATAGTAAGGCGTTTTAGCCAAAAAACGACCATGTATAGTAAGGCGTTTTTAGCGAAAAAACGACCATGTATAGTAAGGCGTTTTTAGCGAAAAAACGACCATGTATAGTAAGGCGTTTTTAGCGAAAAACGACCATGTATAGTAAGGCGTTTTAGCGAAAAAAACGACCATGTATAGTAAGGCGTTTTTAGCCGAAAAACGACCATGTATAGTAAGGCGTTTTAGCGAAAAACGACCATGTATAGTAAGGCGTTTTTAGCGAAAAAACGACCATGTATAGTAAGGCGTTTTAGCGAAAAAACGACCATGTATAGTAAGGCGTTTTAGCGAAAAAACGACCATGTATAGTAAGGCGTTTTAGCGAAAAAACGACCATGTATAGTAAGGCGTTTTAGCGAAAAAACGACCATGTATAGTAAGGCGTTTTTAGCGAAAAACGACCATGTATAGTAAGGCGTTTTAGCGAAAAACGACCATGTATAGTAAGGCGTTTTTAGCCAAAAAACGACCATGTATAGTAAGGCGTTTTAGCCGAAAAAAAAAACGACCATGTATAGTAAGGCGTTTTTAGCTAAAAACGACCATGTATAGTAAGGCGTTTTAGCGAAAAACGACCATGTATAGTAAGGCGTTTTAGCCGAAAAAACGACCATGTATAGTAAGGCGTTTTTAGCGAAAAACGACCATGTATAGTAAGGCGTTTTAGCCGAAAAAACGACCATGTATAGTAAGGCGTTTTTAGCGAAAAACGACCATGTATAGTAAGGCGTTTTTAGCGAAAAACGACCATGTATAGTAAGGCGTTTTAGCGAAAAAACGACCATGTATAGTAAGGCGTTTTAGCGAAAAACGACCATGTATAGTAAGGCGTTTTTAGCGAAAAAACGACCATGTATAGTAAGGCGTTTTAGCGAAAAACGACCATGTATAGTAAGGCGTTTTTAGCGAAAAAACGACCATGTATAGTAAGGCGTTTTAGCGAAAAACGACCATGTATAGTAAGGCGTTTTTAGCGAAAAAAACGACCATGTATAGTAAGGCGTTTTAGCGAAAAAAACGACCATGTATAGTAAGGCGTTTTAGCCGAAAAAACGACCATGTATAGTAAGGCGTTTTTAGCGAAAAAAACGACCATGTATAGTAAGGCGTTTTAGCGAAAAAACGACCATGTATAGTAAGGCGTTTTAGCGAAAAACGACCATGTATAGTAAGGCGTTTTAGCGAAAAAACGACCATGTATAGTAAGGCGTTTTTGCTAAAAACGACCATGTATAGTAAGGCGTTTTAGCGAAAAAACGACCATGTATAGTAAGGCGTTTTTAGCGAAAAACGACCATGTATAGTAAGGCGTTTTTAGCTAAAAACGACCATGTATAGTAAGGCGTTTTTAGCGAAAAACGACCATGTATAGTAAGGCGTTTTTAGCGAAAAACGACCATGTATAGTAAGGCGTTTTTAGCGAAAAAACGACCATGTATAGTAAGGCGTTTTTAGCGAAAAAACGACCATGTATAGTAAGGCGTTTTTAGCGAAAAAACGACCATGTATAGTAAGGCGTTTTAGCGAAAAAACGACCATGTATAGTAAGGCGTTTTTAGCGAAAAAACGACCATGTATAGTAAGGCGTTTTAGGCGAAAAACGACCATGTATAGTAAGGCGTTTTTAGCGAAAAAACGACCATGTATAGTAAGGCGTTTTAGCGAAAAAAAAACGACCATGTATAGTAAGGCGTTTTAGCGAAAAAACGACCATGTATAGTAAGGCGTTTTAGCGAAAAACGACCATGTATAGTAAGGCGTTTTTGCGCAAAAAAAAAACGACCATGTATAGTAAGGCGTTTTTAGCAAAAAACGACCATGTATAGTAAGGCGTTTTAGCGAAAAAACGACCATGTATAGTAAGGCGTTTTGCCGAAAAAACGACCATGTATAGTAAGGCGTTTTTAGCGAAAAACGACCATGTATAGTAAGGCGTTTTTAGCGAAAAACGACCATGTATAGTAAGGCGTTTTAGCGAAAAAACGACCATGTATAGTAAGGCGTTTTAGTAGCGCGAAAAAACGACCATGTATAGTAAGGCGTTTTAAGCCGAAAAAACGACCATGTATAGTAAGGCGTTTTAGCGAAAAAACGACCATGTATAGTAAGGCGTTTTAGCGAAAAACGACCATGTATAGTAAGGCGTTTTTAGCGAAAAACGACCATGTATAGTAAGGCGTTTTTAGCGAAAAAAACGACCATGTATAGTAAGGCGTTTTAGCGAAAAAACGACCATGTATAGTAAGGCGTTTTTAGCGAAAAAACGACCATGTATAGTAAGGCGTTTTTAGCGAAAAACGACCATGTATAGTAAGGCGTTTTTAGCGAAAAAACGACCATGTATAGTAAGGCGTTTTTAGCGAAAAAACGACCATGTATAGTAAGGCGTTTTTAGCCGAAAAAACGACCATGTATAGTAAGCCGTTTTTAGCCGAAAAAAACGACCATGTATAGTAAGGCGTTTTTAGCCGAAAAAAACGACCATGTATAGTAAGGCGTTTTAGAAAAAAACGACCATGTATAGTAAGGCGTTTTAGCCGAAAAAACGACCATGTATAGTAAGGCGTTTTAGCCGAAAACGACCATGTATAGTAAGGCGTTTTAGCCGAAAAACGACCATGTATAGTAAGGCGTTTTAGCGAAAAAACGACCATGTATAGTAAGGCGTTTTTAGCCTGAAAAACGACCATGTATAGTAAGGCGTTTTAGCGAAAAAACGACCATGTATAGTAAGGCGTTTTTAGCGAAAAAAACGACCATGTATAGTAAGGCGTTTTTAGCGAAAAACGACCATGTATAGTAAGGCGTTTTAGCGAAAAAACGACCATGTATAGTAAGGCGTTTTTAGCTAAAAACGACCATGTATAGTAAGGCGTTTTTTGAAAAAACGACCATGTAAAAAAAAAACGACCATGTATAGTAAGGCGTTTTAGCGAAAAAACGACCATGTATAGTAAGGCGTTTTTAGCGAAAAAACGACCATGTATAGTAAGGCGTTTTAGCGAAAAAAACGACCATGTATAGTAAGGCGTTTTAGCGAAAAACGACCATGTATAGTAAGGCGTTTTTAGCGAAAAAACGACCATGTATAGTAAGGCGTTTTAGCGAAAAAACGACCATGTATAGTAAGGCGTTTTTACGCGAAAAACGACCATGTATAGTAAGGCGTTTTAGCGAAAAAACGACCATGTATAGTAAGGCGTTTTAGCCAAAAAACGACCATGTATAGTAAGGCGTTTTAGCCGAAAAAAAACGACCATGTATAGTAAGGCGTTTTAGCGAAAAAACGACCATGTATAGTAAGGCGTTTTAGCTAAAAACGACCATGTATAGTAAGGCGTTTTAGCGAAAAAAAACGACCATGTATAGTAAGGCGTTTTAGCGAAAAACGACCATGTATAGTAAGGCGTTTTAAATAAAAAACGACCATGTATAGTAAGGCGTTTTAGCGAAAAAACGACCATGTATAGTAAGGCGTTTTAGCGAAAAAACGACCATGTATAGTAAGGCGTTTTAGCCGAAAAACGACCATGTATAGTAAGGCGTTTTTAGCGAAAAAAAACGACCATGTATAGTAAGGCGTTTTAGCGAAAAAACGACCATGTATAGTAAGGCGTTTTTAGCAAAAAAACGACCATGTATAGTAAGGCGTTTTTAGCGAAAAACGACCATGTATAGTAAGTAAGGCGTTTTAGTAGCGAAAAAAACGACCATGTATAGTAAGGCGTTTTAGCTAGCGAAAAAAAAAACGACCATGTATAGTAAGGCGTTTTTAGCCGAAAAACGACCATGTATAGTAAGGCGTTTTAGCGAAAAACGACCATGTATAGTAAGGCGTTTTAGCGAAAAAACGACCATGTATAGTAAGGCGTTTTAGCCGAAAAACGACCATGTATAGTAAGGCGTTTTAGCGAAAAACGACCATGTATAGTAAGGCGTTTTAGCCGAAAAACGACCATGTATAGTAAGGCGTTTTAGCCTGAAAAACGACCATGTATAGTAAGGCGTTTTAGCGAAAAAACGACCATGTATAGTAAGGCGTTTTTGCGAAAAAACGACCATGTATAGTAAGGCGTTTTTAGCGAAAAAACGACCATGTATAGTAAGGCGTTTTAGCGAAAAAACGACCATGTATAGTAAGGCGTTTTAGCCGAAAAACGACCATGTATAGTAAGGCGTTTTAGCGAAAAACGACCATGTATAGTAAGGCGTTTTAGCGAAAAAACGACCATGTATAGTAAGGCGTTTTAGCCCAAAAAACGACCATGTATAGTAAGGCGTTTTTAGCGAAAAACGACCATGTATAGTAAGGCGTTTTAGCGAAAAACGACCATGTATAGTAAGGCGTTTTAGCCGAAAACGACCATGTATAGTAAGGCGTTTTAGCGAAAAAACGACCATGTATAGTAAGGCGTTTTAGCTTAAAAAACGACCATGTATAGTAAGGCGTTTTTAGCGAAAAAACGACCATGTATAGTAAGGCGTTTTTAGCGAAAAACGACCATGTATAGTAAGGCGTTTTAGCGAAAAAAACGACCATGTATAGTAAGGCGTTTTAGCGAAAAACGACCATGTATAGTAAGGCGTTTTTAGCCGAAAAAACGACCATGTATAGTAAGGCGTTTTAGCGAAAAAACGACCATGTATAGTAAGGCGTTTTAGCGAAAAAAGCGACCATGTATAGTAAGGCGTTTTTAGCGAAAAAACGACCATGTATAGTAAGGCGTTTTAGCCAAAAAACGACCATGTATAGTAAGGCGTTTTAGCGAAAAAAACGACCATGTATAGTAAGGCGTTTTAGCGAAAAAACGACCATGTATAGTAAGGCGTTTTAGCGAAAAAACGACCATGTATAGTAAGGCGTTTTAGCGAAAAAACGACCATGTATAGTAAGGCGTTTTAAGCGAAAAAACGACCATGTATAGTAAGGCGTTTTTAAAAAAACGACCATGTATAGTAAGGCGTTTTTAGCCGAAAAACGACCATGTATAGTAAGGCGTTTTAGCGAAAAAACGACCATGTATAGTAAGGCGTTTTAGCGAAAAAACGACCATGTATAGTAAGGCGTTTTTAGCGAAAAAACGACCATGTATAGTAAGGCGTTTTAGCGAAAAAACGACCATGTATAGTAAGGCGTTTTTAGAAAAAACGACCATGTATAGTAAGGCGTTTTTAGCGAAAAAACGACCATGTATAGTAAGGCGTTTTTAGCGAAAAAACGACCATGTATAGTAAGGCGTTTTAGCGAAAAACGACCATGTATAGTAAGGCGTTTTAGCGAAAAACGACCATGTATAGTAAGGCGTTTTTAGCCGAAAAAACGACCATGTATAGTAAGGCGTTTTTAGCGAAAAAACGACCATGTATAGTAAGGCGTTTTAGCGAAAAAACGACCATGTATAGTAAGGCGTTTTTTTGAAAAAACGACCATGTATAGTAAGGCGTTTTTAGCGAAAAACGACCATGTATAGTAAGGCGTTTTAGCGAAAAAAACGACCATGTATAGTAAGGCGTTTTAGCGAAAAAACGACCATGTATAGTAAGGCGTTTTAGCGAAAAAACGACCATGTATAGTAAGGCGTTTTTAGCGAAAAACGACCATGTATAGTAAGGCGTTTTTAGCGAAAAAACGACCATGTATAGTAAGGCGTTTTAGCGAAAAACGACCATGTATAGTAAGGCGTTTTTAGCGAAAAAACGACCATGTATAGTAAGGCGTTTTAGCCGAAAAACGACCATGTATAGTAAGGCGTTTTTAGCGAAAAACGACCATGTATAGTAAGGCGTTTTAGCGAAAAAACGACCATGTATAGTAAGGCGTTTTAGCGAAAAACGACCATGTATAGTAAGGCGACCATGTATAGTAAGGCGTTTTAGCGAAAAACGACCATGTATAGTAAGGCGTTTTAGCGAAAAAACGACCATGTATAGTAAGGCGTTTTAGCCGAAAAACGACCATGTATAGTAAGGCGTTTTTAGCGAAAAAACGACCATGTATAGTAAGGCGTTTTAGCGAAAAAACGACCATGTATAGTAAGGCGTTTTTAGCGAAAAAACGACCATGTATAGTAAGGCGTTTTAGCGAAAAACGACCATGTATAGTAAGGCGTTTTAGCCGAAAAAAACGACCATGTATAGTAAGGCGTTTTAGCCATGAAAAAAACGACCATGTATAGTAAGGCGTTTTAGCGAAAAAACGACCATGTATAGTAAGGCGTTTTAGCCGAAAAACGACCATGTATAGTAAGGCGTTTTAGCGAAAAACGACCATGTATAGTAAGGCGTTTTTAGCGAAAAAACGACCATGTATAGTAAGGCGTTTTAGCGAAAAAACGACCATGTATAGTAAGGCGTTTTTAGCGAAAAAAACGACCATGTATAGTAAGGCGTTTTAGCCGAAAAACGACCATGTATAGTAAGGCGTTTTAGCGAAAAAACGACCATGTATAGTAAGGCGTTTTAGCGAAAAAACGACCATGTATAGTAAGGCGTTTTAGCCGAAAAACGACCATGTATAGTAAGGCGTTTTAGCGAAAAAAACGACCATGTATAGTAAGGCGTTTTTAGCGAAAAAACGACCATGTATAGTAAGGCGTTTTAGCGAAAAAACGACCATGTATAGTAAGGCGTTTTAGCGAAAAAACGACCATGTATAGTAAGGCGTTTTTATAGTAAGGCGAAAAAACGACCATGTATAGTAAGGCGTTTTAGCGAAAAAACGACCATGTATAGTAAGGCGTTTTAGCGAAAAAACGACCATGTATAGTAAGGCGTTTTAGCGAAAAACGACCATGTATAGTAAGGCGTTTTAGCGAAAAACGACCATGTATAGTAAGGCGTTTTTAGCGAAAAACGACCATGTATAGTAAGGCGTTTTAGCGAAAAAACGACCATGTATAGTAAGGCGTTTTAGCGAAAAACGACCATGTATAGTAAGGCGTTTTTAGCGAAAAACGACCATGTATAGTAAGGCGTTTTTAGCGAAAAAACGACCATGTATAGTAAGGCGTTTTAGCGAAAAAACGACCATGTATAGTAAGGCGTTTTAGCGAAAAAAACGACCATGTATAGTAAGGCGTTTTAGCCGAAAAACGACCATGTATAGTAAGGCGTTTTAGCGAAAAAACGACCATGTATAGTAAGGCGTTTTAGCGAAAAAACGACCATGTATAGTAAGGCGTTTTTAGCCGAAAAAACGACCATGTATAGTAAGGCGTTTTAGCGAAAAAACGACCATGTATAGTAAGGCGTTTTAGCGAAAAAACGACCATGTATAGTAAGGCGTTTTAGCGAAAAAACGACCATGTATAGTAAGGCGTTTTAGCGAAAAAACGACCATGTATAGTAAGGCGTTTTTAGCGAAAAACGACCATGTATAGTAAGGCGTTTTAGCGAAAAACGACCATGTATAGTAAGGCGTTTTAGCGAAAAAACGACCATGTATAGTAAGGCGTTTTTAGCGAAAAAACGACCATGTATAGTAAGGCGTTTTTAGCGAAAAAACGACCATGTATAGTAAGGCGTTTTAGAAAAAAACGACCATGTATAGTAAGGCGTTTTTAGCGAAAAAACGACCATGTATAGTAAGGCGTTTTTAGCGAAAAACGACCATGTATAGTAAGGCGTTTTTAGCGAAAAAAACGACCATGTATAGTAAGGCGTTTTAGCGAAAAAACGACCATGTATAGTAAGGCGTTTTTAGCGAAAAACGACCATGTATAGTAAGGCGTTTTAAAAAAACGACCATGTATAGTAAGGCGTTTTTGCGAAAAAACGACCATGTATAGTAAGGCGTTTTTAGCGAAAAAACGACCATGTATAGTAAGGCGTTTTAGCGAAAAACGACCATGTATAGTAAGGCGTTTTTAGCGAAAAAACGACCATGTATAGTAAGGCGTTTTAGCGAAAAAACGACCATGTATAGTAAGGCGTTTTTAGCGAAAAACGACCATGTATAGTAAGGCGTTTTAGCGAAAAACGACCATGTATAGTAAGGCGTTTTAGCGAAAAACGACCATGTATAGTAGTAGGCGTTTTTAGCGAAAAAACGACCATGTATAGTAAGGCGTTTTTAGCGAAAAAACGACCATGTATAGTAAGGCGTTTTAGCGAAAAAAACGACCATGTATAGTAAGGCGTTTTAGCGAAAAACGACCATGTATAGTAAGGCGTTTTAGCCAAAAAACGACCATGTATAGTAAGGCGTTTTAGCGAAAAAACGACCATGTATAGTAAGGCGTTTTTAGCGAAAAACGACCATGTATAGTAAGGCGTTTTTAGCCGAAAAACGACCATGTATAGTAAGGCGTTTTTAGCGAAAAAACGACCATGTATAGTAAGGCGTTTTAGCGAAAAAACGACCATGTATAGTAAGGCGTTTTAGCCGAAAAACGACCATGTATAGTAAGGCGTTTTTAGCGAAAAAACGACCATGTATAGTAAGGCGTTTTTAGCGAAAAAACGACCATGTATAGTAAGGCGTTTTTAGCGAAAAACGACCATGTATAGTAAGGCGTTTTAGCGAAAAAACGACCATGTATAGTAAGGCGTTTTAGCGAAAAACGACCATGTATAGTAAGGCGTTTTTAGCTGAAAAACGACCATGTATAGTAAGGCGTTTTTAGCGAAAAAACGACCATGTATAGTAAGGCGTTTTTAGCCTAAAAACGACCATGTATAGTAAGGCGTTTTAGCGAAAAAACGACCATGTATAGTAAGGCGTTTTAGCGAAAAAAAACGACCATGTATAGTAAGGCGTTTTAGCGAAAAAACGACCATGTATAGTAAGGCGTTTTTAGCAAAAAACGACCATGTATAGTAAGGCGTTTTTAGCGAAAAACGACCATGTATAGTAAGGCGTTTTTAAAAAAAACGACCATGTATAGTAAGGCGTTTTAGCGAAAAAAACGACCATGTATAGTAAGGCGTTTTTAGCGAAAAAACGACCATGTATAGTAAGGCGTTTTTAAAAAAACGACCATGTATAGTAAGGTTTTAGCGACCATGTATAGTAAGGCGTTTTAGCCTAAAAACGACCATGTATAGTAAGGCGTTTTAAGCGTTTTAAAAAACGACCATGTATAGTAAGGCGTTTTTAGACCATGTATAGTAAGGCGTTTTACGACCATGTATAGTAAGGCGTTTTAGCGAAAAAACGACCATGTATAGTAAGGCGTTTTTAGCGAAAAACGACCATGTATAGTAAGGCGTTTTAGCGAAAAAAAAACGACCATGTATAGTAAGGCGTTTTAGCGAAAAACGACCATGTAGCGAAAAAACGACCATGTATAGTAAGGCGTTTTAGCTAAAAACGACCATGTATAGTAAGGCGTTTTTAGCGAAAAAACGACCATGTATAGTAAGGCGTTTTAGCGAAAAAACGACCATGTATAGTAAGGCGTTTTTAGCCAAAAAACGACCATGTATAGTAAGGCGTTTTAGCGAAAAAACGACCATGTATAGTAAGGCGTTTTAGCGAAAAACGACCATGTATAGTAAGGCGTTTTTTGCGAAAAAAAACGACCATGTATAGTAAGGCGTTTTTGTATAGTAAGGCGTTTTTAAAAAACGACCATGTATAGTAAGGCGTTTTTAGCGAAAAACGACCATGTATAGTAAGGCGTTTTAGCCGAAAAACGACCATGTATAGTAAGGCGTTTTTTGCGAAAAACGACCATGTATAGTAAGGCGTTTTTAAAAAAACGACCATGTATAGTAAGGCGTTTTAGCGAAAAAACGACCATGTATAGTAAGGCGTTTTTGCGAAAAAACGACCATGTATAGTAAGGCGTTTTAGCGAAAAACGACCATGTATAGTAAGGCGTTTTTAGCGAAAAAACGACCATGTATAGTAAGGCGTTTTTGCGAAAAACGACCATGTATAGTAAGGCGTTTTTAGCGAAAAACGACCATGTATAGTAAGGCGTTTTTAGCGAAAAAACGACCATGTATAGTAAGGCGTTTTAGCGAAAAACGACCATGTATAGTAAGGCGTTTTAGCGAAAAAAAACGACCATGTATAGTAAGGCGTTTTAGCCGAAAAACGACCATGTATAGTAAGGCGTTTTTAGCGAAAAAACGACCATGTATAGTAAGGCGTTTTAGCGAAAAAACGACCATGTATAGTAAGGCGTTTTAAGGCGTTTTTAGCCGAAAAACGACCATGTATAGTAAGGCGTTTTAGCGAAAAAACGACCATGTATAGTAAGGCGTTTTTAGCCGAAAAACGACCATGTATAGTAAGGCGTTTTAGCGAAAAAACGACCATGTATAGTAAGGCGTTTTTAGCGAAAAACGACCATGTATAGTAAGGCGTTTTTAGCGAAAAACGACCATGTATAGTAAGGCGTTTTTGCGAAAAACGACCATGTATAGTAAGGCGTTTTAGCGAAAAACGACCATGTATAGTAAGGCGTTTTAGCGAAAAACGACCATGTATAGTAAGGCGTTTTTAGCCGAAAAAACGACCATGTATAGTAAGGCGTTTTTAGCGAAAAAACGACCATGTATAGTAAGGCGTTTTTGCGAAAAAACGACCATGTATAGTAAGGCGTTTTAGCGAAAAAACGACCATGTATAGTAAGGCGTTTTAGCTGAAAAAACGACCATGTATAGTAAGGCGTTTTTAGCGAAAAAACGACCATGTATAGTAAGGCGTTTTAGCGAAAAAACGACCATGTATAGTAAGGCGTTTTAGCGAAAAAACGACCATGTATAGTAAGGCGTTTTAGCCGAAAAAACGACCATGTATAGTAAGGCGTTTTAGCGAAAAACGACCATGTATAGTAAGGCGTTTTAGCGAAAAAACGACCATGTATAGTAAGGCGTTTTTAGCGAAAAACGACCATGTATAGTAAGGCGTTTTTGCGAAAAAACGACCATGTATAGTAAGGCGTTTTAGCGAAAAAAACGACCATGTATAGTAAGGCGTTTTAGCGAAAAACGACCATGTATAGTAAGGCGTTTTTAGCGAAAAAACGACCATGTATAGTAAGGCGTTTTAAAAACGACCATGTATAGTAAAAAAACGACCATGTATAGTAAGGCGTTTTAGCTAAAAACGACCATGTATAGTAAGGCGTTTTAGCGAAAAACGACCATGTATAGTAAGGCGTTTTTAGCGAAAAACGACCATGTATAGTAAGGCGTTTTAGCGAAAAAACGACCATGTATAGTAAGGCGTTTTTAGCGAAAAACGACCATGTATAGTAAGGCGTTTTAGCGAAAAAACGACCATGTATAGTAAGGCGTTTTAGCGAAAAAAGCGACCATGTATAGTAAGGCGTTTTAGCGAAAAACGACCATGTATAGTAAGGCGTTTTTAGCGAAAAAAACGACCATGTATAGTAAGGCGTTTTTAGCGAAAAACGACCATGTATAGTAAGGCGTTTTTAGCGAAAAAACGACCATGTATAGTAAGGCGTTTTAGCTGAAAAAAGCGACCATGTATAGTAAGGCGTTTTTAGCGAAAAAAACGACCATGTATAGTAAGGCGTTTTTAGCGAAAAACGACCATGTATAGTAAGGCGTTTTAGCGAAAAAACGACCATGTATAGTAAGGCGTTTTTAGCGAAAAACGACCATGTATAGTAAGGCGTTTTAGCGAAAAAACGACCATGTATAGTAAGGCGTTTTTAGCGAAAAAAAGCGACCATGTATAGTAAGGCGTTTTTAGCGAAAAAACGACCATGTATAGTAAGGCGTTTTAGCGAAAAAACGACCATGTATAGTAAGGCGTTTTTAGCGAAAAAACGACCATGTATAGTAAGGCGTTTTAGCGAAAAAACGACCATGTATAGTAAGGCGTTTTTAGCGAAAAAACGACCATGTATAGTAAGGCGTTTTTAGCGAAAAAACGACCATGTATAGTAAGGCGTTTTTAGCGAAAAAAAGCGACCATGTATAGTAAGGCGTTTTTAGCGAAAAAACGACCATGTATAGTAAGGCGTTTTTAGCGAAAAAACGACCATGTATAGTAAGGCGTTTTTAGCGAAAAAAGCGACCATGTATAGTAAGGCGTTTTAGCGAAAAAACGACCATGTATAGTAAGGCGTTTTTAGCGAAAAAACGACCATGTATAGTAAGGCGTTTTAGCGAAAAAACGACCATGTATAGTAAGGCGTTTTAGCGAAAAAACGACCATGTATAGTAAGGCGTTTTTAGCGAAAAAACGACCATGTATAGTAAGGCGTTTTTAGCGAAAAAACGACCATGTATAGTAAGGCGTTTTTAGCGAAAAAACGACCATGTATAGTAAGGCGTTTTTAGCGAAAAAACGACCATGTATAGTAAGGCGTTTTTAGCGAAAAAACGACCATGTATAGTAAGGCGTTTTTGCGAAAAAACGACCATGTATAGTAAGGCGTTTTAGCGAAAAAACGACCATGTATAGTAAGGCGTTTTAGCGAAAAAACGACCATGTATAGTAAGGCGTTTTTGCGAAAAAACGACCATGTATAGTAAGGCGTTTTTAGCGAAAAAACGACCATGTATAGTAAGGCGTTTTAGCGAAAAAACGACCATGTATAGTAAGGCGTTTTAGCGAAAAAACGACCATGTATAGTAAGGCGTTTTTGCGAAAAAACGACCATGTATAGTAAGGCGTTTTTGCGAAAAAACGACCATGTATAGTAAGGCGTTTTAGCGAAAAAACGACCATGTATAGTAAGGCGTTTTTAGCTGAAAAACGACCATGTATAGTAAGGCGTTTTACCTGAAAAAACGACCATGTATAGTAAGGCGTTTTTAGCGAAAAAACGACCATGTATAGTAAGGCGTTTTTAGCGAAAAAACGACCATGTATAGTAAGGCGTTTTTAGCGAAAAACGACCATGTATAGTAAGGCGTTTTTGCGAAAAAACGACCATGTATAGTAAGGCGTTTTTAGCGAAAAAAGCGACCATGTATAGTAAGGCGTTTTTGCGAAAAAACGACCATGTATAGTAAGGCGTTTTTAGCGAAAAAACGACCATGTATAGTAAGGCGTTTTAGCGAAAAAACGACCATGTATAGTAAGGCGTTTTAGCGAAAAAACGACCATGTATAGTAAGGCGTTTTTGCGAAAAAACGACCATGTATAGTAAGGCGTTTTTAGCGAAAAAACGACCATGTATAGTAAGGCGTTTTAGCGAAAAACGACCATGTATAGTAAGGCGTTTTAGCGAAAAACGACCATGTATAGTAAGGCGTTTTAGCGAAAAACGACCATGTATAGTAAGGCGTTTTAGCGAAAAAACGACCATGTATAGTAAGGCGTTTTTGCGAAAAAACGACCATGTATAGTAAGGCGTTTTAGCGAAAAAACGACCATGTATAGTAAGGCGTTTTAGCGAAAAACGACCATGTATAGTAAGGCGTTTTAGCGAAAAAACGACCATGTATAGTAAGGCGTTTTAGCGAAAAAACGACCATGTATAGTAAGGCGTTTTAGCGAAAAAACGACCATGTATAGTAAGGCGTTTTTAGCGAAAAAACGACCATGTATAGTAAGGCGTTTTAGCTGAAAAACGACCATGTATAGTAAGGCGTTTTAGCTGAAAAAACGACCATGTATAGTAAGGCGTTTTAGCGAAAAAACGACCATGTATAGTAAGGCGTTTTAGCGAAAAAACGACCATGTATAGTAAGGCGTTTTTAGCGAAAAACGACCATGTATAGTAAGGCGTTTTAGCGAAAAAACGACCATGTATAGTAAGGCGTTTTAGCGAAAAAACGACCATGTATAGTAAGGCGTTTTTAGCTGAAAAACGACCATGTATAGTAAGGCGTTTTAGCGAAAAAACGACCATGTATAGTAAGGCGTTTTTAGCGAAAAAACGACCATGTATAGTAAGGCGTTTTAGCGAAAAAACGACCATGTATAGTAAGGCGTTTTAGCGAAAAAACGACCATGTATAGTAAGGCGTTTTAGCGAAAAAACGACCATGTATAGTAAGGCGTTTTAGCGAAAAAACGACCATGTATAGTAAGGCGTTTTAGCGAAAAAACGACCATGTATAGTAAGGCGTTTTAGCCGAAAAACGACCATGTATAGTAAGGCGTTTTTAGCGAAAAAACGACCATGTATAGTAAGGCGTTTTAGCGAAAAACGACCATGTATAGTAAGGCGTTTTAGCGAAAAAACGACCATGTATAGTAAGGCGTTTTAGCGAAAAAACGACCATGTATAGTAAGGCGTTTTTAGCCAAAAAACGACCATGTATAGTAAGGCGTTTTAGCGAAAAACGACCATGTATAGTAAGGCGTTTTTAGCGAAAAAACGACCATGTATAGTAAGGCGTTTTTAGCTGAAAAACGACCATGTATAGTAAGGCGTTTTAGCGAAAAACGACCATGTATAGTAAGGCGTTTTTAGCGAAAAAACGACCATGTATAGTAAGGCGTTTTTAGCTGAAAAACGACCATGTATAGTAAGGCGTTTTAGCGAAAAAACGACCATGTATAGTAAGGCGTTTTAGCTGAAAAAACGACCATGTATAGTAAGGCGTTTTAGCGAAAAAACGACCATGTATAGTAAGGCGTTTTAGCGAAAAACCGACCATGTATAGTAAGGCGTTTTAGCGAAAAAACGACCATGTATAGTAAGGCGTTTTAGCCCAAAAACGACCATGTATAGTAAGGCGTTTTTAGCGAAAAAACGACCATGTATAGTAAGGCGTTTTAGCCTGAAAAACGACCATGTATAGTAAGGCGTTTTAGCGAAAAAACGACCATGTATAGTAAGGCGTTTTTAGCGAAAAAACGACCATGTATAGTAAGGCGTTTTAGCGAAAAAACGACCATGTATAGTAAGGCGTTTTTGCGAAAAAACGACCATGTATAGTAAGGCGTTTTAGCGAAAAAACGACCATGTATAGTAAGGCGTTTTAGCGAAAAAACGACCATGTATAGTAAGGCGTTTTTAGCGAAAAAACGACCATGTATAGTAAGGCGTTTTAGCGAAAAAACGACCATGTATAGTAAGGCGTTTTAGCGAAAAAACGACCATGTATAGTAAGGCGTTTTAGCCGAAAAAACGACCATGTATAGTAAGGCGTTTTAGCGAAAAAACGACCATGTATAGTAAGGCGTTTTAGCGAAAAAACGACCATGTATAGTAAGGCGTTTTAGCGAAAAAACGACCATGTATAGTAAGGCGTTTTAGCGAAAAAACGACCATGTATAGTAAGGCGTTTTAGCGAAAAAACGACCATGTATAGTAAGGCGTTTTTAGCGAAAAAACGACCATGTATAGTAAGGCGTTTTTAGCTGAAAAAACGACCATGTATAGTAAGGCGTTTTTAGCGAAAAAACGACCATGTATAGTAAGGCGTTTTTAGCGAAAAAACGACCATGTATAGTAAGGCGTTTTTGCGAAAAAACGACCATGTATAGTAAGGCGTTTTTGCGAAAAAACGACCATGTATAGTAAGGCGTTTTAGCGAAAAAACGACCATGTATAGTAAGGCGTTTTTAGCGAAAAACGACCATGTATAGTAAGGCGTTTTTAGCGAAAAACGACCATGTATAGTAAGGCGTTTTAGCGAAAAAACGACCATGTATAGTAAGGCGTTTTAGCGAAAAAACGACCATGTATAGTAAGGCGTTTTTGCGAAAAAACGACCATGTATAGTAAGGCGTTTTTAGCGAAAAAAAAGCGACCATGTATAGTAAGGCGTTTTTAGCGAAAAAACGACCATGTATAGTAAGGCGTTTTTGCGAAAAAACGACCATGTATAGTAAGGCGTTTTTAGCGAAAAAACGACCATGTATAGTAAGGCGTTTTTAGCGAAAAACGACCATGTATAGTAAGGCGTTTTAGCGAAAAACGACCATGTATAGTAAGGCGTTTTTGCGAAAAACGACCATGTATAGTAAGGCGTTTTTGCGAAAAAACGACCATGTATAGTAAGGCGTTTTTGCGAAAAAACGACCATGTATAGTAAGGCGTTTTAGCTGAAAAAACGACCATGTATAGTAAGGCGTTTTACATGAAAAACGACCATGTATAGTAAGGCGTTTTAGCGAAAAAACGACCATGTATAGTAAGGCGTTTTTAACCAAAAAACGACCATGTATAGTAAGGCGTTTTTAGCGAAAAAACGACCATGTATAGTAAGGCGTTTTTAGCGAAAAAACGACCATGTATAGTAAGGCGTTTTTAGCGAAAAAACGACCATGTATAGTAAGGCGTTTTATCCCAAAAAACGACCATGTATAGTAAGGCGTTTTTAGCGAAAAAACGACCATGTATAGTAAGGCGTTTTTAGCGAAAAAACGACCATGTATATAGTAAGGCGTTTTTGCGAAAAAACGACCATGTATAGTAAGGCGTTTTAGCGAAAAACGACCATGTATAGTAAGGCGTTTTTAGCGAAAAAACGACCATGTATAGTAAGGCGTTTTTAGCGAAAAACGACCATGTATAGTAAGGCGTTTTTAGCGAAAAAACGACCATGTATAGTAAGGCGTTTTTAGCGAAAAACGACCATGTATAGTAAGGCGTTTTTGCGAAAAAACGACCATGTATAGTAAGGCGTTTTTGGCCGAAAAAAACGACCATGTATAGTAAGGCGTTTTAGCTGAAAAAAACGACCATATATAGTAAGGCGTTTTTACCTGAAAAAACGACCATGTATAGTAAGGCGTTTTACCTGAAAAAAACGACCATGTATAGTAAGGCGTTTTTACCAGAAAAAAACGACCATGTATAGTAAGGCATTTTTAGCCGAAAAAAACCACCATGTATATAGTAAGCCGTTTTTACCTAAAAAAACGACCATGTATAGTAAGATGTTTTTAGCCGAAAAAAACGACCATGTATAGTAAGGCGTTTTAGCGAAAAAACGACCATGTATAGTAAGGCGTTTTTAGCCGAAAAAAACGACCATGTATAGTAAGCCGTTTTTTGCTGAAAAACCGACCATGTATAGTAAGGCGTTTTTTGCTGAAAAACCGACCATGTATAGTAAGGCGTTTTAGCCGAAAAAAACCGACCATGTATAGTAAGGCGTTTTTTGCCAAAACGACCATGTATAGTAAGGCGTTTTTAGCCGAAAAAAACGACCATGTATAGTAAGGCGTTTTTGGCCGAAAAAAACGACCATGTATAGTAAGGCGTTTTTAGCTGAAAAACCGACCATGTATAGTAAGGCGTTTTTGCGAAAAACCGACCATGTATAGTAAGGCGTTTTAGCTGAAAAACGACCATGTATAGTAAGGCGTTTTTGCGAAAAACGACCATGTATAGTAAGGCGTTTTTGCGAAAAAACGACCATGTATAGTAAGGCGTTTTACCTGAAAAACCGACCATGTATAGTAAGGCGTTTTTAGCTGAAAAACGACCATGTATAGTAAGGCGTTTTTGCGAAAAAACGACCATGTATAGTAAGGCGTTTTTAGCGAAAAAACGACCATGTTTAGTAAGGCGTTTTTAGCGAAAAAAACGACCATGTATAGTAAGGCGTTTTTGCGAAAAACGACCATTTATAGTAAGGCGCTTTTGCGAAAAACGACCATGTATACTAAGGCGTTTTAGCTAAAAACGACCATGTATAGTAAGGCGTTTTTAACCAAAAAACCCACCATGTATAGTAAGGCGTTTTAGCGAAAAAAAACGACCATGTATAGTAAGGCGTTTTAGCCGAAAAACGACCATGTATAGTAAGGCGTTTTTGCGAAAAAACGACCATGTATAGTGAGGCGTTTTATCCCAAAAACGACCATGTATAGTGAGGCGTTTTTAGCGAAAAACGACCATGTATAGTAAGGCGTTTTAGCATGAAAAACGACCATGTATATAGTAAGGCGTATTCTGCGAAAAAACGACCATGTATAGTAAGGCGTTTTTAGCAAAAAACGACCATGTATAGTAAGGCGTTTTTGCGAAAAACGACCATGTATAGTAAGGCGTTTTTAGCGAAAAACGACCATGTATAGTAAGGCGTTTTTGCGAAAAACGACCATGTATAGTAAGGCGTTTTTGCGAAAAAAACGACCATGTATAGTAAGGCGTTTTTGCGAAAAAATGACCATGTATAGTAAGGCGTTTTTAGCCGAAAAAAACGACCATATATAGTAAGGCGTTTTTACCTGAAAAAACGACCATATATAGTAAGGCGTTTTTACCTGAAAAAACGACCATGTATAGTAAGGCATTTTTAGCCGAAAAAAAACACCATGTATATAGTAAGCCGTTTTTACCTAAAAAAACGACCATGTATAGTAAGATGTTTTTAGCGGAAAAAAACGACCATGTATAGTATGGCGTTTTAGCCTAAAAACGACCATGTATAGTAAGGCGTTTTTGCGAAAAAACGACCATGTATAGTAAGGCGTTTTTGCGAAAAAACGACCATGTATAGTAAGGCTTTTAGCTGAAAAAACGACCATGTATAGTAAGGCGTTTTTGCGAAAAAACGACCATGTATATATAGTAAGGCGTTTTAGCCCAAAAACGACCATGTATAGTAAGGCGTTTTAGCGAAAAAACCACCATGTATAGTAAGGCGTTTTAGCGAAAAAATGACCATGTATAGTAAGGCGTTTTTAGCATGAAAAACGACCATGTATAGTAAGGCGTTTTTGCGAAAAAAGCGACCATGTATAGTAAGGCGTTTTTTAAAAACGACCATGTATAAAGGCGTTTTTAGCGAAAAAACGACCATGTATAGTAAGGCGTTTTTAGCGAAAAACGACCATGTATAGTAAGGCGTTTTTAGCGAAAAAAACGACCATGTATAGTAAGGCGTTTTTAGCCGAAAAAAACGACCATGTATAGTAAGGCGTTTTCTGCCGAAAAAAACGACCATGTATAGTAAGGCGTTTTTTGCCGAAAAAAACAACCATGTATACTAAGGCTATTAGCCGAAAAAAACCGACCATGTATAGTAAGGCGTTTTTAGCCGAAAAAAATGACCATGTATAGTAAGGCGTTTTTTGCTGAAAAACCGACCATGTATAGTAAGGCGTTTTTTGCCGAAAAAAATGACCATGTATAGTAAGGTGTTTTAGCCGAAAAAAAACGACCATGTATAGTGAGGCGTTTTTTGCCGAAAAAAATGACCATGTATAGTAAGGCGTTTTTTAGGTAAAAACGCCTTACTATATATACATGGTTGTTTTTTCGGCTAAAGAGGATCAGAAAATGGATAGCCATGCATGTTTTTGAGAACACACAGAAAGGCTGTCGAGGGAATCGAACCCTGCACCTCCGCAGCGCAACTGCCAACGCACTAAACATGCGACTAACAGTCAGGTGATGAACAAACACTTAACATTGTCCGTTGATGTGAGTTTGAGCACAAATAGTGCGGCGAAGAGGATCAGAAAATGCACGGCCACGTACATTTTTGAGAACTCACAGGAAGACCGGAGCCGGATTCGAACCCTGCATCTCTGCAGTGCAATGCACTAACCATTCGACTACCAGGCAGGTCATGAAGGGTTCCCACGGGTCCTTAAAGTTAATAAAAATCCATTTAAAAAGTAAGATTATGTTCCCAATTGTCCTTAATTTTCAGGGAAAGCTTCTAAAATGAATAAAAATCCTTAAAAATGTACCTGTCATGTTCATTTAATTTTCCCCACCCTTCCAATCAATAGTCGTAAAATGCACCTGGCGCCCTTCCCCTCAAACCCCGCTGTCGGGCTCCATTCCTTCCTGGTTCCCACTCTGCTTTTTCCGCCGTCTCCAATCAGTTCCGATGATGATCACGTGTACACTTCGCTTAATTTCGGGCCAATTTGACAAGTATGTCAAAAGAAGGGTTAGCCGATTGCCCCTAAAAATAAAGGTGTGCTCTCAAGCCCTCAAAAGTCCTTAAAAGGTCCATAAATAAAAAGTAAGTGGAAGAGTGGGAACCCTGAATGGGGCGGCGTCTTTTAAAATGGTACATCAATATGTAAATAATGCAGATTTCCATATTTGACATGCGAGTGCTGCTGTATAGATAGATAGGCTGCGCGCACACTGTAGAGAAGGACGAGGGCGGGGGATAAACGGAACAGGTTGGTGGTGATTAATTGACGAAATAGAGAGTTGATTGGAGTAATTAAACAAAACAAGGTAAAGCAAACGACTGGGCTGCCATCTGGGCCCGCAGGCGAAATGCACGTTCATTTTGCTGGCATCAAAGCACACCATTTATTCATGCATATGATGATAGCAGGGAAGCGGCTGGGCTCGGCGACGTGTGGGACTTTAAATGGCGGATTTGCATTTTTTTTATTTTTGGGACACAAAGTGAATAAATGATTGGTTCGGGAGCAAGATGAAGACGGTGTTGATGGAATGTACCCGATTTGAACACATTCTTCAGCCCCACGTTGGCTCCAATCCAACGACTGACGGATTTGACTCTTTGAGATCGTGGTTCCGTCTGGTGGCTGTGAACGCAACTCGACTCACTTCGCAACAAGCAGCAGTTTGGCAGATTGTAAACGACTCCAAAAGGGGCTTCAAGGTGTTTATTGCCACTCCCCGTTGGAGCTTGCAGTCAAAGTAAACATAAAACAAGGGAAATGACATGTCATTAAAAGCAAAACGCAGAACTTTGTCTTAAAGTCTGCCAGGTGACACATGATGGGACATGCCGGTGACGTTTGGAAATGTTATTTATTGGCATTAAAATGTCTAAAATTGAGCTTTCAAAAATTACCACAATAAATAGGATTTTATGATTTTCAAATCAAAAGAGCCTTCAATCTCAAACAAAATAACACTTTTAAAAAACTGGTAAGTGACTCGCGGGGACTGCGCAATCATGATAACGGAACTGACAAAAGAGTTTTAGTTGGGACTCTTAAAAGCAGATGCACGTCATGTCAAGTATGGACAACGGGGCACATTGGAAACACTGGGAAGTTGTTTTTAAATTCTATTTCAAATGGTATTAAAATGAATGGAATTTACCTTAAAATGTAGAAACCTTGAATACTGAAGGCATAGATTATTTATCTTCTGTGAAGAACTGCATACTCCTTCATGGTCCTGGATAAAATATTGAAAGATGAGAACTCCACCCGAGCCGCTCAGCATGACAACCATAAACATTGACAGTATCAATCAAAAATGAACATGAACGCATTTGCGGCAAAGAAATTGCCGTGGAGTTCTCTGATTGCGTCTCATTAGATAGTGCGGGTGGACCTAATATTGCGGCGGTAGAATTAATCCATTTCCTATTATTAGACAGGCCATCAAAATTGGGTCAACGAGCAAAACTGGAAAAGACCACAATCGTAATATTCGAATGCAACAGCAGGGCCAGCCTGCAAAACAATTCCGCTAAATGTGTCTGTTTGTCTCCAACGTATATTTGCATATGCGTTCATGACACGGCATCACAGTGTGATCATCTCGGCCCGGCGGAGTGATGCCACATGGAGATTACGTGTGCAGAGAGGCGGAACGGAAACACAGATGGAACTCAATAATTAACATATGCGCACATTTCGACAAGCTCACACAGATATACACACACATGTATACATATACACACACATGCATGAATGTTGATGCGCGCACACATACGCACTCTTGGCCGTGTGTTATTTTTGAAGTCGTTCAACCATTGGGTAAATCTGGTCTCTTCATTTTTATTTTGATTTTTTTCCAGGGCCCTTCAGAGAGGAGTGTGAGGGCTGTGGCGTGCGCGCATATGAAATTGCTTACATTAAATGCCGCAATGTTTTTCCAATGGGCTGGAACATATTAAGCTGAAAACGAATAGCAGGTCTCCTCGACACCATGTTGCGCCGTGGCTTAGCCTTCACTTCCCCTTCTCCCTGTGCTCCATCATAGCGACAGCTGTCACTTTTAGAGCGCCCGTCGCCTTGTGTGCGCACTTGCTGTGTATGTGTGTATTTATGTGTGTGCCAGTACATGTGCAGTGGCCTTCTTCCGCGGGTCGTGTGTACAGACAAAAGGCTCACATCTGCCTGACTCTGGCTGGAAGGGGAGCCCGTGCGCATCTGCTCGTTGTCCGGAGCAGGAAGCCGTTGCAATAATGTGCATCAACACCCTTCTCGTAAATATGGCGTCTTTTATGTCGCCCAGCAGGTACATGGCGTAGGCATTAAAGCCTGAGGTGCTTGGATGCATTGGGATGTATATGTGCGTGTAGCCACATATGCATATTTATGCATTTGTGTGTCAGACTGGAGGCGGGAGTGGAGGGGGGGCGGGGGGGGTCATTGGTATGCCGAGTGAATCCTGTTCCCCTGTGGTGCTGGGTGGGATAGGAAGCATCTGTCACCTCTGCAGAGATCCAGCATGCAGCCGACTTAACCATTCAAATGCCGCATCACCTGAGAGAGAGAGAGAGAGATTTCTATTGGTGGAACCCTCCAGGTGGGTGGGGCTCAAGAGAGAGCGAGAGAGAGACAGAGAGCGAGAGAGATTTCTATTGGTGGAACCCTCCAGGTGGGTGGGGCTCGTGACAAGGGTGAAAGGGAGGGGCCAAGTGCATAGATGCATGAGCTATCTTGGCGGGAGGTGTGGCCTTGTTGCCGTAGAAACTCAATACCTTGCTGAGCTATTGGTGGGCTGGGGAAATTGCTGACATATAGCTCTGCCTCACAGTTCTCTCTCTCTCTTTGGACTCGCCCTCTGGCTGCATGCACACACACACACACACACACACACACACACACACACACACACACACACACACACACACTCTCTGCCCGGCAGGAGTGTGTTGAGCATCGGTTTGGTTACCTATAGCTATAAAACACATCTATTTATATCGCGCTTTCTCACAACAGTTGCACATTTACCTAATTTCTACAACTCATCCCCAAATTCCACGTTACTCCCGTCACGTGTGTGTCAAAGGTGAGCAGAGTTGAACACCGGGGGCGATTTGTATTGTTATCCCCCCCGCCCCCAAAAGGGAATCTGAATGCATCTCGTAAACACAAAAGGAATGAAAAGATTCTTCTGGCTCCGAACGCAGCTGTCCGGCATAATCAGTGGTAACGTACAGAAGAGAGTAATATTATCTATATGTATGTATGTATGTATGTCCTCCGGGTGTCATTGCGCTCGGGTATAAATCAGCTGGTTGTGCGAAGGTCTGGCTGCGGTGAATTAGCCCGGTTTTAATTGTGTCTGTAATAAATGACTCTAATTAGTCAAGGCTCTTCCTCAGCCTCTGCCGCCCTGACATAATCATCTTCTGAAAGCAAACCACATCTCATCGCCATACTTCATCTCTCTGTGGCCTGGAGGGACAGGAGGGATTCTCTCTCTCCTCCAAGGATCCCCTGATCCCCCCTCTTCTAGGAAAAACCCAACCAGACAAAAGGATCCTCCTTTTTGTCCATTATTTGACTCTTGCTTGAGTTTTGGGCATAGCTCATTTGGAAAATTAGGTGGTTTGACAGATGTGTACTTTATTACAATGGCGCTCATGAGTGATGAGTTTTGGGGAGGGGGAGGGGCTTCTATTAAAAAAATTAAAGTCTGCGAGCAAAAAAATTGGTGACGAGCATAAAACGGTGGCAGCAAACACGAACATCCATTAGCGCACTTAGTAAAAGCTTAGCGATGAAGCCTCAAAGCGAGCTGACGTGTTACATAATGTACGGCCATGTTCCGCGAGAAACATCCTTACGGTGTCAAGTCTGAAATTTAAAGTCCGTTTTATTGCCAAGAGGAGAGCAACGTGCGCTCCGTTTGGCTTCCACTTTCATGTTACGCTCCAACAAAGCGTCAATCAAATTGTCAAAGCGTGCCAGAGAAGCTGCTCCACTCCAACATTACATTCGCCCAAACAAATACTGAAAAAAAAACTGTCTGGGGGGGTGGGGGGCTCTAATCTCGTATTCACAGATACAAGTTTGCCACAAAGGTCGAGTACAGAACAAGACAAGCTCCTCGATAATGCACCGAAGGGCCAAATAGGCGCGAGTGACAAAAGGGTGGTCCAGTGGGTTCTGACACAGCTGATGGGCCTCGCCTGATAGGGCGGGACAAAACTGAAAAATGTTACTGCGGGGGGGAATCCATGCGCTGATTAGGCCAGCGTTCGATCCCTCCCAGCACCGATTCATCAGTGTCCACCGGCAGCCGTTTGACGGCCTTCTCGGGTGTCAGCGTGGTCACATCGCTGCCGGGACCTCGCCAATCTCTGTCAGGTGGAATAAGCGTCCTAGAGGGGGCTGTGGGGGCTTTCTTTCCAACACCACCAACGGAGCCCGGTCTCGAACAAAAGCTGATACAGTTGGCGCAAGTGCACAACTTCAACTAAAACTGACCCCCTTTGCGGGCCGGTCCATTTGGAGTCACGATTCGACCCCCCAGCGACACCTATGTCACCAATCAGGAGCACTTTGCCAAAGCACAGGTAACCGTGACGACTCTAATCCCTTGGCAATCGGCCGCTCATTCATCACTGCTGAGGGGAGGAAAAAAAGGGAAAAAGGGAGGGGGAAGGAGGGGGTGAGAGTCACAGACGGGGCCAACAGTGCAGACAAATGGCCCCCAAAATTCAGTATTAATCAGCTACTGATTTGCTGCCCCTTTCAAGCCAATACCACTTAAGGAAAGGAGATAGGGAGGAGGAGAGAGGCGGGGGGCGCGGGGGTAAGCGCGGTATGGGAAACAAGCCGAGATAAAGACGGAAAACAAATGAAGGAACGACGGCCAAGAAAAATCAACAGCGAGTCGCTTATTGGAATCTGCTGTTGCGCCGTTTGCCACAACGTGAAAGGCTGCTTGAGGGTGGTCCCCGCAACGCCGCATAAACACGCGTGCATGCGCGCCCGCGCACACAAACACACACAGATCGGTATTGCAAGCCGTCCAACACCCCCAACTCTTGTTGATTTGTCACTGGAGTTGATCAATAGCTGTGATGGAAACAGATTCAGCTCAGATGGATTAAACGTCCCAGTGGCTCTGACGTTATTTTCCCATTAAGAGAAGGCTAATCATAGACACACACACATATATACACTGAAATATACACACACACACACACACACACACACACACACATTATATATCTATATATATATACTGTGTGTATACATGCATTGCCTTCATTGTACTGCTTATGAGAGCTGCTAAAGAAGTTGTTCAGTAGCAACAGTGGGACTATTGATTTGGGGCCGCTTTCCTCACCAACACATGCTGGGCTGAAACCTGAATGATTTTTAGAATGAAAATTTGCATTTAGTACTACAAAAATTAAAAAATAGATCACTATTTTAGAGTGACTTTAATTTTATTTTTTAAATTTATACAATAATTCTAGTACTGGAAATCAGTCCAGGAGTTTATTTGAAATGAAAAATATTTTTTCTGTCATCATATTGGTGAAAACTGTCATTAATGTCCTGATACTAGAAAATGACAAATAGGATCAGTGTAAATGCAGCGCTCTCTGCTCTCAAATTCATTCATTCATTCATTCATTCATTCATTCATTCATCTTCCGAACCGCTTGATCCTCACTAGGGTCGAGGGGGGTGCTGGAGCCTATCCCAGCTGTCTCCCGGAAGTAGGCGGGGGACACCCTGAATCGGTTGCCAGCCAATTGCAGGGCACACAGAAACGAACAACCATCCATGACCACATTCATTCCTCGGGACAATTTAGAGTGCTCAATCAGCCTGCCATGCATGTCTTTGGAATGTGGGAGGAAACCAGAGCACCCGGAGAAAACCCACACAAGCCCGGGGAGAACATGCAAACACAGGGAGGCCGGAGCTGGAATCGAACCCGGTACCTCTGCACTGTGAAGACGACGTGCTAACCACTGGACTACCGGGCCGCCTTGTGTTCAAATTGTTAACTTTAATTTTTAAGAAACCACGGGGCCCAAGGAAAAACAACCAATCAAAAACGGCAATCATTTGCAGTGCACTCGTGCATCCTCTACCCCTCCCACAGCGTCGCTCCCACCCGTTACCTTGTGCTTGGGCATACATATTGTACTACCCCGAATCTCAAATGAGTAAATTGCGGTCGAGGCGCAAGGCAGCTGCCAACGCGAGGAGTGAAAGAGAAGGTGAATGATAGCGCTGCAGGGAGGTCGCGTGCAACCATCTGCCATTGATTACCTGCTGTTCGCTCTCCGCTCATCTTCCTTCTCCTCTTCCTCAACCGGCCGAGGCTCCTCCCCCTAGCAGCTCGGCGAGGTCGATGCGGAGAGCCCCCCCGACACGCCGGCGGGGTACGAGGGGCGGGGGGGGCCGCCTCTCGCCGCGTGCGCTGCAAAGGCAAGCAAGAAAGTTTGCAGTTGATTTGTGACTTGAAGCGTTATTTTTACACTCCTCGCCCGACTCCGCCGGGGTTTGGACACACGTGCCGCCTCCTCTCGTCCTCTTGTCACTAAACAAACGAGCGCGCGCAAACACGCCGAGCGGCCGTCGGAGGGCCTCGCTAATGGATTCTGAAGATTCCAATTTCCCCTCTGCCACCCAAGACAGAAAACCCTCTGAGCTCAATTACCCCTGTCTCACAGCAGACGAGACCGCGGGCGCACACACACTTGGACGCATCCTTTTTTGGTAATCACACACACCCACACACACACACCTTAAGCTGCTGTGACATGCAGAGGATCACACAATCAGAGTCACGCTCGCAAAGTGAGAGCAGTATTAGTGCCAGGTAGATTTTATGTGATAGGAGGAAGGAGTAAAAAAGGGGGGTTTGGGGGTGATGAGATGGAAGATAGGAGGAAGTCAAGCGTGGAGGAAGGAATACGGGGACATGCACCGCTACAGGGCTGAAGAAAGATGTGGGAAGAGGACGTGCACGCCTCTGGCTCCTCGAGAAGCCACTCTTGCAGAAACCTTATTAAATTCTACAATTAGCTGAATGTCTCAGGCTATAAATAGGTTCATCCCCCCATTGCGTGATGTCAGTCAGTGTTCCGGGCTTGGACTGCTGGGGTGGGAAACAAAACAATTTAAATTACAGTGAGGCTCCCTCTTTGTCTGGCTACCCTTTTAACGGGATAATTACTAGTCTATTCATTCGCGCCGAGCCGGGGCGATACATCACGTCGCCATGCAGCGGCCTTGCTTTGCTGTGATAAACGTCCTTTAAAGGCAGCAGAGTAGGGGTGGGGGGGTGGAATATCAGCCCAGCGTCTGCCACGGGGTTGCGCCAAGAGTCGCTTTTACAGATTAAATAGCTTGCTGCCAGAATGTGGCCAACGCAGGGCGAGGCGAGCAAGAAGAGAGAGGAGTGACGCCTTCCCCGTGGGGGTTGGGGGGCGACAATGAGGAAATGAGCAAGAACGGGAATGAAAAGGAAGAGCGGGAGCAAAAAGGCATCTATTATTCAGCGCGGCCCGATCCCTGCGTCCGCGCGCCATTAAAAATAGGAAATCCATAGCGGAGACAAATGGCTTCTAAATGAAGCGCTACAGGAGGAGAGCGGAGATAGGGACCCCTGTCACATGCGTTTTAATTGTCTCCCACGGCGATAAGGGGGTGGGGGGGGCTTTATCAAATTCATCATGTTGCTGAGGCCCCGCTTGCGCATGAGACGAAGCCGCCAGGCACGTGTTGGGTGGTTCAAAGCTTCCCGCCTTGAGAAAGGGGGGTGGGGGGGGTGAGCATAGACCTCCGTCAAGGGTGAACTGTCAACAAACCCCAGAGGAAACGGCGCACTGTGGGATTTGTTTTATTTTATTTTATTCCCAACAGTGAAAAACATTTCAATCCCATTAAAGTGGTTCATTTGCCAACGCTGTAGTGAGCGGATCCCAACGGGAATGACCCAACGACGTCTTTGATTGTACTTCTGCATCTGCGTTTGCTCGTCTTTCGTATGCGGTTTTTGGTCCCCATTTATTTGATCCAACCAAATCATCATCTGTTAAGCGTGAGACAAAAAAACAACATTATACCTCCGTGCCGACGAGCCCCAATGTCATCCAGAAACAATTAAAAAGCCTTTAATGAGCCACTCGCTAGCGCTGGCTGACGTGTTCTATAGACGTGATAATGAAGATGGACGCTTTAGTTGAAGTCGTGCTCTCCGTCGCCGGGGTAATTATTCACCTGGTGCTCCACAAGGCCACCGCAAACACTTTGTGAGATAAAAAACATCAGCAGCCACCTCTTCTAATTATAAAAACGATAGTGACTAGGCTAATCCATCTCGGGCCTCAAAGATGGCAGGACAATTTCACCTCGGGCTGCTTTAGCTGGATGGATAAAATGATATAAATGAACATGTGAATAGTTTGGTTGTTCTGGATGATATTGAAGACGCGATAAGATGTCATTTTATTTTCTCAACGAAGCTTTAGAGCCATAACGTAGCAGTGCATGGTGTAGCATAGCATAGAGTAAAGCTTATAGCATATAGCATAGCGCAAATCACTTGACTGAGCCTAACATAAGGTGGTTGCAACTAAATAACGCATCCATCATTCGCGGGCGTTCTCATCAACTGGCAGCAGCCTGAGTCAAAGTTTGATGTCAGCGCTCCGAGGCGACAGTCCGAACCGCGCGACACGACAATGTTACAACGGAATAGCCTAGCATAGCCTCGCATAGCCTAGCGTAGCATCCTTCTGTCTTTCATGCATCAGCAAGCACTGCCTTCCCCAAAATAGAGCCTTATGATGTTCTGTCTGGCGGTTGCACAACGAGGCAGACAAGATGCCGGTAAGGTCATCAAAACAGTTAGAGGCCCCCATCGTATAAGATGTCAGTCATTTCCAAGACATAAAAATCATAGTTTGAGCTCTACAGTCGAGAGGGAAAAAAAAAAGGGCATCAATCAAAAGGGTTGTACTTGAGATGACAAATTTAGAGGGAGGCGTGTGTATGGCGGCGATTGGAAAGACTTGAATGTGACCTACCTTGCAAACTGAGATTGGATTCAGAATTTCGGAACAAGTCGTCAGAAGGCGCGGCATAGTGGGCAACTGGTGAGCATGTTGGCCTCACAGTGAAGAGGTGGAGGGTTCGATTCCGGCTCCGGCCTTCCTGTGCGGAGTTTGCATGTTCTTCCCGTTGCTGCGTGGGTTTTCTTTGGGTACTCCGGTTTCCTCCCACCTTCCCAAAAAAACCATGCCTGGCTGGTTAATGGAACACTCAAAATTTTCCTTGGGTGTGAGTGCGAATGGTTGTTTGACTACGTTTGCCCTGTGATTGGCTCCATAAGTGGATGAGAAAATGGATGGATGCAAAATGAAAAAATGGGAGTCAAAAGTTGCACTGGATTGTTCAAAGAGAGTCACATGACCCAACAAGACTGTGCAAGCAGTAATACATAAACACACAAATAAAAGTAGCGAGCGAAAGGTGGCGCATTGGAACGCTAATGTTTTTTTTTTTAATTAATACTCCACAGAAAATTGACTGTTGCATTAAAACTACTCTAATGGGGTCAATTTATCCACAAAGTTACTTCAGCTAATGTAAAAGAGTCAATGTAGCATGTAACTATCCACCTCTGGATCCCATCGTATGTTAATCAGTTGCGGGCCATGTCATTAGGTGCTAATCATAATATACTATAAAATATTAAACGTGAAGCTTTCTCTCAAGACTGCCAGTTGATACTGAGCGTTGCCTTTGTAAAGCCAAAACACCCCGTTCGAGTTGTCATGACCTGAGTTCACCCCACGTTGGGGCCGGTCCATGTGTGTGTGTGTGTGTGTGTGTGTATATGTTTCTCTTCTCCGTTTTCACGTTTGCAAAAAAAGTACACCATGCGATAAAGATTGGGCGGTAACAAATGACCCCATTACGTTAATGACGGGAGAAATTAAGGCATAATTAGCAAACGGGCGCTTTTTATGATTGTTACAATTAACCCCGGCCGTTGTTACAGGTGACCCTCGCTGTGGAGGAGCCCGCATTCAATGACCCACTGCTCCCTCTGAATCAAACGGAGAGAGACGGAAACGCTGGTGAAATCATCGCAGATTGCAGTAATAATAACTACTTGTGTGTGTGTGTGTGTTTGTGTGTGTGTGTGTGTGTGTGCACGCATCTTAAGTGATGGATGAATGACAGTGGGCATGGCAGCTCATCTTCTCCTAGGCGACAGGGTGACAAAGTGAGATGTTACAGCGGAGAGACAGCACAACCACTACCCCGGAAGAAAGGTATATTTCTCTCTCTCTCACACACACACACACACACACACACACACACACACACACACACACACACTTCCATCCTTTTAGCCTCACCTCTGTCCACCTCTTCTGTCTACCTGTCTCCACGCCGCCACCCCCCAAATCACCCCTCCCCCCCCTCCATGTTCCCTGAAAGTGAGCTGTCTCCTTGTCTTCCCCACAGCATGAGCTGGTCCCCCACTGCCCCCCCCCACACTTCATAATGCCACCCATTTCCAATCAATGGCAGCGGCATGAATATTTCACACACCTGGGGAGGGGGAGGAGGCGTGTCCCGTTGCCTGGCGAGAAGGGGGCAGGGGGAAGATTTAAGCCGTCGGGGCGCCTGTATGGTGAAGAGATGGGAGCTCCTCTTCCTGAGTCAGACATGGCCAATAAGTCATTAGAGGCTGGGAGGGGTGTGTGTCAGATGTGGCAGAAAGGAGCAAAAGGACATTTTTCTTTAATTTCGTCAACCGTCACCCCCACTCTTTCCTACCCCCTTCTTATTCTTCCTGTCTATTCTCTTTCTTCTGACCCTCTCCTCTTCATATCTCCTATTTTATTACCCCCCCCCCCACTCACTCTATACCATCTTCTTCCCTACACCTCACCCCCTCTCCCTTCCCCTCCTCCTCTCCTTCCATCTGTCTCGCTTGCTGCAGTGCCCATGCTGCCAGGCAGTATAAATCACATCTCTGGGCTTGGCTGCAATGGGCCTGAAAATAAAAAGGTATAAAAGTGTCAGGATGAGCTACTGGCTCGGAGGGGGGAGGGGGCGGGGAAGAATTCCTTTATGATAGGTCTAAATCCTCTCTCACACCACACACACACACACACACACACACACACACACACACACACACGATGATTACTTGTGTGGCGCACCCACGTGCACAACATGTGCCCCCACAACGGAGATGCCCCCCCCCCCAAGCAACTCGCCGGGCTCTGCGTCCACATCTTACTCGGAACACAAACACTCTGCCACACATCACGTTCGTTTTTTTTTTTGTTTTTTTTTTTGTCAGGAGCCAGTGAATAAAAGACATCATCATGTGGTCAGCGCTTTTGTAGGGGCAGGCCAACTCCAAAAAGTGATCTCGTCTGCCCTTTTTGACAGTCCGCCGAAGCCACCTTCAAAAATTGCACAGCAACTACTCGGCTCACCCCGTGTGTACTCGTCGTTGGCACGAAGCGACAATTTACAACCTGGTCAGCTGGATTTTGGTGATGGGATGTATTATTTACAAAATTGTCGTCTTTTTTTTGGGGGGGGTCATTTTATGTCACCAGCAACATCCCATTGAAATTCTGAATCTTTTTTTTTCTGTCCTGTCCAAGTCAACGGCACAAACATTCCACATCAAGCACCCACACACGCACACCGCAACTGTTCCGGTTATGCTAATCACAACAATGCATCATCGCCAGCGGCGTTCGGAAAGAAAACAAGAGGATTCACGACTTACGAGAGCGCCTCATTATCGCTTTAAAGCGCTTCATCATCCAATTTAAGGCCAAGGCGTAAATTAAACAATGACGCAAATGCTTTAAATGAGCTTTTGTCGAAGACATTTTTTATCCAGGGAACGCCAATTAAATAAACCGTCCATTGAAGTGCCGGTGCTGACTTTTGGAAACACGAGGCGAGTCACATAGTACAAATAAATAAATAAATAAATAAAATCCCCTTTTCAGGGGATGGTATTAGTGTGTAACCCTTTCATGCCCCATGTCACCTGATAACATGTCCGCTGTAGTGGCCGCTGTCCTTGAAAGGGTGAAGTGACTTTGATGTGGTGCTGTTCTCCATCCCTGTCTGTCACATGAATAAATGCCCCCCGAAACAAAAATCTGTTACAAGTACCGCGAGGAAGTATATCAAAGAAGCTTCGGTGTGTTCATGATGTATAAATCTTGCCCATCGGGGAAAATGCTAACTTCTCTTCGCTCCTTAAAACCGTTTGGGGAGGGGGGCGGGGGTCCCAGCAGATTAACAAACAAAATGCGTACAATACTAAATTTATGATCTGGTGTATTGCTCTAAACCAATAAAAGAGCTTTCGGGTGGCCCGTTATGGATTGCGAGCCCACTGTTGTTTAGGTAAATGGCGATGGGGAAGAGGGAATTTAGAGGAGGGGAAAAGCGAAGAGGCCATCACTTGCGCAAACCAACCTCCAGCTCAGCACTCCTTCAAGCGCCATCCCCCGCACGCACTTTGTCATTGCTATTTGATCACGCTGGGTGCGGTAGGAACACACACACACACACACTCATCGTAAGTAATGCTAATGAAGAGAACGGGGGGGGAGTGGATCGTGTCAACCAAACAGTGGCAATGCTTCGGGGTGATTTGCCGCTAGAACGTTATCGATCACAAAAACGCAAAAGAGAAGCGGATCAGGCTGGGAAATGGACGCCGGGTAGCCCCTCCCCGTCCGCCCCACACCCTTGGGTGTGCGTGTTTGTGTGTAAGTGGGTGAGTATTTATGTTCACATTAGCGGGCCTCTGGATATGCTTGCACGCCAACGCATCCGCACACACAGATTGGCTCATCCCCACCTGCATTAAGCACAATAAACCCTGCTCTGATGAGCAAGCTCCCCGTCGACCTTGGAACTCTGTCAGAAGACAAGGCAAGGGGAGCCATGCTGTGAAAAGGAGGGGGTAGATAAGAAGTAGGGAGGTATAGGGGGGGGGGTGGGGGGGGGGGTGGAGAAAAGAGTAAGTGAAGCTGCTCAGTACGGGGCAGGAGGGCAGCGCCGGCTCGCGCTCTTCATCTCTGCTCATCTGGAATGCAAATGCGCTTTCCATCCAGCGCCGCGATGACGCTCGTAACTGCTCCGGAGAGGAGCAATTACAAAACGGGCTCCGTTCACTCCGAGAGAAAGACACGCATGGCTATCCATCCATCCATCCATCCATCTTCTACCGCTTATCCGGGGCCGGGTCGCGGGGGCAGCAGCTTAAGCAGGGAAGCCCAGACTTCCCTCTCCCTAGCTACTTCTTCCAGCTCTCCCCGGGGGATCCCGAGGCGTTCCCAGGCCAGCTGCGTGACATAGTCTTTCCAGCGTGTCCTGGGTCGTCCTCGGGTCTCCTCCAGTGGGACATGCCCGAACACCTCACTAGGGAGGCGCTCAGGGGCATCCGAATCAGATGCCCCAGCCACCTCATCTGGCTCCTCTCGATGTGGAGGAGAAGCGGCTCTACTTTGAGTCCCTCCCGGATGACCGAGCTTCTCACCTTATCTCTAAGGGATAGCCCGGACACCCTGCGGAGAAAACTCATTTCGCCGCTTGTATCCGGGATCTCGTTCTTTCGGTCACGACCCATAGCTCGTGACCATAGATGAGGGTTGGGACGTAGATCGACCGGTAAATTGAGAGCTTTGCCCTTTGGCTGAGCTCCTTCTTTACCACGACGGACCGATACAACGTCCGCATCACAGCAGACGCTGCACCGATCCGCCTGTCGATCTCTCGCTCCCTTCTGCCCTCACTCGTGAACAAGACCCCAAGATACTTAAACTCCTCCACTTGGGGCAAGATCTCCTCCCGACCCGGAGAGGGCACTCCACCCTTTTCCGACTGAGGACCATGGTTTCAGATTTGGAGGTGCTGATCCTCATCCCAACCGCTTCACACTCGGCTGCGAACGCTCCAGTGAGAGCTGGAGAGACCCGCTTGAAGGAGCCAGCAGTACCACATCATCTGCAAAAAGCAGAGATGCAATACTGAGGCCACCAAAACGGACCCCCTCAACGCTTCGGCTGCGCTTAGAAATTCTGTCCATAAAAGTTATGAACAGAATCGGCGACAAAGGGCAGCCTTGGCGTAGTCCCACTCTCACTGGAAACGATTCCGACTTACTGCCGGCAATGCGAACCAAACTCTGACATCGGTGGTATAGCGACCGAACAGCCCGTAACAAGGGTTCGGTACCCCATACCCACAAAGCACCCCACAGAACTCCCGAGGACACGGTCAAACGCCTTCTCCAAATCCACAAAACACATGTAGACTGGTTGGGCGAATTCCCACATACCCTCGAGGACCCTGCTAAGGGTGTAGAGCTGGTCCACTGTTCCACGGCCGGGACGAAAACCACACTGCTCCTCCTCAATCCGAGGCTCGACTTCCTGACGGACCCTCCTCTCCAGCACCCCTGAATAGACCTTACCAGGGAGGCTGAGGAGTGTGATCCCTCTGTAGTTGGAACACACCCTCCGGTCCCCCTTTTTAAAAAGAGGGACCACCACCCCGGTCTGCCAATCCAGAGGCACTCTCCCCGCTGACCACGCGATGTTGCAGAGGCGTGTCAACCAAGACAGCCCCACAACATCCAGAGCCTTGAGGAACTCCGGCGGATCTCATCCACCCCTGGGGCCTTGCCACCGAGGAGCTTTTAACCACATCGGTGACTTCGACCACAGAGATAGGAGAGCCCACCTCAGAGTCCCCAGACTCTGCTTCCTCCAAGGAAGGCGTGCTGGTGGAGTTGAGGAGGTCTTGAAGTACTCCGCCCACGGCTCACAACGTCCCAAGTCGAGGTCAACAGCGCCCCATCCCCACTGTACACAGTGTTAGTGGTGCACTGTTTCCCCTCCTGAGACGTCGGATGGTGGACCAGAATTTCCTCGGCCGTCCGGAAGTCGGCTTCCATGGCCTCACCGAACTCCTCCCATGTCCGAAGTTTTTGCCTCGGCGACCACCGGCCGCATTCCGCTTGGCCAGTCGATACCCGTCAGCTGCCTCTGGGGTCCCACAGGCCATAAAGGCCCGATAGGACTCCTTCTTCAGCTTGACGGCATCCCTTACTGCTGGTGTCCACCAGCGAGCACGGGATTGCCGCCACGACAGGCACCAACTACCTTACGGCCACAACTCAGATTGGCCGCCTCAACAATAGAGGCACGGGCGTGGTCCATTCGGACTCAATGTCCCCGCCTCCCCGGAACATGGGAAAAGCTCTGTCGGAGGTGGGAGTTGAAACTCCTTCTGACAGGGGATTCCGCCAGACGCTCCCAACAAACCCTCACAATGCGTTTGGGTCTGCCAGGACGGACCGGCATCTTCCCCACCATCGGAGCCCACTCACCACCAGGTGGTGATCAGTTGACAGCTCGCCCCTCTCTTCACCCGAGTGTCCAAAACATGCGGCCGCAAATCCGATGATACAACCACAAAGTCAATCATCGAACTGCGGCCTAGGTGTCCTGGTGCCAAGTGCACATATGGACACCCTTATGCTTGAACAAGGTGTTCGTTATGGACAATCCGTGACGAGCACAGAAGTCCAATAACAAAACACCACTCGAGTTCTGATCGGGGGCCGTTCCTCCCAATCACGCCCCTCCAGGTCTCACTGTCGTTGCCCACATGAGCATTGAAGTCCCCCAGCAGAACGAGGGAGTCCCCAGCAGGAGTACTCTCTAGCACACCCTCCAAGGACTCCAAAAGGGTGGGTATGCTGAACTGCTGTTGGGTGCGTATGCACAAACAACAGTCAGGACCCGTCCCCCCACCCGAAGGCGGAGGGAGGCTACCCTCTCGTCTACCGGTGTGAACCCCAATGTACAGGCACTGAGCCGGGGGCAATGAGTATGCCCACACCTGCTCTGCGCTCTCACCGTGGGCAACTCCAGAGTGGAATAGAGTCCAACCCCTCTCGAGAGCTGGTACCAGAACCCAGGCTGTGTGTGGAGGTAAGTCCGACTATATCCAGTCGAAACTTTTCAACCTCACACACCAGCTCGGGCTCCTTCCCTGTAAGAGAGGTGACATTCCATGTCCCCAGAGCTAGCTTCTGCAGCCGAGGATCGGACCGCCAGGGTCCCCGCCTTTGGCTGCCGCCCAGCTCACATCGCACCCGACCCTTTGGCCCCTCCCATGGGTGGTGAGCCCATGAGAAGGGGGACCCACGTTGCCTCTTCGGGCTGAGCCCGGCCGGGCCCCATGGGTGCAGGCCCGGCCACCAGGCGCACGCTAACGAGCCCCACCCCAGGCCTGGCTCCAGAGGGAGGCCCGGTGACCCACGTCCGGGCAAGGGAAACTGGGTTCCATTTATTTTGTCCATCATAAGGGGTTTTTGAGCCGTGCTTTGTCTGGTCCCTCACCTAAGACCTGTTTGCCATGGGTGACCCTGCCAGGGGCATAAAGCCCCAGGCAACTTAGCTCCTAGGATCATTGGGACGCACAAACCCCTCCACCACGGTAAGGTGACGGCTCACGGAGGGGCACGCATGGCTAGAGGAGGGTAATTAATAAGGAGATGGACGGGAGGTGGAGGGCGGGGTCGGCAACCGGCTCCTCGGAGAGATGGAGGCAGCGGCTCTAAAAATCGATCGCTCGGGCGGACGGCCCCCGCTGTATTGACACGCACCGCAAATCGACCCGACCCCTAACTTATGGCCGGCTTCTCACGGGCGAGGTCAAAGGTCGCGTGTCGCCTCGAGTGTCTTTTAAAATATCTCCTTGTTACTTTTATCCCATTCAATTATTAGACTTCAGGCCGGCATGACCTCACACGCATTGTTCCTCGCCGCCTTCTGCCGAACCGATAGCGGCGGCGACAGCACCGCGGCCGCCGCTGCGAGCTACGGCGGCGCCTTTTATTGCAGTCATTTGGGCCGGTAATATGTCATTTCCATTAGGCGAGGTTTTAACACTCACAGATAGATGGCCCCGTGACATTTATCTGAACACGGGTCGTATTTTAGTCATTAAATGGCTGGCGATGTGCAGGCTTGCGTGCAAAATGAGTCTGTGTGTTTAAGGAGTGCGACGGCGAGGGTGAGCGAGGGCGGGAGCGCCGAGCATTGACTTTTAATGATACGCCACGCAATAGCACTTTAGAGGTAATAATCCCAAATACAATGCGCATTGCCATCTTTGACCCCCGTCCCTGTTGAAAAGCGAGCAAAGGGAGGAAGCGGAGCGCGACGCAAGGTGGAGAGCCAAGTCGCTCAGGCGTGGCGAGCCGGCAGAAAGCAGAAGCGCGACGAGTGGGCGGCTAATTAACGAAGCGGGTCAGGGGACGGAAGCCGAGACTTGATGGTGGGGGTGCAAGTTGAGAGCGATGGCGAGACCGGAAGCGGGACTTGCGTGGGAGTTGCGGCGCTGAATTGCCTCGATGGATTTTGCCATTGTTGACTTTTGAAAGGGTCAGAGAGTGGAAGCCATTGCCAGTGGTGGCATCAGGCCAGCGTGTCAAAGAGCTCATAACCAAGACTCAGAACTAATACAATCTAACGCAATCTGTTCCGGGCCACTAATCACCCTTTGGTTTGTTCGGATTCGGAATCAATTTTCCGATAGAAAACAATGAAAGGAACTGAATGACTGCGTTTCGCTGTCAAGATGCTTTTGCGGGCAAATTTGAAGTTCCGTTTTATTTTGAACCCTTCCAGGGACAGCGGTCACGACAGTGGACAGCTTATCGTGTTATCGGGTTACAGGGGGCATGAAAGGGTTAATTGTGTTTGTCTTCATTCGGCTCACCAGTGTGCTGGAGCCGATGTTGACTGATTGTGGGCAAGGCGGGGGGGGAAGCAGAAAAAAACAAACAAACAAACATATCGGGCCTTAGCAACTAAGCTACATTTAAAATGAAGTCTAGGTTTCTTTGTCAAGGTAACCGTGGATATGTTGAGATTTGGAGCATTCAATTCAAATCCACGACGTGACTTGAATTCCTCATTTTCTAAGCCTGACACTCGTCTCGTAAAATCCCGTCCACAACAAGAGACGGGCGGGCGCAAGATCGCCGGTGGTTTCACGGCAAGACTGTTGGAGCTCACCTGTCGGGAGGCGCCGAAGGTGACTAATGTGACAGAAAATGAACAATTAAAAAGCATCGCACAGGCGCGGAAGCTTCCGCATCGGCGCTGCCTTCACAACTCAGTGGCCACCCTAATTGCTTTGAAATACAATTTGGGCTGGGCCTTTGTTGGGTGTTTTGGAGGTATGATGCGCTCCAGTGCACGCTGGAAATTGAGTTATAAATTACAGAGCTGAAAGAGATACAGTATGTACGCCGAATGCTTAATCTCGAAATGTTAGACCCCCCCCCCACCCCAACTGTCTGACGCAGAAGCACACTGACACCAAGACAGCTCCGTTTGCGACCGCGTTTGTTTTCCATGGCGATACGTTGATAAGGTTAAGCCCGACGTTGAGACGGCGCCTCCAACCGCAAAAGGGAGCAAATGTACAAGAAAGCAAATCGGCATTTCGCCGCGCGCCGCAGTCCCATTGTAGCCAAGCGGTAAACGTATTTTCGGGCTCGGCGCCAGCGCGGTTGTCGCGTCGGCACATCTCGGGGCTCCCGTGTGTGTGAAGTCACTGACAGCTTCATTATGACTTGCGCACATCCAGAGAGAGATGTGCAACGGGGGCCGGGTTTACTGTCCAGGCTGGCTCGCGTCAGTCCAGCTGTTGATGGGAGGCACGAGGTGGGGGGCAACTGCTGTCTCCTTTAATGAGCCTTCGCTTATGTCATCAGCTTTCAATTTACAGAGCTGTCCACTACCTCTGGCCCCCTCATTTATTCACACACACACACACACACACACACACACACACACACACACACACACACACACACACACACACACACACACACACACACTTTGAGGCTGTTGCGTGATTCCTCACAAGTGTGTGTGTGTGTGTGTGTCATTAATTTGCCGTCTAGTCTTACCTGGAAAGCCGTCACATGGCGGACGTAGTCTTTCTTTGGGGGGCCACGCTGGAGCCAAACGAGCAGCACTGGTGGTTGATGGGGTGCACCTGAACCTGCTGAAGCATACAAGAGTAAAAACTGACGAATATTTTTACATAGAATCAAGTTGAGAGAGAGAGAAACAAAAAGTAGATCAACGCCCCTGCAAGTACAACAAAATCTGTTGTGCAAAGGTCAGCGCAGAGTTACTTACACGATTTTGTTGACAGTGCTGTCAAACACGACCACCGTGAACTGCAAAAAAAAAAGAAAAAGTCACTTAGTAAGTCAATCCAAACATTTTAACGAAGATATTGAATTGATATCAGAACGGCGGGCATCCAAGTGAGCGGCACAGCCGGCGCTTACCTTCCCGACAGCGTCTTATGATGTCTCTACTCCCTCTACTGGGCTGCATCGTGCACAGCTCATTGTCAGCAGACTTTGTCAAACAATCAGCACAGTACTGGAACACATTTTCTTCAAATACAGTTTATTCATCCTTTAAACAGACCATTAAAAAAAAAAAAAGTATGGTCCAATTTTTCTCTAAAACCTCCGGCGTTCCAAAACACGCCCGACCAACCTCGGCTTCGGAGCTAAAACGATAAACATAGGATACAATTAAGAATTCTGAAATGTAGATTTACTGTACTTTTTTTTTTTTTTAAACAAAATATTTTAGTACACACAATGAAATCATCATCATTAAACAAACACTAAGGATTTTTTTTTAATACAAAATGGGGGTGGAAGGAACTGGGTGTCCTTGAGTTTTTAGAAAGGCGCCCACAAATAAAATGTATTATTATTATTATATAACTGTTTTCGGTGGTTAACGAAATAATTCACTCTCTTGTCCATCGATGTTGAACCTCGGCGTTCACCGAGTCGTTTTGCGGACAACCGCACAATTCCGCATCTCTGTCGGAAGCCTCGAAAAAGTGGAGGGAGCTTCCGTGGATGGTGCTGTCCACGCTTAGGCCCAAGCCCGACGAGGAGGTGCTGCCGGGAGACGCATCGGGTCAACGCGGCAGCGGCCTTGTTTTTCGCACAGACGATAAAAGTCATACCTCTCACAGTCCGAGTCGCACGAGGCCTTCTCGTCCTCCAACGGGGTCACGCAGACGCTGTCGAACCTCTGGATGGCCTCCGCCACCGTGTACCTGGTCTTGCCGAGAGCGCACCTCTGCATTTTTTGACGCTTAGATCAGACTGGAGGAACAGATGGAGTCGACTGTCCGACAACAGCAGCGGCGTGTGGAGAACGCTAGGAAAGGAAATTGGATGGTGTCAATGCATCGCCCGGAGGGGGGAGGGGCTTCATTCGGCTCCGAGAAACTCACGTCTCTAAAAACTCCTGCAGGCCCTTCATCCTTTGTCGGACCTGCTCGACGTTCCTCAAGCTGAAGAACGGATTCCACGGGGGCAACTTGGGGATTTCTCTGGAGGACGACGGGAACACATGCGCTTCATTCTTCCCATGCAAGGCGCATTTCAATCGAATCGGCGACGCGAGAACGTACATGATCAGAGCGTTTTGCTCCAGGGAACGTCGCAGCCAAACAAATTCTCTGTAACGTCGCCTGACCATCGAGGCCTTCTTGCGAAAACACATGCTGTTTGTCTGCGAGAGACCAATGACGTGAGGGAAACCGACAACGAGCTGCTGAGCGAGCACGCGACGCAACTCACGTGAAGGCAGATTTCGTAGTCGACGTGCGCGCGCCAGTGGCCGTGTTTGCAGAGCCTTGGGTTTCCAACAAAGACGCTGATAAACTCCTGGAGGGGAAAAACAAAGGCTTGGAGGGGATGTGACGGGGATCATTGAATAGTAGCAAGTTAACACTTTGGGCGCTTACGGTTTTGGCCAGGTTGTCAAACATACTGTCCATGGTAGAAACCTACAAGGCAACAACACAGTGGGGTAAGCAGCTTCATCAATGCTTTTCTCAACCATCCGTCGAGCGTCATAATCACGTTCTTTGCTGGCCTTCAAAAAAATAGAGCACAAGCACTGGCCTAAATCAAAACCCAATTCTAACAGTTGTTGATTGAAAGAGCATCTGACAGTTCGTGGTCAAGAATGACATCACCTGGTTGAAGCAACGTTCTTACCTGTGGATCCACCCCTCGCCCCACTGTAACCCGTTTTGAAGATGTCAACAACATCAAGATGGCCGTGATGACAGAGCTGCAGAAAATCTCGAGAATCCTTCCATAAGCGTGTGCTTTTGGAATTAAGATATGTTTACAGATATGTAAACTTGAGCCTCTGTGACACTGGTCGTTTGTGTAACAGGTGTGTTGTACAGCGAAGGTACTTGCGCAACTTAAGGACTCAAGAAGTGCTGCACCTTTCAGCTGATATAAGCAGAAAAGCGAATAAAAAGGGCACAGGGGGTGGATTTTAGCACACAACACCAAAACAGGATTAGAAACAATAAAGCCTCTTTTGCACGCAATCAGCACTAATGCAGGCCAACCAGCAGAATAAATGCATCTATTACAGTGCAACAGTTCCGAGGAAAAATTCATTCCCTCTAAGATTTTTTTTTTTTTTTACTGTACGCATTAATTGACGTCAAAACGTGACACGTTAGCATATATTTCCATGTGACGGTTTTTGTTGTTTTCCCGACACTAATGAGCAAAATCATTCGGGACTTGAGCCCGGGCAGGGTCAATCAATGAGTGCAGATAAGACTGTGGCCAAAGGCTCTCTCAAAGTGGACCAAAATGCACTCGGCTCACGGTCACGTGAGCTCCTAGGCCGGACAAAACATTTGTTGTGCCTCTTTCGGAGTGATTATTATTTCCCCATGCTTCAACGTTTACCTTACAACTTTACCCAATCGACAAACAAACCACATAGTACTTATGGTTTCCCTCAGAGGGCCGTTATGTTATAAGCGGGAAGCCATAGATAAATGTCATCACCTCATGATTGTGTTACGTATACGCAACAATGATGGTTAACTCGATTGGAGAACAGTCAATAAAAGCAGTTGGTTCAACTTATTTTAAAAATGAGTTAAGGAACAAACAAAAAATGCTAGCAACGTCCCGGTTATTTAAAAGTGAAGACAACTTGCAATGTTGGCACAGATTTGATCAAGAAACATGTCGACGTACGTGATTTGCTTCATTCGGCCAAATAAAAAGTGTGGTGGGCTATAACCATGTTTCAGTACCTAGTCTACATAGTGTTTAAGTTTACTTTTTTGTCAAGTGATTGTATACAATTGCATTGTTAGTTTGTATCTTTTCTTGAATAACATTTCAAATATGAATACACTGAGTGTGAAATTTGTCATTTTTTTCCTCCTGAGAAAATACTGGGAACACTTCCCGTTAAGAGAAGGAAACGTCGAATTAAATCTGGTTTGAATATGGACATTTTTACGAACCGACACGCAAAAGGTTGATAGATTTACTCAAGTATTTCCATTGTGTGCCTTACCTTTCTCTTGTTGTCCTTAACAGAGCTCCAGTGTGCGTCTTCAGCCTCTGGTGAACTAAATCAAACGCTCATGGCAACCTCGCCAACTTCCTCGCTCGCGCCTTCTTCTGGCACAAGATATAAAAAAGAAAAAGAAAAAAAGATGAGCAACGCTGCATACGAGCTTTAAAAGAGTAGTACGACTACGATAGTGTCGATATTAGTAAAAAAAAAAAAAGCTCACCTGTTATTCATGCCGCTCACGGGTCGGGGATTAGTTAATAGTTAAATGATTATCACCTGGTCAGCCCAGGGGGGCGGGGACTGTGGCCTCACAAACATGCCCATAAACTGCGAGTAAAAACATTTAAACTCAAGCGATATGACAAATTGGAGCAAATTAATGTGAATAAACAGTGTTATTATAGTGGTGAGATTGACTCAGGTTTACATAACCAGAGGTAGCAAACCTTACGTTCTAGATCGAAGTATACACGTGAAAAAACATTAAATCAAGGTGAAAATGCGTGCACTTCAAGTTGTGAAACATGACCGTGAGCCTCAAATTAAGTTAAATATTTTGCACCTCTCGATAGTGGTGGGAAAATGTTCCTTCAAATGCAGTAGAGAGCCATTAAAAGAAATCAGTAATATCCCACCCACAATAAATAAACTAGTTATAACGCACTATATTTGATTCCTAATTATATATTCAATTTAATGGAAGTCATCAATCAAAGTTCACCTCACTGCCTTTAAAATCCCTGAAGACCCTTAAATAAGCAATATGACTTTAATCACTATGTCATTGATGCTTGCATATTCACACATATCCCGTTTTTAAAAAAATATGTCAAAGACACCAACACTGGGTGGAAGCTCAGCAAGTAATTCACGAACACCAGCTTTAAAATGTGCAGACAGTCGTAGGGTCTTTGTGGTGGCTGGAGTCGTGGTTTAATTGCGGTGGTGCAATTTCCAAAATGTTTAATAAACTGCATGATAGTACTGACATATGTGCAGTATTGGGATCCTTTCGTGCATTTGAATAAACCACATATATTCCAAAGAATGAAGCTTCACGCTGCTGCAAAAAAAAGTCACTAGAAGTCAACCTTGATTATTGCAGCATAAAACTGGACAATTCAATAAATGACAATCACGGTTCGGTATACTCTATCTGCATTCACGTACAGCTTCATGACCCCAACAAATGTGCATGGAAGAGATGACAGAGCTGCATTTAGATTTGTCCAAACCTCTATATGAACATTTCTCATTAAATTACATATCTTGTCGCCACATGGTATGAATTTATTTTGATTTTTTTTCTTTGAAATGCCAGAAACAAAAACAATGCAATTTGAGCTTCCGAACGATCTGAGGCAGTGCTTCTCAAACTTATTTTAAGTACCGTTTGTCAACTTGATGATCTAAACTTGAAGACAAACAGAAGGGGGGACTAACAATAAAAATCAGCGGACCTTAAAACGTTGGGCACAGAGGAATTTATAACAGGACTGTGACCAACTCTGGAAACAGAGTGGGAGAAGCAAGATATTCCCCCACCCTTGTCCTTAATGTTTAATGTTGTCTCAAAGAATGATTAGTGGCAAATGTGTCGTAAGAAGTATCATTTTAGAGACTTGAATCTTTAGAATATGATCAATGTTGAAACAGGGTGGCCAATTGTGACAGAATTTTGATTTCAAGTGAACATTTGGTCAAAAAAACTTTATTGGAGTCAAAGCAATATTTACAAAAAACAAAAAAAAACAACAACACTATGGTGACAAAACAACAGAAGCAAAATGACGACAGACAAACTTGCGGCGAGATGGTGAAAGCAACGGCAGCGGACACCATACGTTACGCGTAACCAAAAGCAAACTCTGGGATGAGGCCGGGGGAAGCGGCAACTGCCGCCAACCACGAATCTTTAAAACGGAACACTTTTGCGAACATATCGATCGTGCGGAACAATTGCCATCTCCGACGCTCCGTTTTGAAGATAGACTAAACAAAATCCATACACAAAAAAAAAAATCAGACAACAGCTAAAACTAGAAGGCCGGGCCAACAAAGGAGAGTCAGTCCTGAGGAAAAAAGGGGGCGTGGGTGGTTTGAGGAGGTGCAAGGCGGCCCGGAGGCTGCGACTACTGAGCTTCATCCTCTGGACACGAGTGCCATGTTAGCCTCTCCTCGTAGAAGGCGATGACCACTTGAGGGCACTTGGTGTTGGCCTCGCGGGCCGGGACGAGGTCAGCTTCGTCTGAGTCTTTCCTGCAGTGAAAAATGAATGGAACTGCCTCAAAAAAAAAAAAAAAACAGAGTAGCATTTCTTTGCCCAGACCGCTCAGCGCAACATGGCAACCTTACCCAACCCTTAATTTTATTCTTGCAGAAACACGTGACGAGGAATTGCTACTCTTAACAAGCCGGTTTACTTGTTTCATGTCTTTTGGGCGGTTAATTAATAAACGTCTTACCATTTCATCAAGAACATCAACTCTCCGCTGCTGTCTGTCGCACCGATGATTCTTTCTGGATCGAGTTTCCTCGCAAAGCCTCTGGGCTTCTCGGGCTGCAAATGTGGATAGTATTAGCATATTGCGTATGTCGGTGGGGGGAGCAAGCTTTCAAAGAGATTTGTGCTTCTTGTTTGTTGACTTCATGCCGCGGCTGTTGCTACGATGTCACAGAGCAGACTGAATGAAGCGTCACGCCTTTTGAATCATAGCAATTCCCGCTATGGATTGGCACCCAAAACGAGGCGTCTTCGGGGAGATGCAATTAGTCGTTGGGGAGTGAAAGCACAAAACACACCTGAGACCTTGTAATAAGCTAATGAGTCACATGACACCAGAGTGAAAAAACATATAAATAAACAATAAAGCTAATTTGGACATAATTTCTACTTGATTTCTAAACGAATGAGTAGGTGTACGACAGTAAATGATTACATTGTAGCAAAGTGTCATTCGTTTCGTGTCGTCCGGCAAAACAATCGCAAAAGCGTGAATTCGTAACTACTTACGGCATCTTTTTTCTTCGCATCCATCTCAGTTTCGTCTGCAGGCGCCTTTCTCTTCAGAGAAGCCGGCTTCTCCTTTATGTTCTTCTGGGCTTCGAGAAAAGCGTTGATGAGCTCCGGACAATCCAAGTTCTCCTCAGGTTCCCAGGTGTTGTCAGCTCTGGGTGAGCAAAATTGAAGGGTTGTTTTTTTCCACAATGAAAATAAAAAGCAAGCTCAGACCGGTACCCTGAAAGACTACTTCACACCGGATTGGATGCAAACGTGCAGGGTCCTCATGCAACGACAGAATTAAATGGACAGACCCCATAACAGGGAAGCCCTTTGAACACAGCATGGAGGGGGGGAATCGGGGGTCTGTCCCGAGGCAACTCACTCTGTAAATCCTTTCCACTTGAGGAAGAACTCCACCTTCCCATTCACAATACGCTGGTCCAGAACTTTTTCCACCACAAATTCCTCAGGTTCCTCTTGTGTGCCCTGCCCCCCCTGAGAATCCTTCCTACTCTTGGTATTCTGCTTCTTGCCCATGCTGTCCTCTATTAAAAAGAGATAATAAACAGTAAGATTTCAAGTGTTCATAAAAAGTATTCACACACTTAAAATCAAGCTGACGCACCAGAACAATTTGTTAGGTCTAGACCAGCTTAACCTACAGAACCCTGACATACTGGAAGCCTGTATCACACTAAGCTACGGGACAACACGTGCGTTTTGCGCGACATAGAGCACGTTTCTGCAAGAACGATGCTCTCCAGGTAACTGTTGGATCATGATTAAAGACCCCAAGTTTGCGCAGATGACTGCTTATCGTTGGGGGATGCGGTGGCGCACTCGACCTAATATTTGTCGTGGAAACGGAATAAAGCCGTCAATGAGTTGGTGCAGATGTTAAAAGGCTCCACGGACGCCCAATTTGACTTTTGAAGCGGCTGAATTAATCCTCAAGTTCCGTTAACCAACGACTAGAAACGTACACGCAAGGGATAACTTGGACGGTTACAACATGCGCGCGCGAGACAGAGTGAGCCTATCAATTAGCTCAAAGCAAGGATCGTTTTAAAAAGGAGCGGTGCAGTAATTACGGCGCACTCGTTGCCTCTGTGAAAACGCACGTTTTCGACTCACCTAAAAACAATTGGTTGGGCGATGGACGGTGAACACGCGGTCAGCTTCTTTATTCCAACTCGCACAGGCGCCAAGTAAGCTAGCTTCTGGCCTCCTACGGAAGCCTGGACGGAAAAGGCGCGTCGCTCGTCGTTGTTTTCACTTCCGGGAAGCAATTGATAGTTTATTTTTCTCCACAAACGTGGGTTCAGTGACGGATTTCGATGAATACCACTTGAACTAATATTGTTGTAATTCCCCTTAATTTTTATCCACTATATATCCAGAGCAGTTTAGTATTTTATTAGTAGGTTGTAGTGTACATGTATATTTAATTACATAGTGGCCCAAGGAATACGGTTAACGGTATTTGAAGGGTTGAAGACGAGGCACACTGAACAAGATTGTGACATAAATCTGTTTATAGATTTTCAATACTTATCAACTAGCACCAAGAACCACAAAAAAACAGTTAGAAAGGTAGACAAAATGGTATACTGTATACAGTAGTGCTGAATATGAATGCTGGATTTTTTCAGGTAGGGGTATAACAAAAACAGGTTTGAACCATACAGTATATATATATATATATATATATATATATATATATATATATATATATATATATATATATATATATATATATATATATATATATATATATATATATATATATATATATATATATATATATATATATATATATATATATATATATATATATATATATATTTTTTATTTTTTTAATGCCAGCGCATCAGATAAAACCGAATAGTTTCACTTTCAAATATATGGAGATAAGTATGGAATTGCACTTTTATTGGAGTTCTCCAAGAAGGAAATGGCACATTTAGATAAATGACAGGTCAAATGTGAGATGACAACACAAGTCATGAATTCATTCATACGCTCTCTAATTGAGCTCTATTACATCGAATTGTTCCACTTTCAAATCAAACTGTCCTTGAACCGTTCCGCAGTCAAAAAGCGTATCAAATGTTTTTTTTTATGAAGAGATAATAATACTATTTATTGGAGTATGGTAATGGTTGAAGCATAGTTAACATTAAAAGCTGTATTATTACAGTATTGTTAGATCACCTAAAAAAAATGTACAGCTGTATTGTGACAGAACCACTAAGGTCCCTGAAGCAGTTCACATTTTGATTTGGTGTGACTCAAAAACTTAGCATTGACAATGTAGGAAAGTGTTAACATTCTTAAATGCAAGAAAGAGACATGCATTGTTTATATTTTTAATCAGAATCATGTCAGAAACCATCTTGAAGTCCCCCCAAGAAGAAAACAGACGACCACATCCAACAACATCATGCAATCAAAGACATCTGGCCAGCAATGATGGAGAGAAGAGGGGGGAGAACAGTTATACCAAGTCAAGTTAAAAAGTAAACACTTGGTTAAACCAGATAAATAAAAATGGAAAATGTGAGAACCAAAGAAAGAATCAACTAAATTGTGGATGTCAATCTATTGAGGATCTTCTTTTTGAAGACTTTGCAGAATGCCTCAGAAAAAAAACAACACACACAGCAACCCTCACTAAATACTTTTCAAACAGTCCCAAACATAAAATGTGATTGTATCTTTAAGGGGATTGTTTAGGATCACACAGTGACATTTTACCAATGACCGGAGTGATAGTTAAAGCGTACTTGATATATTTTTCAAAACATTTTCCCCCCTCAAGTTTTAAAATGAACTCAGGTGGAAAGGTAGAAAATAATCCTGGCAAATCTCTCAAATAAATGAGTACAAATGGTGCTTTAAACCAATTCATAATGATTTCAAATTGTGGATCGTGCACATCACAAACCATCCAATGCAACTTAAGGCCTTGTCAGTTTAATCATTGGTATACCGTTGATGTCATCAAGACATAAGCAACACAATCTCTCATCTTATTTCAAACTCGAATTCAGCACACACTTGCAAAAATCCGATAGAACTCACTCTGTAAACATCAGATATGTCATTTGCCATTTCTCTTTCCATTTGTACGATACGGTTGCCATTATAGAAAAAAAAAAGCTTTTGATGCGTGTGAAAGAAGCATTTCTCACACTTCAAAATGGTTTAATAAATACAGCCTTGAAACACCTGCTGGGAGTCGCAGCGACACTGAGAGGATGCATTCAAACGAGACGTCCCCGTAATCTTGGCTGGCTGGCCATGCTGACACGTAAACATGCCCGTCGCTGAGACTAGCCAGCATTCATTTGTGATCCATTTGTTATTTTTGCAGGCACACAAAGCGAGTGGTTTGCATCACTTAGAGTCCCATACAAACTTTCCTTTCAACGTGTTCATCTGAAAGAAGCTTAGAATGTCCAGTGTGTAAGCTACATTTACCCCCCCAGAAGTCATTTTTATCTTTTTTTTTTAACTAACTCTTATGATGAGTTTCTCCTTTTTGGCAGCTTTACAAGACTCCCCAACAGCAGTGGTTTGACAGGCGCGAGCGCAGACCTCAGTAAGGCGATCCCGCAGCCAGAGAAAGGCAAGAAAGTTCCGCTTAAGGTTGGACAAAGAAATACGGCTTCACTGCTTTTTCCCCTTCTTCCTCTTGTCCGTTTTATTGCTGGACGATGTGGAGACAGCCGGCCTTCTCACAGGCTGAACGACCACCCTCCCATTGGCCCCGCACTGCAGGGTGAATCGGTCCGGGTTCAGGGGCCGTCCCGAATCATCTCTCAGGCGAGCCAGGACGTCTCTGGTGAGCTGCTGTATCTGCTGCCCCACGGCCCCCATCGTCTTGGCCGTGATTTGTTTCTCCCTCAGCAACCGGTCCCTCTGGGCGTGGAGCTGGTCCACCTCCTCCTGGAGCCCCGTGATGGCGTCGAGTTTGCGCTTGCGGCAGTTCTGCGCCGCCAGCTTGTTCTTGCCCCGCCGCCGGATGTCCCGGAGAAGCGTCACCTGTTCGGGGGAGAAGCCGTGCCCGTCGACGATCTCCAGGAACTCCTCCACGGGCATGTTGACGATCTGCAGGACGGAAAACGGGATGCACATGGCACGGGCGCGCAGCTCGTCGCGACTCAGCTCCCGCTGCCCGAAAGTGGACCCCTCGTCTTCACTCGAAGGCTCCTCCTTGATGCCTTTGTGGGGGAGAGTGACTGGTGGCAGGTTCAAAAAGGCCGAAGATGAGTAGCTGTGGTCGTGCCACACGCGCTCACTGAGATCCACGCGGGGCCACATGGTGGCACGGTCCAAAACACCCTTAAAGGGGAGGGAATCCACCTCGCTGCTGTAACCTGTCGCTCCGCATTCATCTTCGCATGAGCTGGATGACGACGACATCTCGGATGAGCCTGAGAGAGCGAAGATGATTTTGTTGATTAGCTCAAAGAACAAACCTCAAGCGGGACACTTCAGTTTGGTATGACTAACTAAAACAACTACGATAAAGCACCTAACAGTTTGATAGCTCGTGAAAAATTATCTCGTGCCGCATGCGCCAAACCAAATCGAAAAGTACCGATTGGTTAAAATGAGGCTCAAGAATGCACTCATCGGGTATGAAAGAAGAACCCACCTGGGGAGACCGGACCTCCAGAGCTGCTCTCCAGGGAGAGACCAGAGTCAGAGTCCAAATCCTCAAGGATGTCTGGGTTTATGCTTCCCAAAGAGTCCATCAGCGGCGAGTCAATGTTTTCCAAGCCCTCCAACCCCAATTGATTGATCTGGTCAAAGACGGCCTCATCCAAGCAGTCGCCCGGCGCGCTTTGCAACGACGTGCCGCCACTTAAGCTACACACTGAGGCAAACGGGAGTGCAGCCAGCCCCAGGGCCATTCCCGCTGAAGCGTCTGAGCGGGTGGAGCCGGTGGATTCCTGTCGGAATAACGGCCTCTGCTGCCTGGCGTCAAATGCTCCGCCGCTGGTTACCATGGCATCCAGCAAAGCGGCATCCAGGTTGATGTCGCTGCTGCTGTCTATGTCCAGGTCTGACAGGCGCTCGGTAACGAGAGAGTCCAAGTCCTACAAAAGCAGCCCAATTTGACCTCCTTTAACGCTTTAACGCCTCAAGGTCATTTGCAAAAAAAAAAAAAAAACAACATGATCTGACCGTGACATGACAACTTACGCCGAGGTTAGCGACGGGCATCGAGAGGAAACGGCTCCAGTGCTGGTCAAAGTCGGTCGTAGGCGGCGGGTGACGCGGTGACTCAGACAGTGAAGCGATGCCATCAAGCACACACTGCAGGCGGATCACAAATCAAAGTTAAACATGCTTAGCAGGATTTCGTGCTCAATTCACTGTCGCTGCTGCGAGCGCTTTTTGCTTTGTCTTTTGGATCACGTCTCGGCCAATCCAGTTTTTTGTTTTGTTTTTGCTAGGCAATGTTAGCCATAAAGTTTAGCATGATGCCCTGACAACAGTTTCACGTTGACTCTACGGCTACAACACCAAATGAATAGATAACAATTGTTTGAAAAAAGTGTGGCGTGCGTTGTGGCGCATGCGTGCAGTTCACCGCTTGATCAGATCAAAGACCAGAAGGGAAAAAAAGTTGCAATTGAACGACACTATAAGTTGATTTCACAGCCAAGGAAGAACATACGCCTTTTGAGTATTGTGGTATTACCTCCATAATTAGGAAATAAGATTGTGACAAAAAGACAACAAACAACTTGTTCATGCGACATTAATCAGTCGATGATTTGCATGCTAAATTAGTTTTAATCGGGCTGAGGGGGCACACTTCTTGAACATAATCGAGGAGGCGGCGAGGGAAATTTGACACGATCATGTCAAAATAACAATTCAACGGGCCTTCTGGAACGTAACATTTTCCTAAGTCCAACAGCGTTTGTTGACAAATAATTGGGGGCCGAACCAACAAGGTCCATCCATACCTCTTGTTCCAAAGTGGAACTGAGTGCCAGCTGAGTGACAGGAGCAGATTCCTCCTCCTCTTTAACGACATCATCCTCCTCGTCCTCCTGGCAGGACACACGCAGACAGATGGTGAGGAATGAAGTTTCGAAAAAGGATTAAAATGATTCAAAACACAAGCGCTTTAAGGGTCAGACAAGCTCGGCATTTTGGTTGAAAAATTTGTTCCGTCAAATTTTTGTTTTGTTCTTTATTCTTGCAAATTAAGGGGAATGATGAGACTGAGACGTTTGTTTTCATGAGCAGCTGTTCCAACACCAGATGGAACTGAAACCGAACTTAACTTTTGCAAGGAAAAACAAAAACTGCACTAGGCCCTTTGGGACAAATTTGAATTCTGTAAGCAAGTGTTTGTGTGCATGAAAGGGATGATTAAAAGTTTTCTGACAACTATGCAGCAGTTTTAATATTACGCATTTAACAAGCAAAACAATCCAAGTCAGCAGAGCGCGAGCGTATAATATTCTTGTTATCGCCGACTATTATTTTCTGCTGTGACAAGATAAGGTCTCGTTTGTTGCAATCAATGTTACTGTACAGTAAATTATAGGGGCTAAAATATGATTTGCCTGCTCTCCAAGCTATGGCTGAGCACTTTTAATGCTTTCAAATATAAAAGGTGTGGGCGGGGAGGGGGCCATATCCATATATGGGTGGGGCGGAGGTCTTCGCCCCACATTCTCCACCTCTCAAGAGCCACTGCTGGCCGTTTGGGTCTGGAGAAAGGAGATATGATTACACAACTGGCGGACGCATCAAGTGCTCTCAAGAAGGAACAAACCCAACAGGCGTTTTCCATTCATATCAAAGCCTGGGAAATGTTCCCGACACGGCATGTGACGCCAAACGATTCAGGGTTGCGCCATGTGAGGCAAAATGTCATCTGGGAGAGCAACGGCGAGATTTAAGCGGGTGTGGTCGCTTAATTCTGGCGCTTGACAAGAACTTGCTTATTTGATGGAGAATTGCCGGCGAGCTCGCTAGAACCGGCCGGGTGATGTCAATGAATCCACTCGTGTTATATTTCAAGCAAATTGGGAGTGAAATGGAAAGGGAAAGTCCATTCCTTTTCAATCATTTTGCCTTCTTAAAAGCCTATCGAAGTAATGTGACCTTTGTTGGGCCTTCTTTGGCATTCATGACAGCATGAAGGCGGCGGTGCATGGATGGGATCAGCCTTTGGGACAGGTCGGGTGTTATTGTAATAAATAAAATAAAAATGTAAAATAAAAATAAAAATGTATTATTATTATTATTGTGGCCCAAGTTGCATTGACGCCGGCCATCGGGATCGTCTGCATTTCAGAGTTTCTGTTTGCTCAGCTTCCTCTTGACAATAGCCCACACATTTTTCAATGGGGTTCAAGTCAGGCCAGTTTTGCAATCCTCTGGAAGAGGATTTCATTGTTCTTCCTGTCACGGGCATTGAGAGATGATTTTTGGAAAAATGACATCAGGGCACATGAGTGGTTCGAACCACTGCTACTGACATTTGGTGACGCATTTTAGAGTATACGACAGTGTTGCAGGGCTTTTGTTCAATCGAGAACGGCAAGCACTTGCTTACTTGTGGAAAAGATTACATCACTAGCTAGCTCGACCAGTTAGGTGCCGTCAGCTCTTCAAAATACAGTAATCCACTTCTCAGACAAGCCTCACGCTACGAACATTCAACTGTATTGTTCCGGGTTGCCTATTTCAACACACTTGGTGGATTGAGGGAGGGACGTCCTTGTTTAACATTCTGCTGACTTCACATGCTCAGAATAGCATGCCCTGCTTGTTTAACTGCAACGATTGCCGATTGAAATGTAGTTTGGGATGTGAAGGTGGCCTGGGGTTCATTGGTGAAGTGCAACAAAATATGATGTTTCAGGTATTTGTACTTGAATATTTTCTCTGAATCCCCCCCCCCCACCCTGGTTAACTTTTACTCCCATCATCTGAAAACTGTATTCTGTACTTTCAGCTCCATAGGCCTTAGTCCCATATAAGCACGGATGGACACGGCAGTCCCGGAAAGTGCCGGATCCCGCCGGATTAAGATCCGGGATGATCCGTGCTCTTTCTGGGGTTTTCGGTCGTCCAAAACCATCACGCCGGTGGTAACACGGCAGCTACACTCGAACCCGCACAAACACGGCAGCAACACGGAATCAACACGGTGCCCACACGAATGACCAAGGATCGCACGGACAGTCAAGGCAGAGCGGCGAATAACACGAACCTACACGGCAGTGACACGAACAGTTACGGACCAACACGACGCCTACACGAATCATCCCGGCGCCTGTCCACCCGGACCGTCAAGAACGTTCTGGCTAATTTCCGCAAATTTCCCTATTTATATGAGCATGAGCCATCGTCCGTGTTATCCGTGTTCCTCCGTCATAGTCCGCATTAGTCCGTGTTTTCACCGTGTTTGCACCGTGAACGTCCTTGTTGCCACCCTGTCTATCCGTCATCGTCCGTGATATTCCTTGTTCTTCCATGATAGTCCGTGTATCCGCCGTGTTTCAACCGTGTTGTATCCGCTTTGCACCGTCTTCGTCCGTAGTAGCTCGTGTTGATCCGTGAGGGTAGTCCTGAGTTGACACTGTCCGGCGTAGTCCGTGTAACCACCGTGAAAGTTCCGAGACAACCGTACCTCTGCCGCCAGGATTCTTGATGGTCCGGGTGTGAATTTTTTCCCGGACTGTCAAGGACATACACGGACAAACACGGCAGGGATACGACTGTCCCGGACCCTACACGGCAGCTACACGGACCTACACGGCAGCTACGCGGACCTACACGGTTGTTGCCAACTCCCGGACCTTCACGGACGAACACGACAGTTTTGAACTTCCCAAAACCACCGTGTTGGCCTCCCGAGCCCAAGGACAGTGCCGGACGTTCCAGGACGAAGAGGGTTCACCGCGGAGCTACACGGCGGCTACACGGTCCACACGCCGGATCGTGCCGGATGTGGTCCGTGTTGATCCGGCACCTATATGGGACTAAGGCCTTACTCTGTCAGAATGGGCTTGTTTGTTTTTGTTATTGCTCTGGATGTTGACGTGTTCCAAATATGTACTGTAAGTCGAGAGGGGTAACGTCAACTGCGGGCATGATCTCCCAAGTTGTTTTTCATGGTACAAAGTTATAAACACGGGGATCAGATGGTGTTCTGCAAATTGTGAAAATCCGCAATTGACACCTCCCCCCTCCCCGATCCGGAGAGGGTCACTGGCTGGCGCCAAAGTAATACTTTGTATTGCTTTATAGCTAAGAGGTACAAAAAAGGCGACTCTGACGAACAGAACCGCAAGTCAGTCAGGGTTCAGAAAAGCACAACATATTGTGCATAATTTTTAACGCAATACATTATGTATGTCGTGTTCTACTTTTACTCTGTCCTATTATTTCAGTACAGAGAGTGAGTACAGTACTTTTATTTTTTTTGTCATGGTATATGCAAGTTAAATACTCATACTTAATTCTTATAAAACCCTGCTATCAGAAGGCCTGGATGGAAATTTTTGTGATATTTCACAAGTAACTGCTTCCCAGAAAGTTATAATTGCCTGTAGATGCCACAAGATGGGAAGCAACTACTTCTGCCAGGAAGGAAACTCCTCAACTCACTTCAACATAGTTCTTTGGCTCAGCGATGGCACTAGTCAGTGTCAAAAGTAATAATTGTATTTCTTTATAGTATTTTTTTTCTTAGTTACAAAAATAAAATCGATAAGATCAATGTATAATACTGTGTATTTTGTTTTACTTGTGTACATTACACAGCCCGTACTTTTACTTGACTATTTTCTGCTTTTACAAAACAGCTTTAACTCAGTTTATACAAGTATCCGTATTTCTACTTCTCATCACATCACTTCCTTACTTTGCTGAGCTTTATGCAACATCACACAACATACTTGCCTCTGTTATAACCCTGCTGACACAAGGCCCAGGTGGAGATGATCGCTCAAGCTCTTGGTTCCTGTCATCAGTGGCTTGGTAGCTTTCTGGGTCCGGCTCGGTGTCTGCGCTGTTGCTAGTTGAAGGCTGTCCACCGTCAGACTTGTCAACGGGCGACACTTGGTGCACCAGCCACGCGTTCAGCTGCGTGGGGAACCGCGGAGAGCCCAGAGTCCGAACCTCCTCTAGAAGCCGGCGACTTGCAAAAAAGTAGTCCAACTCGGGGCATTTGGGGTGCACGGTGTATCCCCCGAGAGTGTCTCTTAAGTTGTGGAAGGGCGTCTGGGTGTAGGCTGAGCTGGGACCCAAGTTAATCTCAATCAGAGGCGAGTAGTAGCCGCTCAAGTAGCTGTCGATGTCCACGCGAACTCCAATCAAACTGAGCAGGATGGTCAACTGAATCAGGCCTTCTGTGAAGTATTTTTTCGCGACTTGCATTTTCTAAATACGTTGGCGCTGCGAATAAATATGTAATGCTGGCTTCAACAGTTCCTCTTTTTTTCCCCGAATGGACAAAGGGAAAAGCCTGAACAAAGAGCACGCCTTCCCCTGTCAGACAAAGAGGTCCGCCTGTACCGGCGAACTCGTTGGTTAGCAAACGCTATGCTAGGTACTAAGCTACCAGCTTTATGACCAATTACCGTAAACCTCTTGGAACAAACATAGCGAAACACGCTTCCTTTCAATCCCTTGTAGTAGACCGCTTGTCGTTTTAATGTTCAAAGCCCAAAGACGTCATTAATGTTACATAAAGTGCGCTGTCGGTGAAGCTCAATGCGGATAACCATAGAGTGCTCCACAGAAAAAACTTCGACAAGATTTGCATAACTAAAGGAGATTGGGTAATAAAGTTGACTATATCAAAAGCCGATTGGATAATGGGGCCGTCTGTCGTACGTTTACCCAATGACATTTTCTCCTCAAAAACTACGTCATCTCCCCTGCAACAGAAAACTACAAATATTTGGATTTTTTTTTTAAATGACAAAAAAACATTTATGACGCCTCAGAAAAGTACACCGGTTTATTGTAACGACTAATATTCTATAACTCTCAATATCTCATTTAATTCACGGTTCATTTCCAAAGTCTCACGGGCTACTCCCATTTCTCTGACAGGTTCAGGAACGGTATAGTTTGGTTTCACTAACTGGAATCATGTGTCTGGCTGGGACAGATCGCACTACTGACCTGCTTTTGTTCTATGTTTAGCCTACTGGTAAACGTTAGAACTACAGCAAGAACTCGGTAAACTTATTTACAGGCGCCATCAAAACAACTTATGTAACTTATATTTTTTCCTCTACAAATTCACAAATCCGTCTGTCCATCCTCATTTTGGTACAGGTGTGACAACATCCAGTCACACAGTCACACCAATGGACAATTAGTCAAAACCTAAAATTAATGTTTTGGAAGATGGGAGGAAGCTCGAGTATTGTACCGGTAGGGGTTCTCTGAAATACGCTTCTTGCACAACACTGGAGACAAAAATGCAGAACGGCAAAGACGTAAAAATCTTCATCAAAGTTGTGAGTTGCACAATTCCCATGTGCTGCCCTTCAAACTCTTGAGTGGATGAATAACCCTAACTACTCATTAAACCCATTACCAACTTATTAGATTAATGTGTCACGTACATTTCAGGAATAAACCCTATGTCTCTTCTTCAATGGAACCTTAAACCTACCATGCTGCTGTATTTTAATGTCAATCATTTTAATGTCATAATCATAATCAATCAGAGCTCAATGTTTTTTTCAGTGGAACTTGGTTAAAAAGGCTTGAGTACTACTGATGGAGGGAGTGATTCTGAACATTGCCTATGAGTACGTTTACCACTACTGTATTACCTTTTGTATGTGGCTTGATAGTTTAACTGCCCCATATTGCATTGCATCTCTGATCCACTGGTGAAAGGACACTTTCTCTCCTCTTTCAAATGAACTGTTTCAAACAACAAAGCATATGAGGGAAAAGTGGTTAAGATTGCACGGCTGTCCGTGTTTTTATGCTATGTGTTGTGTTTATGATTTACTTTATGTAAACTGTTTTGTAAAGCGCTTTGTTACAGCTGCAGCTGTTGTGAAAGCGCGATATAAATCAGGATGTATTGTATCGTATTGCGTTTTGCAAACTGGCCAATCATAAAACTCTAATTTGTGACAAAATGTCATCATAAACATATTAACTAACGATCTGAACTAATCAACAACAAAGTAAAATGTATGCACTTTATTGTTTGATCAGCTTTGGACAAGCTGGCTTCCAGCTACAACTTTCTGCCTCTGTTGCAGGCTAGAAAATGTGTATTTCTTAACTTGCTCAACTGCGACACCTGCTGTTCAAACGTGGCAGCACTAATTTGACAATACTTTTCAGGTCTGATCACATAGTAATAACACAGACTTTCGCAGTTTTGGCTTCGTTGTCCTTTACTACTAAATAAATGTTTGATTACAGAAATCCTATTTATAAACCGCGTGTACTGACCCACCACCAACACATTAACCAATAATGGCAAAAGTCAACATACACAAAATATGTCAGACTGATACAAAAGTAGCAACCTATTCATGCATGTCACCAGTCCCTTAAAAAGTTTAAAAGCATTTGTCCCTAAAAAGTAATCGTCGAAATCACCGTCCCACGAAAATCATCGTCTCGTAATCCTCCAAATAAAAAAAGGAGAAAAAAACACGTGGAAAATGATCTACTCCAGTTGGTCGGACACAATTTTAACAGTCACCTGATTAATCCACAAGCATTTTCATAACGATGTGAAATACAGTTAAATCATCTTTGTGAAGTTCTGACAGATTTATTGCAGCGAGAAGGCGGCTCTTAAATCATGGCCACACGTTGTTCTAAACTCCGAGTTGATTGGTGGAATATCGTGTGACGGCGTATAATTTTCACGCATGCGCATTGTAATGTAAGGGTCATGGGGAAACTGAGGGAACCGCAAACGAGTTTCATCGGCACTATTTCCCAACCTTGAATAATGGGAATATTTGCTGAGTGATTTTTTTTTGATGAGTGATTATTTATTTTTGCACATTTAAAGTTTTATTTCAAACCAATCCATATTTGATTACGCCAGTAATATGTTTTAAGTTTGTACTTAAAACATTTGTACTTTTTAAATTGTATCCATATTTATCAGTCTTTGGAATGAGTCGGTTTTCCACGCTGAATAGACGGTGCATGAAACCTATTCAATTTGACAACGAGTCTATTGATTGGTAGCCGACTTGATTTAATAGTCACACTAAACGTCTGAGCAGGCACTACTGGCATTGATTGCAGTCTGCTTAAATTAGATTAAACGATTACTTCACTCTTCCAGATGCTTCGTAACTTTAGAATTTTTAGGTCTGGTAACCTAGATATATGTATATTTTTTTGCAAACATTTAGCCATCGTTTTTAATTAAAACTAATTTCTTAAGTAATGACATAATTCCAAATAACACAGAGGGAAAAAAACATTGTCATTGGGTATCATCCAATGTTTAAGAATTTAAAAATATTTAGAATATTTTAGAACTAGTTAATTGTTTCTCACATTTAACAACAAATGAAGGTAATAAAAATAAGAGGGCCATTCAATTTGATCACAATTATTTTTAAATGGTTGATTCACCTTTGAATAAGTATTTTCAATATTTTGTGGAGTCAGTGTCAGAAGAGAAATTAAATAAAATCTATATTCTATGTTAAATATCGAAGTAAATGTACATGTGTTTTGTTTTTTTTTAATCCGTGTGTGCGCGTGAGAAAGAAAGAGAATGCATGTGTGAGTGTGTGTGAGCGTGTTTTTTCACAGAGAGGAGCTCTGCCCTCCAGAGAGGAAAACATCAGACTGGCTGCCTCTCTCCCTCCAGACCCCGTCGCTGTTTGATTGACAGGTAGCTTTAGCCAATCATCCGCGGGCATCGCCACCCGCCCTCTCTATTGGTTCATCAAATCAACTCCCACACATTGCATCAGCCAATCAGAAAGGGCTCGGTCGCGCTCCTTATTCGGGTAGATTCTCTGGCGCCGCACAGTGGAAGTATGTGGTTTTACAGTTGGCTTGTCGTCTGCGAATCAAAATTAATTTGTTTTTCTAAATCTCCCTTTCCAATCATACCTTGTTTTAATAATCATAACACTCAGCAATTTTTCCCCGGCAAAGACTAGGAGGAAATGCAGCTGTATTATTTAATAAGTCCCCGATCTAGCACATCTGTTTTATTACCACATACTTTCCCATAACTTATCCACCGTTTAGTAAAGACAATTTATCGTCGCTGTAATTTTGTAGATTAGGACTCAACCACTAGATGTCGCCACTGTTCAGCAGTTAGTGCATCACCGTGCTTTGCAGCAGGACATTTGACTTGGATGTGGATTTCATCACGATGCTCCATAATGATGCTGTTTAACTTCTCCAAGCATAACTGGACAATATAAAATATTGCATTTTTAACTTCTATACATTTTTTTCGTAGTCCTGCATGTACCCTCCACATATTTCAGAAGAAACAAGAGGCCACGGTGAGGCCGAATTGAAAGAGGCGCTGACAAGATCCTTCACACCCCCTCCTCCCCCCTTTTCTTTTGAGCTCAAGAGGCAGGACTGGATTTGATGTCAGAGTCTGAGATGGCCGCCTTGATAAAGTCGGTCTGGCTTGCAGAGACTGGCAGCCATCCCTTCTCGGAAAAGAAAACAGAAAGGCCCTTCATAAACAGAAGAAAATGGCCGTTACTGAAGAAAAACAGCTATGCACCAATGCGTGCTGGTGATTTGGAACGTTACGACTGTGCACACATAAATACTGATGGGCTTTTATGAATGTCTCTTTGAAAATGGTGCTTTAATGAGGAAGGGAGAGGCCCAAAATATGTGCGGTAGGTTGCATGTGGCCATCATGCGTATTAATCAGGCGGAGGCATGTCGCTGCTGTGTTTGAGGAAACCTTTTTCAGTCCAAACCGTGGCTATTGTGACCGCTACTAATGGACTTCCTCGCCCTGTCCCTCCTTATTCCCCCCATATCATATCCATGCATCCCTCTGGGAGCTGATTAAAAGGCTTTCTACCTCGGGCGAGGGGGAGAAGATGAGTAGCAAGTGAAGAAGAGTGGTCCTTATTACCCTGGATGTCTGGACATGAGAGGGTGGAGTGAAGGTCCTCTTTAGTTAATCGATAGAGATAGTGTTCGCCTACACTGTCGGTGTCTCTCGGCCTCTCTCCCCCTCGTCTCCCTCATGCCATTAGAGATAATGTGTCTCCTATTGACACAGCTAGGTCTCGGGACCATGACAGAAATACAGTTGAGCCACTGTTGTGAGGTCGAGCGCTGAGTCATTAAAAAACAAACCAAAAAAAACGGTGGTTGCTTTTAACCTGGTTGATTGCATGTTCTATTCTTTCAGCATTTACAAATGTCTGCGTCTTTAATTACACCAGTCAACACATTTTTACTCATTTAAAAAATCTGATATTCAAGTAAAACTTAGTAGATACAGAATATGGACCCCGTTTTTTGTCCAGCACAAAAAAAAAACACCACCAATCACCACAATACTTTTTTAAAGGTGTCTGGCTAACAAATCGTTATGACGGCAAAAATAATCTGATTCGTTATAAAACTTCACAACTGAAATAAAATTGTAACTATTTAGCAGGCGTAGCAGTTTGATTTACCCCCCGCCCCAGTCATTCACTTTGCCACTTGTTGCTAGGCAGAGTTCATAGGGCTCACTCAAAACTACCGAGAGGCCAATTAAATAATTGGAGTATGCCAGCCACACTCACGATGTTTGAATGAGCAACTAGGTAATAATTAATGAATTTGTTTTGACACATTATTGTCCCATTCGAATCGCTCCTCTGTATTAAATATCAAAAGCAGAATGAGAAACGACACCATCTGGTGGGTAACTGCCTCCTGCACCGTTAACATTCTCCACCAGTTCAATACATGACGTGATTGTGTGCATATGATAGCACGCCGAGTTGCTTTCTGCTTGGTAACAATTAAAAAAAAAAAATTGCTGACTGACATAAATCCAAAAAATGCAGCAGAAACAAAATCATCAAAAAAACGTTTTGACACTTCTGGGAGTTGTAATGGAGAGTTATTGGCTGTAGCCGAGCTGCGAAATACAAGATGCTTGGGGGGGATTCCTGGCAAAGATAGACTGATGTCAAGATTTACATTCGATAATAATACGGCGGTGATGGAAGGTATAAACTTACTGAAGTCGTGAATTTGAGTTACTTGTGCTTTACTTGGCTTGTTGCGTTTGCTAGCGGCGTCGTGAATCACCACGCCGCCGTGGACGATACAGTAGTGTGGCTGACTGTCGGGTGATAATTTACTTCCTTTCACTGGCAAAGCCTGATGGAAATAACAGCATGCGTCGTATGCAAATGCCTAAATGTGTCCTTTTGGAGGATTTTTTTTTTTTTTTTTGCTCGCAGTCCGATGCAGAGAGCGCAGCGCTCGGGAGCCGCAGACTTCTGAGAGATGCCTGGGCGAGCTGCGGGGAGACCAACCTCTAACCTCACTGACCCCCCCCACCGGGGTCAAGGAGGGAGGGGCGAGCGCTACGGGGGGATAGGCTGTGTAATTGATGTGGAGAGAAGGCCTGCAGAGGCTTGCTGCGAGCAGGGGAGGGGCGAGGGAGTGGTGCAGGGGGGAAACCCGAGGCTCTAGGGGGGGGGGGGCAGGACTGGGATGAAGGTCTCTGCTCTATGTCCTCCGGTATATGGTGCTACAGTCTGGATCCTGGGAGGCATGCAGAGTGGCTGTGGAAAACCAAATTCAAACTAAACTCATCATCAGTTTCATTGAAGTTTGTCGTCTTGAAATGTTTTGTTTGTTTAGATTAAATTGGGTACGTCCCAACTGAAGGTACCAAAAACATGGACTGCCACTGCTGTATAACATTTCTACTTCCGTATTTTAACCACGTGAGAAGTGCCGCATACATACTTGAGTGTCTGGTTGTCTCAACCGTGAGCCCAAGAGCCGTAGCTGTCACAGGAATGAACTCTGCTAGTTTTTAGTCCAAATTCACAGTTGCTCTTTCAGCTGGAAGTCAAAGGGCATGCTGAATTGCTGAGGTCTGAGGAGGTGGGGATTCAGGGGGAGCAATGGCTGACAGATGTTTACAGAGGCATTCTGCCACCATAAGGAGCGGCTGGGATTTTGTGCGTTGCCACCAGCAGCGGTCACATCTCAGTCCACTCAGCTGCCACTGGAACAGGCACAGACGGTCTTGGCCCCTAACCTACCCAGATGGCTCGGGTCGCTCGAAACCAGTGATCGCTACCCAACCACCTCTGGCGGCAGGATTACAGAGGCCCACCGTGTTCCACGCGACTCTCAAGTTACCGGCAGCATCAAGCGTAGTGATCTTAGAGAGTTATAAACTTTTGAATAATGGTCCAGAGGAAGAGTTTTTGCAAGCCGCGAGCCTATATCTGTGACGGATTTGTCTTTACGTTAGCCCCGATAGCCAGTTCCTCTGCTTGTCTTTGTCTATGAATGGCATTTTCCTTGCTACATCGCAACCATTTTGGGGAGGTGCTGAAGCATCCCTAAATTCAATCGCTCAAGTCAATTTGAAAGGGTGTTAATAACATGTTGTACATGTTGTCTTTATTAGTCTTTAGGCACGGGAAAAAAAAATAATGGCAGTGGATGGCAACACATAAGTGTCCATTGTAGAGGTCGACGCACAACTGTGAGATGAAGATTACTTAATAGAAGAGAAAATAACACATGAATAGCTGTCCTGTCTAGTGACCGCTGTCCCTGAAAGGGTTAAACATGACTATAGTATTGGCCAATTTCAAAAAAAGGTGGTTGCAGAAGTAAAAGATGCCTCTGAGAGCAGAGGTAAAATGTTTGAAAAGTCTTGCGGTTGATAGATTGAGGTCACAATCAAAGCGTTTTACGTGCATGTTGTGGGACGGGATTTAGCAAGCATGCGTATTAATGGCGATGACCCCTGATTTGCTCTGCTTGACTATAGGAGAAAGCAGATGATGTTATGTGAAAAAAAAAGAGGGGGGGGGGCGTCAATTTGGCTCTCAGAGCGAGTTCCTCGCTCAGAGACAGTTGGTTTGCTGAGACGCTGAATGCCGCCTGCATGTTTCCAGTCCAAGTGTCTCAAGGTGGGAAACCTTGCGAACACCATCAATCAAGCAAAGGAAACCTGTTCTCGAATTGCAGCAAGTTTGTGTCCGGTGTCTCTACCTCATACAAATCAGTTACAGTTTGATGCTTTGACTCCCGCGGATGCGTAAGACAAGGCAAGGGTATCCATCTGTTACACGATCGGCTGCAAGAGGACACTCATCCTGGTGTTATTTCAAGTGACTGATCCCCGTAGCTAATACCCATGATGGAGCACTCTTAGTCCCTTTTCGGCGCCCAGTGAGTGACACCATTGATGCCGGGCAACGTGGTGCCGCTTTCCTCGGACTGTGACTGGCAGAGTGTAACGCCGATGAAGACTTCATCCCACTCCGCTGCGCTCATGATGGGAGGTTGACCCTGATCCTCCCAGGACCTCTCCACCCAACAGCTGTATCTGTTTTCCGGACACTGTCATGTCCACCTCAGTTCCGGCACCAAACCCTTTCCGAGTCTACTGCAAACGACATTTCCCGTTGACGGCGCCAAAATCGAGGTCATTGTAGACAAAGGCAGCACACTTGTTAGATTGAGTAGGTGTACCTAATGTTGTGGCCGGATAGCTTGATCGATCTCTCCGTAAGGTGCTCGTTGTCAAGGCGGTGCCTTTTAAGTGCCACTTGATGATCAAACTTGCTGCGCAGAATAAAAGTCTGTTGAGAAGAGGCCTACATACCTATAAAGCGCCGTGAATCCAACCACCGCAGCAGTGCATTCACAACATTTACGCCTAACACGAGTGTATTTCCTCCCTTGTAAATGGTAATCGAGGAACTCCTAAAGGGAGATGGAGGGCGAATAAATGGAGGATTTTCAGCTTGTTAAATGGGGCATTAGAGGGCTTGTGACTGGGAGTTGTAGGCTATAAAAGCCAACAGTTCGGCTGCACTCATGTTTTAGTGCGTTGGCTCATGACTTGACAGCTTTGCTGTTTGGGTGTCGCTGAGGACCGCGCCTTGGGGGGGCATGCTTTACGCTGCTCATTTGGCACATGAGGGACTTTCAGGGCCCACCCGAGGCAAATTTAAGGCCGAAGCAAGGAGAGGGACTCCCATGTGCCAGTCTGCCTCAGAGACTGCCTCTTGGTGTCTCTTGTTTCTTTTCTTGAAAGCTTTTTTTTGGTTCTTGGCTAGACGAAGAGCCAATGGGCAACAGACTGCATTTGGATTCATAGTTATCTGTCATGCAAGCACACTTTTTTTTTTTTTTAAAGGTACCCTGTGTGAAATCCCCACCAATCTTGGAATAAGGCCACTAATTCCCAATACAGAAACCAATGATTGACATGTCATGCAATTACATGATCGAAAACCATTTCATGTCGCTTTTTTTTTTTTTTTTTTTTACATTTTGGGTGCTTCGCCACTTCACGCCCTCATCCTGTGGCCACACATAATGCACATGCCAGAAACTATGACCGGCTTTGTAATGATTTCTGATTCTTTGCATATTTTCAATAAGGTATTCCTGGTATCGGTTCCTCTTAAAACATCAGAAACAGTCCGTTTAAAAAAAAAAAAAGCACACAATGCCAAAAAATGCAGAAGAATCTTTGCATATGTCAGGTGTAATACTTTACATTTCTTGGGAAATTACCCATGTTCTCCATGCACTATATCATTTTTATGAACACAATCAGTGCCCAACGAGCCTTGACCCGATTCAGCCAATAAATCAGAGCACAGCATTAAGAAATAATATCAATCAATCTTAGCAACTCATGTGGTCTGAAAGAGATGCATCTGTTGCGCACCGACCGGTCTCTGAGCAACCACGCGGAATCCTCGGAGCATTCGCGCAAGTCATTTGAGGAATCCGAGGATTGTCACGGTGCGGCGAACAGCACCCCGGCCGGCTTTTGCAAACGGACAAAAACATCAGCGGTCAACACATCACAGGCGGCCGTGTGGACATTCAGCAAAGCAGCGTGTTCTCTACAAAGCATATCCACATGCCTGAGTTTGAGTTGTGTGATCCACGGAGTAACCCGGGAACAATAAACATTTTTTTTCTCCTCCCTTCCAACATCACCTGTGTAAATAAAGATGCGGATAAGCTGTGTTGTTTCGACAAATGTTTAAATCTGGATGAAGTTTTCTGGTTCAGATCCACTCAAAAAAAAAAAAAAAAAAGACAAACCGGCTGATTCGGAAAGCTGCTGAAAATAAATGAGATCAACCTGCGTTGAGCATTTGAGGTTTCGATGCGTTACTTGCGCGCGTAATTGTTTAGTTATCTTCCCGTGACTTCTGAAGTCGCCTTTTGACCCCCAGCGCAGAGAATCCGAGTCAGGCCGGGCGAGGCGGACACGTAGAGTCATCAGAGCTTAGAAGACACATGCGGGAAAGAGATTGTCCCTCTCTGAGACAATACAGTATAGTCATATGTCATAATAGCTGTCACGACGACATGGTTCAAGGGTTCCCATTTCCCATCTGCTTGGTCGAGTCACTGAGCGCGCACACACACAAACTGTCTGACGGCACGTCTATGTGCAAAAAGCCGACTCTCGTGTCATGTATAAAAATAAGCTCCACTAAACCCTTTTTCTGACGTTGTCGATAAAAATCGATTCGTTTGGTGTTTTTATTTAGCTCGCCTCATTCGGTCTGAAAAGGTTTCGTTGTGGGACCAAAAACACACGATGTCACACCTCGTTCTGAGCATCACTTTTCAATACTCTGAGCTTTAATTCAGGACGGAGTACTCCGAGTGACCGCCTTTGACTTTCTAACCGCTTTGGGTTGAATTGACGTGCTCTTCAGAAGAAGGCGATGGACAATCCGCTCGCTTCAGCGCAACGACATCGCAAAAAAAATCCTTAGCAACGACCGCCTGTGGTTCGACCTGCTTTTGGAACATTTTCAGGAGCAGTGCCAAGCTATTAAGTTGATCAACGACATGCCGGGCGTGTCGTTGGCCCGAGAGGAGAGCCCAAGGCTGTGACGCGCCATCCTGGACAACATCAACAAAGCCGTTGAGGCAAGATTCAAGAACTGGTTCCTTGGACTGTTCAAAATTTTAACGAGCTCTAAGTCCATATTGGTGATGCAAAATTTCATGGCCGCTCCTTCGATTTTTGTCAGGCCGAGGCCAGCCTTGTTGGATCATGTATTGCACAGATGGTGAAGGACAAATTACCTCTTCATTCTACGAGCATATGGCTTGAGCATGACGTTAGACAGAATGCTTCGGCGGAGTTCAAAACTGCTGAATTTAGTGGGGGAGCGTTCCAAACAATATAACGCAACCTCAAGGGGCTTTATTATGATTTTTTCTTCTTCCTAAAAAAAGACCAACAGACGCACACAAAATAAAGAAATACAATTCTTGGCTCTCATTTCAATCGTGAACGAAAGGCTCATAAAAGTGGAAGCCAAGATAAAGAAGTTTGACAATGCTCTCCACGAAATCTTTCAAGTCTTCATCTTCCGGGAGAATTTGCAACCCTACACGCAAGCGCAATCTTCCGATCCGATTCGCATGCACGCAAACGTCCCGTGTGATCTTATCACATCTATTATTAACCTTCCAGTATTAGTCTTGAGAGAGGAGTTTCCATTGTCCTCGCTTGACGCAAGACTGAAGACAGCTGTAGGCATTTGGAGACTTTGCACGCGGTCAAAGATTCCGATCTTGTATTGCGACCTTGAGTCGGAATTGTCATAAAACGTTAGACGTCAATACTTAACCAAGTATGGTTGTTTGTCCAACGTCTGGCCGGCCGCTAGACCAGGATGCACCCCATCTCTTGCCTCAAGTCAATGTGGATTTGTTTCAGTTCACCCGTGACCCCAATGAGGACAAGCGCTTTAGGAAAATGAACGGATGGGAACTTAGTACCGTAGTCCAGGGAGTGGAGATTGATTATAAATGTTGTTCCCCCCCTTCCCAGGCATTTCTCCGTACAGGATATCAACAAGATCATTGCAGTTCCAATTAAATTCCAGCACTCCTCATGCACGCAGCGATATTGACAGATGAGCGAACTGTACAAAGAAGAGCTCGGAATGTTTCTCGCTTGATAGTCACTTTATCAATGTTCACAAGACGGGGCTTTGTCTCCTTTGTCTTAGTGACCATGTTAAATTAGACCAGAACAGATGGGTGCTGTCTGGTTGCCCGGCTGTCCATGAGAACAATTTGTGTGCTCCGAAGCCAGTCAGGATTTATTTGTGTGTTTATCTCCTCCTATTTTGTTGCGTACTTAATTAATTCCATCGACGGTACGAGTCGGAGTCTGCTTCCCGTCTTCTCCCGTCTCTAACTGTCCAGCTGTCAGGTGTGCGCGGCGCTTGCGTTTGTGTGTCGTGTGCGCCGGCGCGCAGATGTCCGAGTGTTGTTGTGCTGCTAGCGAGGGGGTTCTTTTGGAGAGCAAAGTGGAGGGGAGGACAGCCGCCGACGTTGGGCAACCGGCGCGATCGACAGGGAGTCAAGTATGGCCGATCGTGCGTATGCTCACGTTGGCGATGTTTGGCAGCGGGAGGTGTCGGCGCCATGTTGTTCCCGAGATCCGAATGTCCAAATTTAACGTTCTTTGTCACACGTACAGTTTATCTTTGCGTGTTGCAAACCTGATCCGGGATGATGTCATGCGCAGCTGCTGCCTGGCTGACAGACAGTTTCCGCACCACGACATGGGGCCCTATGGTCTGCCTGTCACGCCGACTGACGGCTGAATGACACCAATGAGAGCCAGCCGTCCCTCCGCCTTGGAGCCAGGCACTGAGTGACAGCCAGTAAGCAGCCAGAAAGGGCGTCCCTCAACCTGAAAGTAATCTCTTTTAACCCCCCCCCACCACCACCACCACCACCACACTCTGCATTTTCTTCTCGTCAACCCCTTTCTTCTTCTTCTATCTCTCTTTAGCTCTTGCTTGTCTTCTCACCCTCTTTTCCAGCTTTCGTCTAGGTTCTGAAGGGTCTCTTAACTTGAGTTAGCTTTTTAGTGCGAACGCGGAAGTAGGACCTTGTTAGTTCCTCAGCAATCACTACAGCGCTTTGTCGAGAGTAGAGGCATGAATCATGGAGGATCCGGGTAAATGTATGAATGCAAGATATTCACTCGTTTTTAGCGGTGGGTATCAGTGGCGTGGTACTGGGGACTTGTCTGATTGTTTTGGAGAATACAGTCCTTCTTCCGAATTTGGCAGAAAGTGGCGTGTTCCACTCTGTCAAAGTGTTCCAGTCTGTCTGGCATCCATTAAATAGTTTGAGTGAGAACACACAGCCTTCCGGGAGTGACTGTATTGTTAATATAATATTGCGAGCATTAGAGATTAAAGTATGGCCGAAAATTCACTCTAAACTTTTAAAATGGGTGCCATGACCCGGATTACATTTTGTGGTTAAAAACACTGCATCAGTACACAACATTGCCATGTACATCACCAGGAGCAGTGCAGAATCAATATTTAGCTAAAACTATGACCAAATCTCATCGTTTTGAACTAGGATGTATGCCAGAGGATTCGAAGTATTGCAGAACGAACGGGCAGATTTTGCTCGTCGAACGACCAATCACAGAAAGAAAAAACAAATGCCGTCTTCGAGATCCAGTGAGTTTGCTGCTCTGAGACAAATATGAAATCTGATTTGTGAAAGAAACACTTCCATTACTAAAATAGTTTAAGTTACACGGAACTTGTTGTTCGAAGTTGTAAATGAACGGCATTGCTTCTGATGGTGTTCAGGCCAGCAGAGAAGGCCGAACTGGCCCCTGTCCCCTCATTACTCGTGGGTATGGCGGTGATCCAAAGTTGGCTTTCAAAAGAAAAAGATACATTATATTGGTGTGTCGGTCGGTCGGTCGGTAGAACGAGTCATGAGAAGGGATAGACAGAAAGGAAGTTAGGTAGGTCACTTGGCTGCTCAGTTGGAAGATCGAGACAGATCTGATTTTTTTTTTCTTCCTGGACACTTCTAGAAGGGTCTTTGCCCCAGAAGCCCAAATGCATTACTGACAGACTCATTGGGACAGTTGGATCGAGCAACTGTTCTCTCGCCATCGCTCTGTGCCCCGTTTGCCGTCACGCAGCCCACCCAAGCGCCTTTCAGCCTGGCACACTGCCCCGAGGCCCACACATTCATGTGACCCTGTAGCCACAGACCCCCGGAACTCTTTGCACCCACTGACCCCCTAACCTCTCCAACCACTGTCCCACGATCCCTTCTGGGGTTTTTCTCTTTTTTTAAATTGCAACCGCCAAGAACCGTCACTCCATGAATTGGCTTTTCAAAACTGGAGTAAAAGTCTCCGACATGGTAACCCCTTCTTCATTTTTCGCTGCGTTTTGATGCTCGAGTGGGTGCAGCTTTAATGTGACAGAATAGGATGCGTGACAATGAAAGAAAACCTGGATCCTGTTGTCCCTTTTCCCCCCCGACACTTCGAGCAACCCCTTGTTGAATTTTTTTAAAATCTCACTATGTTTCTGTCTCATTTGTCCATCACGTCCTTTCAATCCGTCTTCATCTAAGTGGCGTCACACCCGCTCAGTCAGTCAATCTCCAGCTCGCCTAACGCCGATGTCCAAGTCTCTCGCTGTCTGTTGTCCGTCTCCTCCTTTGTTGTGTCGCTCTGTGTGCCTTTCCTTTTTGCCTTGTGAGAAACTCTTAAGGGCCTTTGTTAAAAGCTTGAGTCCCTTCCATGGTGACCATTGCTGACTGACAACCCTTGAAGGGGTCTCTTCATTGCAGGGGCCAGGGAAGGCATGAAGGAATGCATGTGCATGCATTGGACAGGGGGGGTGTAACTTGGTCAAGCTCCGATATTTACCAGCGGTACATTCATTGGACGTAATATGTGGTGCACCTGCACAGTCTAGTCGGAGGTCAAACACCAATTGTACCTTTTGAAGAAGAAAATGAATTTGCTTATTGTTGCAGTGGGATCGAACCGAAATGAACCCCCACAGAGGGCTGTTTGTAATATTTTTCTTGCCTTATGTATCATTGCCAAAATATTTGAAATCTAAATACAGCATTGCAAACGGGTTTATTTGGCACACGTCTCAGATTGGATGCCATGACGTCGTCAACACGCTCTGGGGAAAATATCGCTTCAAATATTCATGGCATGTGGCGAAAATGTTTGTCCAGCCGTGGGCACAAGCAGAGAAGAGCGCCTGTGCTCCTGCCGGTTTTGTACACGGCGATGTGTGCGACTGGCTTTCTGCTCGCATGCGTGGGTCCTCTCATGTGTAGCGTTCATTTTTCTTCTTGAAGGGTTACCATGATGTTTATCTCGGTGACAAGGACAAATAAACCCGGGCAGAGTCAATCTTAGCTGGGCAATTAGCGCGAGGCCTTCTACAATTCTGCCAGACTATTTATTTATCCTCCGCGTTTCCTTTGAAACGCTCCCGGCCCCCAGACACTAACAGATACATAACGCAGCGATGAGGCCCGTTCCGTTTCCCCGTGCAATTTGAGTTCGCTCGCCGACTGGTTCGAGCAGAAGGAAGCTTTTATTCCAACATCTCCAAGTAATTACTCCAATCTTCACAAGGGACAAAAACAGCCGACTGTGCTCCGCACTTGAGCTATATTTTAACGGAAGGCAAAACAGACCCAATCATTCTCTGTCAGACATTACGGCCAAAAATCCCAGCGAGGATTTTAATCACGGCGATACCATCAAGTGGAAAAGAGAATTGCCAACAAGAAAGCGGGACGTGACGCGGTCAGGGGGATGACCTTTTGACTGACAGAAACCCCACGATTTGACGGACAAACGCGACGGGGGCCGCGAGGCTCCAGGGTGTCGACTTGAATTTAAACTGAAAACCTGCTTTGTTTTCCACATTTCGCCGCGTCTGCGCAGTGTCAGAAAAGAGGGAAATTTGTATGTGAATAGCTCGCATCAGCCCAAGTCAAACATCAACTTGCTGGCAGTCAGTAACTCAAAGCCATACAATAACACGAGCCAGAGACATTCCGTAGCACTCGGTGAGAGTGCCTGAACTGTTGCGAAAACATACAGCATGCAGGCATTAAAAAAAAAAAAAAGGATATACGTAAGCTCAGCGTTTTACATTTCAAATAACATTACTGTTGAAATTAATCTGCAATTGGGAAAACATCATTACCCCATGCACTCCTGTCAACAAAAAAAAAAAGCGGATTGATTTGTCTTATATGGCTAACAATCACAGTGGTCAAACATGTCAGAGAGAAAAGCAACAAGAAAAGTTGTCTTGGACTGGCAGCGGTGAGCACATATGGCAGATTTGTGGTCAGTCATTTTGCTTTTCCACTAGTTCAACGCCCCCCACCACCACAAAAAAAAAAAGAATCCCGCAAAGGCACCATCTGATGTTTATTTTTAGGTTTAGCTGTCTTAATGTCAGCAGGAAAGCTTTTGAAATGATCCCGCGCCGCGACGCCTCGACCAGAGATTTAGTGACCAATTGTCATGTTTTTTCTCAAACATGTGACAGTCGGCCGCGCCATCTCCCCACCAGCTATCGATCTCCAAGGCATTCTAATGACCCATAATTGGGCCAAATTTGATTTAATTGGCTCTGATTGGCTGTAATTGGGGCGGCGGACTAATCTGATTCAAGATCAGAGGAGCAGCAGTCCTGTGTGGTTTCAAAGTGGGTATTCCCTCGCCCGCCCCCACCCGCCGCTGACCCAAGATGTACACATCAAACGTAACACGTGATCGCTGCCACTCATTGCCGTTTGATTGGAACTAGAGCACAAAAATGTGTTTGTTTGCGTTGCGAAGAAATGAAAATAAGACTAAAACTACGACTCTCCTCAAATAAAGTTCTGTTGCTTCCAAAAAACACACGGACTGCACTCAAACACGCAGGATGTCCCGAAGAGTGATGGCAAGTAGGTAGTAATGTCATACAACATGAATCACGTTTTCTTGCCCGGACTTTCTGAATTCCTAATTGTGCATGAAGCTGCGCCGAAGTCATGCTAAATTATAACTTCGCCGACAGAAAGGGAAAAGTGACTCCGCTGGCATTTTGATTTCGCTCCGACGAGGGCCTTGACGAGAAGGAAGAGAATTATTTGTATTGGCGGGAAAAATCTCTCTTGCCTTTTTTTTTTCTTTCCTGACTCACTCATCTTTTGTTCTTGATTCGGGTCTACAGGGTTGCTTTGCGAGGCAGATGGAAGCGATTATAGCGCAATAATAAACCGTGGGGAGGAAACCATGGGAGTAGACGGCGGGATGACAGAGGAGGTGGAGGAGGAGGAGAAGGCCAGATCGGCCGAGTGCTCACGGGCCGACACACGTGTCCATCAGGCTGGCGGATCAGCGCCCGCGCTCATTTCCATCACCTTGAGGACCGAGACCTACATCACACCGGCAGCCAGAGAAACAGCAACCCTGCGCTCGAGACAAATGATTACGGCGCAGCATTTTTGTGCATGTGCAGTAGAATGATAGATTCCGTTTGGTGATTCTGTAAAATAATCTTTTTGAAAATATACAGCGGAGTAAAACCACAGTTGTTGTGACGACTATGATCCAGAAAGAAGTACAGTGAAACGGTTTTATTATACTGTGTGCTTTGATTTGCAAATAATAGCTACCATTGCGGAATATGCCTTGCACAGACTAAAGGGGCCCTGGCCACCCTTGGTCACCCTGCAGCTCCGCCCCTGGTTTGAATGGGTCATTGGGTATTTTTGAAGGAGAGATTTGGCAATATAAAAAAATTCTGTGGCAATGTATCGTCTGAGTGCTCCCTGTTGATTATCGAAACTGCTGAAGGCTGTGATGCCCGTTGGAAAAAAAAAACAAAACCCCGCCATTCTTCTCCTGTACTGGCCGTCATTAGACGATGGAAAAGTACCATATGGTATGGCACTTTGGTGTAATTCCTTTTCCCTCCTCTTTTTTTTTTTTTTTTCCAGGTGTAGCACACTTTGGTCATGTTCTCCCGCCAGACTCTGACAGTAGCGCTGACTTGTGCGGCCTCTCCTCCAGCCACCGTGTGTTTAACATCTGCCCCGCAGGCCTGTTCCACTTACTCCCTTCCCGGCACCCAAAGGAGCTTTCTGAAAGCCCCACCACCCTACTGGCCTTATGGCCGCGCTGCAAAAAAATAAATACATGAATTAATTCAAACTCTATCCCACGTTGGAGGCAACACAAGGGGAGGGAAGAAAATGGCTGATGGGAAATAGAGGGAGGCTGAGAGTGCCACGCTGGTTAAAAGTCAAACTATACCCGCAGGTCAGATCTGGAAAAGGGGAGAATAATGCCGATATCAAACAATGGAGAGTCTGTTGAAAAGAGGGAGAAGTGACTGGAGCTCGTGGAGGGGGACAGAGGTTGAGTGGGTTAATGCGGAGCGTGTGCTTAGGCATGAATGTCGGCGTGCGCGCGCTAGCCCCGCCAGAGGCAGCTGGCCGGCGGATGAAGGAAGAAGCCGTCATCCGAAGGTCGACCGCCTCATCCCCACCTTCCCTCTCTAACCTCTCACCCTTCACCCCAACTGCGGCATAATACGACTGTTGAGGATTCGGCCGACGCTTTCTGCCCACATCGGCTTCTTCTCTGTCCTCCACATTGCCTTTGAGTGCCGCGTGTGGCATGGGGGTGGCGGATTGACATGGCTGAGATACGCATATGGAACACATGCCCTATAGAGGCAGCTGTAAAATGGCATGGATTACCCCCCCCACCCCCAATTTCGGTGCAATTGGCAAACGAGGAACATATGCAGGTTTCTTCGAAACGACATCAACTGAAGGCATATGTAAGAATTAAAATTGTTCAGATTGATATTGAAAGACGATAACGGAATACGGTTGGGGGATTAATCTAACGTGTAATCCAGATGTGGCAACTGTTGCTGTCTCATTGTCATGGATGTAGAATTGGGTTGGCAAGCAGGAACGACCAAGAAGCGATACAAGCGAGGTAAACATTTGCATTGAGAACACTTAAAAGGCCATTTCTGAAAATCTGCTTGAAATACGCCGGTACTGGTAAATATGATGTGACATTCAAGCATGCAGGAGTATTTAAAGCGATTCCCTGCAGCCATGTTCAAAAATGGCACAAAATGCGAGCTGTCAGTGAACAGAACAGACATTAATTGTCCGTGAAGGGACAAATTTCCCCTTGAAGGCATTCTTGGGCGGCACTCGTTTTCCAGCTTGTCCTCTGGAGAATTTGGTGGAATTTCATTAGATCCACTCGCGCATATGATACTACAAGTTTTTTTTCCATTAATTGATTTTATGTCCAATTTGAGTTTACTACAAAATGTTGCATTGCTGGAGAAGCATGTAGGCGTAGTTATGAACATAACGAGCAAAAGCTTATTTATACTTTGCAACAGTCAGCAAAATTTTAGGTTTGCTTGGGGACGTAAATAAATTCTCTCTGCTTTTAAATGCTGTGGGTGTGTCTACTGAACTGAACCCTGCTCAACTGCCAACCAAAAAATATACGACAGGGACATTTTTTTAATTTCCCATTGCTTGCCTGCATTCTTGTTCACGGCCTACAACGAGGCACTCTAAAGCGGCCACGCATAGCTAAACGACTCATTGCACGTGGCACCCGCGCTAGATGACCGCTGATGCAAACAACGGCACTTCAATTCCCACGTGCTGCTCTTCTCAGATTTTTGTGCGTTTGAGGTGAGGTTCAAGCCAAAATTTGGATATAACAAAGCTGCCGTTTAAACATCCACAGACTGTAACGAGCTCAATCTTATGAGTCACCCATTGCGATGTTGGACGAAGAAATGAGACACGGCAGCCAGGTGAACTCACTTACGAAATGATATCATCCGTTACCTTTCCAACAATTTGCTACTAAATCTCGTGAGAGCACATGAAATTTTTTTATCAACCGTGCCTGCACATCTGAACTGTTGGATGGACCTTCCCCGAAACGATTGCATTTGTTGGACAAAGTTTGATGAACAAGACCCAAAGAACCCTCCCGGGGTGTGTTTAAGACTACACCAGAATATCCGAGTGAAGCAGATGAGGCTGGGGAGGGACATCTGCTTCCTCTCTCCGGGGGGTTATTGCAGTTTTTCCGGTCATTTTGCAACACTGTGTTTATTAAAAACACAAAGTCGCCGTCTTTTGCTGCACCCCCCCCCAATCCTTTGAGATTCTCATGTTCCTTCTTGCTGGCCATGCAGCGGTTCGCTTCATCCTGACGTCACCGCGTCAGAGGATATGTGAGAACTCGAAGTACGCTAAAAATGCACTTTGCTTTCTTGTGTGGCTTGTGTGACGCTAGACGGTGTATATTTCTGTCACATCTATCAGCGAGGTGTCAATCAACCGGCTCAACACAAACGCATACAAGTCCACACCTCCGATTTCAACAGGATTCTACAGTTTGAGAAAGAGCAAGAATGGGAACGGTACTTTTCCTTTTCCTCCGATGAATAGATTAGCAATTGGCACTGGGGCCGCAGCGAGGCCAGCTGCACAATATCAGACAGGAACTTCCTCGGACAGAGGTTTCCTTCCGCCCCGAATGGGGGAGAAGGGGGGGCGGGGGGAGGCTCAGCTCTGATTAAAGAGCAAAGAGGAGAAGGGACACCTGAAAGAAACAGCGGCTAATTAGACAGTGGACGTGCACAAACAACACACACAATCAAGCTCATGGCGAGCGAAAGTTGACCTGTCCCCGCAGGCTGACAGCACCGCGAAAAAAGCAAACACGTCGTCCGCCAAAACATCCATCACCCCAGCAAGTAGCCTTTAATCAAGGTGGGCGCTTCTCCGGCCAAGTATGTTTCAAGAAGCTGCGAGTGCTGCGGCCATTGAGCTGATCTCGATTTCCCATTGTCTACCGTTGTGGATACCACCAAAACACATCTCGGCCTCGGTTGTTCGCTTTCCAAAGAATTTACGGGCTCCCACAACCGCTTGATCAGCAGCCCGTCTGATCATTGTATTGCTCGCTCCACTGTCAAGATTGAACAAAAAACACATGCGGTTGACACAACAAACGACGAGCTTTCCAAGCCCTTGGAATAAGACGGCAAACGGAACATGGGAAAATCTCGTCGCTGCGCTTCAAGATGATTTCTTGTTACGTGATGTGGACCAGCACAGCCTCCAAATCGGGATCCGCATTTCGATTTAGTTTATGGAGGTGCTTTGCGCTGGTTACCTAGCAACCGGGTGTTTATCTTCTGAAGCTGGGTCTTGTTATATCTCTGACGGACGCTCAAAGATAAACGCGGGTGTTCCAAAATGGCACTTAGGTTTTGCACTGTTAGTTAGAGACTTCTTCAACCATTTCGTCCACCCTGTAACCCGATGACACGATAAGCCGTCCACTGTACTAGCCGCTGTCCCTGAAAAGGGTTAATTCGCCAGTTCTTAAGAGCTTCTTCCTGACAAACACTTGGTGCACCTTCCCTACTCGTAACAAGCCACATCTGCATTCATTCACACATTAATATTATCCAAGTACGAACTGCCAGCAGCGAGTGAGCCAAAAGTCTCTCAAAGTCTCTCAAATGGCCAGCTTTGTGCTAAGCACGGCCGAAAAATCAGGTGGCATTGACTCATGTTCATCCAGGGCTCTTGTCTTGGGGTTTTTCCAGCAGCTGATCACAAGAAGATGACATTTTTGCAGTGGCAGAAGTTCACAGCGGGGTAAACCGGAGGAGACAGGGCCACTACAGAGCTGCGCAAAATGCAGCAGATTTAGTCGCAACCGGCCCCCCGACTCAAAAGGAGAACATAGAGCAGGTCTCCTTGGTCGCGAGCTGAGAATCGAACCCTGGTTCCTTCTCCTGTCAGGACCTGGGGGCCTGGACACCGTCAGCCATCCGAGGTGCACACGCACGCCCAGCCACACACACACACAGCCAATTTATTTCAACTAACTGAGGCCTTGTTGGAGGCGTTTCTCACCTCTTAGCACCATTTCCCCAGATCCAAATCTAACATGTCATGAGGCCAGAGGATTAATTGTTAATCTTAACAGCCGTCATTATGTGGGACCGTTGCTAAATTCTTTCCCTCTCGCCTCGCTGGCACACGCGGCCGCTCTGTTTGACTGCTGAGGAGATCCAGAACACTTTCTTCCTCCCTAAAAATTCAACATTTCTTTCACTCTAACCCCCCTCTCAGCCCCCCGCCCTTTTTTTCTTTGTGTCCGTCTTTTGGAGCCGGGCTCCCACCTCCCTCTTCCTGGAGCTAATTTTCGGAGTGATTTCATGGCCGCAGAATGTCCTAATTGCAGAGAGCTGTTCTCCTACGCTGCAGGGCTACTTTTCAGGCCTGGTATTTCAATGCATGTGTGTGTGTTTGTTCTATGTGTGTGTGAGTGTGTGTGTGTTTAAAAAAAAAAAAAAAAAAGGGGAACTAGGTTTTGGGGTGGGCCTGGGATTTTTAAGGCCGGGGTACTTGTCATTTTGATGGACGTCTCAGGGACCTGACTGCCCTTGCGCCCCTGACCTCCTTCTCCAGGCTTCCACTGTGCCAACATCTCAGTCTGTCAGGGAAACCCAGGTGGGGGAACAATCTGTGTGTTTTTTAATGCGCGTATGCCAAAGGGTGACATAGAACAGGCGCACCTTTGAGGATAAACCCCGAAAGGACTAAATCAACTCAAGTGATGTCGTTTCATCATTTTGCACGATATGTATAATAGTGACTACCTTTGTGCAGAAATCACATCAAAATGAATGAATGCGCCCCCACAACGATCGCATTCGGATTTTAATTATGCCATTTGCAGTCACGACAACGCTTTCTATTTAATTTTACCCCGCGCTCACTTTGAAAGTAATGACTTTTGTCTGATGGCTTATGCAAGAGTCTATGTTGTGTGTTCAATCGCGTGTATGTGTGCGCTCTGTGTTCAAGACCATCATTTACACACACGCTCTTTCTAATTTCACACTTCACACCCTTTCTGTCTGGAAACACAAAAATGAAAAAAAAAAGGAGGGGAAAAAAAACAGGCGGCGGCGGTTGATGAAAGTGAAATTGAAAAATGAAAAGTGGGAGGGAGGGAGCGCCGTCGATGGTTCAGCCTTCAGACTGGTGATGGAAACCAATCACCGTGGAAACAGCACAAATCAGCAGACTGCATTGTGAGCGCCACGAACGTACAGTAGTCATGTGACACGTCAACTCAAGCAGCATGGCTTGAGAGGTGTACTGTAAAATGAACATGATAGGTTTCCCCGGCTGCACTGAGGAGGCATTAAGGAACACAGTCAGTCGAAGCCAACATCATGCGTGTTTATTTTTAAAAAAGCAATTATTTCAGTCCATGCCAGTGGCGTCGTTCCATTTCAAATCACATTGGATGACTGACAGGCACATGCCAAAGCAACAGGCAGCGCCGCGGTGCCTAAACGTGAGGCCATTTCAGTCCATTGCAAGCTTGAGAAAATTCATTTCTGGAAAAGGCACAACACCAATAAAGGCAGAGTGACAAAAGGGGGACCAACTGCTAACTTTGATTGAGGTCATTTCAACATTTTTCAATGCTTTGTCTTGAGCTGTTGTGTTTGTGTCACTGGTTGTGTGAAGCACGTCGAGTTGCCTTATGTATGAAATATGCGACAAATAAAGCTGCCGTGCCTTAAATATCGTTAAATATTATCCTCGAATGTTCATCATAGGAATAGATACTGGCATACATGCTAACTTCATAAAAGAAAAAAAAGCAGCAGCCAGTGGAGTTCATTTATGGCCAACATTTCATTCAAAATATTTGACACTGATCAATCCAATTGGCCTTAGTATTGGAATCCAAAGTGACGCGGCCAAAGTCACGTCACACAAAAGCAGAGGCTTTGAGTGAACCGCCGACATGTAACCAATATACGTGCTTACGATGGCTGAGAGAGACCTGAAATTGAAATCATCAGGGTCTTCCATATGGACACGGCCATGGCAACATGCCCAGTTCTTTTGGCTCCCTTTTGTCTTTCCCAGCCTCAAATCTGCTTGAATTATTCTCTTTCCTCTGACTCAACCCCCACCCCCTTTGCTCCCCTCCCTCTTCTTTTTACCCAGCATATCTATGTCAGATGGTTGTGGCGGGTCTGAGTGGTGGCCTGTTGGTGGGGTTCCTGTGAAGAGGGGGGCGGCAGGGGGCGACTTGGGCTGTCCGTGTCTTTGCCTGACAGGAGCGGTCCTACCTTTACACTGTCCAAACGGGGCGAGCCGTCACTCCTGATTAGCCCTCGTGCTGCACAGAACCATGGAGCAGGGTGTCTCTGGAAGCCATTACTCAGCGCGTGAGTGAGTGCCCTGTCCCCCTCCTCTAACCCCTCCGCCCGCTCTCACCCCCTCGGCTGAGCTTAATCACTCCCAGCTGAGGAGTGCGGGAAGATGGAGGGGAGGCTGTTCATGGAGAGCAAAGGGGGGAAAAAGGGGGGTGGGGGTAGAGTTGAGCCTCAATCAGCAACAAGTGTGATTGATTCCTTTTGTGTTACCACCGCTTTTCATTCCCACCGGTGGAAGCACGCACAGATCCCCTCACATAGGCGCTCACAAGGAGTTCATTTGGCACCCCACTGCTGAGCTGCCATGAACGTTGCCTTCACATAAGCAGGAAAGGAGAGGTAAGCTGCATTGTGGGTACAAGGTTGTGTACACACGCGCGCACGCACACACACTCTCAGCTTGCAGCTCCGCTGAGACCACTGAGCCACCTTGTTTTTGTCAGAAACCTGATGTCATACACAAGCTGATGGCTGGGACATTTTCATGCGTGCGCATGTTTGTCCGCATGACCAGAAGAAGACACTGAGCGATGGTGACACATTGACCCCGGGGCCTCCGTGTTTTCCCACCATCCCTCACTTCCGTGAGCCGCTCGCTAGCCGCGATGCCTGCGGGGCGGGCGAGAGTCACGGCGAGAAACCTAAACGTACGCTAATCAAGCGCGAGGACTCGGGCTAATTCAGAAGTTAATATGGATCAACGCACTCTCACTATTTGTCAGGCTAGCAGAAATTACAGCTGAAAATGTAATTAGCTCCTGTTTAAGCGTCATACATCTCTGGTGTGATTAAAAGCGAGCGGCCCTGCAGAGCCGCTGAGGGCACTGAGGCTTGCGAGGCTCCCAGTCGCTTTCAATCCTGGGACAGCTTGTGCGGCACAGGAGGCGAAAAGAAACTCTCAAGCAATGAGTGATAGTATTTCCAGCTCTCCTTGCTCCTCTCATCTTCTGTCTTCTGCTGTCACATGCTTTTCATCTTCGGTGAGAAAACGTGTGTGTGGAGAGACACCAGCAGGGAGACGGGGAGGTGAGTGGAAACATTCCTCACCTGTCGGCGGAGGAGCATGCTCTTCAGACGACAGTTTATAATATGTGCCCACCGAATCAGCTTGTTGCTATTAGGAGAGGCAGTTAACGGTTCGGCAGTCAAAGAACTGCAAGCCATAAAACTCAGCCAGAAACAAGCGAGACTGAATGAGAGCGGGGGAGGGGGGGGGGGCGCAGAGTGCTTGCAGAGATAGAGTAGATAAAAACAAGACTGTTTAGACTTACAGTTCCAATTATAGAAAAACATGATCGCATCACCAAGGTTTATGGGTTGCACTTCATTGTCTTTAGTACTGTACTTTGCTAATCCTATCGGTTCACATGACATGCAGGCAAGTACTGACTAGCTCCTGTGTGCACACACACACAAAAAATAATTTTGCACTGGATTTACATATATATATATATATATATATATATATATATATATATATATATATATATATATATATATATATATATATATATATATATATATATATATATATATATATATATATATGTATATATATATATATATAGATATATATATATATATGTGTGTGTATATGTATAGTGTGTGTGTGTGTGTGTGTGTGTGTGTGTGTGTGTGTGTGCATGTAGTTCAGTGTGACATGCTTTTTTTTTTCCACTTCTAACTACAGAAGGTTTTTTCTTTATCGATTAATTAAATAGCTTACCTTTCTTAAAATAGGTTATGGAAAGAGGATTTTGGGTGTGAGTCCGGGCACTCATTTTAATTCTTTTTTAATTATTTTTTAATGATTAAATTTTGTAGTCCGAAAAATATGGTATTGCAATAAAGAACAGTCAGCAACTTGACTTTGGAACATGGCCTGAAAGACTGATTTGAAAGCCACAAGATGGAATTTAAAAACAATGTCTGCACTTTAAATTTTTCTTCTGGTTTGAGTGTACAAAAAATAAAATAAAATAAAAGCTAGTTGTCCTGGAGAAGAGCGATAATTATCTTTCTACGAAACCGGTCCGTTTTGCAATAAAGGTTTGAGAGCACTGTACTCTGCTGAAAAATAAAAACAACAATTGACATGATCGATGGTGTTGAAATGCACCAACAGAGAGCTGTTTATGTGTCCCATGCATGAGTCTCAATGAGGTAAACTAAATATTGGAGAAAAACCTTCGAGCATGACGCAATGTCCAAGTAGTACCTTCGTAACGGAAACTTCATGTGCTAGCTTTTCCATTCCAACACACCGGAATGAGTGGCGACTCCGAATGTTGACGCTGTCGAGTGTACGTTTACGACACTGCCATGTTGCCTGAATTTGAGGAAGGCTTTAAAAAAAAAAAAAAAAGCATTTAGTCTTGTATTAGTACAAATTAAATAGTCAAAGTATCACTCTGTCATCCCTCTCCTGTGGTTAAGCAGGCAGACAGGGTTCCTGGCTGCCATGTGTCAAGCCAATTAGGGCTGAATTTGAGTGCTGTAACGAGCCTGTGGGGGGTGAACGGGAGGGAGTTTGATTACAACACCTAAACCTTCCTGTCGACCCCCCCGCCCCCTGCGTCCCCCCTTCAGCCAGCAGTACAAATGTTTCACTGACAGCCAAGTCACAGCTGGGGTCTTGGGCAGCTCACACAGCCCTGTCTGTTCAATACAACTTTTCAATGAACGTTCAGTCGTTAAATTTGGACTTTTCTAGAGGTTTAAAAAAAAAAAGGCAAATCATTCTTGAACTTTGAACAATGGCCTTATTGACTTGGATCTAGACAAAAACGGGGATAAACAAACACACAGAGGATCAGTGGAAAGTGGGTGTTTGTTTGTGTTTTTTTTCCCCCCTGACGTGCCTGTTCATGTTCGAGCCTTCAAACCGGAATGCGTGGAGGGAAGAACCACAATAAACCATGGGATTGAATCGCTCAACAGTGCTGATTTGCTTGGCCAAACATAGGCTTGGGGTTTATTTGTCTCTGTTGTGGCGAATCAGGGGTGAAATTAGTAGACTAGCATCAGTCATCCACAGACTCTCACTTTTCTGGGATCTTTGGAAGCAAACAAAATCAGAGCGGTTTGACTTTTTTTTTTTTTTAACCCGTACAGATGAGACCATTTGGCGAAGAAAATAAATAGACTTTGCTTCACATAAATTAATGGGGGAACAACCTCACTCACTGATTTCTTCCCTGAATGTGGTCCAAACCTCAACTGGTAGCCGCCTAAAGATGACCACCTCATCTGTCAAATACCACCGTGATCCCAACGAATAAGCAACACGAAAGGATTCACTTGAGGTTAATATTATCCTCCCACGTCACTTTGGATCTGCCCTCAGTCTTTCCGAAATGCACAAAGACAGGTTTCCCACTGCGAGGACCTCACTCTATCTTCAGATCAGGCAGCCAGATGGACGGCAAAAACAGCGGGAGGAGACCTGATATCGGTGTCGGCAATCAGATCTCGCCCTCTGAGAGCCGGTTGGTGTCGGTGTGTGTCCGTGAGTGTGTGGTAGACTCGGGGTGGGTGCACAGTGCCAAGTGATTGTCGGGAGCATATGTGCTGACGGCGGGCCAGAGTGTGTTGAAATGAAGATTAATGAACAAGAGACTTTAGCCTGGTGTGTGTGTGTGTGTGTGTGTGTGTGTGTGTGCGCGCGCATGACTAAAGGGTCAGCAGACGGGTGTGTCAAAGAACGGACAAACCCGATCTGATGCGTATCGTCACTATTTGTGGTTGTTGGTTCAAGAGTATCCACTGTATCTTTTTAGGTTTTCATCACTCTTAGTCCCACAGCTGCAAGCTGCTGAGTGACATACGAGAAGATCACAAAGCTTCACTGTAAGCACACGGCTGCACACGTCACTGAGCGTGTGCACTGCCGTTTAGTTGAGTGCTCATTTGGACATTAAAGTCACTGTAAAGTGAAGCCCTCCCCCCCAACCATATAACCCCGCCCCCTATTTCTCCTGCATTTTCTCTGCGAAATACGCACATCCACAGTTAACGATGAGGCGCTCTAAAGTGGCCATGCCAACCCAAAACACTGGCCCACACGCTGACCCGTCAAATTGGATTTAATTAAAATGCAAAAACAAAAGAAAATCCCCCTTCTGCACTCTTCTGTCTCTCGCTGCATGCACTCATGGCCAACACCAAGGTGCTCCAAAGCGACCATGCAAGCGCAAAGCCCTGGTCCAAAAGCTGGCTGTCAAGTTAGACTTAAAAATAATTTAAAAAATCACTCTCCTCGTTCTGTCTCCTCTCTGTGAATGGGCACGCTAATGTCTGACAACGAGGCACTCTAATGCAGCAGGGAAACTGTATTTTCAGGGTTTACAGTAGCGATCTCACTAATTGCATGGAGCAATTCCGCTGGATAACCCCTGATGCAAATGAAGGTGCTCCAGTTGTTATGTATAGTGGGCGAGGGACAACTCATGCCCCGGTTTAGCCACACCCATAAAATCAAGAAAACCGAAACGGTGAAAAGCACTCCATCGGTCTTTGCACGTTTTCAGTCATATTTACTTGGGCTCTCTTTTTCAGACAGCGCTCACCAAAGTTGCTGTGTCCAAAGTGCCGAGGCTCCGCCAGACAACGCGTTATGGCACAAAGAGATGCGCGCCAATGCGTGTGCAATTGCCACAGTTGATTTTGCTTGATATACGAAACGACGCGCCATCTCTGGTCTTTCTAAACAAACGTTAAAGGTGAGCGAGGCTAACCGCTCTGACGGGAAACTAAGGTTTTCTGAGGAGAGACACGGAGCATAAAGCGCAAGCATGTTGTAAAACTTTATTTGTTGGTGCGGAAGCGGCGTTTGTATCGCTTCATAGATCACGGGAGAATGGAAGATGTCGCTTAGCCGTGTCAAGACCGGCGAGCTTACCGTGTTTATGTTGTTACTCTTTGAGATTTGATTGACGACCGGTTTATGCTTCCAGCAGATGTCTCCTTTAGTGTTTTTTTTTTTTTTTTTAGCTCACCTACGCCGCATTAAAGTGAGATATTGTCATTTTCTTTGTTCTACTCGCCAGTTGCAAACAACTATGATGGACTTTGAGGGCTTGTCGAATGTTCATTTGACAGCTTTAATGTCTCAAACGACTCGTAAAATATCGAGGGATTTTATCATGCAATAATATGCACTCGTTTTCGCACGTAATTGCTGAATAAAAACAGCAGCGCAATAAATTCTCCCTTGTTGAGTGTCACGACGTTCAGTTTTTTATGAGATGTATTTGAGAGGGATCCCAAGTGATGTAAAATTCTGTCTGCAATTAATAGTTCTAATCGGGTTCTAATGATCAGCGTTCCAAGTATTTTGTCGATTGACAGGAAACGTTGACACGATTCGGGGCAGCGGTGACGATTGAGAGATTTTGAATTGGAGGCTTTTTTCCCCCCCAGACAAAGAACTGAAAAGTTATGCAGTGCGCTCATCGCGGAACAATTCTAAGACCACCAAAAATATATAAATATATAAATATATCATTATGTTTGAGACACCAAAATGAATTTGCAATTGTTCGCTCATCAGTTTCCGTATCCATTTTCTGAGTAAACACTTCACAATATGTGTATGCTTTGGCTCCTGAGTTGCTCTCGTCTCCTTGAAGCCATTTATTTTAGAATCGGATTCGAGCGTTTTTTTTCTCCCCGAGATGATTTCCCAAAACAGGATTAAAGGTGGCAAGCAGCAAGGAAAAGGTCTGGTGAAACATCTCCAGGGACCAATGCGGAAATTGAAAGTGATATCCATCGGCTCCGGCATTCGGCCAGTCATTGACAAGGATTTTCCTCAAACTATTACAAATGATCGTCATGTTTACAATTATGTCACTTTTTCATCTCAATTGTAAAAACTCTTCAATGAAGTCTGCGCTTCAATCATGTCACGGTTTTATTTCCAAAACACGTCTGGCCTTAACTGCAAATGATGATTCTTTATTGGCTCCGCTGAGTCATTTCCTTATGACAGGGGAGGTTGTGGCTTGATCATTTTGTGGGTCATGAAATGAGTTGCAGCTTGCTTCAATTGCGGAGTCCAAAGCTCCAAATACCGCCCGCAAGTGATTGTTGTTGTCATAATTTACAAGAAAGTTTGCCTCGGGTGACAAAAGGCGGTGAATTACGGAGGCAGCAAAAAAAAAAAAAACGGGCAACAGCGGGGACGTAAATAGCGACATGTCAACACTCACAGCAAGACCCGGACAAAAGCCTTCTGAGGGCCGAAGCCATACAACGCAATTATGAAGTACAGCTGTATTAGTCAGCGCCTCCCTTGTGTCTGCGTGAGAGGATTGCTCTGTCGTCAGGCTTTTCACTCGCGCCATTGATAGATGTGACGGGGTGAGGCAAGGAGAGAGGGAATCTACTCTTTTCAGAGTCGGACGGCTCTATTGAGAGAGCCTGGGGGGGGATTTTCAGCCCTCCCTTGTCCAACCCGTCGCTCTTTTTTGCCCATGCAGTCAAGCGGAGAATATCGGAAGTCCCCCTCGCTGATGGAGAGAGAGGCTTTTGGGCAAGTCTCGATGTTTTTTCTCATCACCTCCGAGAGACTGTCAACACCTCAGCTTTCAGGTTGAGCCACTTTAGAGGCTCAGCAGTATGCAAGTCTTGGCGGGGAGGTGATGGGTTGGGAGGATGGAGGAGGGGGGGGGGGGGGGTTGCTTCCATTTTCTTTCCAATAGCGTCCCTTTTTTTGACACTTTGCGTCTCTATTCATCTCGCCCTCCGTCGATCTGTCAAATCACCTGTTTAATCTGGCAGCATCTGTCACTCGTCTTGTCACATTAATCATCCGTCCATTAGATCATCCATCTTTCAAGCCGCGCACTCGTATGCTTTTCAGTGCCTTCCCATTCATCTGTCTGTGCCGCTTTTGTGCGCGAGACGGATGTTGTTGCGGCTGTCTCCGCCATCTCGACGTCTCTCTGCAGACTCTCGATGAGAGAGGCGAAGAGGAAAATGGCCCAGTTCGCGCGCATTCTCACAGATACGCCGCAACCTCCAGTGGACAGATTTGTTCATCATATTATCAGGTTACGGGGTGCACGAAAGGGTTAATTGTAACTTTGTGAGACCAAGGCGAGGAAGGCCCTTGCTCTGCTTCAGCGCCGTGCAGCGAGTAACGCACGAAGGAATTTCGTGGGGCAGAATTGCGAGCTCAATCCCTTCCCAACACATCGGTGACCGTTGACAAATCTGGTTGAGCGCACTACATCAATTTTGAGACTCAATCCCAGAAAGAGTGCAACGTTGGTGCCATTTTCACCGTAGGTTGTTAGGAAGAGAAAAAAATAGCCACATCGATTCCTCATAATAAAAGTTGTTGGGTCGGTGCAACATTCACGGAAACCGAAGAGCAAAGTATCGCCATTTTTTGCCATTTGATTTAATTTCGCACGACGGATTATACTTGATGTTCTCGTAACGTCGGCTGCGCAGTATATCACCATCGCAACAGCCTCAGTCTGCACATCCCAAGTAGACTTTCCTCCCTACCATCATAAAAGCATGCCTCTTATTCCCATGACCTTCCATGCCTGTTGTTTTCCCTCGCCACGCCCGGTACACCAGTCCTCTTAAACAAGGCTCGCGAACCTACAGAGGGAAGGTTTCGTAAACAAGTTGTGTAACGTCTGTGAAGTGAGTTAAATGAATAGAGTGGATCCATTTTGTGTGCGACGGCGCGAGCGCGAGTGTTTATGTATGTGTACAGCTATAGATGGCTTTGACAGGGGCTTAGAAGCCCAGGGGCCTCTCTCTGTCGTTTTGTTTAGCAAGTGAGTGAAATACAGGCCTGGTTGTCAAGGTGACAAGGCCTTGACACCGCGCTCGCTAAACTCTCACCAGGGAAATACATGAACACACACACACACATACACAGACTAAACTATCCCTCCCTTTTCTTACTCGCCACACGCGCTTTCTCCGCATTTTGTTGAAAGTGGCGTTTAGTGATCCTCTGGTGATTGCAAGTTACATTCCCCGCGAGTTATTGTCCACCTTTGTTCATGCTCAGACAAGTTCCGAAGACGTGCATTCTACCACTCGTTCGTGTGTGTGTGTGTGTGGGGTGTTGTTGAGAGAGAATCGTCTCAAGCGGGGAATCACATGGAAAAGGGAGGCGAAAGAAATGAGAGGAGGGATAGAACGCGCGAGAGGCATTTTTATCATTTTTAAAACAGACATCGGTCAACTTTCCCCCGCCATTAAAGCTCTTATTTATGGTTTTCTCCAGGTAGTTTGTTTGACAGCAGGGCAGAGGAGCGCCGTGTCACCCCTAATTTACTGAATAAAATCTTTACCAACACAACATAAACGACTGGTCCTCCGTGGGGACCCAAAGGCAACCAAGAACGTCAACTATTATCTTTTGCAGGCATGTCCAAAGTCTAGGAGCTTTGCCATTTTCTGACATATAAGAGGATAAACAATTTGACACTGCCTGTTTTTATTTGGGTGTACCGGATCACACGGGAATCAGCCGCGTACCTAATATTTTGGCCTGTGAGTGTCTGAAGAAATCTGAAATCATAGCATCGTATTTTCTGCATGGGTACAGCTCAGGAAAGACTTGACCGCGCCTTGAACGACATGACAAGCTATCCTGCCGAGAGTTGGACGTCTTCATTTTCAACAGTATGCCATTTTCTGGATCGAAAGGTGGTTTCGGTGTCATTTGCACAAACCAGAATTTGTAGTGCTGATGAGTAATTAGACTTCCTTTTTGTGTTACGATCGATATGAAGAAAAAAAACAACATCGCAGGTCAACTAAAACGGTAGCTGTCGAGTCTGCGCAGATTAATGTGGCGTCGGGGGACGTGCAAAAAGAACATCTGAAATGTGGAAATGAAGAGCCTGCTTGAACTGGGATCAATTGAAAACGTCATACAGCACCATAGATACTTCACTTTTGTTTATCATCTTTCACATTCGTTTCTGGAACATATGAGCCCATAATTGCAATTGTTCCAAGACAAACGTTTCAAACTCGCGATGAAGCCGCACTTGGAGTCAACGCGTTAGTCTTGGATTCAAATTAATTGCTCGAGTGTCAAATCTGATTTGGATCGAGTCGACGGCGTCTTGCGTTGGTTTGAGATAGAGTTGCGGTGGTGCTTGCCCTTGTCGTTTAACGGCCAGTCAAAATCGACTACTGTACAGTGATAACAGCAACAGGCTAATTTCCCACATGGTCTAAAAAACATGAAATAGAAAAACATGGGCAATGAAGATACTGGATACAATTAGAGACAAATATGGAATTTACCAACACTTTGGTGGTACATTCCGCGTGTTGAATCCATTTCCTCCCCACTGTTACTCACATCTGCTCTCATAGTCAAAAGTTCACACGTGAGATTCTGCCATCTCGGCTTTGTTCATCACCTTCACGTCATATTTCACCGACCTAATTAGTCCCATCGATAATACGACGCTAATGTCAAACAAGCATGATTCCCGTTTCACTTTGGGACCTCCGGGGCTCCCGGAGGTAAGGGGGTCCCCATCTCCCACTCACTCTCGCCGAGAGCAGATGGCCCCGGCTGGGCTGGGCGGCGTGAATGAGAAGCTATTGTCTCTGGATGTCGCGTCGCCGCTTAGCGCAGATGGCTTTTGTACCTTTTGTTTTCGCTGACTTTCTGCACGGCGACGCACCGGCTGCTGTCTGCTGCGGTGGGTGGTAGCTCGGTGCTCGCTCTCATTAGTCTCTCTCCCTGACATTTTGTGTCACTTATGACGTTACATGACGAGAAAACAGGAACACTTAAAAAGTCAGGAAATCGCGGCGATTACATTTTCAGACAGCTGCCTGGGCAATTTGGGAAATATTCAAACTAGACAATTTAACTGGTAACATAATCGGACGACGACGTTTTTTTGGAGACGTGCACAAAACTGCGGTGATTTGTGAGTCGAATTTCAATCCTGACTATTACAGTGCCGTCGTCACTGAGCGATGGAAAAACAAGTTGTAAAAGCGGTCGGCGATATTTTAGAACTTATCAGTGCATGTGATCAAGCAATGTGCAGTGCACGCAGGGGTGCGGCGAAAAACGTGCCGTCAGAGCAGTAGTCCAGCTTATCAGCTCACGTGACGGCGATATCAGGGGGTGTGGGCACAAATGCTCTGGCAAGACATTGGTGGACTGTGGCAGTTTTAACCATAATTATGCTGCAAAAAAATGTACAAAAAAAAAGGTCACATTGTTTAAAAGTGGTTTGTGCGTCCGCCTACCAATGAAGAGAAATCTGTCTTTATTGAAACGTCTCTATGTCATCCACATGAACCATTTCAGGGACAGCGGTTAATACAGTGGACAGCCTGTCATGTTATCAGGTTGCAGGTTGTCATTATTGGTGCACGAAAGGGTTAAAAACATGTTTGGGTTAATTGCAGGGATATCAAATACCACTTTTTTTCCAGATCGATACCAGTACGAGTAGTCACCGACGGACCGATACCACTATTACTTTTGATACACAACATTTCGATCAAAGCAGCGACAGATCATTTTAAAGAGTATCCTCACAGAGTATTTTTCCTTACATTTGCATAAAATGAATGGCAATATTCCATTGTCTTTTTTTTCCCATTTGTTTGGAAAATACATATTTTGTGGAGAACACCAAATAAAATGTGCATATAAGAAGAGTGACATGGACACAGTTTACTGATAGGAAAACATTCATCCAGACATTGTTAGTTTGATCGATGGATTAATTCTCCTGCAACCCAATTTACGCCGACTACTGACATTGAACGCATTTTACATTTACAGACTTTCATAAACTCTGCAACCAATATGTCTGACTTACACACAGGTATATACAACAGCATGGAGAGTTGGACAAATGCCACGCCAACTGTATGACAAGCACGTGTATGTGTGTCGATGCGTTAGCTCCCTCTTTGTGTTGTCATATTCAACTAACCGCAAAAAGTCGCGTCCTGGTGTCACCCCCCCTCCGCTCCACTAATAGCTCATTTACTCCTCAAATCAAGTCAGAAGCCTAACGAATCCGCACTTGCATGCTAACGCAGACCTTGGATGACCTCCCTTGCAAATGTGCCCGTAGCATACTGGAATGTTATCACTGCTTGATCTCGTCATGCTAGGTGGGAGTAGGGGTGGGGTGCATGTGTTCCTCTGTGCGGCAGGCTTCAGAGCGTGGCTAAATCCCCACCAGAGACAGTCAGCCTGTCTGGCTGGCAGGCTGGTACTTCAACAGCGTGTATTTACAACAACCTCTGGAAGAGGGGGATCCGATTACCGCACGGGATGTATACAACGCATCAATCAGCGGGCGGACGCGTGGGCAGGAGGGGGGAAAGAGAGGCTGTGATGGTTCGATGTTGTGGTGGTTTTATTACTGTCTGTAAACCTTCACACATACCTCTTATTAGTGTGCATCGCAAGGACGCGCACACAAAACGCACAAGGATTTTCTTGCAGGTCCAGAGTACAATCTGGGTTTGCCGCCTCAATCTTTCCCTCGGCTCGGATCAAATGCAACGGCCAGCGACGAAAGATGAGGTCACTATCCCACAGCTGTCCCGACCACTCAATAGGCTGCGCAGCGTGCACGGCGGGTTGTGCGTTTGTATGAGCGCAAAACGGTGCTGCTGAGGTCAAATTGGACTCTGCCTGACATTCCCTCCAAAACTCTGGGGACCCAACAGGCCACGCTGAAAGCTCTGATCCAGATCAAGTTGCCTCGTATGAGGTACAAACAAGCACACACACACACACAGACACGCAAAAAGCCGAGCCTGCCCAAGTGAGCTGCCGGGAACGGCATGCAGAGAGAGTGGGAAAAGTGGGGGAAGGCAGTGGGGGGTGGGGGGGGTGATTTTACAGTCGGGCTATGACACACACACCATCAGACAAAAAAAAAAGTTTTAAGATCACAAAAGTGCCCAAACACTCAAACACAAATGTGTGTGGATTAATACTACAGAGAGAAACTCAATATGGTAAGTAACCCCCCCCTCCAAAAAAAAAATTATGAATACGAATTCATCAGCATACAGTTCTAAGTTCACAAGAATAAAGTCAGTATCTTCCAAGAATTAACAAGTTACGCATGATGAGCAAAAGACCTTGCAATCCAGAAAGGAAAAAAAAAAAAGTCACAATACTTTGAGAATACATCGAAAATGAAACATACGCATCTTTTAAGAAACACGTTAGGTTGGCGTCTTAGGGCTTAAAGGTGAAAATGTATTCGCAAGTAATTAGTTCCACAGTTATGCACAACACTTAATACCCAAGGCAGATCTTCCAGAGTCACTCATGCAATTCTAATGCCCTAAATACTGATGAGGATCCCCCTGACCGAGTTTTATGTACCTTTAATTGCACAGTTTCAATCTCTCAAGCCCGTATATTTTTACGAACCGGTATACAAGATTCAAATCATCTTGCCGTTTTCCTCCTTTGTTGACCGGAACCGCAGTTGCGCTCATGGCAGACACGGCTGTCACCTTGATGGTCATTCTCAAGACGAGATTGTTCTTGGCCCAAAGGTATTCGGATTGATCAAAAAACAGACAGACAAGAGATGACGCTATCAGCAATGGAGAAGCTGGTTAATCATTAGGAACACTTTTTTTTTTTACCCTTGAGCTTTGTTCGATTGCTTGAACGAGTATTTACTATTCGACCGGACGTTACGCTTCTTAAAAGTCGAAACCTGAAGACTTGAAACTGTTTGAACTTCAATTGAAAATGACTCAAATACTGAATCCAAGACAAATCGCGAACTGGACTAAAAACTGAACGTCACTTCCTTTTTTTTTTTTTTTAAAGAGTGGCTTTGATAATGATAACCAAAGCAGGAAATGAAAAGGTGGTCAAGTGCAGACGTTAAGCGATTAAATGCAGCAATAAGTACACATGACGGCACCCTTAATGTAACATTTATCTACGGAGTTGATTTATTGCGGTTAACATATCAGAGGTGGAAAGCTTCTTGGAGAAGAAACATGAGTATGAATGTTGTAACTGCACGCAGCTGCAGGGAGGCTGGTTTGCACTTCAATATCCTCGGTCCTCTTTAAAAGGCTAAACATGGGCCAGCATTTAATAGTCGTCACTAATTTCTATTTGGATTTTCAGTGATTTAAAAAAAAAAAAAAGAGAGAGAGAGAGAGAGAGAGAGAGAGAGAGAGATGATCGTTTTTCAGTTATGGAAGATGGCCGCATGTACGTACAATTACAATTAAAACAAGAAATTGGAGTATTTGGTAAAGTATCGATACCAGCCGTATTTTTATGTATCGGGTATTCACGGCGGCTGCAGGTACCAGACATCGATACTTTAGGACAAAGGAAATCTGACCTTGAGACGGCAGCGGTTGGGGCAAAACTGCGGCAGACGGTGGCGAATTATCACCGGCGCCAGAAAAAAATTTGTTTTTTTTCCCCATTGTGTTAAATGAAATTTTAGATCTCAAAAGTACTATCAGTATCGGAAATGGCCAATCAGGGGGGCTTCAGATTGACTTTATCCATGCTTACTCTGTGGCTTAGAGTCGCATTTACAAAGACATTTAGCTTTTCGGGATTAACTGTAATTAGCATTTGCTCCCAATCGAATATTCCAAGAGAGGAATTTAATTCATCGTGTCACATTGCAACTACATTGGTGATATTGAAGAGACTGAGATGACACAGATATATCAAACTGAGGAGGAAGCAATTTTGAATGCCTGAAGAGCAACCTTCGATTGATTTATTGAACAGCACAAATTGTATTTGCTTTGCAAGGTTACACATCACGATACAGAAAACATTTTTTGTTTTTTTTTAACTTGACACCTATTAAATGTACATTTAGGAGAGGAATTTAATTCACAATAGAGTGAATAATTCAACTAGTGCAACTTTACATAGCATGATTATTAAACCCACATGCTTCACAAATGGCGTTTGGTGTATTATTAGTGACAATGTTTCAAGTTTTTTTTTCCCCCTTAATACGAAAATAAGGGAAAATAAAGAAGGTGAGATTTGCTGCGTTTTTCCTCATGTTTTCACCCGAATGCGTTTCCTCTCTGGCTGCTTTGCTTTCGGCGCTGTGCAGAGTTGGGCTGCGCGGCGGGGAGGGGTTGGAGGTCATAGCGTGGCGCTCTGTGTGGGTGTTGAGGCGCCCTTTGACCCCCTCCCCAGAACCTACTGAACAGCAGCCAGAGAGAGGGTCCAAAGGTCAGGGGGGAAACACCGAGGGAAAGAGCATTTTCTCAACGTGTTCAGCGACTCGCCGTGCCAATTTGTGCTTCTTTTCTCCGTCCATGTTTTTTTTTTCTTTCTTCTCAATCTACCCTCCCATCATTGTGCTTGAACACATAATTCTTAAAGCAATAAAACGCAATAAAAAAGACGCTTTAATTCTAATTGACACCGAATATATACCAAACAGAGCCGTGAAAGGTTTCCAGGGCCCAAAGACCATGAGACTCCTTCGAGCAATTACCATCTGAATATAGACATTTTCAGCTCTTACTTGTTTATGTTCTTCCCACCCAACATATCTTGAGATCTCTGTATTTCATAATTAGTGAGATAAAATAATTATAATGGATCTGCTAAGTCTTGTACTGGGTGACGACTGTATTTGGTCACATAATTTGGCTTTTAATATTTAATACAGTACCTCAAAATATATTCGTGTATGCCCGTTTTTGGGGGGTTCTTTTTTTGTTTTGTCTCACACACCAGGGCCCCTTTTTCTCCTTCAATCATTCATCCCATCCTCCACCTCCTCTCTCTAATCAAGGGTCATTTGCTCAGCTTCCTGCCTGCCGCATCTGGAATCGTCCTTCCTGATTGGTTCACTCTTTCGACCATCCTGATTGGCTTAAATTCTTCACGCCGCCTCCTTCCAGCACTCACCCAAAGACTTCCTCCTGCTCTGACAGAGCCCTCATTCGGGGCGGACCCCGCTTCACTCTCCGCCCCCATTCGAGGGCGCTCCACCATTGGTTACATAGCAAGAGTGCGCCATCTGCTGGACGACAGCTGCACGACACTTTTTCAGGTTTGAAATCTGGATAATATTCGAACATACGTTGTCTGAATATATTTCATTTTTGATAATACTTTTTTCAACGCATGTATAAAAGACCTACGATCCTAACCCAAGGTTTGAAGCAAATGACAAAATAACCACATTGTGTAATCATTTTTCCAGTAAGACGGCACAAAACTATTCAGCAAGAGCACTTTTTTTCCCCACCAAAATCAACTTGCTCAAAATGTTATTGAGGTGTTAAGTTTGTTCTTCATATCATATTCATATGGTGTTCAAGATTGTCTGTAAACAATTAATTAAAAATAAGTAATTTCAGTCACACATGAAACAAAAGGAGTGAAGCAGTGAAAGCTTTGCTGGCTGTGCCAATGGGTTGTATGGCTTTCTTCCACACCTAACTCATTCAAGCATGTCATTATAAGCCATTATTTTGTGCACTATAGCACAAAGTATTCAGTAAATTGTGCAAAACGTCTTGGCTGGCAAGATGAAGCGCTTGGTCACCTGACTGATTTTTGAATGCTGCATTAAAAGGGGTGTCCAATCATTTTTGTCAAGAGAATATTTCTCAAGAGAAAATATTTGACAGTTTCAATTCATGGCAATATTGACTTCTGGGGAATAAAATAAAAAATAAAATAAAAAAGCAAGAGAGGGACTGACTGGTATTGGGTTTTAACAAAATGGACTCTTATTTGGTGTCTTGGAGTTGGATGATTTTGAGAGGGTTAAATATTTCAAACTGAGGCTCCATCCAATAGCATTACACCACAACACGGCACTGACAAATACTGCGAGCCCTCGACAGCATTGGGGCATCATTCCATATATCACGTTGGGGGGCTCCTGCAGAAATGGATGTGATCATTGATAAAACTATAAGCTGCCAAAAGGATGTGATTGAATGCACCTCCGAGCTGTACACACGGGCATGTAAAGTGCTTTGGCGATGACCCGACTGATGTCTAAAGTGAAGGGGAGTATAAACCCCAACATAAATCAGCACAAAGGGGAGATAACCGCACATTCCCACAAATCACCCAACAAATCCGAGGGTGTCCCCGCTTCTGGAAAGGAATTCTGGGAACGCTTCCAGATCCCCGACAAGTTAATAGTTGAGGGCGACCAAACGTCATACAGTACATTGAGGTTGCCTACATTTGCTGACCTATACTGTCTGTCTATCTGCATCATATTTGGAGCGATACTCAAAACGTGCTGGGTTTTGTCCACGGGCGACACGAAAATATTGAGATTTCCCCCCAAAAATACGCTGCATTGTAACAATTAAAGGGTGTACTTCATATCCAGGGTGATTTCTAGCAAACAGACAGGTGGGAGTGGTGCAGAGGGAAGAGGGGGAAGCGCGCAAGTAAATGACAAGATGAAAAGGCCACTTGGGAGGATGGCGCGACATGTACATTAAAAGCATTAGGGGGAGGAGGAGATAACAATGGCAGTGCAGAAGGTCTATGGGGGGTCGGGGGGTGCTCTGAGAGCTCAGTTCGAGAACAAAGGGAGAGCTGGAGAAGCGCTCCGTGGACGCGATTATGAAAAACCGGCGGAGATGGTGCCGTAAATCTGGAAGCCCTTCATTCCATAAGCCAAAGAAGGGTCGAAAACAGACTGGAGCTAAATGACTCGAAACACGGCCCGAAAAAAAAAAACAGAAAAAAGCAAGTTTGGGTCGTGAAGCAGAAAGGGGGGGCTCGCTATGGTAACGCGCGGCAAACACAATGAACCAAATAAAACATTCCTAATCAACCTTGCGTCTCACATCGCTCTCATTCTTTCTGCGTTGGATGCGAATGCGGCAACGGTGCGCGCACCCAAATAGGCAGGCATGCAGGAATGCCGAGTGAGGTCATCGCCACATCTGTGTTTTGTTAGATGTTATTCGGAGAATGGCTTGGCGAAGCTGCAGCCCCTCAACTGCCCACAAGTCAAAGATGAAAGACTGTAAACTCTCTTCATCTGTCTGCCCGACAGTCAGTCGGCAAATGCACAGCGTAAAGCTGATTGGAAAAGATTGTTTAACCGTTTAATTGTATTGTAGGAGTGATTTAATCCTTTCTTGCAACGTAAATTCAGGGGCTGTCCAGCCAAACTTCCGAACCTCCACTGTGCTGTCACCACATGAAAGAAAACGCACTGACTTCATTTGAAACAATAACTCTCAGGATGACGTAATGCAATTCTAAACCACTGCCAACGACAACCCGCTTCTGATTCATGTAAAATTGAGGACGATTTTCCCCAGAAATAATGAAATTATTATCTCCAACATTGTCGGCGGCCATCATTTCTGCCGAATCGACTTTCATCAGAGAACGGCGCTGAGGTCGGTGTCAAACTTTTTTTTTTGTCACGGGCCACATTTTAGTTACCGTTTCCCTTGGAGGGCCGTTACGACTGGAACCACATAAAGAAGTCAAGAATAACGGTTTACTCCACTTGTGTTTAAGTTACTGTCGTGACAGGTTTGGTTACAAGAAAATGCTGACAATATCCTTCTTATTTATTACAGATGAGGATTTGACATTTTGGTACAGATTTTAGCTAGCATCATGGAAGTTCATGTTTGAATTGCCTTTGATTAATTGATCATTCCTCCAAATGCAAATGTTTTTAATTAGGAAGCTCCCCAACTGATTCTCACCCTTTAAGCAGGTCTCTCAGGTATGATCTCCCTCTATATGACGGCACATTAACAAAGGCCGCCGAGTTCATTCATCAGCCCAATTAGGATATTCAAATACCGTTCTTTGATATCATCCTCGCCGGATGAGTCGTCGTTCGAGAATGCGTTGAGCTGAAATGAGGCTTCCGCATGTCATTTTGAGCGGGTGACGTGTTTCGTCAACGGCCTTTATTAACAGAGGTCAGTGGCGGTCAGTGATAAATTAGAGAGGTGGAATTGACGTCTGCAAGGGTGAAGATGATGACGGGAATCTTACTGTCACTTCTCTTGATGCTGGGAGGTTTCGACACCGCGACCGCACCCAACCCAAAGGTCAGTAGGAAATCCAGCTGCTGTGGGAAAGACCCGCAGAGGTGCAATCAGCGATGGCACACTGGAAGGATGCAGACACACAATCAGGTAAGAATATCACACGTGTCACATATTGTTTGTGATACGGCGCTTATTTGTGTCGTGTTAAATTATGAACGTGCGGAAATACAACATGTAATCATTTCCATGATGGATACATTAATTAAATCCCCTTCCTTGTAGCACAAGCCTGGAGTTTCTCTTCTTACACTAACTACATTTTCACACTGTTCATGATTCCCTCTGCCGATTCCAAGAAAACAATTTGCATTGACGGACCACAATTTCAATCTTAGCTTCATCGGCCCAGAATGCATTTTTTATCACCATATGTTCGGCAGATTTTTTTTTTTGTGTGATTCAATGAAATAAAGGCTGAAGTTGTTTACTTGACAGTTGCAACAGAAATACACAGAGACTGGAACAGGAATTGAAATTGTGTGTGTGTGTGTGTGTGTGTATATATATATATATATATATAGATATATATATAGATATATATAGTTATTTATTTATTTATTTCCATGTCCACAGAAAAAATTTGAAGCGCTGAGGAGTTTAGACTTGGAGCACTTCAAAATAGATGTGGTCCCGACCACAAGCGAAACGAGCCTCCCTGCCGCTGTTGGGCTCCACCCTCCTGATGCAAAACCCCTCCACCTGCTCAAAAACATGCCCCAACGCTTTGGTAGGCAAAGTGTTCCTGATGATGCAAAGTCAACTCCCAACAAGCCCCAAAGGTTTGGAAGATCCTGGGAGGCGATCCCAAAATGTGCCAAGTGTGTCGCACAGATTCTGAATCCAGAAGCACGTCAAAGATGGACAAGGAACATTCTGTGTTGGAGGCTTCTTCGAACATTAAACAGAGCCAAGTTGTGGGAAACAGACTTGCAATGGTAGGAAAATCTAAAGGCTATTCATCACATTTTTCTTTTAAAAAAGAATGTTTATATACAGCACTGTCTTCAAGTGTCTGACTCATGGAAAACATTCTGCTTATTAGTTTACAAACCCTGGCAGAATTTGTAAGAGATGCACTTTTCGTGAAAGTAAACATTTATATCATCATTTATTATATGAACCAGCCAACTCAATTTAGTCTAAATAACATGTTTGAAAATATTTGGTATTAACTTATAGGTCTGTTTGAAAGTTATTTTGAATCTGTGTTCCTTTTAGTGTATATAAACCTATATACACATTAACGAATGACTTTTTCCCTAAAGGTTTGAAGAGTTTAACTTGAGCTCAAAAGAAATGGAGATGCAGGTAAAAAAAACTCCAAGAAATTATGTAAATCTATGCAGAGTTTTGGTGCAAGTGTAACAAATTAAATGATAGCAACAGGCTCTAGGTAAAGTTATATCATTGTGATATAAATAAAGTTGATAACAGAATAAGGGTCTGAAATATCTCTTTTTTTGAGGGCGTTGATGATTGAGGCACAATTGCAGTTGTATTTTTTATGTATTTTTTGTTCTTGTCTATTTTCATTCATATGAACCATCCGTTGATACCTTCGAAAATAATTGCTTTTGCTTCCCTCTGCTGGTTAATAAAAATAATGCCGCAAAATATAACAGCGCTTGATTAGTGTTAGGTATACAACTGGATGTACAGGTACAGTACTTCCTTCTTGCGACATAGACAGAATAGTCCAGTAAACGTGTTTATTTTCCTTTTATTTATTTTTTGCGAGGCAAAGTCTCTTATTTGTAGCAAGCTAAATTTTCTCGCTAACTTTGTCGCATTTGTGTTTGGCGAACATCCCCCGAACACCGCTTTTTTATTTCTTAACGGGAGACAGCCAACTTGTTCTGAGACGGTTTACACTTAAACATGTGGCGTAGGTTCTTTTCATTTAAAAATCGAAGTAATTGGCTTGGAAACTTACTTAAAATGTAACCTCATATCCACTCTTGTGCCAAAACGCCTCAAGCTAGCTCGCATGCCGCCGGCAACAGACAGGTGGCAAGTCCCCAAATATGACGTCATAATAATGCGGAAGAACTTCGATTTGAAACAGGTAAATAACGAGTGACTTTGTAAAATAATGTATTAATAATAATTTTTATTAGCAGTAGCAGAAGTATTAATTTAAAATGAACTTTCACCTGGCCGAGTCAATCTGACAGACACTCTCCTGAAATATGAGACGGGTAGTTTGAGAGGGTTGGATAACATCAGGAGAAAAAAAAAAGACTTGCAATTTGAGACGGGTGGTGCCACTTCTGTCAAGAAGTTCAGGCTGCGAAGAGAAAGGTAAGGAGTTTTACTCTTGTTTACCGAATCATTTTTTCTCTTTAACTTTTGTGTGTATTATATACATATACACAAACATACCCAAATGTCATGTACAAAAACATATTGGTTCCAATGTATATCCATGTGTGGACAGGTAATGAACATTATGAAGAAGAAGTCACAATATTATCTCAACTTTGACCAGTAATTGTTACCCAGGTGTATTTTCTATTTTTTTGTCATCTTGTGCACCGTCTTACACACACACACACACACACACACACACACACACACACACACACACACACACACACACACACACACACACACACACACACACACACACACACACACACACACACAAAGAATAAGGCTCTTAATGTAACTTGCTCTCATCCCAGTGTGGCCATGGGGGACGCGGCGAAAGGGAAGAAGGTGTTTGTATTGAAATGTGCCCAGTGTCACACTGTGGAGGAAGGAGGAAAACACAAAGTGGGGCCGAACCTGTGGGGTCTGTTTGGCAGGAAGACAGGACAAGCGCCCGGGTTTTCTTATACACAGGCAAATATTGACAAAGGTAAGACCTCTCCTGATTGTTTAATGTACAGCAATACTTTGAGCAGTGGAACGAAGGGATTTTTTCTTTTTTTTTTTTACATGTGTGACTGTCTTCAGCCTTGCAGGTCTGAACAGGCAGAGCGGCTCTTGTTGCAAAACTTGATTACGCATACTTTTCATGACCAGCATGTCAAGAAACGCGTGTGATTGTTTTTCTAGGGATTATGTTCCGCCCTCGCCGCGTCCCCGTTGCGGCTAGACAGACAGACAACTCCTTCAATGACCACACCGTTGATATTTCCAGCGATTTATTCGCCAGTGAGTCAAGAAGGTGTAAAACTGGAACAGACAGACATGAAAACACTTACACGTTGCAATGTAAAACGTGGTAAAACAATGTGCCCCACGATCTGACGTGACGAATGCGTTGCGACGCTAGTGTGGCTAACGCTAACGAGCTAATACGCTAATGTGCTAATCGCTGTGCATAAATGCTAAACAATAGAAACGCCCCACAAATGTAAATCCACGGTGAACACACCCCCGAACTAATAATATGGCATACATTTACATAAAATATTTACATACAGGCTGTGCTTGGCCTACGACACGAAGTTGCAGTCCATCGTTCGGAGGTTCCCCGTGCAACGTTAAACAGGAAGTGTCTCACTCCACAACGTCCGGTGTGCCCTTCACAATAACGAGTTAACCTTACAAAATAAAGCAGCTCTGTAGCTATAGAAAATAGGAAACAAATGTTAAATGGCTCTTCAGGAGCCAGAACACTCCCCACCTGACATCAGGAAGATGTCACCCATAACCACCAAAACTAATTCTGCTGTATAACATCCGACAAAGAAAGCACAACATCAGTTACTGGTCTCGGGTAAATTCTAGCATTACCTTCTTTGACCACATTGACTTCTACTTTTCTATCATAGCCATCACTGCTGAGATAACTTTTACTATGAGTCCCATTGGCCATTGGTTCCCCACTGCCAGGATTCCCGAGCAGAATAGCGTCCCCGGTTGAAGACCGGGTCCTGCAGAATGCCACTGCCGTTGACACTGCAGAGTTGAAAGGCAATCCCCTCGCCAGCGATGCCAGAAAAGGTTTGCCAAACTCCAGACCTGCCTCCACTGCTGCCGGCGGAGGTCTTTCTCCTCAAAGTCGCCTGAAGGAAGCGTCGTGACCTCATGAGAGAGGCGTTGAGGTCCAAGTTGAGCAAGTTGACAGTCTAAGATACTTCGTGGGGTCCCTATCATCAGCTCCCAATTGCTTCCCATGCTGGAGAAGGACTGCATCTTAGATGATTTGAGGCAAGATGGCGGCGCTTGGGAAACAGCTGTGAGCAAAGGACGAATCTCTGTGTCCGTTTCAAGGTCTTGTAGTTGGAAGGTGTCGCTTTTGTCGGCGTCTGTAGGCTTCAGTAGAAACTCTGTGTTGAAGTCTATGTCCTTGAGCTCGTTTGTCAAATCTTCCTTGGGAAAAGCTGCCATGATGTTTGGACTGTCTGAAGCTATTTCGTGAAGACTTGAGTTGGAAGCAGCAAGCAGTTCTTGAGTGTCTTTAAGAAGCTTGGCTGTCTCTGAATCAGTGGGAGCGTCAACGTAGAAATGTCTTTGTACAAACTGCTTGCCTTCGAGTGATGGGGCTTCCCTTTCATCATTCTCAGTTTGTTGAAGTTGAAACACATAGTCCTCTTTTGACGTGCAGTGCGAGTGCCCGTGGCTCACTGGGTATCTGGAAATGTTCCTTGACATGTAAACTATTCTGGCACCGTGGTAGGAGACTAGGACGCCTGTCTTGTAGAACAGTAGTTCTGTAAGTGGCTACACTAGGATGTTTGTGAGCGCCCCCTAAGCATACATCGCCCACAATAACCCATCCAAGTGCTAGTTTCTGCGCAAATGGAGCATTAACTGGGCCATTAATGCGTTCAAGCACCTTGTGAACTTGCACTATGTCGCGCCCCAATAGCAACATAATCTCGGCGTTGGTGTCGAGAGGGTGGATTTACCTGCCAAGTGTCTAAGGTGTGAATGTGCGAGAGTGACCCCGGAGTTGCGATTTGGACTTATTGTCTGGCAGTGCGTCACACTCGAGCAGACGAGGCAGCATGGAGCTGAACTCACCATCAACTGACTGTATGATAAAGTTCTCAGCTACACGGCCATTTGTCATGTTAACCCCTGAACATGTTTTAAGTGTATACGGCGCAACGGAGCTTTCTGGAGCGCCAAAGGTGTCAAAAGGGCCGATTTAGCTAATGACCTATTGCTTTGGTCGTCTATGATAGCATAAACCTTGACCTTCTTGTCTGGATGTCCCTGTGGATACACGTAGGTGGGACATATTTTTGAACAGGAGCGACCCCCATTTAAGCTCCCACATATTTGAGTACAAGCTGAGATAGTTTCGACGGTTAATGTATCATTCTCCTCCTCCCCACCATGCTCCTCTCCATGCTCTCCACCCTGGCTCATAGGTTTATGTTGTATGTACTGTGCTGACCATGGAGCTGGACCTGCGTGTAATGCAGCAATGTGTCTATTGCTATTACACTCCGAACAAACTATTTCTACCTTACAATCTTTCGCTTGGTGGGAGGAAGAATCACAGCATCGGAAACAAATGTTTTGTTCTCTGAGGTATGCCTTGCGTTCATCTAATGTCTTTTCTCTAAAACCCCTACACATCTTCAGGGAGTGTGGCTTCTGATGGATGGGACACTCTTTGCGCTCAAACTCACTGGACTTTAAGTGGTTTGTTTCTACAGTCTTATTTACTTCTGTTTTGTGGACGGTGACAGGACCTCTGGATTTGCCAAACCTTGAGTAGTTGTCATCGTGAATTGGTGGGGTTGACGTTGTAGCTGTTGGGATTGACTTGAAGCTGGGATCGTTTCTCATGTCGGCTTCCTCTTGTATGAAACGGCAGAAAAATGAAAATGGAGGGAAACTCACATTGTGTCTCTTTTTGTATCTTGTCCCTTCTGACATCCACTTGTCTTGAAGACAATTTGGCAGCTTGTCAACAACAGGGGCAATGCCATGTGAAGTATCCAAATATCCTAGACCAGGTAGGTACCCAGCAGATTTGGCTGCGTCTATTTCGGAAAGAAGGTCGCCTAATTCTCTGAGTTTTTGAGGCTCTTTCATGGAAACCTTGTGAAAGTGTTCTAATCTGTCCAAGAGAGACTTCTCAATCGCTTCTGGGGTGCCATAGCACACTTGTAGCCGTTCCCATACTCTGCTGAGGCCCTCTGTTGGATTGTTGAGGTGGATGGAGCGTATGCGTTTGGCATGTTTGGAAGACTCTTCACCCAGCCACCGGGCGAGCAGGTCTAATTCTTCGCTTGGTCTAAGGCTTAGCCCTTCTATGGCATTGTTAAAGGACACCTTCCAAGCCCAGTAGTCCTCAGCTCTGTCTGTGAACTTTGTTAAACCATCTGTAACTAAACTCCTTTTCGCTAGATATTTAACAAGACTGGCAAGGTCGTTGTCAGTAGATGGATGTGGGGCTGGGCTGACGGCACATGGAGACTGCTTGTTGGGTGTGAAGCGTCTGTCACCTGGTAGGTCCTCACCATGATGATCTGATGATGACTTCAGGTAGGTTTGTAGCCCATAACCACTTGGATGAGCAGATGATGGGAATTGGTTTAATCCACGAGTGGTGAGTGTGGCTGGAATGTCGTCTTTACTGTATTGTTTTGCTTCTTCATGTTGTTTTTCTGCTTGCCATGGAGATGTTTCACCTTTTCCTCCTCTTCGGCTACTGCTGCTTCAAACACGTTTGCTTCAGCAAGAGCAGCTTCTACCTCCCTTTCCTCTTTGAGAGCATCAAGTGTGGCAGTGAGTTCTGCTTGTTTGATCCTAATTTCAATTTCTTTCGAGCAAACTCTGCTCTAGCACGTGCAGCTTCAGCCTTTGCACGGGCTTCAACTGCTGCCTTTACGAGTAAGCTGCTGGATCTGGTTGATGAGTTGGAGCAGATGGAGCGTACCTCCAGCTTGTCGTCCTCTGTGGAGTGCATTGTTGTACTTGACACCGAAGTCTGAGAGCCGCACACTTCCTCGTGCAATCGCCGTTTAGCGAGCCTTTTACTGTTCCGCCCTCGCGCGTCCCGTTGCGGCTAGACAGACAGACAACTCCTTCAATGACCACACGTTGATATTTCCAGCGATTTATTCGCCAGTGAGTCAGAAGGTGTAAAACTGGAACAGACAGACATGAAAACACTTACACGTTGCAATGTAAAACGTGGTAAAACAATGTGCCCCACGATCTGGCGTGGCGAATGCGTTGCGACGCTAGTGTGGCTAACGCTAACGAGCTAATACGCTAATGTGCTAATCGCTGTGCATAAATGCTAAACAATAGAAACGCCCCACAAATGTAAATCCACGGTGAACACACCCCCGAACTAATAATATGGCATACATTTACATAAAATATTTACATACAGGCTGTGCTTGGCCTACGACACGAAGTTGCAGTCCATCGTTCGGAGGTTCCCCGTGCAACGTTAAACAGGAAGTGTCTCACTCCACAACGTCCGGTGTGCCCTTCACAATAACGAGTTAACCTTACAAAATAAAGCAGCTCTGTAGCTATAGAAAATAGGAAACAAATGTTAAATGGCTCTTCAGGAGCCAGAACAGATTATATGGAGTGAAGAGACTCTGATGGTCTACCTTGAAAACCCAAAGAAGTATATTCCCGGAACCAAGATGATTTTCAGCGGTCTGAAAAAGAAAAAAGAAAGGCAGGATATCATTGCATATTTAAAGGATGCCACTTCGCCCAAATAGACACACAAGAGTTGTGTTTGTATTCTATAGCTGTGGACATCAGTTTGATAAAGTGTTGAACTGCAATATTAAACTACTTCCTCTCTGTCATCAGTTATTTCATACTTTTGAATGAAACTTTACAAGGGGGCAGAGTTCCTCAAGGTGTCTATCTTCGAGATGTTTACAGTACTTCCAGACTTAAAACCCTTTGCGCTTTTGTTTGAATAATTTGCTACTTGAACACATTTTTTTTTCATTACCTCTACCTGTTTTATTGCTTGAAGGCCTCTTTCTTTCTTCTTTGTTCCATTTGTTGAGGCTGCATATCCTTATTTATTTGTATACATTGATACTTTAGACACAGACAAGATAAATGCAAGGCAAGCTAAATTTCATCAACAACAACAACAAAAAAAACATGTTGATGGGGTATCAATTTTATGTTGTGTTAAATTAGCAAAATGCAATTGTGTGAAACAGTTTGTCACAAAAATGTAACCGTTTGTTTTTAAATACATGCTCGGCTTTATGAAACATGCAGTTCTGTAACTGGGTCCAATCCCTATTACGTACACAGATAATAAATGACGCACTTAATTTTCTATCAATTGAATTAAGTCAAATAATTTGCAATGCAATAAAGTGTTCTGTTGAAGTCTGATAAAAAGTGTTTGTTCCCCTCGGTTTTCTACTCAACAGTCTGCTAATTACTCCTGAATGTGACGTGGACCAACATGACACATTTCGCTATTGCTGATTTGAAACTTTCAAAAATAAGATTGACAGATTCATTAATTTGGAAAGGTGGGTGAGCAATAAACGTGTAGATTTTTTTTTCTTTTTAAACATGGGAGGTTCTCTCACTGGCCACAACATTAGGTACACGTTTGATTGACACTGTCAGCATTGAATGAACAGTATGGTCGATATTATGGTTCGTTTGCGGTGATGTAGAATTACACGACATTATAGTTAGAGTCACAAGAGAGTGGCATAATACAATACAGGTTGTTGATCCTTCTGCTGCGGAAGTCCCTCGCTGTTCATGTGTAGGCATCATTGCTGGTGACTACACTCGGTTCGAAGCACAAGACAGGAGACGATTCTTATTTTTCTTTGTGTGGTCGCTATCACTGAGTCGCTAAACACCTGGCGTGCCACAGTGCACCTTCACTGCCAGAAGCGAACTGCAGGGAAGCTCCACCCCCTTTATTTACATACACCCCAGAACATGGTATCCCTCCACACAAAATAGTACCAACATTAAACTCTAATGCTAGTGGCGTACATCGTCACCCAACACCCCACTCGATGGCGCCACATACACTAACATTGCATTAGTTACCTATACACCTGTTTTAATGCTGTCACGTGCTTTTCCTTGGATCAGACATATACTGAGATAGTCTACTCACAATCCAGCTAATATCAGGTCTAGTGCAGGTCATGATGTATATGAGGCTGCCCAGCATTGCTCTATATTTCCTCTGATCGGTTTTGTCCCCTTCTGGAGCCAGGTCACATTTGATTTCACTTGGAGTGGCTCTTGCTTTGCATTCAGACATGCCAAACCTTTCCAATATTTTCTCAATATATCTGGATTGGTTCAATGTGATTGAGCCCACATTTTGCTTGAAATCAATCCCAATGAAATGAGTGAGGCATCCGAGATCTTTCATCCTAAACTTACTCTTGAGTTTCTCTTTGATCTCGCATAAACACCTCTCATTGCTGGCAGCCACAATGATATCATCGACCCACACTAACAAAATTTCTTTTTCTTTGTCAGACATTTTGGTGTAAATACAGTGGTCTGCTTGACTCTGTACAAACTCGTTCAAAGTAAAAACTCATGAAGCATCATGTTCCAATTTCTCCCAGACTGTTTGAGGCCATATATGGATTTGTTTAACTTACACACAAGTTGTACACCATCCCTTTGTTTCACACAAAAACCTTCAGGTTGATCCATGTATAGTTCACAGTCAATAGGTGCATGTAAGTATGCTGCCTTCACGTCCATTTGGTTTAACAGCAACTCATACTGTGCAGCAAGCTGCATCAGTAGTCGCAGTGATGTCAGATTAGCGGTCGGCGAAAATGTCTCAGAATAGTCAAGTCCTTCTCTCTGACTGTACCCTTTGGCTACATATCTTGCTTTATATGTTTCATTGCCTTTGTCATCCTCCTTTAAAGCATACACCCACCTTCCCCCACTGTCTGTCTACCCTCGGTAATGGCACAAGGGTGAAAGTGTCATTCTCTTTAAAAGAAGTCATCTCATCTATCATCGCCTTTCTCCACTTTTCTGACTTTGGCGATGCCATTGCCTCGTAGAATGTTTGTGGCAATCCCACTGTTGCTCTATAGCAGTAATCAATTGTGATCTCATTGCCTTTTATCACACATTCATAATCCTCTAAATATTTTGGTGTCTTCCTTTCTCTACTAGAAGTACGAGGAGTCTCATTACCATTGGTTGAGTCCGTGTCGCAGTCAGGTTTAAGCTCTGGTTCAGTGTCAGAATCTTTTCCTACATATTCCGTCTGTAACTGACTTGCTTTAGGCATAGTTACCCACTCTACATAGTGGTCCTCCAGTTGGGTCTTCTCGGTCTGCGTCTCACTCTCAGTCACGGTCTTTGTGATGAAGTGGACCAGTCTGTGTTTCTGAACTTTGTTTGTCTCTGGAAAATAAATCAAATAAGCAGGTGAATGACGGTCAAAACCAACAAAGATCCCCTTTTGCCCTTTGGATCTAGCTTTCTCCTGTTTTGCTCATACACCATGCATTCTGAACCAAACTTTTCATTTTTGACAAATCTGGTCTTTTTCCTGTGAAAAGGAAATAAGGAGTCTCCCCTGTTCTTTCGCAGTAACATCTGTTCCGTATAACTGCTGCTGTTCTGGCTGCATATGGCCATAGCTCTTTGGGTAAGCCTGATTCTATCAGCATACACCTGACCATCTCAAACAATGTGCGCCAGTTCCTCTCTGCTGTCCCATTTTGATGTGGGGAGTAGGGCGCTGATCTCTCATGTTTTATCATATTATCTCGAAGTAGAGATTGATACTCTTTTGAAACAAACTCTGTCCCATTATCCGATCTCATTCGCTTCACTTTACCATATGGTGCTGTGTCTGCCAAGAACTGCTTTGTAGCCTCGACTGCCATGTTTTTGTTCCTGAGAAAGTATACAAAAACAGCTCCAGAAAAGTCATCAGTAAAAGTGATGGCATATTTGTACCCGTCGAATGACTCTGGGTCAATAGGCCCACCTAGATCTGTATGTACCAGCCCTAATGGCTCTTTAGCTCTCACATCACTTTTCCTGTTTCTATTCTGGGTGAATTTCCCTTGAATACAGGTTTCACACTGGTTAGGTCTAGTTTTGTTACTAATTTTCATACCTTCTACCACAGCTTCAAGCTTAGCAATATCACCATAGTTACAATGGCCCATTATCTCATGCCATGTTTTCATGTCTAAAGATGCATTGCAGGAGTCCTCACTGCATGCAGAATTTTCTGTGACAATGTCAAGATAGTACATACGGTCCTTTACAATCATCTTGCATATTGTCCCATCTGAAAGAATCATTTTGTTGTCATTCTTCGCAAAGTTGAACTTCGCTCCTTTCGAAGTTGCTGCATCCACAGAAAGGATATTCTGCGGGTATTCTGGGATGAGGAGAGCATTTGTGAGCTTGACACTCACTACTCGTCCACTGCTGTCGGCCAGCTTGATTTGCGCGTCCCCTTCTTCTCGACACTTCCGGTGATCCGTCTTCCATCAGCCAGCTGCATGATGTGATCTTTAGGCGGAAACTCTCATCAAATCGGATGAATGCGGTCTTGTCGGTGATTATGTGGGCAGAAGCACCGCTGTCCACGAGTAGTCCATATTGCTGCGCTCCTTGGGTCGCCATTCACTCACCCGAGCAATAATGTTTCTTCTTCTTCCCTCGAAGATTTGGCTTGGTCTCTGCCACGGAAAACTTTTTCCAAATCGTCCATAACTGTAGCCACTTTATTGTTCTTATCAGCTTTTGTCGTTCGCTTGTGTGGTTTCTTATCCTTACTCGTGCAGTCTCTTGCTTTATGCCCCACTTTCTCACAAATAAAGCATTCTCCATTGAAGACGTATTTCTTGTCTTTTTCTTTGGGCTTCTGCTTGAATGACTTGGCGGTCATTACTTCATCTGGTCTGGGCCTGCTTCGGTAGCGGAGGGTGCATTCAAAACTTCTCAGCCTAGTCTTGAATTCAGCAAAGGTTAACACTTCTCTCGTTTGAGTCACATGCACAGAAAATGGGTTGTATTCATCAGTGAGTCCTTTCAACACCATAGCCACCAATAGTGCATCGCTTAGGTTCTCTTTAGCTCTTTGTAGCGGCCACTAGCTTCTCGACACGTGCTAGATAGCCCGCTAGCTCCTCGCCGTTATCCATTAGCATATTGGTTAGCTCTGTGTACAGCCCGACAATTCGCGGCTTTTCTTCGGACTCAAAATGGCGTCTCAATATTTCCAGACTTTTCTTACCATCTTCTGGTGCTTCATACAGGATGAGTGTCAGTGTTTTATCATCCAAGCAGCCGCACAGTTCAGCATATGCCAGTTCGTTTTTCCACACGGTTTCTGTTGCGGCCTGTTCGCTGGATCCCGTAGCTACATCACACCCGAGGATAGCATCTTTTAGCCCGATGGTTTTCAAGTATGCTAGGAACCTCGCCTCCCAGATGTGATAGCGGGCCTCATCTCCGTCAAATCGCGGCGGTAATCCTCTCCCATGGAGCGCCGCTGTGCCTGGAACCCACCTGGGCCCATAACCTGTTGATCCTTCTGCTGCGGAAGTCCTCGCTGTTCATGTGTAGGCATCATTGCTGGTGACTACACTCGGTTCGAAGCACAAGACAGGAGACGATTCTTATTTTTCTTTGTGTGGTCGCTATCACTGAGTCGCTAAACACCTGGCGTGCCACAGTGCACCTTCACTGCCAGAAGCGAACTGCAGGGAAGCTCCACCCCCTTTATTTACATACACCCCAGAACATGGTATCCCTCCACACAAAATAGTACCAACATTAAACTCTAATGCTAGTGGCGTACATCGTCACCCAACACAGGTGCCTCTCAATAAAAACTAATTTATGAATTATGATACTGATTTACGACAGAAAGTAAAATATTTCATCACATTAAATACAGAGATAAATAGTTCATTATACAAATAGCTTAATGATTATTGCTTACCCGAAACCTGTATTCTGTCCTTGGGTGTTTTGAAAGGCGCTTATAAATAAAATGTATTATTATTATTATTATTATTATTCTAATACAGTATCTATTAAAAACTTCAAAATTGGACTGCGCAGGAGTACGACTTGCGTGGACTAAACTGTCCAGCAGGTGGTGCCATTTCCCACCCGAAGACACCGGTCGCATCGCAGATTGCCATTCATGCCAGTCGCATCCTCAATGTGTCACTTCAGTCGGGTTCGCGGAGCCACTCGGATTGAGCTCTGCCCACCACCACTCAGCACGAACCTCGACTGGAAACATTTCCCCACCCCCAGAAAAGAAAATCACGCTTTTCTGCAACGACGGCAAGCAGGAAGCTTACCCTTCGCTCGATCAAAATTCTTTGCTTTGACAAGTCTCTTTTCGGTACAACTACAGGCAGCGTGTCTACCTTTTTTTTTTTTAAGTGGACGGTAAGAAAGATTGTGAAATTGCGACGTGTTACGATGATGCATTTAAGATAACAACGTCAGCGAAGCAATTGCTCCGGTGCAGCATCTTTCTGGCTCAACCTCTTACGTCATTGTGGATGATGTCTGGACGAGTGAGCCTGCATTGATATCATTCGGAGTCGGCCCCGGTGATTCGATCCATATCTAATTTTGAGGCAAAGGGACACATGGACGCAACGCGCACTTGCCTCTACTGCATCAGAGCTGCAACACGTTCACGTTTACGGTGTATGTCACGTGTCTCAGTGCACGTGCAACGTGGAGTCAAGTGCACAGCAGTTCAGGAATGTAATTCTTGGCGCGAGGGGGGTGAGCTTTGCAAAGTTTGAATGAAGCTGTCAGAAATTGCACGTTAACATGAACTACTTAAAGTGCACTTTGTAAATTATGCAACCATTTCGCTGTTGATCACATCAGTCTTTTTTTGGGAGGGGGGGGCACGGCACAAGAATATCCTCATAGTAGTTGTCTACATCAAATGATGAACTCCAAACCTTTTAAATAGCTCGAACATTAATTAATACTTTATTTGTCATTGATTATCTTTAATATCACTCGATCAAGTCCATTGATGTGTATTTATTTGTATTTTGCTACATGGCAATCGTTCATGGTTAATAGACAATTTCAAGCTTCAAGTGTTGGGAAAAAATTGTATAGGGGGGGACAAAAATCTAAGATGGAACATCTTTAAAATATAGATTATTGACATATGTTAAGGAGCATAACAAAGCCAGCCAATTGCCCACACAAAAACGTCTCTAAGTTTGTTGCCTTGAAATGTATTTAGTCATCTATGTTTTTGATTGCTGTTACATGACAAAACAGTTCAAATGTGATCCAAACTCTAAACTTGCTTCTAAATGTGTCACTTTGTGTCATCTTTTTCAAGGGTAGACGACACCCTAAGAATGGATTTCGTAACATTTGCAGTGTCTTTGCACATACTTGTGTGCCCCGCTTGGGCCTTCTCCCATCACTCCTTCATGGACAGATTCTTCACACCTCACTCAGGTAGGACGTTCGAACACGCGTGTGTCCTGATGACCCAAATTGCCGTGCGAAACATGACTTCCACGTTTTCCTCGCAGTCGTCACCTTGCCGAATAAACCAATGAAGTTTCAGCCCTGTTGTCTGACTTCGCCACCTCCTCCTCCACTCTACCCGCCGCCACCACCTCAGCTCTGGAAGCAAGGCAAACCTGTAACCGCCCCCTCCACACACACACAAACTCACCAACACATTTGCATGCGAGGATTTAACCCTTTCAGGGACAGCTGATCACGTTATCAAACTTTTAGGGTGCATGAAAGGCTTCATGTGGCGCTTTCTTGGTTTTAGGACGGTGGCGGTACGTCAGTGCCAGCAGTGTTTCGAGGAGAGGAGCAGCAAAATGAACATCCGGGTTGCCCAGCTGGGCCTCCAGGAGCACCAGGACCCCGCGGCCCAGAGGTGGGGAGGCCCCTTGCCAACCTGAATTAAGTAGACACGTGCGAATATCCGTACATAAATGTCATGCCATCTTTCAGGGTGACACAGGATTACCTGGCATAAGAGGACCAAAAGGGGAAAAGGTGCATTTTCTGGTACACTTGTGTCATTTCTTGATGCATGTCTTTACGGTTTCTCTCATGAGAGCAAAATCTCTTCTCCCCTTCGTTTGTACTTCTCAGGGAGAAATTGGGCGTCCGGGGTCAAAGGTGAGCCACTTCTCACTTTCCGTAAGTAATCGGCTCATCTCTTCGTGATCCATCTTGCGCGCCCTTGGAAGTGGAATTCTCCTCCTATGTTGTCCTAAGAAGAAGACCAACATAGTTTGCAGCTATTTAAACATGTCGCGCAACATTGGAACATGTGGGAGGAGTCTCATTTCTCCGCCCTCCTCCCCTCAACTCAATACATTTTTCTTTTTGACCTCTTTCACTTCTTTCTGCTTTGCGGTTTTCTTGGCCTGCATCCATTCTCCGACCGTACGGGTAGTGGACTCCAGGTCCTGCTGAGCAAATCACTTCTTCTCCTTAATCTCCCTAAGTGCTTTTTACACTCGCCCCAATGATAAATCACCTCACGCAGCAGCAGCTGGTCCGCCGCGTCCCAACAGGCTGCTGTTCGTTTTAATGACACGCATCCAGCCCCCCCGTCACCAATACCAGCTCTCCTGGCTGCAACGAAGCATAATCCACAAACCTCAGGGGTGCGCTTCTAGCTGGCACAGTCATCTGTTCTATCTGATGAAGGAATCGTAGAAGGTCAAACTATTATTTCCAGACGTTTATAAACACAAGGTTATCATCCGCTATTTTTTTTTTTTTTTTTTTTTGGGAAGGGCCGCACTGGAGTGCCGGGGCTTCCAGGGAAACAAGGACTGCCAGGATGGCCTGGTCCACAGGGAGCCATGGTAGGTGGCGTGTGCTCATCACTGTCGGTTTGTCGTTCACCCATGTGCAACTTCCCGTCTACAATTTCTTTTATCAACCTCAATAAATGCTGATGGAATTTTGATGTGAATCGCACAAGGCACGCTGGTGATGGGAGGAAAAAAATATATATATCTCAAAATTGCTGTCATGTTTGTTTTGAGGGTGAAAAAGGAGACCCGGGGCTCATGGGACTACCAGGATTGAGGGGACCCCCAGGAATGAAGGTGAACACTGCAGTGGTCTTTTCAGAATCGATTTTTCATTGTTACTTTGATTGTTTCTCAATTTCTTATAGGGGATGACTGGTTACAGGGGAGAGAAGGTAGGTTTGTAATTGATATACAAAAATCTCCCCTTTTTTTCAATGATGAAACTAGTAGAGTTTCTTAATTATCTTTATATTAACAATTATTATATCTGACCAATTTTTTTAAATGTGAAAAAGGGGGACAGTGGAAGCCGAGGCATACCGGGATTAAAAGGTGATAAAGTAAGACATTTTTGCTTTGTTTTTGTTTTTTTTTCTTGCACAGACAAATTGTATTTTTATGTCATTTGATGAGGCAATTATTTTTCACATTGGCTCACAATTTAGGGCCCTACTGGTTTGCCGGGGATGCTGGGTCAGAAGGTAAGTAACAAAAAGCAAATAAAGCAGGGGGGTTTCACTCAATATTCACCGAGACCTACCTACTCTTCTGACAGGGAGAACAAGGGCCAAAGGGAGAGCCAGGCGTCCCGGGCAAAAGAGGACCCACTGGGCGACCTGGGAAGAGAGGCAAGCAGGTGAAAATACGAATCGTGATTTGGGAGTTATTTGCACACATACTACACGTACTTTATCCAACATTTGATTCTTGTAGGGGGAAATGGGACAAACTGGAGCTTCGGGACTTGTGGGCAAACCTGGGCCCCCGGGTCCAAACGGCCCCCCCGGTCCACCTGGACCACCGGCCCCCGGTTAGCTGTCACGCATCTGGTAGTTGCACACTTACCACAATGTTTGGCATTCATCCACGGCTGTGCACCTCGCAGGTCTCTATCTAGCTGGGGAAAAGGGTGAGAAGGGTCTTCCGGGCCCACCTGGCCGCTGTGAGTGTGACACTTTCCTTGTAGCGAATAATGCTCCTTCTGGAAGCGACGCACATGAGGAGAGCCCCAATCAAGTCCCCGCCGTAAGACCATATGGGCACAAAAGAGCTCGATTCCTAATTTGAAGAAAATTTCATTGTATCCCATCACCCTTTGTTATTTATGGAGTTATTTTGAATTCAAATGTGTTCAGATATTTGTCGTGAGCAACGAGGAGGAGCTGGGCCGTCTCCATCTGGATCAGGCGATCGCATTCAGGAAGGATCAGAAGGCACTTTATTTTCGAGATGAAGACGGATGGAAGCCCATACAGGTGAGTCATTTTTGGAGTGAATCTGGAATATTTGCTTCACGGTTGCTTTCGTAATCCTCCTGCAGCCCTTCCAGCAGTTTCAGTCAACCGAGAATGTGCCGGACAGAGCCGGCGTGTGCGGGGATGGGAAAGTGCAGCCAGAGGATGGAGAGGAATGTGATGATGGAAACCAAATTGTCACCGATTCCTGTCTGAGTGAGTCGTATGTGTACACATTGCGACATTTACAAAGTACTTTCAGTATCTCTGTGTGAGGATGCTAAGCTGCTTTCAAATCCAAAAAAAGAAGAAAAAAGCATCCTTCATGTTCTTTTCCCAAGCATGCTTTCAATACCTTCTGCCTTCCTCTTCGATTGAATTACCTGCAAAATGCTGATCTGGCGCTGACACCCCCCCCCCCTCCCGTTGGCTCTGTGACATTTTGCTGCCTTATGTTCTGAGTACAGACTGCAAATGGGCCTATTGTGGAGACGGTTATCGACATGAAGGCATGGAGGAGTGCGATGGAAAAGACTTTGGCTATCAGACGTGCAAATCCTATCTTCCTGGGTAAGATCAGAGACGGCGAGGTCAGAGCGGCGCCTCTTATTGTTTGGACGTCAGGTTTAATGTAACTTGATATTGCGCTACTCTCATCAATCTGAAAGAATATCTACAGTACCTAAAAAAATAAATAAATCTGAATTTGAATGCGCTTACCAGTGAGTTGCACTTGCTTAACATCCTCCTCCGTCTCTGCCGCAGATCCTTTGGCCAGCTCAGGTGCACCGAGGCCTGCGTCATCGACTCCACCGTCTGCAAGTACTTCACCTGAACGGAACGCAAGGTGCAAACGTTTGCAGCTCGTCTTCATCATTCAAAGTGGGGGGTCAGGGGGAGTTCCACCTCAGATTTCACTTGAAGTCTCACCTCATGTCCCCGATTATTACTTGATGGACTGAGAGAGCGCCAACAGGAGTCCCTTCTGCTCTGTGCCATGAGATGACGAACGGGAGTCCGCTTTTGGATCGGCTGTGGATCATTTTGTTGGCCTCAGGGATCTGCTTCTCGCTAAACCTGCTACGAAGAGAAACACTTCAATGATTGTATGGAATGACTTGCTGACTGTTATCACGAATATAAGCGGAGCATCTTTTATAACGAGAAAAAAAAATTGTATTGCTACCACGGAATGTAGAATGCTTTAAACATGTACAATATATGAGAAATCCTATTTCGAAGGTGAAATACTGTGCTATTGCATGACAACGTGTTTAAACCTAACTGTAAATAGAGTAGCCAAAATTTGAACCTTTTGATGAAAACGTAAAGAGCAATAGAGTAGCATGCCAAACACTGTCTGACTGGGAAAAAAAAGCGACACATTAACCATTACACACGCTTCATATTCCATACACATATTTATCGAGTCAACTTTGACCTGATGCAAGAAAATCAACGAATGACAGATCTTTTAAAAACGATTATAAGCCTGTGACATTAATAAATGTATCATTAATCCCGTATCAATGTTTCAGATGAAAGGCCAAATGTCTGTTTTTTTTTGTTGCGGTTGTAGATCTTGCACCTGTGTCAAGGTACCGTTTGACCACCTCTGTCCATGACTTCTGATCCACAAATTGAGTGCGTATGATCGTTCCTATGCCGTTTTACTCTTCACTGTTTTGAGACTCCACCAAACTGCAAGTTGGACTTCTTCCGCCTTACATCCAGCATCTTGCCACACTTCCATCGAGGCACGACTTACAAGAGCACAAAAATATCCAACGAGGCGCAAGCTAGACTGCCACCAATTCAGCAATCTGCAAAGACAAGGGAAAGTTCAGGCATCTTCCGGAGGGAGCAGCTTTTTCTACCCAAGCTCCGCCCACAAAAAAAGTCAACTGACAACAAAATCAAACACATACTGTACATATAAATAAACACATTTATGGCATAAGCAGTTTCACAGTTCAAAATACTCCCCATTATGTTTTTCTTCGACCAAAAAAACAAAACAATGGTTCTTCTAAAGTCCGTTCTGGTAAACACAAATCAAATTCGAGCCTCATTGTACAGATTTTGTAGCAACTGCACAAAACGATGGCACTTTTGAATCTTTTCATTTTTGCATTTAATTCGGGTAACAGACAAAGACAATTTTTATTGCTGACAAATACGAAAACTGGTGAGTTTAAAATGACGTTTGGGACTGTCCGTGTGGGCGGAGTTTGCGAAGCGAAACCGGCCAATCAGACGCGCACTTTCTGCAGCGGCGCTGACCGAGCAACGTCACTGCCACGTAGAAGTATCCGCGATCCGCTGGCCTCTCAAACCTGTGTGTATTGACGTTCCATTTCGCGTATTTCCACACCGGCGTTTGGTCTCGTACGCCAAGAGGCAATGCTGCTGCCGCTGTTGAGCTGGTTGTGCTCCTCCCTGGTGGCCGCCGTCAGCGGCGGAGCTCTGCCCGAGGCGGAGGTCAAGATAGAGGTCCTGCACAAACCTTTCCTCTGTCATCGTAAATCCAAGTACGGAGACATGATGCTGGTGCACCATCAAGGCTACTTCGAGAACGGTACCATGTTTCATGACAGGTTGGTAGCAGTAGTAGTACAAGGTGTGTCGTCAAGTGTGTTGGAATTTTGCCGCCTCTGGTACCAAATGAGTGACACTTTTTTTTTCCTGTGTGCGTCTACAGTCGTGGTGATCCTACTGAGGGTGACAAACATGCAATGTGGTTCATATTGGGCATCAGGGAGGTGATCAAAGGCTGGGACCAAGGTCTCCAGAACATGTGTGCAGGAGAGAAAAGAAAGTTGATCGTACCTCCAGCTTTGGCCTTCGGCAAAGAAGGCAAAGGTACAGTCGAGCATCTACCTGTTTTAAGTGTATGTCCTACCTTCTTACTTTGTTTGGCATGTTTTTTTTTATCTTGCATGTAAACCTCTGCTGTTCTAAATGACTCTTTAGGACTTCCATACTGATTGAAGGATTCAGTCAGTTTTTTTTTCTTACCGCGGAGGCATGTGAACGATACTAAGCCGTGTCCCGGTAAGCTCACTCCGCAAGAACAATTGATGATTCACACCCACAAAAATGCAACAAGACTTTCTAATTTTCTTTCTTTAAACTAACCCTTAGCTACTCTTTAGTGGTTATCAAGCTTGTTGTTGTTGTTTTTTCCCAGCTCTTACTCTGATCCTGTCCCGTCCATGCTTTAGGTAAAATCCCCCCTGAAAGCACCGTGACCTTCATCATTGAGTTGCTCGAGATCAGAAACGGCCCGAGGTCGCACGAGTCGTTCCAGGAGATGGACCTCAATGACGACTGGAAGCTTTCCAAGTCAGAGGTGAAGCTATTCAACCCTTTGAAACAAACGCGCAGTTCCTCTCGATCGGATGCATGTCTTCAATGCGCTATGTAGTATACTCAGCACAATAGAGCTTTCCATGTACTAGTCAAAAAATACCAAATATACTTCCCGGAAACCAAGTTAAAAAAAAAACTACTTCATCCCAGTTCAACATTTGTGACCAACATTAAAGTACAACAACTCTCGCCTTGGTGTACCTAATGAAATGTCCGCTGATTTGTGGCCACTGTTTTAATGCCACAACACACCCTCCTCCCCGGTTTTTGTTTTGCAGGTAAAACAATACTTCAAGAAGGAGTTTGAGCGTAACGGCTACCCTCCCAATGACACCCTGCATGAGAATATGGTCGAAGACATTTTTGCCAAGGAGGATGAAAACAAAGATGGCTTCATATCCTCCAAGGAGTTTACTTACAAGTACAAACACGATGAACTTTAAAGACTCTCATCTATGTTCTTGTCATTCATTTGTGGTGCCAGGAACATTCTCGGGTGCGTTTGTTGGATGCCTTGACACTAAACACATTTGTGAACCTGAACAAAGCTCCTTCTACCTTCCGGGAACATGAAGATGAGTTGAACTAACTGGCCCATCGGTGTGAATGTAAGACAGGAGGAAAGCGTGTGATTGGTTGGTTGCGATTGCAATGAGGATAAGTGTTTGAAAAAATATTTGAATGATCGGATGGATTTATGCAACTGTTTTCATTTTGTCGCTTTGTCAAAGAATGAAAGGCGATTCAAAACAAAACAAAACAAAACAGTCAGACTGTTGTTTACATTTTTATTTCCTATCAAGCAAATAACGTATTTGCACTTGCCCCTTTTCGTCAACGTGATCAATAAAGTGACTTGGAAAAGTGTGATTTTCATTACGCGATTGGCCAACAGATGGCGCTGTTGTTACAAGTCTGGTTAGTACATCGGGGAGCGCCAACCTGATCTCAAGGAAAATGTACTCAAGTGCACTTCCGTAGTCACAGTAGAAGTCGAGTCATAGTCCGCAATGAAATATATGCCCACATGATCTATTGGCGTCCGTTAAATTGGACTTGAAATGCTAGCGAAGCCTGCAACAGTATTTCGCTGTTGCTTACCACAACAACAAACCCAATGTATGCTAACTCTGTTGTGCGAACGTTGGATATCATTATCAAAAGAGTTTAATATGCCCGCGGCTTTTGCAGATCATTCTCATTTATTTTGTGTACAGATAAAAAATTGCTCAAAACCGCTTCAAACAAACCACATCCAAAATAGCCACTGGATGAAATTTACGAGAGACTGCGCGTATGTGCTGATGAGGACGAGTCGGGCGGGCCCTCCTCTCACTCTCATTCAAAACATTCCACTCCAGAAAAGGTCAGAGGTCACCGTTATGCCGTAGGAGGCGCAACTAACACGCAAACGATATCCCCGCCGCGGAACCAAAAGCGCCTGGCTCTTGTGTTTATTGTTGAGCGTTTCCTAACCTTTGTATCCAGGAATTGTGTGGGATGAATCTCATCTGAGGTGTGACTTGATCCCATGGGGAGCTGGATTTACTGTTAAGAGAGAGTAGAGAGTGAAAAGAAAACATCACAGATTGAAAACGGGAATGTAATTATAGCGCTCTCTTGTGCTGCGATACCTCTGTTTTCTTTACTGGGGTAGATGCGAGGGAAAGGCTTGAATTCATCTGGAGGAGGAAAATCTTCTTTTGGGTGGAACTGGAATTTGGATTCAAAGTCATCTGGATGGAGTGAAGAAGCAACTGTGCTGTCATTTTCAGATACGAAACACGATGTTTCATCGTACCTTTTGGAAAGATGTGTCTTGTTTGAGATTTGTTGCTGTACTGTATTGCCATGCGGGCGTGTAAGTATTTATGTAAAGTGGATATAAAAAATTTACACCCCCCTTTGTCCAAATGCCGGGTGATTGTGATATAAATCATATCAGCACTTTAGTTTCAGTGTTAGCTTTAGTTACTGGTCAGTCACTCACCCTGACTGTGCAGGTGTCCATTCCTGACAATGGAGGGCGGCGGAGGGGGAGGAATGCGGCCGGACAGCTCAGTGGAGGAGGAACGTGCCGGAGGAGCTGGAGGAGGAGCCAGACGACAAGCACCTGCTCACACGAGGGGAGGCGTCAAGATGACTGTCATCAGAAACGTGATCTTGAACATGAAAAATGCATTTAAATTGGATCTGTTGCTACTCAGTCATGTGACAAGGCCATGTCATCTCCTGTGTATAATCCATCCATTTTCTACCAGTGGTAATTGGTACGATGGTTGCCAATCAATCACGGAGTGCATATCGCATAGGCAAAACATTCACGCTCACATTTCTCTCCAAGCGTCTTTCTGTTGTACCGGTAATGTTTCGCTGAGCATTGCATTGTCACGTGCAAGACAGGAAGTTATTTACAATGTTCCTCCTCATGGTCACAATCATTTATTCCCCATCATGATCATTTCTTGTTAGGATATGGACCCACCTGCACTTCTCGGCACAGCAGGCGGTCGCCTGGTCGGAGCGTTGCACGGGTATGACGGCGGAAGAAAGCGTAAGGCCGGCGAGGGCACGGCAGGAATTCTGGGCGGGGGCGGCGGGAGAGTGGATGGACAGCTCGGGGTGTAAGAGCTTGGGAGAGGGGGAGGTGGCACTGGAGGTGGCGGTCCGAGCGGGCTCGAGTCACGCAGGATGGGGAACCTTGCAGGTTCAAAGTGGACCACAGAGGGCGGTGGTGGGTAGAAGGACCAAGAGGAGCGGTCCCCAGGGAGAGAAGGAGGGTTGTTAGTTGGAGGGGGAGGAGTCAGGGGTTGGGCGTTGGTGGTGTTTTGGTAGTGCTGGATGGGAAGCCAAGTGGGCTTTGTGACCTGAGATGGAGGGGGTGGGAAGGGAGGTAGAGGGGGAGGCTTGTTGGGGGGCCGGTCCTGGAAGGCTTCCGGCGGAGGTGGAGGAGGAGGAGCAGAGGGCGGGGCAGGTGGTGTGGGCAGAGGAGGAGCGGCCACGGGGAGAGGAGCAAGATGCTTGCTGGCGCGAGTCGGCGAGGGTGGGGCGGAGGAGGAGGCGAGCGGACGGGGGCCGATCGAGTCCGCCAAAGTGGGCGTGTTCCACAGCGGCTTGAGGGAGGCCGATGAGCTCGAGCGGGACACTAGAACACAGACACACACAAAAATTGTCTTTGTCGTAGAAAAATTAATCCTCGACTCCATGTGTAGACAGTGGCACCTTGACTTTCAAGCGCACCAAGGTTACAGGTTTCACTCTGCCCGCGGGGACCCCTCGAGGTAACTTGAGCAGAGTATTTTTGCTCTGAGATGAAACAGTGCGCCACTGACGTTCAACTAATATGCCGTTTGAATTTGGCGTTGCAAAGTACTTTCGATTTCTCCAACAAGGATCAAGAAAGTAAAACTACCTCTAATCCGTGTCAGGGTGCTCCTGTAATTTTACCAACCTGGCATCTTGCCTGCCGAGTCCCGTTGCCCTATCGGCCTTAGGGTGGGAAACCCCCCTGCAAACAGCCCACCTAAAGATGGCCCCATGGGGGCCGCACCTCCACGTGGACCCTGAGCGGCACCAACATTGCCGGACACATCTCCACTTGGAGCCTTGGGCTCTGGGGAGGAGGAACATACAACGCAATACACATTTTAGGATGACAAACAACATTTGATCTCAGGCAAGCTAGTTCAAGAACCAATTTCATTCATATAGTCTACAACTTCATGCAACGCCAGCCTGCTTGAATGTGTAGATAGTAATTTCCTATTACGTCTGCATCCTTATCTCCAACCTCATGACATGCCTTCCCAAAGTACACACATGAGTCCGTAGATGCGCGTGCAAATATAGCCAAAGAAATACACGGGGACGTCTTGAGCCGCACAACTAAAAGCCTCGAGAACCTAGGTGAAGCCATTTCCATTGTTCAAAATGCAAGACTGGCTTCTTTGCAGTGGTACAAGGTGCGTAAGGTTGGTTTGCTTACTGTCCACAACAGGGGCACTGCGGTCATTGACCTGCGTGACTTTCTTGAGTCGGGCTCCCTTCTGGATGTCAGCTAGCAGAGCGCTCCTGCCGCCTCCTCCGCCAGACTGGACCTTAGGCGACTCGACTGGAAACTGTGACAGGGACAAATAAATATTACACACATTTTTTAGCAAAGTGTAATGCGGTCTCGCATAATAATACACGACAATGGGTGTAGATAGGAAAACCTTTTGACCATAGAAATGACCTATGACTCAGTTACCACGTGGACACTGTGCACCTGCTTGGGAAACTGAGCCGTCATCAATAATGCAAACGACATCCAGGGGGTTAAACCAAGCGAAAGGGACAAACAGGTAAACTCCATAAGTCTTAAGATATATTTTCTTACCAGTGGAGGTGCAGTGCTTGGTGGTGGCGGGGGAGGTGGTGGTGGTGGTGGAGGTGGCGGCGGTAGCGGCATCTCAGCTATACCTGCTGAAGACAACGCAGTTAAAAAAAAAATGCCACCAGAAGCTGCTACTGTGCAAACAAAACACTTAGGGTGACCTCTCGCCCGATTCTCTGAAAAGGAAGCTCTTTCAGTTGAGCGCTGCGCAAAACAGGAAACAGAAAGCTCTCCATCCTCTGTGGAGAAGTCCAACACCCCCCCCCTCCTCTTCGTCCCGTCTTCCCACAATGCCCCATGCCTTGAGTTGGGAAAGCGAACAATAGTGCATGTTGTGTGAGAGGTAAGAGACTCCCCTTCAACGCCAGAAAGGCATTCGCTGACATTTTGTGCTGTCGTGGATAAGAAACCCATTGAGGATACGCCACAGGAAAATTACATGACACGCATGCATGTTTTCCAGAACTACTAAGTAGGAAAAATGCGATTTTTAATGGATATTTATATATATTTTTTTACATCGCAATTCCAAAGATGCTCTTTTCCTGATTCGCTAACAATGGCTACCTTGACTTATCCATCAGGAATTTGAAGCTTCTCTGGTCATTTAATAAACAACAATAAAGCTGCTTATGCCTCGATTTACTGTCTTGCTTAAACGCTATGCTACAAAAATAATGGGACACCCCACTGTTTGTTGAATCTCATTATTTTAGCTTATCGAGACATTTTGACAATGTGGACTTGTAAATGTTGATCTCAACACCCCTCCGGGATGAACAAGAACAGAGATTCTGAGCCAGGCACTCACTAGGCAACTGGCAGGCCGTTCCTCCGTGACTATTTCTATCGTCAAAAGTGTGCCAGCCATCTCCATGACACTGCCAGTGAGGACTTTTAAACAAGGGCAAGCTGACTGGCTGGCTTTCCATTTTGTTGAAATAGGTGCAAGACACCACTTGCCACAGCTGTTGTTTTCAGTTTGGAGAACATTTTCAGTAGTTCCTCCTATAGAAAAAAAAGACTTCCTGGGGATCATCATATAACGCACCTAACAAAAACATGTTAAATGTACACTTTTTAAAAAACATTTAAGGAGCACAAGGAATAGCCACGTTGAACAGCGAAACAGTGTGTTGGAAACAACGAACTTGGGGCCTACCTTCCCAGAGTCAGAAGTCCACCTGCTAGCTTTCAGTGTCCTCGGCTTGTAGACGCGCAGCAAACTGACCTCATAGCTTTATTTTTAACCAGACCGGTCGGCTGCCTGTCACTAACCAAAACTAACTGCAAAAGAAAAACTTCAAAAAAGTTGCGAAAGGGTTTCCTTTTCTTTTTGTTGTTGTTCAAGATGCAGCCCTGTGCACATGAACAGTGGTCTCTTGATTGCTACAGCTGTTCTCCCACACTGTGTACCGTGCAGAAGTCTAACGGCGTAATACAAATGCAGAAGGGGGCAGGACAACACCCTACTGGGAAGAAACACTGGGAGGGGGAAAAACGACTCGACCACGTTTCTAAAACGTTAGATTTTACATTGGTAAAAAAAAATTAAAACAAATCTATCTTGCCTCAACTGACACCCCCCTATTACATATACAGTGGTCGAACGCGAAGTTATTACCCTTGTATCAATGGCAACAGGTAGATACTCAGGTTATTTGTACATTCTGCCATCTAGTGGATTAGCATTTAAAGTACTGGAATTATTCTGCCTGGTAGGGTACGTCGCTGGCATAGATGGACGAACAACGACATTGTAAAAACGGAACGGCACAGCCGATGACCTGGTGTGGTTGCCAACCACCACATAAACGATATTGCAAAAATAATAATCAGAATCCTAATCACAATCACGAATGACAAAGTATGTCAATATACACATTGAGAAAGTGTACACAAATCCGTGTTAAATTCCTTTGTACAAGACCGGCACTAATGTGCTGGATGTCACTTTGCTATGCAAATGTAAGTGCTCCACAAAACTGGTATATAATATTTTTTTAGCATGGTATCCACAATGTGGCTCAGGCAGTTAATTACCGTGACATATGAAATTGTAATACAGTATTGCACATCTGCGTTCGTTTTGGCTCAGTGAAATACTGTACCATCGACTGGCAGGTGAATCAACTGAAGCTCGTCTGCAGCACCCCCTGCAGTTGAAACGATGACACGACAGCTGCCCGTTCAATAAATGCGTGGATTCTATCATGTTCCAATGCCTACAGAAAAACGCAGCCACAAGCCAGTGATATTACATTTGCACAAAATTATTATTTTACTATATTAAAAAGGGCGAATGGGTCGTTTGGTTGTCGGAAAAGCATTAACGTGGCGGCATGTGACACAGGAATGCAGTGACACAAGCGTGCTCCTCCCTCGCGCTGGAAAACAATAACACATAAGGCCTCAGTTTGACACACATTGTAACGTCGTCGTCGATTTTGTTGCATCATTTCAAGGCAACTCATTTACACTCTCTGACAATGTATAGTTTACATACCAGACTTCCATGACGGTACAGTAGATTCTCTGGCAACCAGTCCAGGTTGTAGTCGTCCAAATTCAGCAGCTCCTCGGCAACTCTCAACAGGATAAACAGGATGTAAAACGAATGAATCCATGCGATGTTGAGGATTCACAAAGCACGTACACGTTGAATGGTAGCAACAGTTTGATTTATTGCACGTGTTACCTTCATTTCAATATTCACAGGTGATTTAAATACAGCGTACCATAAAAACAAATCTAACGTCGGGGGTGCGGGGTCGCATCTTTGCCTATCCCATCCTTTCGGCACATAACATCACCGTTTCTCTTCATTTGTCCGCGCCTCTGTTCAAAAATCTGAAAACTTATCCTTCATTAAAAAAAAAAATGTTACATCAATTTACTTGCACTCCTACCAAATCATTGACAATTTCACAAACATCCCTCAAGGCCTTCCAACGGTTTCATGAAAGCACGTTCGCAGAAGGCACATCCTTCATTTACATATATTAAATGTCATTATCACGCAGGCATGTAAAGGGCAATATGTTACATAAAGAAGAGGACACCACACAATCTCACTCGATGGGCTCAGTATCAAAAAGAATATACACCCATCTTTGCTGTGACCCTTCAAGTCCTCTCTGCTCCTCGTCACCTTCCTCATCACCATCACAACCAACCCACAGAATCGTCTGCACACCTCGAGGGAAGGAAGCCTTTTCCTTCGCGTCTTTGTGAAGTCAACTTTGTACCTTCCGTCGCCTCTTCTCTGCTATCGATCACCGAACGTCGTCTGCCGCCGGCGCCACGTTTTCACTGTCTTTATCCTCCACGGCAAGGCCCGTGCGAACCCGCCTCTTCAGTTTAAACCGGCCTGAGCGGGACACGTTCATGTTTCGGCGGCAAGTCTGCTCGTTGAACAGGGATTCGATGTGGGAGTCATCGTAGGTCTCGTCGCTGAAGAGGCAGGAGCCGTTGGTGGGCTCTTGTTGGGGCAGAGACTGCTCAGTGGTGCTCTTGGTCTCTTTGGACTTCTCTTGGGCAAAAGGGTCAAAGTCTGGTCCGTACGAATAGGGGGAACTCGGGTCCTTGGCGGACCCTGGCTTCTTCTTTGGCAGGAAGGCCCTCCACCATTTTGCCCTCTCTGTCATCTTTGCCTGCAGGAGGAAGACCGAGCAAAGGAGACATTACTGTATCATTTACTCTTTTCTATTTATATTTTCTCAGTCAGACAATAATGATGTACTAAAAATAAGATATCTGTGTTCTTTTTTATATATATAATGACAGACGGAACAATTAAATGCTCTTCCACGAAATTCCAGTTAACCCGTGTTTCCGCTTATTGTGTAATATTTGTTTCATGGTCTGCAATTATTATTTTTTTAAACGATGTGCCGTGGTTGGCAAAACACAGATTTAGCTACGCAACACATCCAGGTGAGTCCATTATGACTCAAATCAAATTCTTGGTTTGAAAGGTGGAAATCTGACTCATAAAGAACCCAGCTAGGATTTCATTGACAATTTCTGTCCCGTTGCGGGACTTCCCACCCTCCCTAATCTTGTTAAAGCCTCCTTTCGTAAAACTGGTTTCATGGGTTGCGAGTAAAGAACAAACACAAACTGAGATTCAAAACATGGAATTCCACGCAAACCAAAGCGCTTACCTGAGGGAAAAGCCGGAGTTGGCGACACTTGTGATGATCCAAATCAGGATGAAATGCTCAATACTGATCTAATTTAAAGGGACTGGCTTGCCTTCAAATAAGTGTGACGGCAATTCTCCGAATATGAAACTGGACGGATTTCACACTGGAGTAGACCGCCCTGGTCTCCGGTCTGATCTCACAGGCGAAGACGTCGTACCCCCCACTTCACTCTAATCCAGTGAAGTCTGGACCCTTCCTGAATGATTCTTCAGAAACGTTGGCATGAAATGACACATAAGCGGTGTCGCTTTCTGCCGACTGAACCAGCAGGTTTCCGTCCCCGAAACTCCAACGTTGTTGCACCTGTACTCACTCCCGATTGGCTGACCGCGACAAAGTAGTCACGTGAGCCCCACCCAGGTTAAACTGCTGTGTCGTGTGGGCGGCGTTTGTCGTTGCCAGGAAACACAACCGATGGGAGGAAATCTCTCCACTGACTGATTTATAAAAAACAAAAACGAATCCTTTGTATTGTACTTACGTGACCCAACCCATCATTGACTGAGTTTTTTTTTTTGCCACATCGTCCCTGTAATGTGGTTGAGAAGAATTAATTGGCATAGTGACATTTAATATCACAAGAGATTATTAAGGTCAGAAGTGGCAAATACATAATTAAATAAAAGTACAGACTCTAAAGTCAAAGTAAAAATGTTTTTTTTGGTCAACAGCACGGTTCTGAGAAGTTGGCTGTATGCAACCCCCAAAAAAACTAATCCTTATGTCCTGCTCATACTGAAAAATGAAACATCTCATTATGCTGCATGTTGTTGTTACATTCAAATGGGACCAACGTTGACTAAAAGGCAAAGGAAAATTAAACCTCTTCGACTGTTAGCAGCATGATGACATCAGAAACATCTAATTGGATGCTGAGGAAGTACCATATATGCATATCATCCGATTCCAGAAAGCTAGAAAAAAAATTAAAAAATAAAGCAAAGAGGAGCAACATGGCAGGCCGTGTGCACATCACACAGGAGTTCGGAGGAATCAGGAAATGTCATCTTTTCTTTTTTGAATCAGACATAAATTATAGACATTGCTCTCGGGGGTCTACTGCAAACAAATGTGAGTGACTCGATGTGAGGTGAGGGGACAAACCAAAAGTCACAAAAAGAATCCATTCCTCCAATTTTTTTTATTTAAACAACGAGGTGTAGATTGAACTGGTCACCAGCCAGTTGCAGGGGTATTATTTATTTATTATAATTGATTATTCTAAATTATTATTAAGATATTTAAAATTTATTTGACATCTGGATTTTGGCCTTTTTTCCTGGCGCTTCTCTTTCCTACTACTTCTCTCCTCTCCTGCTCAGAGGCTAAAGATCGAAGTGTTGTTAAGGAGGATCTGGCATTGACTAATTGGGACAGGTTTAAACCGGCGCCGCTTGATTTCATTGAATGGACTCCAATACGATTTTAACTGACATTAATCGACATGATATCATATGATTCATGTTGCTTACTCAGCATTCTCTGCAGCTTTCATGGAGTTTTTTTGATAACTGTGGGCCTGTGAATCCCTTTTTGTGATGTCTCAATAAACCCGTTTTAATTTACTTCTGTTTTCCATCCGGCCATTTAATCCTGCGTTTGTCCTCATGCAACCTTTGAAACCAAATACCGACTGACAAGAATCTTGAACCAGCAAACCACATCTGCGACTTCAACTAATGGTTTGAGCCTCAATGTCTGTATTTTTTTTTTAACCTACATGTTTACTTGGGCTTATTGTCTGTGTACGGACTTGTACATGCATATAGAACATTCTAATGAACCATAATGCACAGTTCTCTTCTGCTCGTGCCTTAAGGGCGAGGACACTAATGAGCCGTCTTGATCCGTGTGCCACACGTGCGTACGAGCCAAGTCAGTGACTGTCAAAACGATACACCTGAAAATGACTTTTTGCCATTGTGGCAGAATCGAACAACAGGTTGAACCGAGGCGTGCGAGCCATGGGAACGAGAGCAGAAGGCAGCCAGTTGGACTGGTAGGGTCAGCTTGCAAAATACTCAAAGGAGGTGAGCAGTTACTGTGGCTAGGAACTGTTGTGATTTACGGGCGGTGCTGCTTTTGTCAGTTAACACGGACAACATCGGCCCATTAGAGGAAATTTTCCCCACTCAGGAACAACTACAGTGGACCAACGCATTATAGAAAAAAAAAGAAGGAAAAACTCTTTACATACTCTCTGTACATTTGGGCGCAGCAGAGCGGCCTCTCAGTGTCAATGTGTGCTCTTGTTTGTTTAGGCAGTTTTCATTGTGCATTTCTGGAGCTTTTAACTATGGATACAGAACTGAATTCTTTCGCTTGTATCTCGAAATATGATCTAATATTATTGTGAAACTTCGTTTTGGCATTAACCATGACTTTACTTGGGTACACCTTGTTCAGACAAATAATATCCACACCCAGGTTCATTAGGGTGCTTAAATTTGTGTCGGTAAGTAAACGATCACTTAGCGAGCGTCCACACCCGACACATAGCCACCGCATGATGAGGGCATGACTTTCAAGTTTTAGATACAAATGCTTCTCCTTTTTTTCTTTAAGCGCAGTCATTTTCACTTGAAATGTGCCATTCTGTTTAACTGACTTTGATCATCTGTTATATTCATGCATCACCACAATTTACTTACTCTGGAAAAATAAAAAAATCTCAAGAGTTACAGAATAAAGACAGAATGCACAATTAGTCAATGCATTGAAAACTAGCTGAAAATAAGCGTAACAGTAATGTTAACATTCAATGATATATCCTTAAATTGAATTCATTTTGACTTCAGCAGTTCTGGTCGTTGTCCATACTGTAGAGAAGGCCAGATTGGTTTACGCCAAATTTTAATTACATTTATTATAATGATTAGAATCCCTCTAGGGGGATATTTTACACACTGCTGTATTGTATATTTTTGGGGTTGCACATCACACAGAACCAGATCACACATGCAAAGAGAGATGCCAGAGTGGAAGGGGTGCTCAATGCAAACAGTGCCGCATCTCTTGAGCTGAGGGAGATAGTGGATGCCTTGCTCATTTGCCATTTTTACATTTGTCTGCAGGTAGGACTTGAACTGTCATTACCATCAGGTTCCTAAGCCCAAAGTCCTTCCAAATGAATGAGCTACAGTACTCCCACCATACAGTAAAGGGATGTTTACAATGGGAAATATTTGCCAAAGGTGATAAAGCTTTACGTACAGCAGGGGGCGACAAACGTCAAGGTGACGCAAGGTAGTCGAAAATAGCACGAAGAAGAAATTACAGCCGTCATGTAATGTTAACATGACCAAGGTTGTCAACAAATTGTAGGAGCCACACATAAACATCTTGTGACAAAAACAGCCATATCCTGATGGTAAGACGAACTTTCCGACTCTTCATTATCATCGCGATAGTTTTGAGACTTAACCTAGATGCTTTCGTTAGCTAACGAGCAATAACGGCCTGAATGAGAAACTCACAATGTGGGACGATTAAAAAAAAAAACAGTCACAAATAGATCACCTGACGCCCTGTTGGGTCGACTGTTCAGTTTATGTTTGTCTATATTAAAAAGATGTACATACTGTTTCATTAAGAGAGTATATTTTGTTCAAAAGCCACTACACGTCGTTGTTCGACAACTCACGCGAGATGTTCCTCTTGACTGCGCTTTGATATCTTCACAGGTAGAGATGAGCGTTCACTGCGTCGTGACGTCCGCTGGCCGGAGCTTCTCTTCATCGTATCCCGCCGCAGGCCTCCTCCGCCGTCTTCTACCTGCCCCCTGCTCCATCACACGGTGAGTCCACTTGATTATAGTACTTTTATTCTCAGTTTTAGTGTTATTTACCCAGACGGTCACTTCCGCACTTACTTTCCAAATTGCTAAATGTCAATATTTACAAACCTGTATTGAGGGGAAAAAAACCGAACATATTTTAAATTATGAAAGTATCACAGCACACCACCACACAAAAAAGGTCACAAAAAGTATATCCGGTATACACTGAAATACTGTCTCAATTTATGCTCTAGCTTTGTCCAACACAAAGCTAATATACTGTACTGGCACAACTTGAAAAACAGTGCTTACCCCGTGACATCATTCAGTAGAAAAAGTATTAGTTTTGTGAAACTTATATCTTGTCATAGCTCAAAGTCCCTTTTTATTTTCAAATTAGTGATCTATGATTCTGTCTTGAAGACGTAACTACCGACTGGATTATTATTATTTTTTTTAGAAGGAACATGTCCTCCAAAAGACAAATGGACCATCTTGAGAGGACGGCAACCAACCAAAGACAAAGCGTAAGATGCTATAATTGGCCTATGGATGAAATGTAACTTGCAGATGAAATGCTTCATCCCTGAACCCTACACGCAGGCTGTTTATCCTGCTCAAGTATGCGGCATCATGAAGGAGTCTGAGTCTGTAAAACGTCTCAGGTTAACAGCTCATCCGGACTTCAACTTCAAGGCGGGACAGTGGTGAGTAGAGATCAGCCCCCAAAAAAAAAAAACCCTGCAGTGTTTATTTTAATCGTATTTAGTGTCGTTCACAAATAGTAACCAACTTTGGGGGCCAGGAGTAATTACAGTATTGCTTCCTACTGATTTATTTCACAAGGTCTGCAGTGCTTTTATACAACAGGTGGGGGCAGTGTTTCATTCACCATGGCACACAAGGTTGCTGGTTACGTCCCCCCAAGGAAAGGTGAACTCAAGCCAGCATGTTTTAAAAATTAATAAAATCAATGTTTATAGAGGAGCCCTTCAGCCCCATGTACAAAGCATAACTTAAAAAGGAAGATTCACATTATTTAATGCTACGAGATAAATTTGTTGAGGTAATTGTCGTATTTTATTAGTGATGACCAAATGTGTGCCTTCCGTGCTACAGCCGTATCGACTGATGCCTTCATGTGGCTCGGATAAGAATAAGAGAAAATTACCAATTTCTGAATAAACAAGTTCTGGCTTCACGGGGGTGCGCGTCTGTCAGTCAGCTCTGCCAATGGTAATGAGCAGAACGCATACACCAACGAGCGCATACTCTAGGTGGGCGGCGGCGAGATCGAAAAACCCAGCAGCCAGTTCCCCCTGCAGCGCTTGATAATGAATGTAAATACATGGAAAGCTTCGGGTTTGTGAGGAAAAAAAAAAAGGAGCTGTTAAGTTGTTCGTCTCCAGGTGGTAGAAGAAGCCGAGGAGGTGGTGGGCGGAACGTACATGTTCTTTTCACAGCAGATCCATATTCATGACGCAAGAAAGAGTTGGAGTTAAACAGACGGTCATTGTTTACCTGCCGCTATTGTGTTCCCTTATGGGTCACGTGTTGAAGGACGCCGTGTCACCACTGTTTTAAGACCGGCACGCTACATTTTTTTGTTTGGCCGCTTCTCCTTTCTAGAACTGTCATCCTTGCTGAGGTCAAAGGTCAATATCTCCACACACAATCCCACTTTGACCCTCAGCTCAGCATGTTTCTACCCTCCAGTCGAGCTTTGTGTAGCCAATCGAACAGTCAGGCTTTCTCTTGTTCTCCTATTGTGGCGTGGCGGCGAGGGAAGGACGAGCGGGAAGCTTACCAAGCTGTAACGAAAATCAAAGTCATTAATCCGGCTTTGTTGTGCAGGGTGGACTTCTTCATCCCGGGAGTGGACAAGGTGGGAGGTTTCTCCATGTGCTCCAGCCCGGGTCTGCTGCAGAGGGAGGGCGTCGTGGAGCTGGCCGTCAAATTTGCCAATCATCCGCCAGCGCACTGGGTTCACACGGCGGTGAGTGGGCTGACAAGAGTTTCTCAGCTTTGATATAAGACAGTCATGAAACAAAGAAAACAAAACTGACACAAACTATTATCTCACCTTAATAAAACTGAGATTATGAAAATAGAGTGTCCGTTAGTGAATTTCCAGAAAATCCGAATGGCCTCCATGCCCTCACACTCGGCAAAGGGCAACTGCTATTGCGACATGCAATTACCTAGCTAGCTAGCTCTGCCCACACCATACCCCGAAAATACATCTTGCCACCAACAACTCCGCTAGCAGGGCCACTTTAGAGCGCCTTGTTGTTGGCTGTGACTGCATACACACCACAGGAACAAAGACACAAGAGCGAGAGAGTGACGGTGAGGATGACTAAATGGTGGTGCGAGACGTGTTTGGAGAGACTGTGGCATCCTTTGATCCCGTTTGTTGCTTCAAACCGTTTTCTTTCCTATGAGCTGTAATAGTGCAGCAACTGCACTATCAGTTTCTGGCGAGTGGATGTTTTTTTTTGTGTGTGTGTATGTGTTTGTGCTCAGGATCAGATGTTTACCAAAGTATATTTACTGCTTATTTAACATCAAAAGACTTCCTCTGTGTAACCTGCCAAGCTGTCATCACAGCTTGTGGAGCTGCAGGTTTGGTGTGCGTGCGCACACGCTACCTGGTATAGATCTGTGGCTCGCTCTGATCTAAGCCTCAGTGTGTTTTTTTGTTGTCATATCGCGGGCAAAAAGGTCAGCGCAGGAGTTAAGCACTCGTCTGTCTTTTTGTTTTGTGCCTATAACAGCAGTGTCAGACTTGTTTTCATCACGGGCCACTTCATAGTTGCGGTTGCCCTTAGGGGGCCGATGAGAACTGTGAAACCGCAAATATATACTAGTAATCGTAGATAGGAGAAAGTGTCTGCCCAAAATGAGAAAAAAAGTATTTAGAAGTGAGGCGGCAATAACTCTCGACTGTTCCCTCCCACAGTGCACATTGGGCTCTCAGGTGGCAATGCGCGTCGGCGGCGACTTCTACTTTGACCCCTCACCTTCGGACCCTGCCGTCGATCTGCTGCTGATCGCCGGGGGCGTGGGCATCAACCCCTTGTACTCCATTTTGTCGCACGCGGCCGATTTGCTGGAGGTCAACCGAGCATCTGGCGGGCGAGGCTACAACATCCGCTCTGTCCACCTTCGCTACAGCGCCAAGACCACGGAGGAGCTGCTCTTTAAGGTGTGGTCCCGTCAGATCCTGGAAAGCTTATAGTCATACAAAACGTTTTTTTTTGGGGGGGGGGGGGGTGTTGATGTGTGCGTACTAACAAGTGAACTTGTTTCTTACCTTCTGCTTCCCAAGAATCTGATCCTGCGGGCGTGCAGGGAGTTTCCAGACAAGTTAACATGTCAATTCCATGTCACCCAGCAGAGCACAGATATTGCTGAACCGAATCTTCAGCCTTTTGTCAATCGTAAGTAATATACAGGAATTAAAAGCGAACCCTTGACATGTCCCACAGTATTAAGAGTTAAACCGTAAATATACAAAGGCTACAAATAGAGTTCGAGTTTTGGGGGGGGTTTCAGCAAGGAACTAAGGATAGGTTAAAAAAAAATGCAGAGTGAACCATAAGGGGTTCATACTGTCCACAAGCCTATCTACCGGTACTTTTTTTTTTCTTCAACACATCAAAAGTAACTTATTACTGTACAAGCATAGTTGTCTCATTACTCTTCATGAAGCAGGTTCAGCCTGATACGACGTTTACAAAATAACTGATCTGCAGTCGGCCGTTTCTCATCACTCCGTTTCTCATTAGGGATGGACATATGACTACATTTGTTATACTCGCATTGTATGAGAAAATGGCCGCTTTCATGTGATGGATATAGAACGTGAGGAATACACAATGTTCTTTATTTCTTGGAACAAACAAGGCAAATGCGTAGGGGGAAAAAAAAGAACAGAAATCTTGTTTTCAAATGGGCAATGTTCTGCTATGATTATAATCCTGACCTACACGCAACCCACGTTAAAGGGGCGGGGGACAAGTTATTGAAAATACTGTATATGCTTGAATCAGACATTCTGACAAAGAATGCCGGTCTCTTCATAAACGATGGACTTTTGTTCCCAGGTCGGAGAATCGCAGAAGAAGAGCTGCGGACACACGTGGACCCCAAAAGGACTTTGTGTTACTTATGTGGACCTCCGCCCATGATTGAGGCGATTTCCCAAACCCTCGTGAACCTTGGCCTACCGCAAGACAGAATTCTCTTTGAGAAGTGGTGGTAGCTGCACCTTCCTTCTCCCTGAACGCCACAGTGTTGTTTTCTGGGATCCTTTTTATTTTTGAGCTTCTTGATACATTTGCGTGGTGAGAGTTTAAAAAACGACAGAATTACTCCAGTGATGTGGAACTTTTTTTTTAAACTATATTTTGCAGTAACAGTTTACGTGTAGTCTGACATATAAACAGTTTCATTTATATCCCTATTGTGTGGTTGAGTGCTCATCTACAATTTACACCACTGAGTACGGTACATAAATCGTTGCCTGCCACATGTTGGCCGATTGTCTGTGTTTTGATTTGGCATCAGGTTACACACCAGCAACATTACATGGCTCGGTGAGAAACCCACAGCGTAATTGTAATGGAGATTCCAGGTGGCCCCCGATTGGTCCGCATCCTGAAACCCCCCGCGGAGATCGTCGCGAGCTTCTCGTGGGCGTCTCAGCGGGGCTGCCGTTGTCGCTTGAATTGAGTTGTTCCACGAGGGAAATGCTCTACGCTGTAATGTGATGACTGAATGAAATAAATGACAGCGAAGCTGCGTGAAACACTTAATTCACTTCCGCTTTTATGTAAATACATGTTGAACACAACACACGTGGTGAAGAAAATAAGAAATAAATAACAGTGTACACAATTCCTATTTTACAGAGTCCATTTACCCAAATACACGCAACTGCCATGATAACAACAGGTACACTTGCACATTTGAGTGAGAGCCATTGCAAGAGCTATTTTTTTTTTTCTGGATCCAGCTCTTATTTAAATTCCAGAAGTCTACTGAAAGCAGCTGGTCTAGTAAATATAGACGTCTCTTTAAGCTATGATACCGAAATATTTATATCAATGGCCACATCTGATTTATCGGCCGCTGAAATAAAAAGTTCAGATGGAAAATAACATTTCGAGAAATAACTGTTCTCTGAACAGCTTTGGCACCTCCTGGTAACCGAAAGATTACACTGTGCTTGCAAAAATGTCAAATTCTTAAAACCTAATAAAAAGCCGTGAGAAGAATTCTCTACGTTGGGATGGATGAGAGTTCCCTCAAAACGCTTCACACGAGTTGATCACAATACAAGGTAAAGTATTTTGTCTCTCACTTTGGGTCACGTGACCTCAAGTGTAGCAGTATATAAAGTAGACTCCTTTACATCCAACAATCCTCGCAGCGACATATCCGTGTGGAACAGTCTCAAATAGAAGTTAAGTCGCAAACTAGGCAACAGAACGGACGAAAAAAGCTTGGCTATGTTGACCTCGTACTTAAAAGCACATCAATAAGCAACAGTGACCCCGAAAAAGCAGCCAAGTACACAACACCAATTCAGATTTATGGAATGTTTTTGTCTGATTATTACTACAGCTAGATAAATAATTGATGTCCTAAGTGCTGCTCCAGATGATGTTCTACGTACCACAGTTGTGGGCTATTGGATGCTAATATTTTTGTACAGTTTTCATGGTTTCTGTAGTTATGGTGGTATTTTTTTGAGGGTGAGGGGGTCAATTGGAATCACTTTTGGGCTGCCCGTTTGTGGCAAATACATCAACAGACACCGGAAAAGAGTTGATGTTTGATCAGCTCGTCTGACTTTACCTCCTCTTTCACTCCTCCGCCGTCCCTGTGACACACGTCTGTCCACCTCACCGACTTTTCCCGCCTGGATGTTAGAATACTGTCAATATCCGTCTCCTCTTCCTCAGCTTCAACAGACGCCAGGCTGCCCGAGAGGATGGAGAGGTCCTTTTGATGTGCGTCCTCCTCGCGCCATCCTTCCGTCCTTCCTCCGGCCCAGCTCCTCCCGAGCTCGACATCGTCCTCTTTTATGTGTCTCAACTTGCCCATCTCTGTCTCCGAGACCAGGGACCTGTCCTCGCCCTCCTCAAGCATCTCTCCACATGAGTGTTTTTTTGTCTTGTGGCGACCTCGGAGGGTGAGCATCTGAAATAAAATACAGGCGTTTGACAGATTTCAGCTCTGTGCCTCATCTTTTTTTTTTGTTCTCCTGTTCCCTGTAGACACCTGACAAAATGCAACAAAGCCCCTCGCTGATGATTCTTTCTGAGTACTGCGAGGCAATTTGCCTATTATTAGACTCTGTTTAATTGTATATTCCATATTTAGTAACAAGATTCGATAAAGGCGTCGAGCCACACTTAGGAGTGACAGATTTGTGGTAATGATGGAGCATGCCGCCAACCTTGAAGTCTTTTCTCTTGCGTTGCAAAACAGGTCTCTGAAGGAAGAGGATTTGCTTAGTCGACAAACTCCCATCACTGCAGACACAGATGGGGGGGGGGGGTTATTCCTTCAAGCTAGAATGTGAGGATGCATTCAAAATTATTTCTTTTGTTCAATGCGTTTTGAAACACGACAGGTTACAAGGCGATGAGATCAGCCGAGGCGCTTCCGGCTGACAGATTGAAAAAGTGGTTTCATGTTAAGACATCCAGCATATGATCTGGGTTTGTTTGATCTCGCACCACCTGTATTGCGATTTGTTAGGTAGGTCTGTCAGCCCCAATCCTTATAAAGACTGAGGCAAAACACTGCACAATGAAATATTGTAGTCCTCATTAGGAATGTAAAAATGAGGCGTATAGTTTTAGTTCGCTGCTGTACCATTTTTAAAAATAGAAATCCGACAAAAGTTTGGCACAGGTTATTGTACATACAGACGCTCCCCGAGTTACGAACATCCGAGTTACGAACAAACGGTACACACGAACATTTTCACGGGTCTGTCGAAAAAAAAAAAGTTTGATTTTGTATTGCGCGCCTTTTTCCGAGTGCCGAACGGGGCGGGGGCGGAGGCGACGGCGGCGGCCGCGGGAAGAGGCGTGTGGGGCGGGCGTGTGACGGTGGAACCGGCGGGGAGGCGTACGGCGTGCCGGTCGACGACCGGTCGTCTACTCTCCCCCGCTGAAGCCGCTGCTAGTTTACCGGGCAGCTAACCCTCGAGCCCTAAAGAACGTGACGAAAAGCTCTCTCCCCGTTATATGGATGTCAATATAAGCCTTAAACATACATTCTAGACAAAATATAGCACTGAAGCAACTTACGAACGAATTCACCTTATGAACAATCGTCCGGAACGTAACTCATTCGTAACCTGGGGAGCGTCTGTACTCATGGCGGGAAGTGAATGGCTGCTCCTAGCATATCAATCCAGAAGAAATTGGCTGACGATTTTTAAACACTAAAAACAATAATAAACCCCACATGTGCAGTCTATCAACATGGGAATGCAAAAACAAGTCTGACACACAAACTGTCTCAGACATTCTTTTTTCCCACTGAGTCTAAGGTCCGTTTACCAAGGACGGTTTTAGGCCGCATCCAATAATATTGCAACGTCCTTTGAAAACAAAACAACAAATTATGCTCTTCTTCGGAAAGACAGTGCAGCACTTCTGGAAACAGCAGTTGTCTTGTTTTAGGCCTTTTGAGGTTTTGGCTCTCTGCCTTTTACTTTGGCTATTTATGTTCTGTTGTTTTTTTTTTTTTTAGCCTAATGGTGACCTCATCATTTCAGTTGACACGAAATAGCTTGTACAGTCGATTAGTGAAGCAGCATCTGTACCTGTTGGTCTTGACGATGGGTGTGGGTAAGACACACATGAGCCTCCATCCATAGGGAGCAAGGGACTGCAGCAGCGGGACGTAGTCCGCCTTCACCACCACACCCTGGCCAGGAGGAGGAGGGGGGGGGGTCAGCAAAGACACAATACACAAGCATTCAACTATGCCACATACATCATCTGTCGCAATTTAGAATGGATATGTATCTAATTACATGAGGAAAAACAAGATGAAGTAAAATGCATTATATTTAACTGGAGCACTGATTCCTTATTTTTGGGTGCTGATGACTATGATGTTCGAGTATGCTTATCCTGACATTTTTTATTTTGCTTTCAGTGACAGTGTGGCTGGCAGTGTGGCAGACCCAGCACAACATGATTCTTTTTAATCAAACGAGTGAGAAGGACACGCTGGGGATTGCTCAGCCTTGGCAGAGGCCTGTGTCAAGCTCATCATTTTTGTCAAGGCAGGTTTTTTTTTTTTTAATCACGGGTGTCATTGTACCGTGCGAGCGTAGCTAATATTGGAATAAAACGGAAAGAAATACAGTCGCAGAAAATATGTGTCACCGTGGTGGAAACATGAAGGAACTCACATTGATGACAGTCCACTGCTCGACCACAATGGCATCGTAGGACGTGCTTGTGGTCTCCTCTGTCGAGTTGTGGAAAATAAACACACTGTCTACAGATGAAACGCCATTCTCTGGAGAGAGAAATACAGTAAGATTGAGAGCCGAGTAGCAAGGGGGATTCGGAGCTCAACCCACTCTTTGTCATGAACCGGCTTATTTATTCCGCATGTGGATAAAAACTCTTTTCCAATGTCTCCCATTGCTACTGACCCTGTGGCACAACAACAACTGCATCTCATGTTGTGACATGACGGCCAATTACAGGCACGGCAGCCAGAGCAGCAAGCAACAGTATTGAAAAAAAATAAAAATAAAAAGCAATACACAGCATATACAAACTCTTTAAAAAATAAATATCGTACAAACACTCGAAATGTACTCCGATGTATGCCTCGCCCCAAAGTTAGCTAGAAGCTAGCCTCCCTGTGATTCTCTTTCCCATATTTCCTATTCTTTTTTCCCCAATAACAACAACAAGAAGTCCAATAATTTCCCAGAATGGATTGCCTATTGTACTTTACCGTTCTCATCTCTGAGGTGGAAAAAGCCATCAACGAGCTGCGCGCCATTGGTAAAGTGCTGAGTCATGTGGTCGAGCCAATCGCCGTCGACTTCTGTCACGAGCCCCGCCTCCTTTTGAACTCGCAAGGGCACCCGAAGCGAGTAGAACCTCAAGGATGTGTTGAGTTCCCTCGTGGAGTTGTATAAGGCAAACAGTTGGAGCCCTACATGGGAACACGCAGATAAGATGGATGATATACATGATATGATATCAACAGGAAGTGATATCGAGTTACTCACGAGCCTGTGCTGGTACATCCTTTGCTGTCTCAGAGTTTTTCACACAACTGTGGTTGTTGTTCCAAGTAAGGTCTGAGGCGGTTTCTTTTCGGTCTGGCCGACCTGGAGGTTTGGAATGCCTCTCGGGGGATTCTCGAGGGTCCGGCGGACTACACTCCTCTTGTCCGTTTGTACTCAGCCTTTCCGAACTGGGCGGACTTTCTTGGGTCTCAGCCCATTGGTGAACGGAGGAGTCTCTGCGATACGAAGGTTGGCTCGTTGCGGCGAGTGACTCTCTGATGGGGATCCGAATCCATTCTTTAGATCCCTTTCGGTTGACTTCTGAAGGGAAATCGGCTTCTGAACTCAGTGAGGGCTTGTGATCCCGTGTCGTATGTTCCACCCTTTCATGAGGGAGCTCTCGAGGTTCAAAGGGGAGGTCCCCCGGCACCGAGTCATCATGGCGCGAGTCTGAAGGATCCGTTGGGCTGGATTTAGCGCTGGGGGGGTGTCGGTGAATGGGAGAGGGGCTGGAGTGCAAGGACGACAACTCATCGGGGTCCCAGTTAGCCGTGAAGCAGGGGGCCCCTCCCGGCTGCTGGAGAAAGCCCAAAAACATCACTCCTTGCTCTGCTACATCCTGGATCTGAAGGAGAATAAGACCGTGATACGGGGGGAGGCTTATGAAAATGAAACCATCAGACAAATTCACCACACGGACAAAACTATTGGGACAAGCGATAATAGCTTCCAGTGGGATTTCGTGTCATGACAACGCAAAGAACGCAGGAAAATCAAAACACCATAGAAAAACTGTACTGTTTGACTTTATCAAATTCAAAACACTTTTTTGGGGGGATATCAGCATCAGTAATGCTGTTCACATTCATCAGTGGAAATAGTGTAATAATGGGCCCTTTAAGTTCCCCTAAGATCGTAAAAATAAAACGACAACATGAAAGCAGTTACATGTGTCTAAATGAGCGTAATTTAGAGTTGAATGCATCATTTAGCCACCTGATTTTCGGCAACCTGCTGCATCAATCAGACTTGGCTGAGTGACGTACGTTTCTTGTCGGTCATCTGATCAAGCCGTTGCGTTCATAATCCAAGGTTGCCTTCGCTCGGCAGAGACAGCGGAATGCCTTTCCCCTTCGGTGAGCTGTGTCATTGCCCATCAGAGAATACTTGATTTGAAGGCCAATAGAGATTCTCATTATAAGCAGAAGTGGGGAAAAAGCACTGGACTAAGTCTCTGTACCTTAACAGAAGGACAGATGCTGTGGTAAAAAAAAAAAACAACAACTCCACCACAAAATAGCCTTGCACAAACCTTTTCAATTGTTCAACTGAATATAAAACTGGCCCAATCACCAAAACAACAAAACATATACAGTATTTGGCGCTTCTCTCATTTCTTTCATAAAAAAAGGCAATATAGATTAAGACCTTCTCGCCAAATCATGGATTAAACTCACCACACAGCATCTCATAAGAGCTTTCGTTTTCTTCACGTAGATTTTCATCCCCTATCATGTTCTTTCAAACATTGAGAATAGAATGTCATTCATATCACGTGAATACGCTGCACAAGACATCAGTCACGGCAACACAATTCTATTCACCATTTATACGCGGCCACGATATACAGTATTCTATTTAGGTGACACGAGAGCCTCATTTACACCCGCACAAAGGCAGAGATTGGTATTCAGCTGAATTAGAACCATGCTAATCATGTGCAAAGATCAAATATTCAAATGACAAAGGGACCTCATCTGTGCCCGTGCGCATTGTGTATGTGTGCATGTGTGTGTGGTTGGGTGGACGGGCGGGCGTTATCAGTTGATATTTGAGCTGACAGGCTTGACAGAAGCGAAATCAGCCTGCAAACTCGAGCGGAGCAATAATGAGACGCATCTTCCCCACTTAACATACCTTGGTCACACCTCATTCGTTCATACCTGTGCAATGCGCACACAGTATGTGTGTATGTTACATCCCCATCCCCCCCCCACACCCCCAAAAAGCTGGACATTAGCGCATAAAAACCGTACAACTGTGAGTGGCGACAGCTTGAGAGTGGGAGGCCTGGCGAGTGCTCGCGGAAGAGAAGATGACAGAATTGAACACGCACGCGGCACACAATCAGTTTGGATGCTTATCTTGAACCCTCCTGCTTCTCTCATCCGATTGGCTATTCACATCACGCCGCTGGAGCCGATCACATTAGACTCTGTGATGCGCCATTTGCCGTCCAATCAGGTTTCCTTTTGTGTGCGCTCTTTGGGCGTTCAGATGCAAATCTTCTCAATAGAGCACATTTTCATTTCCCATTGTTGGGTTGGGTTGGAGGGGGGGGGGGATTTATAAGCAGGAGAGAGAGCGAAAAGCGCTGTTAGCCAGGCGTCTGAAGGGTTAAGTCAAACGTGTTCACTATTCATGAAATAGTGACAGGTGCAACAAGTGGGAATGTTGCCTTGAATAGTTTTGCACAAAAAATTTGGATGACAGACAACCATGCTCAGTCGTGGGCTCCAGGTTTGTAGTCGCGCCATCTTGCATATTTTCTTTTGTCCAGTTTGTAACGTGATCAAGTTAAAAAAAAGACTTGGGCAATGATGACGAACCAAGTACCTAATGTTGTATAGTAGAATTCCTCTACAACGAAATAATGTTTGCACCCAGATATTTTTCACAACAGGGGACTTTTCACTATAGCATATTTTAATCTTAGACGTAAACACAAACACGGAAAAAAACGTATAAGTGTACTCTTTATTTTTAATCCAATAGTGCATAAGTATTACTTGACACTTCATATAGCCAGCGTAGAAAGAAAAAAAAAAAAGGTAAAGAAATTGCGAAATTTACCATCAGCATTCACTTTCATCAACTTCTTGCATAATGCCTTTGACTTTGCTTCCTCCATCTTTCTTCTTTATTACTTTAATCCTATCTTGAAGATTCTTTTGTTAACTACTTGTGAAGAGCCTTGGTCTGCAAAGGTCCGTTTTATAGCCATTTTATACCAAGCAATGCAACATTTGTGCCCTGTCTGAAATTACCCGTGAAATTTCTAACCACGTGCTAACAATAACAAATACTTCCTGTACTACTGCGCATATGTAAACCAGTGTGGTGGTTGCTGTTGCCGTTTCCTAGCTAAGCAGTTGGAGTCGCTGTGGCAGGCTGAGGTTGGATCAGACTTTTGCGGCAGGCTTGTTTTCGTTGTAGTGAACCTCGTTGCGAGGCAAGGGCAGAGAAAAATATTTTGTATAACGCAACAGGGGGATTTTTCGTTGTAGGGGGAGCAGAAAAGTGGGAATGGTTTTAATGCATGAAGATTTTTTCACACTCGGGGGTATTTTCGCACATGTAAGTTTCGTTGTAGAGGAGTGTCACTGTATCCCCGTATTCACTGAGAAGTCCAAACGAATTGGTGCACAGCCCTCCATTCACACTGCCATTCAACAGCAGAGCAAAAGCATCGACAAAATGCTGCCAATGCTGCCAAAGACGGCTTGCGGTAGCATGACTGTACAACACTGATCCGTTTGATTGCGGCCCACAAAGGGGAACATTATTCTCGAGCTTGTGGCATCGCAATGTGAAAACATTTCTTGGGAAAAGTGAATAACATTGGCAACAGTCGGCACGTTGCCCCCCGTTGAACTCACCCTCTTGACGTAGTTCTGAATCACATCCGGGTCAGCCGCCTGATGACCGGCGGCGCACACGTCCGTCTCCAGATGATGCCTCCACCATTTGTTTTCCTGGCTTTTCTCCCAACTGCAAATTGGCAAATAAAAAGCTTTCATAAATAAACATCACTCAAAACATGAGGAAAGTCACTTCAATTCTGCTCTCATGAAGCAGAAAATGTGGTCATGCTGTTTTAACATTAGCCTGAACGGCCTCCTCTGGGATAGGTTCCCTTTTCATTATCACCCAGCGGCGCCATTACCCACTTCCATTACACTTTGAGCGTCTCCCCCCCCCCCGCCCCGCTTCATAGGCTGTGGCAGACATTTTGCTCGTGTTCGTGGGTGCTCACTCAACCGGAATGATCACAGTGGAACCATCATGTCCGTTTTGGTAGCAAGTGGTTGATTTTTCCATTCGCCCGCAATCACAATAGATTTATTAGATGGGGGGGAGGGGGTGTGGGTGGGGGGGTTTCAGCTTCCAGTGCAAGATGGGATCATAAAAGAAAATAATAAAAAAAGAGGAGCATTGAAATATGCCTCTTCATATTTGGAATGAGGTCAGGGAGAAGGCCGTGGTAATATCATGTGCTGCCAGGCGCAGGTGACATTCCCAGCTAGATTTGAAACAGTTGATCTGTCATTTTTTTCTCACTCTCCCTCCATATTTTTATTTTTTTGTATGAAAGGGGCCAGCGGTGATACGGAGATAAAAGGCCCTGGTAAGAAAAAAATTAAAAAAAAAAGGATGGAGGGGGACAAAAGAAAAAGCGCCGGGTGTTCATCAATAAAGAAGGGGATGAAAGCGAGAAGAGATGGTTTTGCGCTTTCAGTGCCCCTCTGGTGAGGTCTGATGATGCAATCAGCCATCTCCACAGAGACAGGTGCCAGGCAGTCGCCGGACGGGCGAGGCGAGGCGCGTCAGAAGCCCAACACCTGCTTGCCTATTCCAGTGTAATGAGGCGTGCATTTTAAAACACTTTCCCTCTTGAATTCATTTCCTTTAAAAAAAAAAAAAAGCTCCCAAAAAATGTGGACGAAACAGTACAATGAATTACTTTCGCTTTAACATTAGAAAACAACAAGTAAACTCTGAGAAATAACGTCTGACCCTCATCGAGCTTGGACACAAAGTGAGAGGCCGAAAAATGAAATGCGCTTCCGCTCGATGGCATACAATTTTAGAACCACCTGCCTGCATGACACATTTGTTTATTTAGGCCAGTGAGTGAAAGGAGTGTAACCTATTGAAAATAAATGACACTCAAACTTGGTTACATGGTACCGTGTATAAATTATAGTTAAAAGTGAAAGAATTAGGGCAAGCGAGCCGCAGTCAAACATTTTCTCCCGTTTGACTCATCTGCAGTAATTTGACATGAACAGATGAAGGTAAGCTGCAGACACTTGTGCTGGCGATAAAGCTTCTCCTTGTCACATCAATGAAGTCACAAAAGCAGCAGTCGTTTGTCAATTTGTTTGCGGCGGCAACAATGGGCGCAGGCGACATTGCCTCGTAATCGCCCGCATTCGGGCTCGATTACATTAAATATGAAAAATAATATGGCACGAATGACAACATTAAGTGGTGTCAGTTAAGTGTATTGGACATTTTTGCATTGGCGGGCTTTGTGCCCCGTTGCTGGAAAACATCACATTTCTCCACATTTCTGCTAAATTGTCATGTCTTGCCTTTTTATACAACAACAAAAAAAAAAAGTATTTCTCTTTAAAGAGTGTATACCTTGGGGTTTCTCGCACCAGCACGGCCCGGTGGAGCTGCCGTTGGATGTGGGCATGATGAGGGCCGCAAGGGTGCACAAACGGGTGGACGGAAACCAGGACAAAACCTTGCGTGTAGAGCTCTCTGACCTGCACGGGAAGTTCTCGGACTGAAGACAGGCAGAGCACAGACGACACTGGTACCTCTGGAAGAGATGACAGACAAACGGAAATGTTGCACCAAAGTAGGGGAGGACCGAGAGCGTGTTTGATGATGATCAGTCCCACTGCGAGACAACACATGGCATCGTCACGCTAAATCGAAAACTAATTACACGAGAAATCCCATCTTCACTGCAGCCTTACCAGATGCTCAAGTGTGCAAACGCTTCAATGGAGAAATGCAAACAGTTTTTTTTTCCAATTGCAACACCGCAGTTAGGGTTAACCTCATGGGACATGACATGAAACCACCACTTTTATTTTGAGTGAAGTTCAAAATCAATAGTTTGTCTTTTGAGGAAATTACGGAAAAGTGATTTATGAATTATTAAATACGTAATGGCTTTTCCTATTTTGATTTCACCTGAGTTGCCTGTGAGTGTGAGGCTGCTGAAATGCTGCTGGAAGTTGCGTCCATGCTAATTGTTTCTTTTTTTTTTTTTTAAACCAGAGGACTAACCATATTTGTGAAACAGAAGCTGAGCTACACTGTACACTGTGTGGCATCAAGCGTACAGACCTAATATTTTCTTTTTATATTCATATAATTACCCCACCCCCCCCAAACAAAAAAATAATAATTCTACAAACAAGAAAAATCTGGCTGCCTCAATACAACCTTAAAGAGGAAGGATCTATACAAATAAAGAAAAAAAATCTAAAACTTTATCAAACACAATGCTATTGATTTTTCATTGGAATTGTAACTGACTGGCAATTCTGCAACGAGGCTAACAAATATCAAGTTATCCAATTTATACTTGACAATGAACCACCACAAGTTGCCAAGCCCTGCAACGACTAGTAAAAATCTGTGATTAAATGAATGCACCCCCCATCCCAAAAAAAATGCATGTATGTAGAAGCTACAAAATGGTGGCAAAGCACTACAGTATTTTCATCTGAATGAGACTCCTCAACTCACTTCACTATAGTTGTTTGGTACCAAGATGCTGCCAAAGAACTACAATAGTCTAGTAGGACTCCTCAAATCACTTCAACATAGCTCCTTATCAACAAGATCCCAGAGAGGGCACCAAAATTTTGCTTTTGCCTGAGCACAAAAACAAAATAGGTGAATTCCACACCCCCCAAAAAGTGTGCATATGCGGAACCTCAAGTATATGTGACTTTTGTCTAACGTGAATGGCCAGTTAGGAATCAAAATCAAGGTGAAATTGGGGCACTGTAAAATGATGCTTATCAACAGATTTAGCCATCGGCTTTGAGTTCAACTTTTGTGCTTTAAAGCACGTACCAATGCTGCAAAATTTTTTATACTGCACATTGATCATATAAGGGCTGAAAGACAATGCCGTCACATTGCAAGTTTTTAAGCATGTGACATTAGCAAGGCTTATTTGCAAAGAAAGCCACTTCTCTTATTACCACAGACAATGAAGAGAACCCCCACACTTCTCACTTCAGTAGAAATGGTTAGCGGAGCTTATCGTACGGGAGCAAAACTGTCAGTGCAAATCCATGAGGGGCATGTTTATGAAAGGCGCCCTCTCGGGGTCGCTGCTTTGTCATCAGGCTCACTTGTGTTAAATGCGCTTTTTGGGGGGGCGAACGCCAGTGGCGGGTTGCCGAGTGACGCCAGGTGTGCGCTGGAGAGAATAGAAGACGCGACAATGTGGGGGAAGGAGGCATGTTTGTGCCTGAGCGCTTGTCATGCCTCCCGTTCAGTCTCATTTGCATTGGTCTGGAGAAGAGAAAAATAACCTGAATAAATTAAAAAGGCAGACACACAGAAGGAAAAAAAAAAAAAAGATGCGAGCCATCTCATTTTCAATTTGTTCTCCATCATCTGGTGTGCTCACACATCGCCAGATGCACACAAGCGTGCATGCACATGTGACTGGCCAGTACAGACACACGCGCAGTCTAATAGTCGAACATCCTTGCATTTTTTTTTTCCTTGCGTGGGGCCGCCACATGTCCACACAACAAAGGTGGGAAGTCAAGGGTTATGTCACACAAACATAAAATGACAAGAATACACTCAGTCACGCACAAATTGCTCCTCCAACAGGAAGGGGTGGGGGGGGCACATCTTGGCACAAATATTTGGAAGCGAGAAAGGCTTTCATCCACCAAACACATAAACGGGTGCCTGTGTGCACGTCTCCAGAACAGCATGGTAATGATTATATTAGCAGCTGGAGAGCATGTTGGTTGGCGCTGGTGATAACAAAGACCCAGTCATTAGTCGCCATTAGCGCTTGTGTGGCGAGGCCTCGCTCACCCGCCGCCGTGATGAAACTTCTCAGGCACACACAAGTTATCAGTGTGCAGCGATTAACACTTGGGAATGCCATTTATGCCATCTGCCACTGCGGGAAATCAACACACGGTGGGGTAGGCTACAATTGCCCCTCTAGAATAGGAACGTGAATGGGACCCATTGCTTTTTTTGGACAACCAACAATAAGTGGGCAACTAATTAGATGTGGGACAGCGGCAAGGTGTGATGAGAAAAGAAAGCACTCACTGTGTTGAATGCTTGCTGGTTTTAAAATGTTTTTTTTTTCCAAACTGCGCCTACCAAAGAGAAGGACCTGGAAAACGTGACACAAGACAAAACATTAAGTTGAACACACTGACTGACGCTTTCCGCACGGTTGGTATACAACTGTAAACGACAGCGTGCATGACGTTTGAAATCATTTTATATGAATTCATATTGTGCATGACAATAGAATCAGTATTGTGGCATCACACCCAGTCAATGTGTGTTCCGAAGAGAGAGGAAGCATTAAGCCTGCCAGGTGACGAATGAGGATTAGGGCTCGCAGGCGCCCTCAAGGCTTATCCTCGCTTTGCTGGAGATTCACTTTTTTATTCAGATTGCCCTCTAATGACTTGCAGAGGTTTCAGGCAGGGATCTGCGCCAAAACGGTGGCTATAAAACAATCAACTTCCTGGAGCCAGGAGCTCCCTACAGCTCTGGGAATGCGCCCGCAGGCTTCAAAGTTTGATGGTCAGCATCTGTGGAGAGGGCTCCACTTAAAAGGAAAAAATAAAAATTAGCCTGGAGCTTAAGCCCACCGTATGTTTTATAATAATTTCATAGCTATATTTATATTTCATATGCATTAGTCGCTAAAAAAAAAAAAAAGCAAAGTGCAAAGAGCCTCTGTCACTGGAACTCTAGTCGGTGAATGGAGCCAACAGCTTTTGAATTACCTTCAAATACTGTTCTTACTCACCCACTCCCTCTCTTTGTACGATCGTAATATAGTTTAGAGTGACCAAAGTAATCTGCTTCTTTCTTGACAATCTCACCATGTTGTGCGCGGTTCAATTAAAAAAAAAAAAAAGCAGTCTTGTATATTGGGTGACTCAGAATGTTGTTTCCTAATTAAAACACAAGGGGGCAGTTTTTCCCCTTGCAGCGATTTGAACTACAGTATGTACAAAATAAGGTGCCAGTTGCTGTATTAAAATTTTTTTTTTATATACAGTAACTGTTCCAATCCAGTTGCATCACCCTTCAGGGGTATACAGTGTGCATTTCCGTTTGGCTTTCTTTCTTTTTTTTATGCACAGCAACTCACGGCCGTCTTAGCCGGCGATCTCTCGGGCGACATGAAGGATGTCCCCTGAAAAGGAACCGCCGTCACACGACCACTTTAAATCACCTCGCGTCGCAAGCGTTCTCACGCGCTCCCTTGAATAAGTGCGGTCGGGTCGGGGAAAATCTCGCCATGTGATGGATTTGTCTTTCACGGGGTGTCTCGACCAAATACATCACACACACGCGCGCTCTGATAGCACAGATGTATGATGGAGGAATATGTGACATTTCATCCGCGGAATGCATATTTACTCAATCAAATTCGTATGTATATATATATAAATATATATATATATATATACTGTATATATAAAGCCGTCATGCACACACATGCACACACCTCTGCCATCTTAGTTGAGAATTATTCACATGTTGTAGTTTTAATGAGCCGAGCGGCCTCAGTCTCTGCAGGGCAGCACAAAGTCATCATCAGCTTCAGTCCCGCGGCAATGCACCATACCGAGTCCCTCACACATCCTCCACTCTCACACCTCTTAAACAGATTTTTTTTTTTCCTTCCACCATCTTGACCAGACCTAACTAACGCCTGTGTCTCTTCTCCACTAAGGGGCTCCTTGGTTGCGCAGCCTCTCGTTACTGCATCGTATTCTTTGCCTCTGCCTTTCCTTACCCCGGTCACTGTCTGTACTCCGGACCTTCATACAGTCAAGATGACATTTCAAGGCGAGATGATGTCATAGGGTGCAGCTGTTGGATGATAAAAGCGTAACAAGGCATTCGATTTGTGCTTTATGGCAAGGCGGAGAGCAACACGTGAGATGTCTGACCCAGGGGCCAAATATGTGAATGCCGAGCGGTCACATTAAGTCACCATGACCTACCGAGTCAGACTCAGACTGACTTTGTCACACTGAAGGAATAGAACCTCTAACTTTGGATGTCCCTCTGGTTATAAAAATGAGAATCTGACCCCCATTTTTAGGGGGAGGAAAAAAAACCCTCAAGTGGCACAAAACATCCGTCTTGGTGCCTTTTTTTGCTGAATCAAAAAGACGGACCGAAGCTTGGCATGTTGTCATGTGACACCTCAGCATTCTCAAAAAAAAAAAGCATTCAAAGCATGAACTCATCTTCCTCTTTTTTTTTTAACTTTTTGACACACATTCCTAAAGGAGTACCAGCCTCAACAAAGGGTGTTTAAAGAAGACAGAGAAAAGAGAAGACTCTCCATCAGAATTGCATGAAGTAAGTGGACTCCATTGCCACCATAGACGTGGTCAGTTGTCAGAAGCTAACAAAGGGATGACATTAGGGTTGTGCTGGCCTGTAATTTTTAGCTGATCAGTATAATTTCAAAAAGATGAGTTTTTATTATTTTCCTCCATTTTTAAAGTAGCCCTGAGGTGCAAAGATATGGCCAAATGGAACAAAATTAGCTGAGTCTTATATTACACAATTTAACCTTTTGGGGTGGGGGGGTCCTCGTACCGAGAGTGACAGGAAAGAGTTGGCTTCAGGCGACAGTCTATGCATCAGCAGCAGGCCACAATGCTCTCTCTGTGGTGGGCGGGGATACTCAAAAAGCATCACTCCTCAGACTATCTGCTCAGAGTGAGAAAGTCCGCAGCTTGTTTGGAAAAAGAGGCACAGTGTGATATGTGGAAATATTTTGCTTCCATAAAATTAACTGAATAGGCTTGTCTCGATATCTTTGTCGATTTTGCATCATTTCCAACTTCAACAACAACAACAAAACAATAGCAGACAGTCTGTAGGCTTTCTGAGAACGCCACTTTAGTTTAATAAACAGTCACAGTTCTCAGAGGGTGACGCGAGTGCGATACAGTATTTGTTTTTCATTACTGTGTAAGAGTCATCAAGTCACACTGGCAGGCAAATATTATTAATAGCAACAAAATTGAATTAGAGTGTGGGCTTGACCGCAGTTTTTTTTCTTCCTCCCAATGTCACGGACAGACACGAGGATGCCTATATCGACCCCTTGCATACACACAGACGCGCGCACACAGGCGCGCACACACAAATACAAATAAATCCCTTTCCTGGGAATGAGGTCTCTCAATCTGCACACAAAATCAAATAATCCTCCAGGAATCCTTCACTCCTCTTGCTCTCTGTATCGCAAATGGAGGGAGAGGGTGGAAAGCACACAGACATGCATGCAAAGACTCTCTCTCTCTCACACATACACACACACACAAAACACACAATCAATTCATAATAGCCATGCGAGGAGAGCCATCTTAAGGCTGCTCAGATGGCATCAGGGAGTTTACCATATAAATGACCTACCCGTCTGCTTGAAGATAACAGTAACTCTGTTCTCAAAGAGACAAAAATTGTTTCATGTTGCATAGGGATGAAACGAGAGCATTTTAGGCTGGGGGTGACGCATCAAATCTTTTGACTCATCTCCATGATCGCCATTCACAAGGAAAGTTTTGTTCTGTTGTCCAAGGCCATCAAAATTTACATTTTTTCCCCCCGTTATAGAATATATTCCCAACAGTCTATTCTCTCCATTTTGTAGCGTTTCATCTTGGCTGCAATGCTAGTGTACGCATATGTGGTTGTTGGTTCCTTTGTCCGATCAGATTTCAGCCTCTGTGTGTTACCGTGTCAATCTAATCTGACCTGAGCCTTCAGAATCAGTAGCGGTGCTGTAAAAGTAAATGGGGGGGTTTTCAGCAAACGGATTTCAAATTCACCTCGCCGACAATAGCGTCACCATTTTGCTGTCCCCTGATTGGTTGGCCAGAACAAAATTTGAATTTGACTAAAATGATTTTAGGCTGCCAGATGCCAAACCCAACGGGGTTTGTTGCTGTAAAAGCTAGTTTGTCCCCAAGTGGGAGCGACTTTGCTGTCATGTCTGTTAGAGCGTTGCATTGGAGAGTCACCCGCAGAGGAATTTCAGTGAGCTTCTTGCACCTGTTTCGGCTTGTCGCTTCATATTGTACGAGGCACGCTCGCGTGTAGAAATCCATGAGGGGAGAGCAACCGTTTTGTTGCATCTGCTTCCCCTCACTTTGCTCGCTTTTCTTTCGCGCCAACAGTCCACACAAGCAACACAATGGAAGGATTTATATATTTAGAAACCGCACGCCTCTGGAGGATTCTCGTCAAACTTTTGTCAAGATGCTGCGAGCGCTCACCCACATAAGTGGACCACTTTTCAATATTCACTGCATGATGCTGGGGGGAAAAAAATTGCAAAAAAAACATCAGCATCATTGTGTGAGGCGGAGGGCACGTCGACAAAGTGCGCAGCGCACTGAACTTTCAACACACATCCATACAGTTTTTATAAGCTTTTTTTTTTTTTTTTTGCCTTTAGGACTCTCACGGTATGAAGATAACTGTTCAGGAGAGTTGCTGGCCTAAACATTTCATTTTTGTCTGGTTAAAGTTGGAAAAGCATCTAGCCAACCTGGGAGTTCTTTGGTGGCGGGGGCGTATTAGGAAAAAAAGAACAAAATAAGAAATTTCGAAAATGCTTTGGCTGAGGCTGAAATGGTTATCATATGGAATGCATTTACCCCAGTTCAAGTGGAACTCAGACAAAATCAAAATGAGGATACCTCATCTAATTGTGACATTTCTTCAATGCTGCCATAATACGTTTAATAATTGACTATGCCATCTTTTGAAAACAGAGCTATGTCTTGGGGACCACATTGGACTTAAAATGATATACATGCTGAAATAACTTCATTATGAGGCCTTCTTAATGAATTATTTTCATCTGTGTAAACACAGCGATGTTTTTTTTTTGTTTGTTTCATACAGACCGAGTCACGCGGACAAGAAAAATAACTCGAGAATCGAGACCATCAATACCTTCTTTCCCCAAAAGAAAATCCAGGAAGTGGTACGTGTAGGACACTCCCACTTTGGTCTCCACCTGAGGCCTTCGCAGTGTGGAGTAGATGTTGCCGGGGCTTTGCGTCTCTTCGGCTTTACGCAATTTCGGGAGCCTGCACCCCATATCTCTGCAGAGAGGAGACATTGAGATGAGGAGAACAGATATTGCTGCGAAAAGACAACATTGATAAGCGTTTCTAAATACGTACGTAGCGGTTCTAAATATAAAAATTACATTCACACTTTCTGGGAAGGGTGTCTGCATTTCAGTGCTCATGTGCAAGCTCCCGCTGTGGGGAAATAACGCGTTTCTCTCTCGCGCCCTTCGCGCCCCCACACACACTGTGTAATGCAATAATGGCGAAATATGAAACTGTCACCCATTACCTGCTTGCCAGGCTGTGATACGGCAGTCTCCTAATCAAACGTGGCTGATTGGGAGCGACATGTTTGATCAGAACGAATTAAAGCAGAAATGAGAGTGATTTCCTGCCCTGTCAAGCGCGGCGACACGACACCAGACAGAGAGGAGAGAGCTAAGATGGCAAGCGTGTTTGCACCGCCGTCCAATTTATATGTTGATCCACAAGGTCGGCATTCCATCACAAAGAGATTTTCTCAAGACTGCGCAAGCCCAACAGGCAATTAAAATGACAATTTAGAGCGGTCAAAATTCCCTCTTCTCCTTCGCTCGGTTTACAGCAGGCAATACGGATCCAAAGCGCCGGGGTTAGATCGCACCGAAAACAGGATTGAGATGCTTTTCTAGACAAATAACATTGGATGGAAGGCAGAGGGGCCCAAACGGAGACGGTGACGAGTTGACAAAAATCGTCAAGCAAATCAGATGTGACAGGCTGGCCAACCTCCAACCATCAATTACACTTTTGGAGAGTCGCATTGTGCGATGTGTGTGTACAGACGCGTGTCTGCTCCGAAGGCCGGCCCGCATCTCCAAGTACGGAGAAAGCCGAAATGCACGGACATTAACTTGGCTAACAATAAAATCTCCCAAAAGACGTGTGGGAAAAGGTGACAGGAATTGACAGTTTGGAATAGCAGTCAGTGTTAGCACAAAACCATCAGGCATTTGCGAGGAAGCCAAAAAAAAGGTCAGTAAAAGTCCCCGAGAAATTGAATTACATGTTGACACATGACTTGAAATCTGATTGGCTAATTGTGCACACAGCCACATCGCAATTTTGCGTGTGCACACGCGCAACCACTTTTCAGATTTTTATTTTTTTGTCATGATTTATCTTGCTCATTTCTTTTTTATACTACAAAGATCTGCCACTTGATCAGGAGTGTTGGAACTCGCCCTCCAAACATTTCAAAGTTGTCCTCACAAGGCGGTAGCGTAGGTTCTTTATCGGTTGGTTCGAGACAAATTTGTTCCAGCAAACTTCGGCGATTAATTTAATGTTATTAGATAAATATTGATTGTGCATGCTGCGGCCAGCTGGTATGCGTGGCGCAGCTGCATGCTGTTGCATTGCGCTTTTGGATGGTATTGATGGTTTCTATAATTGTGATGTGGTAGTGGTGGTATTAGGAGGTGGGTTAAGTCCCTACTGGTCCACATGTATGGAAAATATGAGCCGGTAGATCGTACCAATTGATTGTTCTGCTATCATATGTCAGAACACCAATATTGAGGAGGGGGTGGGGGGCGCTTTTCCCATCCAATTCAAACAAAGAGCAATTAATCAACTAATGGATTGTTAATTTTACCCATTAGTGATCGATGCAATTTAGTCAAATGCACATTCCTAAATCGATGTGATACCTGAGTGGACGAAAAACGGATTGGTTGGCTTTTCGCCAGCGAGCTCACACGCTCCAAAATGTAATTGAGAAATAAATCGTCGATTCGATGCATACTGGCTTTACATGTGTTTCTTGAGTCAAGATATGCTTGCTGGGATTCACAAGAAAGAATGGCCGGTGGCACACGACAGTAGCTGAGGTGTGACCTGAGGCTGCCATGACAAAGATAAAACGAACGCTAGAGGAACAAACAACTAGCGAAGCTACAAGTTCAATGGCAATTGAGTTTTTAAAGTTGCCATCACTTTTTTTACATTTCCACCTTCCTTATCTCGCTCTCAGTACTAACTGGCTCCAATGCGTCCAGTTCCTTCTGGTCACCCTTGCTACTTTGTCACATTCGACACACTTTGCTCCTCTCACTCGCTCTCCATCCGCCCACCCTTCTGTCCACTCGATCCATCTGTCTGATAGCTCATAAGAGTTCCCGCCGCGGACGTGATCCCCCCCGCTGAGCCCATTTAGAGGCGCAATCTACAAGTATGTTTCCAGCCAGCCGCCGTGACGGCTGAGTTATGACTTAGTTTAGGATGCGCGCCAAACATTTTCACTCTTCAGCCATAGCACACCACGTAGGCATAGAGTCGGGGGTCAACCTTCAACATGGTTGAAGGTTGACAGACCAGAACATTGGACTCAACAGCAAATGAAGAAGTCAGATTGTACTTGTGGAGACACTCAAAGAAGTTCAAGACAAAAGGCTTCTCAAACACACAGGAGCTTCTACTTTCTCCACATGTTGACTTGAAACAGAATCTCACCGCTCTCACACAAGCAGCAAAAAGGGCCTTGACAGCAAAAAAACAGCCATTAAACATGAAGCGACGGAGGCAGATAAAAAGCCGAGCGAAAGGGGAGAACGTAAAAGAGGAGGAAAGCAGACGGGAGTACAGCGGAGGGCTTCTCATTTGAGAATCTCTTGTAACAGAGTCTTGGAAATGACAGGATTTGCGTGAGAGCGTAATCCGTCTGCTCTGCTATACCTCTTGAACACGTACACACAGAAATGCACTCAAGGAGGGGCGAAGGAGGGTTAGGGGGGGGACTTGTTTGGAGTGGTGCAATAGACATCTACCGGGGAGGGAGAGTCTGACCGAACTTGAGAACGTTCAAAGTAGTAATCAGCTCGAGCCACTGGGGAGGCTCCAGTCATCCAGTGAACCTGATCGCTCGTGTTCAAATGCTAATTTATGGACATTTTCATTTCAATTGCCAAGCAGCCGACATTATTTTGAGGTCGCACTATGGCACTTTGGAGACTTAAGCTTGGACAACTTCTGAGCTCCAAATCAGACCTAATTCTGAAGGAATGTTTTTAAGATGGGGGGTGTGGTGGTTAGCGGCAAAGAGGAGCAGCACTTAATTTTGCACGCTCTCTGTTGTGAATTAGGATTTTTGTGTTTTGCATCCAGCCCTGCTCTCAGTTGTTACATTGTAGTTTTGAAGATAAAGACTCTCTGTTTTTCCATCTCCATGTCCTGTCTGCTTCCGGGTCCAAATTCTTGCCCTCATGTGACAGAAAGAGCATGAAAACTAAAGTATGTGCTGTATCGACGAGAACTAACCGCTCAAGTTTTGAGGGACACTGTCGAAAAGGTATTAAAGTACAAACATTCAAATACAATGTTAACTTGATTTAAGAGTATTATTTGTTCCCTAATCAAGCTTGGAACGCTCTAATTTAAGGGGTATGCCCATATGAGTGAGGTCAGGAGGTCCTCGAGTGTTCTTATTTTGTCTTTGTGTTCATATTTGGTTCAACAAAGTAATTCCCAAAATACATAGTCTCTGCAAAATGTACAATTTGTAGATAATGAAGGGGTGAATGTTTGCATAGGGGATATGAGTCTTCATAATGTGAATTTGCTTGACGTGCGTCAAAAAAGTTCCGGGAGGGGTATCACAAAAGATACATTTCAAAGCCAAACTATGAGCTTTGCCCTGAATTGTGGGCCAGCGTGTTTGCTTCGTTCACACCTGCTCACAATGTGCTCAGCATCTGACAGTTCCTGGCCAAGACCTTCGCTGTGCTGGAGCAAACCCTCCCCTACTCGAGCAACTAGGCTACATGTCATTTTCTTCCTCTTTCCCAAGCTTTTAAAAGGGTCATTCAAGGGGTGCGCGTTTTGAAGACTCAGTCGACATCATGATTGCCGTGATGATGGAGTTGCAAAGGATCCCCAAAGAATCTTTCAAGGATTACATGAAGGCGTGGCAGAGGAGGCTGAAAGAATGCGATAGACCCCAGAGGGATTATTTTGAAGGGGAAAACTTGTAGTTTGGATTTGAAATATATTTTGAGACAACAGTTCTGACATACCTTGTGTATCGGTAATCAAACTCGTTTCCGAGAAATGTCTGTGAATTGTGACACAGTCACAGCAAGCAGCATTGACTCCAAAAGACCTTACTTTTTTGTCTAATCTCACGTTGATCTTTTGTTTGTCCCGAGGGCTGTAGATAACAATTAAAAACACAAGCGCTGTCCAAGTTTCTGATGTCTGTTTTTTTTAAATAGAGCAACAAGTTCCAAATGAAACAAGATGTTAGTTTCAGCTGTTTGCGGCGTTCCAATTTAAAACAACCACCACGACTGCCCTTTAGCTCCCAATATAAAAACAGCAAAAAAGACAAATGTTCGAAATGACACCATTTTGTTTAAAAGAGACGCACACCTGACGAGTCCATTTCCGTAGGTTAACACAATTCAGTGAGCTTCCGACCACTTTCCCACGACTAAAATGTCACGCAACTATAATTCTCTTGTTTAAAAACAGTTTTAAGTGCCGGCTAAAGGAGTAAAAACTCACCGAGCTTGGTGCTCGTCGGTGGGAGCGACAAACTGTCGGCGTGAGAGCCTCCTTTGGCACGGCAGGAGGGGATGAGACACGCGCGGATCCGGTGGACTCGTAGGCTTCCGAGATGTGGCGTGGAGTTCTTACTGGGCACGGCGCTCTTCTCCCAGCTCACTCGGAAGACTTTTCCGAGTAAAACGCCCCGGGTTTTCTTTACGTCCGCGCCCCCATCAGGTAACACTTATACTGCTCCGTCCAGCCAATACGCCCACGTTTCGGTGCCATTAACCCCGTAAGGCTCACCCCCCCCAACACACACAAATTCATATTTAATAAGCAGCAATCCCGATCTATTCATAATTTAAAGCTGTCTGAGTGGGGGCCGAGGGGTGGTCGCAGCACCCTGGGGAGCCCCAGTCACACCAGTAGACACTGACAATAACCCACTAAAAGAAAGATGATGGAAGGTGTTGCTAGGGAAGAAAAGCCAGAATTGAAACCAAGCCACAAACTCCCAAAGACACCACAGTTGAACTTTGATGTATTTTGTTTTGTTTATCCAAACACATAGAACACAAGTATGAACAGTGCATGACCGGGCTCGCTGAATAAAACAGTCAGTTGTTTTTGGGGAACGGCGAACAAGACCTTACATAGCCTTAAACAAACCAACAACATGACAACAATCCAGACAAACGCAGTAGAAAATGAAAATCCACCAAATGTGCAACGCAAATGAGGCAGTGCTGGTATTCAAACTTACCAAGTGTAAAAAAAAAACAAACAAACAAAAAACAATCAAACAAAAGGAAAGAAAATGACTTGCATCTGGATGAATCCTGAAGCATTAAGAATCTGGTGAGTCATGGATGAGTTCACTTTTCTTCCCCCCCCAAAAAGCACTTGAAATGGTGTCCATTGTCAAAGCAGTTTGAGGCCCTTTTTAAACTTGAAACAAGTTGGCGAGTGATCGACACTGCCATATGATGGGCAGAGTGATGTGGTTTAGATGATGTACAAAATGTGACTCTGTTGCCTTACCAAGGCTCACCTTTACCCGAGGTTCAAATGAAATTCCAGAACAAAGTAAACGTGGGCATAACAACTAAAAAAATGGCCTCAGTGTTTTTTTTTAAACTAGATTGCGATCAAGCAATTGTAACCATATTTACATCTTTTTTGTTTTTGTTGGACAAAGCATCAATGCCTTAAAAAAAGTCCAACCCAACGGTAAAAAAGAAATAAAAAACACAACATAAAATGTATAAAAAGGTACAAAAGGTAATCTTAAAAGATGTTTTTTCCTCTTTGGTTGGGCAATCACCAAACAAGCTGGTACGATGAGAGTGCTCTGCTCTTCCTCCTAACCCTTTTCTGGGAGATTGAGGTTATTGGTCTCAACCAGTTTCGGGTCAACGTGACTGTGATGGGACGAGAAAATAAATTAAAATTGGCCTCGGAAGCCAAGCAAATGGAGGAAAGAAAATGTCTAAGGGGGGTGGGCGAAGTTGAAGCGTTGTCTTATCCGTATTCTGATGTCCTGTAGCCTTTGGAGAGAGGGCATGAAAACACTTAGCTTATTCTCACCGACATATGACCAGCATGTGAAAGTCTGAAGTGCTGCGCTACCTGGTGTGGTGTCAGAAGCTGCTGGAACTACAGCACAGTGAGTGTGGTTTGAACGCCGCACTCCACAAAGCTCTGTAAAACAACACTATTTAATCGGATTCATGTCCTCGTCTGGAGTCTTTCTAATATTTGAACACAGCACCCAGCAGCAAGAATTGACTACCATCTAGTGGTATCATTTCACAAATTCTATTGGAAGAAACAATTTGTCCAGTATATGACTAGTAGGTTGAGCATCTAATTGTTACCCCTGAAGGTAACACAAAATAAAACAGCATTTATTTTTTTAATTATGCAGCCATACTTGCCGCCATCACGCAAACTTATTTTTAAACAAAGTGGTGCATGTGACTGGCGTGATATTAGTCTGGAGAAAATTGATACATGGCAATGCTTCCAAGCAGATTCAGCATTTCCTTTTTTTGGGGGGGGGAATTGAATGATCCAAATAATTGTTCAAGACTTACATCCAATACATCATTCTCACCATTCTCACACTATGGACTCACCTGAGTGCTAGTCCGTGTTCTTTGGCCAGTTGTCCAGAAGGGCAGAGAGTACTGTGTGTGCAGGGGAAAGGCGCCAAATGTCAGACAGGACAATGCAGGAAAAGAAGACAATGAATAAGTACAAACAGACAGCGAGTAGAGCAGAAAAAAAAGTGTACCTCATAGTTGTACGCAGTCTGACAATTCACTCCCATCTGTGGCTGCATATGGTTTCCAAATTCGGATTGTGGTTGGGTGTATGACTGCAAACATGAGTGGATGATCCAATAGGTAATCCTTTAACCTTAATTCAGATTAGAATATATTGTCCTTGTCCAATAGTTTCTGTGCATCTCAGACCGGTTCACTGGAGATGGTCTCAGTTGCTGTGAGTGGTTCACGACGGCAACTGACGATTAACGTGCCGATCGTTGTTTTCCCAAGTAAATGCGGATGTTTGCAAATGTGTTATTTAGATTGCAAAGATCTGCAGAATTTTAGGCAGAACAAAGTCTCGAAATGATTTATTGATTTTCAAAATGGTACCAATTCGTCAATTATTTGGTGAACCGTAGTTCATTCAGTCCCAATTTCAGACCCTTCTTCACCCTATGGCATAAAAACAAAAAGTTAAAAATACATCAACATGTACCTGGGATTGAATGCTTGGAAACATGAATAAACGCTCTTGGCAGAGAACGAGTTAAAATGGGTTCACTTAACTCCCAACACAATAGTGGTCCAGATTCACTTAGTGTGAAGGATGACTTCAAGATGTCCTTTAAAGTGCACTCAGTTATTTGCTTGTGTCTTAAATTAATCAAAATTAGTTAAAACGTTCAACAAGGCCTAGTTATGCTGCATGTGGTCTCCTGTCCATTGATGCATGTTTAGTTTAATGCTCTGCACCACCTCAGTGACAAAAAAATCACCCCAAGGATGTTCTGATGTGATTACACAAAAGCGACGTGTCACCAAAATATCCAAAAGGCAGTGAAGGAGGTAAAGACGGACGATTTAAATTAAATGCCTGTCCGCTGTTTCAGTGTGTGCTTGTCTTACTGGAAAATAGTTGGTGCCACTATCAACCAAGGTTGACGAGTGGGTCATGCTCCCTCCATTGGATGAGCAGCAAGAGCAGAAGACAACCGGGGAGGGGGCCCAAGGCTCAAGTGTTATCACTCGCGATGGTCTCATCCCTGGGGGTGGCGAGCAGGGGTCTTTATGACATAGAAAGGGTAAGGAAACATCTAGAATGACATGAAGATGGCCCGCTCAGAATACATACGACAAGTCCTCTGCTTGACGATTGCGGGGCCCAGCTTGAGTGCCTTCCCTTTCCAAAAGATACGTTGCTGTAGAAACCAAAAACTCTGTTGTAAGCAACAAGACGCAAATTGAGTTTTGTCTTTTTTTTTTTCAACATCATGTGTACTTGCCTCAAGAATTGGCTTGACGTCGACATTTTCAGTAAAGTACACAAACCCATAGCTGGAAGAAGAAACCAATTGTTACACTGACAAATTGAAGACTGGGATCCACACCTTTGCTGATGTGTATCTTTAATAATAATAATAATACATTTTATTTGAAAGCGCTTTTCATCAAGAGCTTAAAACACAGGATAAAATGTACACTTAAAAAAGCATACATAATTTACAAAAGCACATGTAGATGAACAAAAAAGCGAAAATGGGTAAAAGAGATTAAAAGATGTTAAAAGCATTGCGGAACAGATGAGTTTTAAGAGATGATTTGAAGGATTGGAGATTGTGTTGTGGAAGAGTGTTCCAGAGGGTGGAGGTGGCGACACATTCAAATCATGAATAGGCATCTACCTTATCGTATTTATTTTTTCAATTTTTAAATAGATTTACTGGGCTAATCTGGGATTTCTGGGATGTTATTTTAATCCATATGAAGAAATGTCTGTTGGTTCGGTGCAATTCCTTGAATACTCAACTTTAAATATAACTGAGGGGTTGTTGGGGGGGAGCAACTGAAATAGCTGCAAAGTAAATTATGAATACTTAATAGCAATTACAAAATAATACAAAAATACCAGCTGTTCTTGCTGTGTGCATTGGCCTGTGGAGGGCAGTATGGTGCCATGCTGTCACAGAGTACACACATTGAGATAAGAGGAGACGAAGAAAGTAGCACTTGAGCTCTATTAATCATGATTAAATGTCAATTAGTTGCCATACCTCAAACATATGCAACCTCAAGTCAGATTACTTACTTTTAGGAGTAGCGGGTTGAGCTAAAACATGGCTAGAATACATTTGAAATCAAAAGTGCACCGATAGCAGAAAACATACCCTTTGCTGAACCCTCCGCGATACGTGATGATTTTCACATCCTTGACTGGACCGTATGTCGAAAAGAAGTCCTTCATTTCAGTTAGACTCGCCTAAAGGTTGGGAGGGAATTCCAAGCCGGAAGACAAAAAAAATGAGTCGAGCCTCTTAACATATGCTGTACTGTACAAGCCCGGGTGTCATGTGAATCAACCACTTCTTGACAGTTACTGCTATTTTTAAAGCAAGCCTAACCCCTGCATCGATCCCGCCGACAAAGATGGCATTGGGAGTCACTCGTCCCTCTGGCAGAATGTAGCCGTTGGACACCTGGGGAAAAAATGACTCGTGGCTGCTGCCCTGTTGATTCTGGGTGTTCTACCAAGAAAACATTTACAGCAGTTACGAACAAAATGATATCAGAATTTATGTAGTCAAGACATATTTCTTGTTCGTTTCTAAAACTAAATTAGGTTTGTTTATTTACTTTTAATTGTACATTAAGATACATTTTAAGTGACTCATTTAAGTAGTAACGTGACAAGTATCTGCCATCTTGGCAGAATGTTCCCCTCTACATTTGGTCACGACCTGAGTGAATTTTGAGCCTTTTCCTTTACTGGTCCCGCTCATTGGAATGACTTTCCACCGAACGTTCAGCAAGGTCCCTTGCTGCCCATTCTTTAAAAATTGTCTGAAAGCTAAGTTTTATTCTTTGGCTTTTGACTGAGCATGAGACTTGATTTTTAGTTTTCCCGTTTTTGTGCTTCCCACTGTCTTTATTATTTGTATGAATTATTTTAAAGTGCTCTATAAATAGTTGAGTATACAGAATGGAATGATACCTCTACCTCAGTTTTTTTCATATTCAGTCTAACCATAGAAGTACGGTATTTTCCTAACGATACTAATCTGTCGTACTACATTATTACCTCATCCTGTGACCACAAAAAGCACGTGAAGTTTTATTGATCAGCTCAAAACGCAAATAATAATTATATTCAGCCTTGGTTCTTGAAATTGCTGGTCTTTGATAGTGGTCATCAACAATATATGCTTTTTGATCTTTGATCATGATGAATATGATGACAAAGGCGTTTTTGTAGGTGCTAAGATGTGCACACGGGCGTTATTTAATGGAATGGAAAAGTTTTAACATACAAGCGCAAGAGAACGGAGATTATCAGGTTCTATTTCAAATACAATACGTGACGACTGAAATTTTCATTCCCGATAATACAACACAATGAGAAAATGGCGGCGGAAAGACGTGGAAAACAAGGTGACAAAAGTGCGCTCAAAAACTTTTAGAAAGTTCGACGAAAACAAGCGCAAGCGAATGTTAATAGTACAAGTATGTTGAGCAATAAAATTTATTCGTGGAGGTTTTATTTTTTTACCCCCTCAAGGCTAGCTTGGCCGACAAGTTAAATTGATACCAATTAGCAAACGTCACTCGTCGGGATACGGTTCAAGTGAAGAAAAATCAACTTCGCAATTGCATTAATATGTTGATATCCGTACAATCCACACAAGTAAATAGTGTTACTGGAAAACTTACCATATTTAAAACGCAAAACAATTACCACGCATTTAAGGCCTGAACGCTAAGAGCGAGAAGTGCGCTTTTTTTCCTGCCCAACGACAGTAAACTCGCGAAAACGCCCCGTTCAAAATCACGTGATCAAACTAACAGCCAATTAGACGCGTGAAAGACATACACCATTGAAACTCACGTCCCATGTGCTCTCAGACAAAAATATATATATATATATTTTTTAATATATATATATATATACAGTATATATATATACAGTATATATATATATATAGCGCTATTGATTGTTCTGGGACAATGTCATATCCTTGCTTTTCAGTTTTAAACACTAGATGGCAGCAAGCTACTTTTTCCAGTGATACATGATATTGCTTGGGGAAGACATTCACTCCAGAGCACAATCAAGCTTTGTTTTCTGCACCGACAATACATTCACCATCGTTGGGCATCGAGGGAAGCATTTTTTAATGCAGTCGTACAGTTTGGAATGAACACCTTTAACGTATAACCTCCACAGTCTGAACGGCTGCTACGACAGTTGCGTAGGTGTAAATGTACCACATGCTTCCGGATCATACTAAAAAAAATATTGGAAAGGATAACGACGTTTTGAAAATGTTAAGAGTTGGTGCCGCTCGGACAACGCTGTTCTTGAGCAGTCATCCTTTGTGGTGCAGGCCATGTGTATTTTCCCATCTCATGAAAGCAATTGCATCAGCTCCCTCACATGATCGACAAAAAATATTGTAAACAAAGACAAAAAAAACAAGGCTAATATTACATTTTGCCGGGGATTACAGGTCATGCTCATAAATTTCAGGTCGTGTTTGTGCATAAACTGCAATATTATTTTTGGGGTGTTCACTCGTCTGGCATGCACACGTGATGCATGATGAAATGCGACAGTGACAGTGTGACAGGATCAAAATAGGAGGATTGTTTTGTTTAGTTTTTTTGTGACGGCAGACTCTTTGGTACAACGCGCGTTAGATCTCATTAGATTCTGCAGGACTACTTTATTTTGTGGTTGTTGTGTACAAAGTTTGACTCAAGGAGAAAAATATGGGAATTTTCATTTCATTTTGTCTGGCATTTACCCTTGAGGGGCTGCCTTGGCATCTATCCACAAGCAATGCATCATAATAATTTCCCCTGAATGTTCCAGTAGAAGCTGTGGCCACTATTACGCCTGGAAAAACCCAAGCACACTGCATGAAATTATGCAGGCAAGCCACTCAGCAGGCCTCTGCCAATGCATTGGGCTGATATTTAGACTTTTTGTTGATGTCAGGCATTCAAAACGGGGTTTTAAATATTAAAAGTGCTGTTTTAACAGCATGATAACAATTGCCTGAAGCTTCTTGGGAATAAACAAGTGGTCGCTTACAACTTCAGAGGAGCTGACATTTTAACATTTCCATAAAACAAATGCAGAATTTCTGTCTTTTGATGTACTTAATGAGATTTATATCCTGACAGACTGAAGCTTGTGTGACACTTTACGGAGCATATCGATAGTTGTTGGCAGCTGATGTCTTTATTTTAATATTGCCATATTGGCCCGGTGGCTGCCGTCCACATTCCTAAAACATGCCTTAGGTTAATTGAAGACTATAAATGTCCATACAGCGTGAACGTGAGTGTGAATGGTTGTTTGTCTGTATGTTCCCTGCAATTGGCTGGTGACCGGTCCAGGGTGTACCCCAACTCCTACCCAAAGTCAGCTGGGCAGCAGCCCTAAGAGAGGAAAAACACTGCAGTAAAAGGATGGATGAATGTTGTGATCCATTCACAGGTGAGCTGGAGCCCATCCCAGCAGCCTCCGGGCAAGAGGCGTGGTATGCCCTGGACTGGTCGCCGCTCAATCACAGTGCACATATTGACAAACAACCACTCATTCGCATTCACACCTATTGTTATTATTATTATTATCAGGCCAAGGCTGTAGATAAGAAATCCATAATAATAATTTTTATGTATTATTTTAGAAATAATCATCCAGCCATCCATTTTCTCTACAGCTTATCTGGCTCAGTGTCGTGGGCTTCAAATATTAATTATTGGATAATGTTTGAATTGATAAATGAGCATCATAAAATTGATATTATTCACAGTTATATATTAGTAATTTATTACTACGACGAATAGTGTAGTACTATTACTATTTCTGCTGCTACGACTACTTAGAGTAGTAGTACAAGTAGAAGTACAGTAGTAATAGTTGTGAGATCTATTTGTTATTAATGTTCGTATTATTTTAGAAATAAGCATCAATCATTTTTTTCTATTTCTTATCAGGGTCATAGGGTTTGAATAACAACAATCATCATCATTATTAAATATATTATTGTGAATTAAATGTATATATTGATAATGTATGACTTAGAATACAAGTATTACAAGTTGTACAGTACGACGACTACTTCAACTACTACTCATATTTCTGTTTAGAATAATAACGATAATTGGGGAGAGTGGTGAAGGCGAACATTCATTCATTCATCTTCCGGACCGCTTTATCCTCACTAGGGTCGCAGGGGGTGCTGGAGCCTATCCCAGCTGTCTTTGGGCAGTAGGCGGGGGACACCCCGAATTGGTTGCCAGCCAATCGCAGGGCACACACAGACGAACGACCATGCATGCCCACACTCATACCGAGGGACAATTTTAGAGTGAACAATCAGCCTGCCATGCATGTCTTTGGAATGTGGGAGGAAACCGGAGCACCCGGAGAAAAGCCACGCAAGCTCGGGGAGAACATGCAAACTCCACACAGGGAGGCCGGAGCTGGAATCGAACCCGGTACATCTGAACTGTGAAGTCGACGTGCTAACCACTCGACTACCGATCTAATCTAAAGAAATGAATTCTTACTGTCATTCATTTACTGCCCCCCCCCACCTCTTTTTTTTTCTTCAAGGTTGTGCCATGCCCACTCCGTGTGCCTGAAACGAGGAGGGAGGCAGAGAGAGAGAGAGAGAGAGAGAGAGAGAGAGAGAGAGAGAGAGAGAGAGAGAGAGAGAGAGAGAGTTTCCTGCGCTCACTAGCCGGCTGCCTTCCTTCCACCATGGCACGGTGCCATGCATGTGCGGCATGCGTACGCGTCTCCTCGCAGAGGGACCTGTGAGCCCAACGTGCGAGTCGCCATGGCCGATTTCGCGCAGAGCAAGCGCGTCGGTCCACCGGTTGCTGCTGCTGCTTCTGTCGCCGCTGCTGCTGCAGCAGCAGGTGGAACCGCAGGGAGCCCCGCGGCGCCTCGAATAGAGGAGCCGATGTCTAACGGCAGTTGCAATCCAAAAGACCCAGCGAGGAGGCTCCACAGGGGGTCCAGCTGTGAGTCGCCAACGTGGGAGGGCTTGGATTCGGCTACTAAATCGATACCTCGACGCAGCAGTCTCATTAAGGTAAGTTAAGGCCGGGGTTTTCTGCAAAACAGCTAAGCTCTTAGGTTCGTACTCATGCTACAAGTTGAAAGTAAAAAAAAAAAAATTGGGGGGGGTGAAATTAAAAATGAAAAGTTGCCAAGGCACATTCGTATACAAATGGCACGCGAACTGACCCCTTTACAAAACAACGTCTCCCAACATTGGAGCGTAATTTTACGTTCGAAAAATCCCGTGCTACGCTGCTAAACAAAAACGTCACGCAAAGTCGGTTAATAAAGAAACTTTTTCCATCCAGAGGAAAAGCATCAATGTTGTGCCCGTCACATTATTTGTACATTTTTTTTTCAAAGACTACTGTCATCAAGCTAAAGTGGATCAATTTCCACAGCACCACATGATGATCACTGAAATAAACTCATATCCCCACTGGCCGGCCACGGGTCATAATATTAGAAACACATCTCCGTATGACTAAACCGCTGTACAGTACGTCCATGTCTATCAAAACTGAGCATTATTGTCTTCATCTCACATTCAACTCACGAGGTCACGTAGGTGTACCTAACGTAGTTACCGCCGAGTATCTGCTTCTGTTTTCTTTTTTGTTCCTCTTCATATTACTCGTCGTCCACGCCAGCTGCAGAGGAAGTTGACGATGATGTCATATGTACGTTGTGTACATTAAGAGGCACTATGTGTTCCGTTCGCCTTTGAGCCGACATGTTGTGTTCTGCCCGCAAGATAACACCAGGCGATGTCACTCAGTGCTAGCCTGACAAGGGAGGAAGGAGGTGAAGGAACCGAACCACCTGCTGCAGTGTGAAGTCATCACTCTGCCTCGTGGCTAGACCGACTCCCACACTCCTTTTCCCACTGTTGCTCTCATATTCCACTTTTCTGACGTCCAAATGTCCTTTAAAGAGTTGTTGTTGGGTTTGGCCCAAACAACATTTTAATCCTGGCGCTGGTTATAGCACATCTAATCGATATCTCTTCTCCCCCGACGTCGTCCTCACCTACTTTTGGTTCTGTATTGATCGCCCCTTGCTGATGGTCTCCGAAGCGACCGCCTCCTAAGACATCATTATTGACTTCACCAACAATGATGTTTATTTTCAGCAGGGTGACGTGTTTGTTTTGAAGTGAGCACCTGTCATTTAAAAAAAAAAAAAAGGTCTTTTAAATGCTTGTTTCTGTTTTGGAAAATACAGTAAATAACTAGAACTTTAAATGATAATTAAAAAATAACTTTTTTTTTTTTAAACAGTTTGGACAAAAACGGTGCAATGGAATTAGCCTCACAGTTGTGCTTCAACTTTAAAAAGATGACCGATAATTGACAAACTATTAGACTAGTTGAGCAAAAAATGTTCACCAAGGTAGAAAATACCTGATCTGAATCGCCGCACACGTGCACATTTTCATCTGCAAGATCATTGCATTTTTCTCAAGGAATTAATCTTAAACGAGAACTGCATTTACGGGGTGGGGGGATCTCTATATTTTTCTTTTCTTTTTTTCCTCCTGTAGTTTATCAATAATTAATTACGTGACCGTCAAATATTCGGGCGATTGTTAACAGTCACACTTTAAAGCAATTGAGGCAAAACTGAGTATATATTTGGCAAAAACAAGCAAAGGTGCTGTTGATTTACTCTTAACTAGTATGTTTTCCCAAAGAAGCACAACTGCATGTCATGCCCTGGGAAGCTCTGGCAGAACTCCAAACAACAACAAGTAATTATTTCGCAGGCTACATCAAGTTTGGTCTCCCATTCATAATAAAATGGATGTGATTGAAGTAATGTTCCTTTCGGGAGCAGCAGATTTCAAGTGACATAATTCTCGTCTGAACTCAAACTAATTTTGCGGTCGGCATCACCACGGCAACCGGTAAAGACCTGGCGGGGAATCCAGCTGATCGTGGCCTTTCCTGTCAGTTGAACTTTTATTGTGACTCACGTTCTAGTCGTAGCGCATTGTTTCAGCATCTATTGTGGCATTGCATCCCGGTAATGTCACCAATCTATGCTGTGTATTAAGCGCGATACTCTCAAGCAAAAGTACTATTAAAAACCAACAACATGATAGCTGTGTTCGGGGTATTTTTAGTTTCTCATCAAATGTGGTTCATAGTGGAGATCTGCAGCCTCGCTTCTTGTTTCTGAGTAGCAAACAGCGCAGGAAACTGGACAGTTGGCCAATTTCCTCACATAGTTCATGTTGCAACGTTGCTGTTAAGTCATCGGCATTCAGTGATGATACTTCACTGTGGTCCTCCTTTCCACTTGACAACAAAAAACACCCGGGACTACATTTCTTGCTCAGAATTTCAGCCAAGAAAATTGTCATCTTGAAATACTTGTAAGTCAGGTCACTCGGTAAGTGTCTCCACCCCCTCATCCATTTCATGAGCAGATACTGAGGGGCCACGCTGACCTCTTTTATACTCTCACGATTACGAAAGAAGAAATGTGGCCTGTCCTGCATATGATTGGATCATTTTCAAGATTTCCAAATAAAGTCACACCCTGGTTTCGTTAATTGCGGGCAGAAACGGCTTGTGAATGTCACATGACCATACTCAGAAAAGAGGTGAGCCATGACACCTGAGTCCTCAGCAACTGTGATGTCATTTTCACTTGACATCAAGCGGCAAAATGGCCGCCCCCCTTAGTTGAAAACTGATGGATTTTGCTCCTTAACGCGTTCCACAAACGCAATATTAAACAGAAATATGCGTTTGGACTAGTGAATGTCACATGACCAAACTCAGAAAAGAGGTGAGCCATGACACCTGAGTCCTCAGCAACTATGATGTCATTTTCACTTGACATCAAGCGGCAAAATGGCCGCCCCCCTTAGTTGAAAACTGATGGATTTTGCTGCTTAATTCATGCGCAGAAATACGCATTTGGACTAGTGGAAGGGGGGGCGGGGGGTTGCAGAAAGCATCTTAGTGTCAAGAAGATTTTTGGACTTCCCCATTTAAGTTGGGTAAGTCCCCACTGAAGGAAAATGTTTTATGGATCCTTTTATCGAAAGAATATCAAGTCAAGTACAACATTATTGTCAAATGTGCTGTATGTGAAACAGGCAGCACAGATTACATTTCTTCCCTCGCAACAAGAGGAGCCGCTGCGGGTGCCTGTGCCGCCTTCAAAAGAAGTTAACACAAAAGGACAAACTAATACAACACAACACATAAGACGCAGACAGTCGTGCAATCTTAACCACTTGTCCTGCATACACTTTGTTGTTTGAAGCAGTTATAGATGAAAGAGAGAATCAAAATGTCCTTTTCACCAGTGGATCAAATATAGGCAGCCTGCAGTTTTGGATCAGCATCCTTTGCGCGCTCAAAACCACGTTTCGCATGCATAAGCGTGGCCCTGCATAGCAAAGGGCTTGTTCAAAAGCAAATGCAATCAAACATCCGGCCTTTCTAGTGACATTTAGGATTAGCTCTGACTGTTCTGATGGGTGAAAGTAGCATTTTATTTTCTCATGTGAACCATGCAAATACGCTTCGCACAAAAATTGGGCTCGTTTTGGTTTCCTGTACTTGGAATTGTGCGTAGTCTGCACATGAAACCGAATGTACGGTCACTCTTTGCGCTTTGCAATGTGATCGCTTCTCGTAAATGGGGTCGTTTGTATTTTCCTTGGCTTTTGTGGTCTTAAGAACTTTGGTTAAGCAAAGTACAATAATAGGTCATCGGAGTGCATCTCGTTCTGTATGTGCGAACGGTGTTTATCACAGTAGCTCAATGACTGAGAGCGCTCACCACATTTTCTGCCGGACATTATTCGCGCACGACCACAACCACTTCTGACCTCTCTGTAGCCCGACAGACACTGCAGAGTCGTGACACTTCAACCAGAAAGTGGTTCAATGACTACTTATCTTCCAATCAACAGATTGAGGATTCAATTGCCCGAGTGCGGCAAAACCCCACTTAGACTGCAAAGTGACAATGCCATTTTAAGAACGACTCCTTTTTAATATTGAGATTGCTGTATGTCTTTTGTTACACTGCCCCCTGCTGGCCAAGGCGTGCACATCAGAAGTAGCAGCACGATGTCCATTAAAGTGAAGCGAGATTCTTTCCATTTTATGTCATTAGAACACGACGATGTGATTTTATGGGGATAAGTTCCACATCACTTGTGGGGCCCAGATTAGGTCAAGCGTTGTAGAAAATGGATGGATGGATGGATAGTAGTTTGTATGAAAACTAATTTGTAGAAAGCTGACATATCACATAGGAACATTAAATTGTTTGACAAACTCTCTCTCTCAGCGGAGTGTGTTGTGTGTGTCTCTCTCTCTCTCTCTCTCTATATATATATATATATATATAAACACACACGCACACACACACACATAGTCTGGACATGTTACTTGGCAGCAAATACGAGAATTGTGATACTTCTTGGAATGAGATCCTGGGAGTCATCCTTATCTTTCTAATCTCCATTAAAATCAAATTGCATTTGATCTGCTCTGCGTCGAATCTTAGAAGCCTTTGAGTCATACTAATTTATATTGTGAGCAGAGACAAAACGTTCATCTGGGCAAATGTTTGGGTATCCCGAATGGCCACGTGCTGCTGGGTGTTGACAACCTCATGCAGGCTCTCGAAGAAACGAGTTTAACCCTTTCAGTTACTACAGTGGACAGTTTCCCATCTTATCGGCTTACAGGGTGCATGAAAGGGTTAATATGTCTGAAAACATTGATCGCTTCTTACAACCCGCTACACACAAGCAAATACAATTAAGTCATAATGGACAATTCATTCCAACTAGTATTTCGACGAAAAAGTATTCATGCGAGCATGCCGCATCAATCTGAGCCGACAGACGAATATAACGTGCCATGTGTCATACAATCATGACTGCCAGCCAGCTAATGAGCACTCGGGGTCATGCGGGGGCTTACAAACAGCAAGCAATTACAGGCGTCATCGTCTTTATTAATGTCTAATAGGGCGAGCACCCCCCCTCAACTCCCCCTGTTGCTTTCTATTCCTCCCTCCGGCGTGTACCCCCCCCCCCCCCCCCACTCTGTTTTTCTTCCGTTGTCTGGTGTGACTGATCACCGAACGTAATCCCGTCAGGCATGCCCATTTCTATTTTTCGACTCCATCCCCACATCGACTGCCTCCCCGTGCGCCACTCTGTCAATCCACACCGACCCATTCCGGGGGCGGAAGTAATCTATTTACGACGACAATCACCCCAACAGCATCAACCGCAATCGGGTACATCTCTGATGAAGATCAGGAAATGAAAAATAACCATCCGTAAGCATTGCCGATTGATCCAATGAAAGCCTGGTGTGGACAAAAAGACTCAAAATGCACTTTGTCACTATTACATGAAAATGAGTGTCAACTCCGCACCCAGGCATGCTTCAAAGTAACAAAATAATTCAACTGTCCAATACAGTCGGTGTAAAGGAAGTCAACTACTCTGTAGCAGGAAATACAAGCAAAACAGCACGTCTTCCCTGTTGGTAATAAATGGCAGAATAGTGCCTGTTCTGAAAGCGTACTCGCTTCCCATCAAGTCAAATTCAGTTTGGCCATTCGGAATTGTGAATGACAGATGCAGCCTGCTTCTTTTTCTCTCGAGCTTTCTTTCTCACTTTCCTTCTTTTTCTATGTTGTCACATAACTCGGAAGCTTGTCGCTGAACGCGCCCACCACTTCCTGACCTTTTTTTTTTTTAAACATTCAACGACTGCCTTTTGTGAGAATCGGGCCGGCGGGACCTCCGTCCCTTGAATCAGCCGCTGTATTATGACTGAACATAATCAAAGCGGATCAGGCGTGTACCTTGAACCTCTGATCCATTTTTTAAAAATCTTTTGTACCTGGATATGAAAGACTTCATTTGCATTTCACCCTGTATCTACTTGTAGGTTCATTTGCCTCATATTACTTTGGGAGCGTAATTAATTCTTAGTTGCCGGCCAACGAAGGTGAGCGTATGGACACAGCCTGTACGCATGCGATAATTGGATCTTTGCAAATAAAAAGCTCACGGGGAGAAAAAGCGGACGCGGGCTCTCTGTGGCTTCAATGGGAGTTTTTGTCAATTGCCTGACAGTTCATCAGGCGTATTCCGATGTGCGTTGTTTGGATGAAGCCGAAAAGAACATGCTGGATCGGTCCATCATGCCCACTGTACTAGCAGTATAACTAACCCATGATTGGATTAGTTATTCTGACCCCAGAAGATTGGATTTGGGCGAGCTGAAGATCTGGCTGGTCGCCATTTTCGAACATTTTTAGTCACAAATGAAATACTGAAAAACGAATAACCGCGGCACGCAAGGCCAGAGTGTCCCGACCGAGCACCGTCCCGTGTGTATAAAATCCGGTTATTAAAAATCTTAGAAGGCAACAAAACTGGGGGAGCGTCATGGGTTTTTTGGGGGGTTTTAAATATGAGGGTATACAATTACATAACTCCCTGACAAGTTGTGTTTTGTTAAAGTGTTGATCTGCTTCAATAAACTGAAAACGGGAAATACCAAATCAAATGAGTCTATTTATCTCCGAAGGATGCTCTCAGTGCAAGTATCGCAACCCAAAGGCATGAAGCGTATTTTTAGACGTCCGCCTCTTTGTATCATCGCAAAATAGCTATTAGGGGCGGGCGATCACCAGTCAGAGCACTTCTGTGTCCTTAATGAGGCGATTCCTGGAGGACTTGTGACGGTTAGACGGCTGGCTCTCTTTCACTCGAAAAGGAAAATCTTTTATTTTCTTTGAATCATGCCCCCCCCCGACCCCCTTCTTCTTTCACATGCTCATTCATGCGCCGAACATGAATGAGTTCTCTTCTTCTACACAAAAAATGTGATCCAACGAACGCGAAAGATGATAGAGAATTTGTTTATCCATTTAATTACAAATATACTGCCCACGAGGCCAAGTATTATTGGTGTTGTTTCGCCGTGTGGAACAGAAATTGAGTTCGAACGGAACTCACCTTTTCTTACCCGAAGTAACCAGACTTGAAATGAGAACGCTGACGCGTGTCATTTCAAAGTGAGTGTCAAGTTTCAGTCAAGCGCCGATGTACACCATGTGGGCGTTTGCATCTCGACGCCATTTACCTTTTGATTGAATTAACAACAATCGCATTACATTTTGCATCCTTCCATAGATTAGCCTTGTTTGATTTGATCGGGCCACTAATACATCGGTAATTGAATGAAGTCATCCACCTATACGCAGTTTGTTCTCTCTTTGCATATGGCGCACCCCCTGGGGAGTGTTCAATGTGTCACACGGGTGAACTGAGCTCGGAGAGAACAACAGCATCATGTCGAAGGTGTAGAATTAGAATGCCGCAGTCTGCTGCTTCGGCCTATCATTAACGGTGTCATGTTGAAGAGCAAGGGCAAAGACGTTTTAAGCATGGTAGAAACACAACAGATTGCTGGGAAGAGGCTCTGTGTGTAGGCTAAATAATCTGCCTTTATATACCATTATATAAAATGATTTTAATCCTCTCTGATCTCCCGCAAAAGTGTTTTCTCATGCTTTTGCTTTCGCCGAGGGGATCATTGTCTTGATGTCAATCCCCTTCAGCCTATTTTTTTCCCCCGCGATATTATACGCCACCCCCTTTGCTCTTTACCTCCATCACGCTCTCAGTCCGCGCCTTTCCTTCGTCATCAGGATGGCTCCCGGGCGGGTCGAGAGAGGAAGAAGACCGTGTCCTTTAGCAGCAGCCTATCAGAGAAGAAGATCAGTAGTGCGGCCGACTGTATCCACTCAATGGTGGGTTCGCCGCGATGTGACCTTTTGCATGCGTACCTGAAACCGAGGCCTGCGGCGCGTGCAGTCGAGGGCGTCGTGGCTGCCGAAAATGTAAAACTCACTTGTTTTGCGGCCAGGTGGAGGGGAGCGAATTGAAGAAGGTGCGTCCCAACTCTCGCGTGTACCAACGCTACTACCTTCTCGACGCGGGCCTGCAGGCTCTGTGTTGGGAGCCCTCCAAGAAGGATTCGGACAAAGCCAGGATTGCGCTCGCCTCCATCCGAGAGGTCAGCGTCCAGTCTTAAATGCCAGATCAAGTCTCGCCGGTTATTGCCTCTCCCGCTGATGGACTTCATTGATTCTTTTGGACCAAGCCCGATCCAGACCAATGGCTGCAGTTGATTTGCTCTGATCGTGTCTGATGCGGGCGTATCGTTTTTGTGGCCTCGTATTTCAGGTGCGGACAGGTCGTAACACGGAGGTATTCCGCACGAGTGGAGTCTATGAGCAGATTTCGGAGGACTGCGCTTTCTCGATCATCTATGGAGAGCTATACGAGAGCCTGGACCTTGTGGCCCACTCAACAGAAGTGGCTAATATTTGGGTGACGGGCCTAAGGTAAAACCAACTAAATTGGAGCGTTTGTCACAGGGATATTTTAAAACCTCACATTTCATTTGGCAACAGTTAACAGGTTGAGGTCAACAGCTTTGTCCAAAAATGTAATTCCTCGCCAATCCTGTCACTTTTTGAGATGAGATCCGAAGAGAGTCTATCAATAAATTATTAGAATGCATTTCTCTCTCTTTTTTTTTTTTGGCTACGTACTGTTCTCCATCTCCAGGTATCTGATCCAGTACGGTAAAAATGCCCTGGACATGCTTGCCAGCAAACAGCACAGCCTTCGTCTTGGCTGGTTGGAGCAGCTTTTCGCCTCTGCTGCCGATTTGGATAGTCACATGGACATTGAGCAAGGGATTTGTTTGCAGTCCGCTGTCAAACTGATACAGACGGTGAATCCAGGGGTGAGCAGCGGAAAAGTGGAGCACAGATTTAAAGAGCTTCAGAGGGGTCGGATCGAGTCCCTTTCTCCTAATAATGCTAATAATGGATCGGGAGCTAAAGACCACACCACAGTCAAACCAACACTCGGGGCAAGAAACGAGAGGGTCACGCAGCTGGAGTTCATCGAGGTCTTTCACGACTTCTGCACACGTCCGGAGATTTACTTTCTCTTGGTGCAGTTCTCCAGCAACAAGGAATTCCTGGATGTCCAAGACCTGACGAGGTTCCTCGAGGCTGAGCAAGGTGTTGCCCAGGTCAGGAAATGAATCCACCTAAGCACAATTCCGGCATTGTCATTGTCTTAAGGTCCTCTTGCTCCCTCGCTCAGGTGACAGAGGAAGACAGCCTGAGTCTCATCCAGTCCCACGAGCCATCGGAAGAGGGCCGGCAGCAGGGCTACCTGTCGATGGACGGCTTCAATAGCTACTTGATGTCGCCAGAGTGCCACCTCTTTGATAGGGAGCACGACACTGTGTGTCAGGACATGTCCCAGCCTTTGTCGCACTATTTTATCAACTCCTCTCACAACACCTACCTCATCGAGGACCAATACAAAGGGCACTCTGACATTTCCGGCTACATCCGGGCGCTCAAGATGGGCTGCCGATGCGTGGAGGTGGACATATGGGACGGTCCCGATGAGGAGCCGGTCGTGTGTACCGGACATACTCTTTGCCCTCCTCTCGCCCTGCGCAACGTGTTGGAAGCAATTGCACGGTTTGCTTTTGTTGCATCGGAGTATCCGTTGATTGTGTGTATCGAGAACCACTGCTCGCTGAGACAGCAGAAAGTGATGATGCGGCATCTGGTGCAAATACTCGGCGATCAGCTGTCGACGCAACCCCCGGACGAGAGGGAGTCGTACCTCCCCTCGCCGCAAGCCTTAAGGCATCGGATCCTGCTGAAGGGGAAGAAGCTCGAGCCTGGTTGGGAAGCGGAGGAGGGTGAAGTCAGTGAGGAGGATGAAGGGGCTGAAATGTGTCCAAGGATGAAGGCGGCGAGCAATGGTGGGGCAGGACTTGAAGACAGTCCCAAAGAAAAACAGCAGAGAAGCTTCAATTCAACAGCTGCCAGCCAGTGCAATCCCCCTCATCTTCCTCACAAACAATTCCATCTGCTGAAGGAGCTCTCGGACCTGGTCACTCTTTGCGAGTCGGTCCACTTTGTCGACTTCCCGACGTCAAGAAAAAGCCAAAAACCTTGGCAGTTGTGCTCTTTTAATGAGACCCAGGCCGGGCGTCTCGCTGGCGAGACCCCCGGCGACTTTGTCAACCAAAACAAACGCTTCCTGTCACGGGTGTACCCGAGCCCCATGCGCATTGATTCCAGCAACGTAAACCCTCAGGACCTGTGGAAATGCGGTTGCCAGATTGTATCTATGAACTTCCAGACAGCCGGGCTGATGATGGACCTCAACGCAGCCTGGTTCCGGCAGAACGGCAATTGCGGTTATGTTCTGCGGCCCGCCATCATGCGGCGGGAGGTGTCTTATTTCAGTGCGGACACCAGAGACACCGTGCCTGGGGTGTTACCTCAGCTGCTCCATGTCAAGGTGTGAGGGGCATCCCACCAAGCTCGCAACAGAATCCTTGCTAGCTGACCAAATAATCACGATGATGTTCTGAAAACAGCCCATGTGGTGACCCTTCCCAGGTAATCAGCGGACAGAATCTTCCCAAGCCGAGGGGTTCTGTGGCCAAAGGGGATGTGGTGGACCCTTACGTTTACGTGGAGATCCACGGCATTCCAGCCGACTGCACAGAGCGCCGCACCAGGACCGTCTCCCAGAACTGCGACAACCCAGTTTTCGATGAGAGCTTCGAGTTCCAGATCAACCTGCCGGAGCTCGCCATGGTTCGCTTTGTCGTCCTGGACGATGACTTCATCGGAGATGAGTTCATAGGTGGGTTCAGTCAGATTGGGTTCATTTATTTCTGACAGATCTTTTCACAATGAGGTCACGTGTATTTTCGAGTGGCTCAATACCTTCCAGCCGTAAACTCAACGTTAGCTCACCATGGTGTTTTGCTAACTTTCGCTCTCAAACAATCTGACTAATTCTTCATTCATACTCGTCAGAAAATGTCTTCCACAAACGCACTGATGGGAGGTTTGGTTCCAAGTCTGTCCCTGAAGAAGTAGCTACTCTGACATAAGGCAGTCTTGCGATCACATCTGTACAACTTTTGGACAAAACTAAACTTTGAACCAATTTTTGGCATCTTTCAGTGAGCAGCAGTCGATTTCTTTTGGACTTAGACGGGTGCCTGTCGTTTATTCATAATCTGCATCTTAAGTTTGGTGTGAAAAAAAAAAAACCTTCTGTCACAGGTCAGTACACCATCCCGCTGGAATGTCTCCAACCCGGGTACCGTCATGTCCCGCTTCAGTCTCTGACCGGGGAGGATCTTCCCCACGCCAAGCTTTTCGTCCATGTGGCCCTCACCAATCGTAGAGGAGGGGGCAAGCCTCACAAAAGGGGCCTGTCTGTGCGAAAAGCTCGCAGGAGACGGGACTACACGGCTCTCCGGGACTTGGAAATCCGGGTCGTTGATGAGGTTTTCAAAATGGCTGGTCCTCTGTTGAGAGAGGCCACGGACTTGAGGGAAAACATGCAGGTGAGGGTGTCCAGAGCCCCGCAGTATATTTATCGGCTAGAGTACATTTCTCCTCACCATTTGGCATTTCTTTTCCCCAACAGAATTCTGTGGCGATGTTTCGGGAGTTGTGCGGTGTGTCGGCTGTGTCCAACCTCATGCAGTGCATACTCGCTCTTGGCTCCAGAGTGAGAGGCCCCGACGGGATCCCTTTACTACTGTTTGACCTCCAGAAGCACTACCCCACCTTGGAGCCTCAGGGAGCCCTGCCTGATGTCCTTCGCCGTGTTGTCTCCACATACGACATGGTGAGGAAGGAAAAGAGCTGACAGTAAATATGCTTATTGTCCCCCCCCGCCCCCAGATACACAACATATCTCTGAAGTGCACGGAAAGGAAGGAAACACGACACAAAAGCCACAAAGATTACTAAGCCGCCACCGCCCATCTTCCTGTCTGCTTCACACAACAATGAACACCCCGTGTGAAGACAGAGCTTCCTTTTGAGTACATACCCCTCACCCAAAACAAACTGACACTGGTTGTTATGCAGAAATGTGCTTGATTTCCACCTTGGCCTGAATCCGGTATACTTTCATCCGAATAATGGCAGGACATTCATAGACCCAGCCGGAAGTCATTTAGTTGATTTTATTTTTGTTAACATATCTGAGGCTAAAATGGGTCCGAGAGCCTCGGCTGGTCCGCTGGCATGGTCGCAAAAGAGTGCCTCGTTGTTGCGGCGTGGAACAGTTCCGTGACCACGCGGTGGGATATATTCCAGCCACATGTCTTGAATTTGATTTTCCATTCATCATATGGGTCAACGTTTTGCGGCGTGGTGAAGTGACAGCACGTCTGCCAATGCAGGGTTTCGAATACCGAATCCAGTCTTGGTCCACGTTGCTTGTCTGGGTTTCCCTTTGGGTACTCTGGCTTTCCCTCACGTTCCAAGATAAGCTCCACCTCATCTGTGACTTATGAGCACAAGCACCATAGAAAATGGATGAATGGCTCCTCATTTTGCCTTTAATTTTTCCCACTCGTTCACCCTGCGACCTACACAGCTCCTGCCCTTTCCTCCTTTTTCCCTGCGGGCCTGCTTCAACTGTGGCTGACCCACATAAAGGGGACTCCACGCAGATGTGCACTTGCACTCAGCCATTCTGCTGAATATTAGACCGACTCGTGGGTCTAATGCGGCCGGAACTCCGAATGTACAAAGTACACAATTCTCAAGAAGGCTTTGGTGCGCCGACGTAATTGAATGACAATTTTTTGTCACTGCCGTTTGAATCGAAACGGACGTATGTGTTACGGCTAGCGAGTGTGCACGTATTTGGAGCCACTCTCACTTTGAATCAAGCCCACCCCTCAAATTGAAAAAAAGATCACGGCGGTGCTGAATCTCATCAGCATAGATTTGAATACAGTTTGACAAAATAGATCTTCACACCTCCATCCTCAACTGGATGTATTGTGTGTGCGTTGATCATTAGTTTGTTAAACAGCGGGGATCACATCCCTTCAGGCTTCACACGGCAATGCCTAGCATTAATCAGCCAGAGGCAAGTAATGTCATTACCGTGCGCCCCGTGTGTGGTCATTACTCTAACTGAGTGGTTCTATTGGTCTCCTCGGATTCCTCCGCTGTCTGCATGTGTCTCTCTGTGGAGGCAGGACTCTAATCTGGCATGTTCATTCTTTTAATTACCACAGATGCCTTCAAAAGCTTTTTTTTTTAAGACTGCACTGGAAATATACATTGCCATGTTCTTAACGGTACATCTGTGTGTGTTGGGTGTATGCAGATGGTCCAGGCAAGCAAAGCCGTGTTCGAGCTTTCTGATGGAATCTATGAAAGGATTCTGCATATAAAGATTGCGGGTGAGTGAAAATAATGCGTTCGCTCATCCACCCCAAATTCATCTTTGCGTGACTTTATGGATCTTGTTTTTTGTTTTTAAATCCACTAGGGGAGAGTCATCCTACAAAAAAAAAAAGAAAAGCTGGGAGCATGGAAAATATGTAATATTTTGCTATGGAACCTAACATAACTGGAAAATAAATTTGACACACTTGCAGAGCTCGCTAGCTATGCCTACTCGGTGAAAAAAACCCCATCTACTTGTAGAAAATAAAAGATTGTTGGCAATACTGTCAAATTGGTATATAAAGTATCTAAAATAAGGTTTCAAAATGGTGAAAAAACAAACCAACAACGAGACGATCTAGAGCAGTTACGTATGCTAGCAAGAATTTCACATGCTAGCTTTCAAGTTGGACTCCCCCCCCGCCCAAAAACCCATTCCCCCCTCATTGCTTTTCTTCCTTAGTCTTCATGATGGACGCATGCTCACGGCCAACAATGAGGCGCTCTAAAGCAGCCTGTCTATCCGAGGGGAAAATGAATTTTCGCCCTGTTGTCATAGCTAGCTAAATGCACATCGCAATTATGCTAATAAACTGCTGGGGGCAGGGGGGGGGACGTTTTACGCTGTACACCGCTCCACAAATGAGGGTAATAGTAAGTTTTTCATGATTCAGGATTCAACTTCAAACCTTTGTCATGTATTTCGAAACAAATGTTTGCTTTCATTTTCCAGGAATGTGTTCCAATACCCCCCGCCCCCAGTATTGTCTGTTTTCTCCCAGCGCAGTTTTGTTGACTTCAGCATTCCGACTCCAGACTTGTCAGTGGCACAGGACCATTACACAGCATATCATGAGTTTAAGGTTAAAAGAAAAGACTTCTTGTGAGATATATTTGTTATGCGTCAGTGAGTTTCACATGCATGCTGGTTTGAATAGAGAAAGCTTTGACAGAGATGAATGTCGAGCTTGTAAATCAGCAAAAATCTCCCAAGCGACTTATCCCCCCCACCGCCCCGCCCCCAACTCTCCTAAGGTTCACTTTCATAATCATGTGACATTCGTTTGTTTACATCCTCTGAGCTTCCGCGTGCGTATACTGCATGATGGCTCATGTACTTTTTGCAACGTTTGACCAGACGGCAATATTTAAAGACACGATAGGTTGTGCATGAGCACGTCTGCTGCTGTGTGAGAAGCAGCAGAGCCCGAGGTCGGAAAGTACATGCCGTTAAAGATGCCAATCAGGGAATCCCATGGCGACGGTCACTCGGAGCGCAGTCACGGGATGTCTGCGAGCTGCAAGGGAGTAGAGATAAAACTGATGAAGCTCACAGTAGGGAGTAGAAAAAAAAAAGCGGATCTGATCTGTGATAAGTAAACAGTTGTTTATAGTTAAATGATATAAACAGATACTATGGAGATGTAATCCAGGCATACTGGTTTAACGGGTTATATGTACACTGTAGACAAACACTGTACACTCACTGACCACAAAATCTTAATTCTATTCAGCTAAATATGTACAGTAGGTTCATTTAAGACACAAAATTGTCCAAAAGTGTGAATCTGAGTGTGAGTAGTCAATATGTGCCCTCCTTGGGTCTGTTTTGTTTTCCTCACCTCTCGACCACCTATAACCCGTAACCCGATTGGACGATTTTTGGGCTCGCAAGTCTGGATGTGCTTCCATACTATTTCATCCCCTCTTCTGTCAGTACTGCGCAACGATCACAAACACATATACATGCAAGGCTGGTCCATAAGCTTTGAGTTGTCTAGCAACGCTGACATAAGGTTAGAATTCAGACAACTTCTGGAGTATGTACAGTATATGGAGCAGTGCACTGTGCGTGTGTGCAGAACGGGTAAATTATACTCCCAAGATGTTTATTCCTCACTGTGTGTGTGTGTGTGTGTGTGTGTGTGTGTGTGTGTCGTCCACTGGTACGCATGCGTAACATTTGGACTCCTGTTGATGGCTCACGGTTTAATGTGCGCCCCACGTTAACCCACTTCTCTGTTTCCATGGCAACTGTGGGACGGTGGCCTGGGGCGGCCAGAGGAAACCAGATGCACAACACAACTCAGAGCACACATACTAGACAGCAGTCAGGGGAACGGGCCCAGATTTCATACTGGGAAAGGACATTTTGGGGTAAATTGAGATGTCATTCTTACAGTACAAAAAAAAATAATTAATCAGTGCCTAAAAATGCCACAAAGGAGCAGCAAAGAACTTGAATTCCATTACACTCGGCAAATGAAGCTCCTCCTGTCACTTCAACATAACTTATCATTTTAGTTTTCTGGTAAACACACAAAAAGATGAAATAGTGAAAGTTTTTTTTTTTTGTTTAAATCATTTCATTTCAGGGCAGAATTGCATGATCTGGTCAGCTGAGAGAAAAAAATCTCAGTGAAAAATGCCACTCGGCTCAGTAATGGTTGGGAAACGCTGCTCTGTGTGCATCGGTGTAATTGCGTTTCATTCAGGAGGATTTGAGCTAAAGTTCTAACCTTTAGGAGTTGCCTTTTTTACAGCCATGACATTCCACGAGCATTTACAGAGCCTGGCGGCGAAGGAGGGCTTGAAAGGGCGAAAGGCGGGTCGAGCTGTGGAGAGCTTCACCTGGAACATCACCATCCTTAAGGTCAGAAATGCAAACAGTCAAACGCCAATCCGCATTTGATAGCCTTTTGCTGATTTAATAACATTTTTTTGCTCACATTTCACTCTTGACTTTCCGTCTATGGCAGGGTCAAGCTGATCTTCTCACGTATGCCAAGGCTGAAGTTGAGGAGAACATGAAGCAGGTGCACGATGCCGTTCTGACGGGAAACCTCGCCCGGGAGAGTCGAGGAGTTACAAGAGCACGCTCCCAGTCACGGAAAAGCCAGCACGACAACGCCAACGCGTGTGACGAGCGATTCCAGCGATGAGACACTTGACCCGACTGCTGTCCGCTACACTACACTTGCAGCCAAGGAATCACCCGTTTAACGTTTGATATTGTGCACCTTTCACGTCTTCTCTCAGTGGAAGTCTGTTGATCATATTTGTGAAAACGGCTGAATATTTTTTGAGACCTTTTCTGCTGTGCAATACGTTTTAAAGGTGGGATATGAGCACATAAAATACACCCCATGGGATTTCTTGAGGTTGGGCCAGACTAGGAGTGGGCAATATATGATCCGGTAGTATCATTATTAATAGTGTAAGTAAGCCTTTTGTTCCCTTAAATATGAATCAAAATATATTCATTTATTAGTTATCTCATGATAGTTTGATTTGTTGTAAAAATAAATAATGGTAAACAGAAACTATATTAACATGTTTTTTTTTTGTTTATACACGTTGATGTCAAGGCTTCTGAAATCACCTCTTCTAGCTTCATTGAAATGAATGGAAATGCCATTAATTCCAGCCATGCAAAAAAGCAAACATATTTTTACTAAAAATAGCACCTTATAATATTATACTTTATAAGAAAACATAGTGACTTAAATAGAATGTAAAGAAATAAAATGTCATGGCCACTTTCCTTTGGTTCCATTCAATGGACATTGTGCTGCTGCTGCTGCTAGCGTGTCACGGCTACCTTCATACATGGAGATGGCCACGGCTTCTCATAAGCCGCAGTTAGATACACGTCTTCGCAGCGGATAATCAATAGATGCTTTATTGTGTTATCTGTCAAAAAGTGTAGCTGCACCATCCGTGTTCACGTATGTTGCTCATGTCCTGACTGATGACATTCGTTAGCCCCTCTTAATTGCTAGCAGCATTAAGCTAGCAGACAAAGTGATGTGGTTTGTGTCAATACACAATGTGTAATTCTCTTTATTTTATCATTAGTTTGACAGGAAAGAGCTTGGAACCCCCCATTGTTCCTGTATTTCAAATTTTGTCAAAGCATCGCCCCAATGATGGCTCCAATGTCGCACTTATATCTATGCATCACTGTAGATATACTGCACAGTTAAATGCTTGGTTAAATATAGTTACATTGCAAAATTAATAAATTAGAATTATTTCATGAAGATTTCACATTTTCTATTAAGATTTCAATATCGTGTTATGTCAAAACAACCATTTATTTATTTTTGGGGTCTATGGTGCAGTTTTGTCATGTTTTCACCTTCCATACAATGTGTTGTCCTCACATGTTCTGATCAAATCGCAGAAGAAACGAGCTCAATTGGTTGCGTCACACAATATTTTGACCTGACGTGATGACATGAACCCGTCGCATGTGAAAATGTCTTGCCTCTTGTGTGCTGCTTCCTTTTGCCTGCAAAATAATTGTACAGTATTTTAATAAGATGTTATTCTTTCCTTTTGCCGTCAAGAGTATTTTACATAAGTGGAAACATTCCAGGTCCATCTGTGCAGTCAGTGTGCAGCTCCGGTCCATGAGAACCTTCCCTCACCAATGGAGATGGAAATAAACCCGTTTTAAAATGAGCAGATTTTTGTTTGTTTGGTTTTTTTTACATTCACAATTACCTAAATGAATAATTAGCATAAAACTTGGCATTTAAAAAAAAATTGAATTTGAACAGATTTGACCAATTATAATACCCAAAGACCAAAAGATAAACTTGTGGCAACTCTCAATTACTTCAGCACTTGAACCACCGTTGCGTTGATGAACTAAATCGCTGACTACGCAAACTCGGTGACTTCAGCGGTGAGACAGTTTTTTATTTGCGGTGAGTAATGCTGAGTGGGCATTTGTGGGAAAGAGGTGGTTGTGTGAACTGCTTTTTGTTTTCGCAGGACACCATCACCTCTGTAAAAACTTCACTTTGAATCAATAACAAGAAAGATATTCCATCATTTCATAAATCATTGTAAACCAATGAGGGTTATGAGTGTTTCAAAAAAAAAAAAAGAATGAAGATCACAGTGGGATTTACTTTTGTTAGGAAAACAAACGCTAAGAGGCACTGGTTTTAGGATGCAGGATAATGATGTCCTCGACGAGGAAGACGTCAACCCTCGTTCCGAACAACAGAAGCGTGATTGTCCTCCGGAGGGACACTCAAAAACATAACGCAGCCAGATCGTAACGAACAGAAGACACAAAGAATCAGGCTCATCAGGTCTGAAGAGGACACAGTCCTGTGTTGTATAAATTGCAGCTTAACTACATGCAGTCATGATTTGGCTACAGCAAAACATGAAGCGCCATGAGAGGACGTTGTGCCTTTGGGCAGATGAGAGAGTACAGTGGTACCTTGACTTACAAGTTCCCCAACTGACAACTTTGCGTAAAATATATATATTTTTTGCGTAGAATTGTCAGCGCAATTTTGGTGACATTCAGACACTCTGCCACTAGATGGCAGCAAATGGCCACCATCAGGTCACATGCTTACTTCGCTTTGAGTCGGTTGCCTTTGGACATGGATTATTCGAGGCCAATATTTGTCAGAATAATATTCTGATAACCAATTAATTTGGCCAATTATTTTTAAAAATGATTAAAAATATACAGTAAATAAATGTACATATTTTTGGTCCCTTCATGCTGACAACAACAAATGATTGAATGACTTTGTCCATTCGTATTTCTTTAACTTTGAAGCACAGAAAATTGGGAGGTTATTTATGTGTCGATTTTGTTAGGGGCTTGAGGGGTATGTTTGAAAGTCATTTTTTGTCTTCAGTTGCAATTTGTTGATCATGTGTTGAAGAAAAAAAAAAATCAAAAATAGGCCGAGTCTTTAGTATTTTGCATTTTTTGGTGCATTATCGCACCGAATCTTTTTCCCCCAACTCTGGATCCCAAGTAGGTGAGTGATAATGAGTCGATAGAGGGTGTCAAAATGACAGGTGAAAAGTGAGGAAATCTTTATGGGGGGAGGGGTGATGTGATGGGCGGAAGAAGGGGGGGCAGTGAAGAAAATGTAGTTGAAGTGATAAAAATGGAGCATTTTTTTTTACTCTACAATGTTACTAGGTCTATTTTTACATAGCACAGTACTGTACATGGCTATGTATCTTATTAATTTTAACTCATTCACTCCCAAAGACGTTTTTAAACGTCTTTTCAGACTTGGTCTAGAATTGGCTGGTCCTGACTGAGGTTTAAAAACAAATTCCAGCGGGGAAAAAAAGTGCTTTTTGGGAGATGGAATGGATTAATGGCACCTCCGTTCATTACAACGAAGAAAGTTAATCAAGTCAAGGTACCACTGGATTCTGCATGGGCTTAATACAGTACTGAAGAAATGTTTTCGGGAAAGGCTGCCTCTCCACGTCACAGTCTACATGTCCATCTTTTAAAAGGATAGCAGCTTCTCAAAAAGCCCCCCCCCCCCTCTGATTCCAAGTCACTTATTTATTATGGCAACCTTGCAAAGAGATCGGGTAAAAGAGGGCGAGTAGGCAGATGCGGTTTACTTGTTCAAAAATCACTGGGGTTGACGATGGTGAAGTCCGAGTCCTTGCTTGTGGTTGAGCCTTCATCCGGGCTGGACGAGCCCGAGGCAGCGGGTCCCGACAGGGGGTCGTTGAAGGTCCCGGCGGCTCCTTCGGGCTCCATGCGAACCAAGCCGCGGCCTCGCCTGATGGGAGGGGTGCGCTGCGATGCGGCCCTGCCTCCGTCTGCGCCCTGCAGGTCTCCGTTCTGGGATACGAGGATGTAGTCTTCCCAGTTCCTAGCTTCCGAGCCCATGGACTGCACCTGCGCACGAGAGTACAGTCTGACATTTTTATTTTAGTGGGCTAGGTTGGGGGGAAAAAAAGGGACATTCTACAGGGTCTACTTTTGACTGGGAGGTGTTTTGACATGGTTTAATTGTGAAAAACGATGCATTTATAGGGGGGAGTGTGCAGTGTTGGGAAAAACTAAATCACGTTTGTCATATTTGTTAAAGCAATAGTACAGTGACAGTTGTAAAAATATTAGTTGTCTATGGCCGCATGATATGCATCTACCCCTTGAATGAACACTATACCAACCTTAAATGTACTTTTAAAAGTTAGTAGACACTGCTGACAAAAGGTTAGGGATACTCAGCTTTCTGGTGATGAACCACAAGCGCACAACAGTGAACTGCTGCATATTCGCGGTTGGAAATTGACTTTTTTTTTTTTTTTTTGGCGAAGCAATACTATTATTGGTTGAAAACTCACTTGTTTATTGTTTCGGTATTTAGGCCAACGCTACATGGCCATCCGGTTCCATGGAAACAATTTCGAGTGAAATGAAGAGCTTCATTAAGATAAAAGTAGTCCTTTGCGACTATCTTCATCGACATGCAATAACAAAGACTCTTAGGGTGACTTACACGTATTTTCACTATTCGCGGAAGGGCTTCACTGCACAACTGTCATGACATGACATCATTTGCGCTAATGTTTGACTGTACGTGTCCAAATGATCAGCGCTTCAATACTGACAATGGTTTTGTTATCCAACGAGGATCTGAATGGCAAAATTTCATCCAAAAGACAAATATCACTATTGTTTTTGTCTCTACGGGGCAGTTAATCACGTCAAGAGACTTAAGCAACTATTTGCCCTCTATTCGACGTACAAAATGAGACGACAATGTCAAACAAATTTGAATTATTGCAGTCTGAATTTAATTCCAATACTCATCATTCATTCAGTCGTGTCATCGCCAATGAACCTCGTGCGGCGTCATGGTTTGCTCCTCCTCTTCCTCTGGCTGCTGCTGCTGCTCCTCATCATCATCTGCCATCTTGCCGCCGTCTCCGCAGGGGCCTCGCCTTGGCCTGCCAACTTGCGGCCGCTGATTGCCGCGGTGCCCGCCGGGAGCTCCGAAATCGGGTTCGGCCGCTGAGGTGTAGTGGTTGTCTGCAATCTTGATCTCCTCGTTCTCCTCAGCCTCCAACTGGCTCTGGTTGAAGCGCAGCGCCCCCTTGAGGATGTCTTTAATCTGGCGGCAAGCGAGGTACAAAGACTTTCACGCGGTCGCTCGGGTGTGCCGCGGCCACGCAAACGTCGGCGGCTTACCTGTTTGAGCCCCGCCAGTGAAACGAGCACCTCGTCCTCTTTTTCCAAGTGCTCTTGCAAAATCACTTCCTGAATTTTACCTGAGGAGACAGAATTCCACTAAAGCAGCGTCGCCGATGTTGTACATCCATATTGACAGTTGGGCCCAATTTGAACATTTCCCCTCCAGTGTCATCCAAAACAGAAACGGACAAATTCTCAAATGTCTCCAAAAGATTATCCTGTTGTGTGGAGTGTGTTAAGAGTGATTTTCCTCTCATGGGAACCCCGCCGTTATTTCTGATGCTAAATCTTTATGAGTGCAGTCAACACCGAGGTCGGACGAGCCACAGACTCGGCGAGAGGAACATGAAACGGAACCACGGCCAATTAGGAAGCAACCTGAAGTTGACAAGTGTGACAAGTAGACAAGAAACTGCTTGTGTGGTGACAAAATCCTGCTTCAGTAGGAACATAGTCCGATTTTATTTTTTTTCCATGCCAGGAATGCTGTCTGAAGGTCATGTGTTAAAAATCGCTACATGTGTGTCCTGCTTTTGTGAAAGCACTCAATGAAATATTTCAGTTGTGCGGTGGTCCCTCTGCGGCCGGACTTACAGATGTGGCTGTTCATCATCTTGGCACAATATTTGCTCATGGCCTCCAGGTCGTTGATCTGTCCCTGTAAGAATGACACCTGGGCCTCCAAATCCTCCTCCTGTGACCAGTCAAAATAATAATAACAACAATTAGGAGATGAATCAGGGGCGATGTGAGGGACAGAGCTTATCTCACCGCCTCCTTCCTGGACATGGTCTTGCTATGGGAACGCGAGCGAGTGATGTGGAAAAAGGACTCTTTCTTGGCGCTCGAGAGGGGTGGCGACGAGGCGCTCAAATCGCTTGCGCCCCTGGAGAGCGGCAGGGGCGGCGAGGAGGAGGACTGACGTGGTCTGCCGCTGAGGTTTTCAATGCTGGGAGAGGAGCTGAGCCTCTTGGAGCTTTGGCCTGTGAGAAGAGATGAAGTGTCGTCAGTAGAGAGGAAACTCAAGACCGTCATTATTTTATATTAGTGTTTGTCTTTAATGGAGGATGGAGTTAATGAAGGATGTGTGGGGTGTGGGGGGTGGGCAACTCCCTCCACCCTCCATTTCAAATGACAGGTTTTGAATAATTTACAATGGAAAGTGCGTCCCAGAACTTGCCATTTGTAAACCTCCCACGTTGTTAAACACACGACATAAATGACGACTATACCTTGTGAAGTGTTCAGTTAGTGTACACCGACACCCCATAAAGAACAAAACTTTGCCCTTAAAAGCAACTATCAAATAGAAGCGTTTCCCCTGCAATAAAACACAAGATCGCGTCGGATGAGAAAACCAAAACGCCTCTTTGCCTCCACAAAATAGTATCATACTGTCAATAAACAGAACTGCTGACTTTCGGGAGCCCCAAACACTGAATTCCAATCAGCTCCAAAGCCCCCGGAGCTGAAGCAAAAGTCTTGTCACGCGAAATTCGACCTCTCATAAACGATCCCGCTTGCAAGAAGCTCTCCGTTTAAATGCAAATCGCGCTTGCCTGCTTCCGATTTGTGACTACGGTTAAGAATCGCATCCAGAAAAGGGAGGAGAGCAGGCCAAGACATATCAGAGCAAAGCACCCCTCCTTACGCTTACGAACGGCTTACTGTCTGTCATCTCCCTCTGCTGGACGGCATTTGTTAGCGCAACGCTGCGGGTCCTGGGAAAGCATCCCCGACTTGTGAAATTTGTTCCGCATGCAAAGACATGAGCACAGACAAGGAGGCCAGTGTCACACGAGTGGTGGCGGTTTACCTTGAGCGTCAGCCTGCGGTGGGACCCGAGAATCGCCACCTGAAACCGCATCTAACAAACACGATAGTCAAGCTGATGCGCGCGAGTTCATTCGCCTCGTCGCCCAGCAGGAGGCCCGCGTTACGTTCTGTTGCGTACCTTTACCCAGATGGACAGGCATGCTCTCGGACTTCAACAGGCGATAGTGCTGCGAGTGGGCGTGGCTCTGGGTCTGCGGCGGCGGCGCCGATGCCGCCGGGGGCTCGGCGAGCGGGTGCGGCAAAGCGGGCGCGGAGGTCGAGGCGGGTGAGGTGAGCGAGGACGAGGAGGAGCGCACGTCGCTATTGATGGGCGAGGCGGCGCCGGCCAATATGGCCGGCGCGATGAGCTTCCTGCCGAAGTTCAGCAGGCTGCTGGACACTTTGTTGATGTTGAGGGGGGCGGCCTTTGTGCTGGAACTTGAGTCGCAGGGGAAGACAAAATGCGAAAAATAAATCCGACAACCACTCATCAGCGCGTTATAAAAGCGCCGGTGAGTGCATCAAAACCAACCGCATGACAAACCATACGAGTTCTATTTTTTTTTGTCACCTGCAAGGAAAATGGGTGTTATGAGTTGGCTAGACATTTGACGTGTCATTACCAGAGAAAAAAAAAATCGGTAATTTACTTGGAATCTATTTTACATTTTTTCCCCTCCAGTCGCTCAAGAAATGCTTGCACAACTTTGGATTGAAACTCTTTTACCGTGTCTTATTCATCAGGTCGGCGCCCCTCGTTTTGTAGTAATCCAGGTTCTGCTGGAACTGGTAGTTGACGGGTCGAGCGTGGTTCTCCGAGAAGCAGTGAGAGAGGATATCATCATTTTTTTACAGCCGCACTAAATCTCTTTGCGGTCATCGCACACTTCTATTCGTGTGCACGATGCCCCGCCCCCAGGTGTGTAACTGTGATGTATATGAGGCGTGACATGGTCATCCACCTAAGGACATCAATGTCACTTTGGATAAACTCCGTTGAAGATCTCTTCATCGCAGGAGAGGAGTGGACTGAAGTGTGAAAAGCTACCGTTTTGGGTCAATTATCTCATAAGAGCCATTTTCAGACCCTGTTTTATTAAAAAAAAATATATATATATATATATATATATATATATATATATATATATATATATATATATATGAGTACCGGATTTTCACGACCATAAGGCGCCATTAAAAGTCTTAAATTTTCTCCAAAATGGACAGGACGCCTTATAATGCGGAGCGTCTAGTGTATGAGCCGAGTTCCAAATCCTAACTGAGAGCCGACACGCTGTTTATATAGAGAAAGGGCGGAAGTGAGCATGAACAGGCAGGCGGGAAAGCAGCCAGCCAATCAGTGAAGGGTGGGCGTGTAAGTGGCCGTGAGTGAGACCAGGAGTGCGGGAAAGCAGCCGGCCAATCAGTGAAGGGTGGGCGTGTAAGTGGCTGCGAGTGAGACCAGGAGTGCGGGAAAGCAGCCGGCCAATCAGTGAAGGGTGGGCATGTAAGTGGCCGCGCATCATTTCTGTGGAGCCACACGGCAATGAGAGTGACTCTGACAACGAGAGCGGCGTTTTTTTTTTTTTTATGGACTACCGGTACTTGCACAATTGTTCAATTCGGATACAGAAGATGAGGACTTTGATGGCTAAATAAAGTACAACCGATCTCAGTTTTGCTTCCGTTGCCTTGTTAAAAACGTGTTTTTAGCATGTCTTAGCATGCTATGCTACGCTTCAAGCTAACGTGTTTTTAGCGTGCGTGCATGCATGCCGTATGTTTAAACTGGCGTATGTTTTACCACGCCTGGCTGCGCCCAATAATACAGTGCGTTTTGTGTATGTGCAAAATACAGAAATAGCACCCTTACTGAGACTGCGCCCTACAACACGGTGCGCCGAATGGTCGTGAAAATACGGTAACTTGGATTGTCTGAAAGGATTTAAAAATGATGTCTCGGGGAGTGCATGTTTGCTCTAGTCAAGTTGGATGGTACGGCATTCAAAGGTTTTGTCTTCACGTTTATTTTCAAGCAAACAAAGATTCTGTTCCGTTGAATGACAGAACCAACATGGGATTTTTCTTTTCCGCCTCCCTTGAACCCGTTCCGGGACAGCGCTTACTACAGTGGACGGCTTATCGTGTGACCAGGTTACAGGGTGCATGAAAGGGGTTACATTTGTGACAAAAAATGTCGTCAAAGTGCTTAATCGGGAATTCTAACATTTTCTGGGAATTTGCGTGAAAAGTGGGCAATGTGCAAGCGACAAAAATCTCCCAGAAATGTGCAATCAAATTTTTTTTCTTTTAAATCATCATTGAAGCATTTCTTACTCGGGGATCTCGGAGAAAGAGAGCTTTCTGGAGCAGGGAGTTGATGTCACCGAGCGGCGGGTAGTGCATCAGGAGGCCGAGGCAAGTCTGGAAGTTGCTCGCAATCACTGAAACGCACAGAAGGAAATGGCATTTGCCACGAATCCGCACAATGCTTCCTGCGATCCTTAAATACGGTGAAGGGCTTATACAGATGCAGAAACACGTTTTTTTTTCCCCAAACAACTTGGATAGGCTAACAAAAAAAAAACATGCTAGCTTTGACTGGATTTCAGTGTCACGTACAAGCGTCTCGGATGTAGAGAAGCATGGCCACAAAGACGTAATCCACAAGGTCCAGGGTGATGCTGTCGGCAAATAGGGCGTCCCAAACCACAAGCAGGTCCTGAAGCGGAAATTCACGACCGAACAGCAAACGCACCCAGCGGCTGAAAAGCACAACCAAGGACGACGACTGCATCGGTACAGCGCGGGCGGCACGAGAAAGAAGAACGGAAGTGCAAGAACTGACATTCCGTAGATTTGCGGGGCGATTTCCAGCCGGTTGAGATGCATGTGCAACTCCACGTCGTGCTTCTTCACCAGCTGGTCTTGGATGCGGTTGACTTTGGTAACTATGGCAACAGATGGCCCGGAGTCCTGGGGCCGAGCAAATGGGATGCTGGTAAGCATCTCTTCTTTACCCTGGAGGCACACAGTCGCATTACCAACACGAGTATGGACTGACGATGTTGCTGCTACAATAAAAAGACACACACACACAAAAAAAGTGTGCATCCGAATATGAAACTCACCCGCCTCACTTCTCTCTCATAGCAGGAGAACCACGGCTCCGCCGTTTCCATCAAGAGCGAGAAGAGTGCACTAAGGGAAAGAATCGCGTTTGCATGACACAAAGTGGCATTATTTATTCGAGTTCCTCTTTCCCATGCATTAAAAATATTTAAACATCCGACAAAAATGCTTTGGTCTTGGGTGTTAGGTTGACGCAAAAACAAAAACAAAAAAAGAAAGCAAATGCAAACTTCAATTAAGAGTTGTCAACTTAATTGCCAACCCCAAGATTCGAACCCTGAACCTCAGGATTGTGAAGCGGACGTGCAAGCTTCGTGTTCATCTCGCGACCCGGGTTCAGAAATTATTCCGTTGACAAAAGTGGCGAGATGTACGAGTATGAATTGTCCAATACTCACTAGGCGTCATGCTCAAGGTACAGTGGATTCAACAAGCATTTCATCTCCTCACTGGGGTTGAAGAAGAAAAACAAAAAGACACCATTAGCCACAACTGAGAAACACACGCGATGTTTGAGCGCTGACTTGAGCAACGGAACCTAATTGGCAACTACTCAGGAGGCATCACTCCATTTACGCGGCGGCTTCGCTCCGATATTTCTCTGATTGTGCATATGCGGAGGGTGTATAGATTAAATCCGTCTGCCTCGAGACGATAAAGCTTCAAAAGACAAGTAGGTGAAAGGTCAGGCTTCACGGGGAAATAGCAAGTGACCTGGGGCTCGCCGTCTCGCTGGCGTGTTGGAAGGCTTGATGGTCGCAGTGAAGCACGAACACGATGGGAGCCAGCAATTCGTGCATCCCCTACGGACAGACGGGGATAAGACACGGGGGGAGTGGGGGAGGGGGGGGGGTTTAAAGGGGGCAGGCGGGAGAGAAAAGATGGTTCATTTGTGGTCAGTCTTCCTGTAATAGTGATGCACGAGGTTTGTAATCCAGAATGACAGGTTTCATTTAGATATTGTTAGCGGCTGCCTGGCCATGTGTCACTTCCATTTTGCAAAAAAAAAAAAAAAAGAAAAGATGCTTTGCTAGCCATCTAGCCAGTTGCTGGCGCTTGTTTGCAGACACGGGTCATGATTGGATCACAGAACTCACTTTTGGCTGGACACAAATAGCACATTTTCAAGATATAATTCACTTTTTGGGGGACCACAAAAACATGGTGCGGTTGTCAAAGAAGTGGAGGAAACAGGTGAGAATAAAGAGTGTGTGGTTTCGAGATGGGCAAGAGTTGCAAGGTCTCAGTACTTTGTTCACAATTATCTGTCATTGTGTTCATTGAAATTTGATGTATCATCAGTACTGACGGTATCGGTACTTAGTATTGGGGAAGTGGATATCGGGAAACAAATGGTATCGAAAATCCCGAGTGTCAGCAGTTCGGGCGTGTTCGACGGCGTCGCTTTGGGTCATCAAAGCCCATACCTGCTTATAAAGTAATTGTTCATTTTCTCTGGCATAGCAGAAGAGAATGTCGGTCAGCTTGGACCGCACATCTTCATCCTGGAAGTAACAAATCTCAGGAAACCTTGAGAATTCAAAAAAATATATATGTATATATTTTTTCGGAACCAGTTGATATTTGAAACAATAGTCGACTGGATAGTCAAGTCAATTGTAATTGGAATGTTACATACGTTCTCAATACGTCTTGTTTTATCATCCCCTTCAGCTCTTTATCCTGGAAGAACTTGTTCCAAAGGCTCTGGGCAGAAAAAGAAAATAAACATTTGAACAAAGGAAACAAACAAATATGACTCTGAAGAGAGGCAAAATGATGATGAAGGAAGCTTGAACGACATTTAATGGCTTATTATTATTCTATCGTTGTCATTAAAAAAAAAAAAAGGGGTGGGGGGTCAGTGAAATGACACCAAAAGAATGACTTGACAAATCATAACCAAGAAAAAAAAAAGACTACCGGTAAAATAAATAAAAGTTTCCAGATATTTCTGAATAACTCCCTAATTAAACGCTGATCCACTGGCCTTATCATGACCAAAAGCTGTGAATGAATCAACAATGAAGCACTGAAATAGTTTATAATCAAGCCAACTATACAGTCTCAAGGGACTAGACTGTATTCAGGTCAATTTTCAGATGCAAATGAGAAAACGTGACGAACACAAAGAATGAAGGAAGGCACAAAAAATCACATATGTTCAAAAAAAAATTTGTCATAATGATCAGTAACCCAACTAAATAAATACGGGAACCAGTGATGTGTTGGACTCACTCCCTCGTCCTGGGAAAGTGGATTATTGACCACCAAATCCTGTTGGCCTGCAGCCTTGCGAGGGTTCGTGATGTGCTGTGGCAAAAAAAAAAAAAAAAAAAAACAGACTTCACATTAATAAAATAAAACGCTGTACAATAATATTTCCTTCAATATTTATGTGACTTTGGGAAACACGTTCTGGCTGGGAAAAACCCCGCAGCCGCTTCAATGTGAAATGTCAAGAATGAAAAGCTCTCACCGTTTCTTTAATCTTCTCATACTGGCCTCGAAGCTCCTTGGTCTTGTTGATCCACTGACTCTTGTCCTCCGGAAGCGCCTCCAGATACAACTGCAGAGAGCCGGAATACACATGCAGCAAGTACAGTAAATTGCCGACGCCAGTGCGGTCAAACGAGACGGTGCGGCTTGATCCACTTGGCAGTCACCTTCCAGCATACGCTCCGAAAGCGGCTGCTCCTCAGTCTACCGCTGATGCCTGCCTGCCGGATCCTGGCCGGGTAATTACTGTTGAGGAACAAGTCATCCCATTCTTTCCTGCACAGGGAAGGCAGGGCGGGATATTTATGAGGATCTCAACCTATTATTCATTCAAAGTGGCAACCGGCAGTAAAAAACGAGAGGTGGTGCGCCGGGGCCCAGAGTTTATGGTGCGCCCACACAAGTAAACACCGCAAATGCTCACCTGTATGAGGGGAAGGTTGACTGTGAGTGAGTGCCGCTGTCAAGTGAGCCTCCTGCTGAGACAAACATGCCCACAAGAGGGTCAGGCAAGGGTAGTCAAAATAAACATCCATCGTATTTTTTTATAGGGAAAAAAAACAGCAGGAGCAAGGGGGGTGGGGGGGGAATCCATAAATGGAAACTTGCATTTCCAATGCTTCCACATAATGTAACTTAAAAATGCCGGTAGCAGGTGAAGTGATGATTCAGAGCTGTACTCTTATTTGTCTTTATTGCCGGTAAATACGTCTAATTTAGCCTGCGGGTGAACATGCGCTCAAGTCAGGAAGCTGTCTATCAACATTAATTACAGGAGTGGATCATTCCACAGGGACACTCAGGATGAATATTCATCAGTGCTGCAAAACGCCAGCCCCTATATTTACCCCCCCCCCCCGCCCCCTCCCACACACACACAGCCGCACCCCCTGGATGACACAAATCACTTAAGTGACTCATACCCAAGATTCAGCACAAACATTCAACTCAAAGAGGACGCAGAAGATACAGCTGAACCTCAATTTAACGGAGCCGCCAAAAAATGGATGGATCCAATTTTTCCCACAGAGGCAGTAAAATGGCACTGAGCAACCATCAACAGAGTCCGGTCACATGTTTCAATTTGAGCTGTGCTCTCGTCACAGAGAAAAAGACTTTACTGTAGACTAGAGCGGCTAAAAAGTGTGTCAATGTGGCGGCCATGTTGGCAGGGGCAACTTCCCCATCAAAAAATTAAAATGAAATAAAATTATGGATAGATGTGGTGTCAATGTTATCCGAGGAGCGAGTTCCTTCAAATGTCATGGAGTGTAGACGTTAGCTTAGCATCCGCCGCAGGCACGCAGCGAGCTCGGCTCCAACAAGAAGCCCTACCACCAATTAAGCCCTGTTCACACGGGCAGATTTATTTCGGCGCTGCTCGGAGTATTTTGTTGCGATATATTTTACACCGAACAAATTTTGTGGAGCGCTCACACGCATAAAACCGCTGAGCGCCACAGCTCGGCACAGCTCCACTTATGCTCATACGGGCAGTTTCTGCTGCGGAGCAAAACGACAGAAAACAAATGAGCTGTCGTGTTGGTTCTTTTAAAACGTATACACAACTCAAGCAACTACTGTACAGGCACGTCCTTCTCCTTCTGTGTCTCCGTGCCTTCTGCTAGAGAGTGACCGCCCAAAACGTAAATCAACGATGAGTTCAATGACACTCAGAAAAGTAAACATTTAATGCGCCAAACACAAAAATCAAGAGATGAACTCACAAAATAAATTATATGGAGGGCGGGGGTTGTGAACACACAACAAAGGAACAAACTACACAAACAACTCCGAGACAGTCCAGTCTCCTACAAAAGGAAAGATGACGTTTGGGGACTAACCCCCGCTCTAGTTGAGATGGTATAACCCAAGAGGTGCTTTGCTACTTTTAGCAGCCATGTCTTGTGTCGTTATTAAACAAAACCTGACGGAAGTCCGACAGAGCACTAAAGCAACGCATTCTCGCCGACGTAATCAACTCTTCTCATGCGCAGCAGGCTCCCCCACCCTTGTAAGCGAGCATTTGCTCTGGAGCAAATTTAATTTAGTTATGCTCATACGCGCACATTTGCTTGGTACTGCTTCAAGAACGAAGCATTTGTTCCGACCAAATTTTAAACCACCTCCCTGAGGTGGTTTAAATTTGGTCCGAACAAGCTGTTTTCGGGCACTAGTCTGGAACAAAGTTGCACGTATGAACGCTCGAGAGGAGCAGTTGCGCAGTAAGTCCGGAATAAATCTGCCCGTGTGAACGGCCCTTTAGTCTGTGAAATCAAGGTCGTAAAGTACACGTCAAAAACGCAAAGAGAACAAGGGCAAATTGAAGAAGGGTGGGTAAATAAATAAATAAATAAATAAATAAATAAATAAATAAATAAATAAATAAAAAGCTACCTAAATCCATATTGAACTCAGAAGACAGTGCACTTTTATTCTGATGGAGTTTCTGAATCTAACCAAGAGATGACTTACTACTGTTGTTCTTATTGATGATGTTGAGCGGGTCGAAGCCTGTCTCCTGCTGCTCGTCTGCCTGGAGCGGGTGGCGGGTCTCGAAGTTTGGGTGCTGCATGGCCCAATCTGGGACAGAGAAGCCAAAATCAGTTTAGTAAAGCAACAACAGTAAAGCATATATATATGCGAAGTACCATTCTAAATAATTCATTCATTGAATAAGAGGTTATCTCACAAAACGTATCTTTGAAACCTTGCCTATAATGCAGCAGTGACAAAGCGTGGTAGCGAAACAACATTGCAGATTATATGTTTCCCAAGCTTCTATCAAAAAGCGTCTTTAGAGAACGACACCACAGTGATGTCAACCTCTGACTTCTCGGCTAAAAGGGTGCAGGCAAACATTGCTTCCGACTGTAAATGTCCCAGTTTGCACTACAGTACTTACAGTCCCGTTAAGCCCCCTCAGACAAGACTCAGAAGAAGAGGACGTGTCTGCATGGGGGGGTGGGGGGACAACGACGCTACTATCAGTGCGAGGTAACGAACTGCATGCAGAAGGACACAAAAGGAGTTTGATGTGAGAGAACATGAAGATAGTGTTGCTTGAGCATACCGAGTCGATCTCCGAAATATGTCCCGACACGTTTATCCCAAATAACACATATTTGGTTAGGCCAAAATTAAAAAGTTGTTTGTTGCGGGTAACATACCCCTATACGCCAATGATGGGTCGGTCGGTAGATTTTTTTTTTTTTTTTTTTTTTTTTGGAACAAGGGACATAACTTTTGTACTTTTATATTTACCCAACACCCCTCTACCACAATGGACTAGCCCTATAGGGCCTTGGCCCAGCTGCAGCTGTCAGGCTGATAGAAAAATGAAAACGAAAACGAAAGTTATTTTATTTGTGTCAGCAGTTGTAAAGAAAGTAGGCTAAATTTGTACCTTCAACTTGGTTTCTAAAATAAATTAGCCCCAAGAATAAATTAATTGATCGCATGCAAATTTTTGCCTGTTTACTTATACTAAAAACATGCCTACCGCTCATTGCACTTCCAGTCTTCCGTGGAATTTGTACCAGGCGAGTTCTGGCCTTGGTCATCAAAACATCAAACGCACTTCTACATGTAGTAGTCGTCTGTTGGGTTGCAGGACTCTCAGGAATCGTAATGTAGAACACAACATATTTGATAGAGCTTTCAAAACTTAAAGTTGTCGCCACTTGTTGATTGCTCTCGGGTAAAACTTCTCCCGTGCGTTGTCTGAGACACGCTGACTGTAACAGTTATACTGTCCAATGCTGCCGGTCTTCATCGAACCCTATCTGTTGCCAAAGCCTGTGCGACCAATATAAGTCCTCGAAAAGACTCGTCCAGGTTTTATTCTTGTCACACTCTTTCAGGATATTGCTTAGAAGTACGAGGTCTTCCTTGAGTCTTTTTCTTCACGGTGATGCAGAACACCACCGCCATTTTCCATTTCTTCCTGAGTGACCGAGTGTGCAAAGATCATTGCGCACGCAAGTGCCTGCATCGTGTCGGGAATTTCCGTATACATACGAAACAACCGAACCTCAAAATGGCGGGAATTTGAAAAAAAAAAATCTCGTCTTAAATTTACCGAAAAAATATTTGAGTCGGGCGGTTTTACAGGGTCGGTCGGGTTACCCGCAACAAACAACTTTTTAATTTTGGCCCTAGCCTCAGAGCATAATTGCCAAACATGATAAAACACAATGCATTCAAAAAGCAAGAAAAGTCTCAATACAACCTTTGCAGATTACGACTCAGAATGTATTCAAAGGGGAGAAAAAAAATGTTTTTAGCAAACACCTCTCCCACCCCTGTTTAATGGCTAACCAAGCCGATCTGCGCACTGTGACGTCGGCTAACTTCCTTGAGGCAACGAGACAGCTTTTCTTTAATCTACATTTACTGTTCATCCATGTTGCTAGTTAGAAGTTAGCTTAAGTTTTTTTTTCCATGCTAGGAAACGTTACAGGTGGTCACAAGTCCACCTTCCCAAACAGTAAAATATTAAAACGTGTAATGCTGCTATTGTCAAGATAACCTAAGTGAGTGAGTGTGTGTGAGTGTGTGTGTGTGGGGGTGTACTGTTAGGAGAGCCTCGGAGCAAATATATTTAATTGCTGCTGTTAACTGTTGGATCTCTATTTTATGGTTTGTTATGTGCTAATAACTTGCAGAGCTTTATGAGAAGATGACACAAAGTATCAAATGAGAAGCGATATTATTTTGCTAGATGACTACGACTACTAGAGGACAATTTTGCCAGCACGGGGTGATCGTCTCCTAATAGTTTCTTTTTTCAACCAATGATATCAGATATTAAATAAAGCAATGTGATGAATACCAATCCCCATATCCGAAAAAGGGGTAAAACTAAACCGACTCTCAAGCAACTATCGTCTTAGGAGCTCAAGAAAACTTTCTCGGAGAACAAAGGCAATCTAGGTTAACTAATTCTGCCTCTAGTCTTTATCCGGTTTGGGATTATCGTGCGTTTGTGAAAATGGCTAGCCTATTACAGCGGCCGACAGAATGGCGCGACTCCACTGAGCCTAATGTTTTCTTTCCATTTATTAATTGTGGAAATAAGACAACAAAGGAATCGCTTAAACCTATTAACCATGTGAATGGAGCTGTGCGCCATAAATTAGCTACATGCGTCATCAAAATAGAAATAATTGTATGCATGATGTATGCGCCTGTATGCTTTCTTTGGACATGTCCTCAAAACACTAAAACAGTCTTCAAAGTTCACCACCACCATCCCCCTCATGAAAATGATTAAAAGCAATTCATTCTGCATGAAACACACTTGGATGGGTATTAGTGTACTCCACAATATTGCGGTGGAAAAATGTTTTTTCAATCACAAGCAACGTTGACTTTAAAAAGATCCAATGCTCCATTTTGACTGCCTTTGTGGGAGAGGAATTCATTTTACAATACTGGTGCCCCTTGACAGATACTGAACAATTCTTTATAGCTGCTTATTGCCACTTGTGGTTGACTGTCAAACTAAACATCAAACAAAGAGAATACAACTTTGCCTTACTTAAGTCCACGATCTTAATGCTAACGCACGAGGCAAAACACCACAATTAGGCTAGCTAATAGCATTGGTTTCGTTTTGTAACCCTTTAAACTATGGCTACTTGAACACAAATGGGGAAGCAGCACGTGTAGACAGATTGCATCCCGATACCCGCAGGTATATTGTCTTTATCCTCTAGAAAGAAAATATATTACTGCAACAGATTAAGGACATTTAGTTTAAGCGTGTACACGGAACGAATAAAACTCGTGTCTCAACACACCTCCCTATGTTTATTTTCTGATGAAATTACTTGCCGCTTTTTTTCCCGTTGCTTGACAGAACTTGTTTCTTCGCAGCCTGAGTAACACAAAAAGGATTCAAGGAACAAATCATCTTATTGTGTTACACTTTCCTGAAGGCATTGGTTACATCATGCAATTTAGCATGCTTAAAATGAGCGCGACCGCTGCACCGGGAGAGTTCTAAATAACTGGAAGCACAGATTTTTAAAGCAGTCAAATTTAACTGACTCCGTCGGAGAGCGATGCACTTCGACATCACTGCAAATAATAACCACAATAATACAGTATAAGTCTGTTTTAGGCGTGACATGACTTTTTTTTTCCTCCAGTTTCTTTTTTAACAAATGCTGAGTTTGTGATTGTTTTCTTTCACATCCCTCTCGTAACGTCGGTCGTTGCCACAAATACCTCCAGATCTCAGACCAACACTAAGCTTGTGTTTCCGCTTGATTACATCACAATCTTCGGAGTCATGAGAATGTTTGGGAATGGAAAATCAGCTGATGGTTCAGGGGTGTCATCACCTCAGTACATTGCAAATTCAATAGCGTGGCCTCTTCCAAATTGTGTTTTTTTTCTTTCTTTTTTTCAAGCATGCAGCCCACCAAAAAATAAATAAAAAAGACACAGTGTTCAGTGTTGATTACATGATAAAGCACAAGGAAAAGCTTGTTCGGAAAAGCTTACTCTGAGCTTTTTGGCGCTGGGACTACATTTCCAACACAACATAGCAAAATGAATCAAGCCTATAGAATGTTTTTCTGGAAAAAAAAATGCTGGCGGTCATTAGGCTGAGTTTCAGAAGAATCACCATCAAGCTCAACTGATGTTAAACATTTTAAATGAACCCTTTCATGCATCAACAAAGATAACCTGTCACCTGATAACATAAGCTGTAGTAAGCGCTGTCACTGGAAGGGTTAACCTGATTTTTCTCCCCCTTTGTGAATTTCAGCAAGCAGCAATAAGAATCATGGTCCATGGCAGGGAGCCCAGCTAAACAAACTCACATGCCTCTCCTTCAATATTTCGCTAAGAGCCCACGTATGCAGGGGTGGGGGGCACTCGGCTGGTCACATGCTCCAAAAATCTGCCGAGAACGAGTGCAGAACCTTAAGCTTGGAAAATATCAGAAACTTGCCCAACCTGATTCGGTCCCAAATCTGTGACTGAAGAGGAGCGGCCAGATAGATGAATTTGGGAAAGGAACAAATAAATCACTCATTTAGCAGAGGATTTGACCTTTTCAGCTGCCAAAATATCACACAAGTGGTGCTGGGGTCTCAGAAAACAGTATTGGTTACAATTCTAGTCCTTTCCTCATCTCTTTGTCTACAATGGATTCAGTTTACTGAGCAGCCGCAAGTAGCCAGGAGGACACAAGCCTGCTATTGTCATGCACAACAATGGTCCAAGAAGGTCCGTTTAAACTACTATGTCCAATAACATTTACATTTGATTTCACTTCATGGGTCCAAAAATAATTTCTGACACAACATGGATCCTTGCTCAACACTCTATGCCAGTGATGTATAGTAACAAACAATAATAATTTTTGTTTGTTGGTGTGCAGTGATTATCCTAATGTAAAACACATGCTTCGACTCAATAAAGGTTGGGAATCACCCAAGTAGTTTACATTACTTGCTTCACACATTTTAGTCGGACACAAATTCACAACTGCGTTGGCATGACTGTGAAGTGCATGAATAAGCGTCGACAGGTATCAGATCAATGGCCCAACACGAAACGACGGTTAGGGCGCCCCACAAAAATGCATGGCCTAATTTGTGACCTGGACAAAAAAACAAACAAACAAACAAACATCATATATCGGTAATATCAATGCAATGTTTGACTTAGATGCACCGAGAACATTGATGTCAAGCAAATTCATACGAACATGAAGGCAGCTAGTGTAAAACGCGGAACCACAATCAGCATGCGCCAGTTTACGCCACCCAAAAAAAAGATGTGCATCCTATTTTATAGTGACAATATCACTATAAACGAATTAGGACTAAATATTAAGGTAACTAATAAGCTATGCGATGTTAGCACAGCTATTAGCATGTCCCGTTGTTACTTCCGCCACACACGGCTAGCTAAGTCGCTGCAGTCAAGCTACGTGAGGAGTCGCGACAAAAATCTTTCGCGCACATAAAAATACTCACCCAAGTATTAACCGGCGAAGGGTAGTCCGTACACGACCATGTCTCTGACTGCGTTCTGTTCGCAGAGGAGCCCGAATTCGGCTGTTTGGAACAGATGAAGCTTTGTAAACAGTCGCGAGGAGGTCAGGATGTGCTGGAGATCAGCTGACTAGTCACGTGGCCGACTCAGGAGTCTGCAGGTAAAGTCTCTTCAACACACTACGACGACTATTACGATTAATGCGATTACATACCCAACTACCGCAAAATTACTTGTAAATTATTTTTGTTCAATAATATAGAAAACCCGACATAGTCATCACAATCCACCGCTCTCACTCACACAACAAACAACTATGCCACAGGCTCAACATTTATCTTATATAACAGCGCGCGCGCACACACACACACACACACACACTCATTCATCTCATTAATGTGTGCAGATTCCGACACTACAGGCGTGTTTTGCTAGTCTAACTTGGCTTGCCCTGACTAACCAACCAATGACTGCAAGATTACAGTGGTTATCGTGGGTCCTGTTGCTAATATAGTTTAGAATCTCGTAGCCAGCACGACTGACTCTGAAGACGCTGGGCAATTTAAATTGACGTGGCAGCACATACATCTTGAAATCTCAGTGGACTGAAATTCTAGCATACATACCCAAACATTTACTGGAAGCAGAGCAGTCAACAGAAATATAAAAGCAATTGATGAGATGTTATTCAGACGTGTTAAACATACTCAGCGGTTACATAGTCATTAACCATGTTGCATTTGTGTATTTCAGATGCTCTGTTGAAGAAATAGTTTCTGAAAAAGATATTCCTCAAGAAAAGGCACAGTGTGTATCTCAATTTATCGAAACAAAATCGGACACAGAGGGACTGGATTTAAAAGATTAAGTATGACAGACTCCCAAGTCACATCTGTTAATTTGTGCATGGCGCAAGAAATGTATGAAGACAGGAATAGTGTTGAATAAACAGAAAGGAAACAATTTGAAAGGGTACCTGAAATGTGATCATACATATTGGCAATCACTGGCGTGTGGCTAATATATATATTGTAACTGCAAACAGACTTGACACCAGGTACTTTTATGGCACTCTAACTTTAACTTTCAGTGTTGTGTTTATCAAACAAGGAACAATAGATTTCACAGTAGATTAAACACAACGTGGCTGTGTTTGTCAATCATGATGCTCATTTAACTGCCTCACGTTAAGATGCCAACGACACATACACAGAAGGATCTCTACTTGACTACTCGAGGAATCATTACGACAGTTTGGTGGAGTTTGAATTATAGCCATTGATGCAGTGAGGCAAATTTAGCTTTGACAAAAACTTTCTTGACAAGGGGCTTTTAACAAACGTTAAAGTGGATGTTGGGGAAAAGAAACACATTTGTGTGTGTGAGAGAGAGAGAGAGATTTCTATCATCACTTTTGCAGAGACTTCATTTCACAAGTGCCATTATCTTTTTTATTATTGGTAATATTATTGACGATGAGTCTTTCGTAACCCCTTACTGGCCTGATAAAAGTATCACTATGGAAACAACGACTTTCAGGAGCTAACTGGTTTGCACAAACTCAGAGGACTATATTATAATAAGACAAAATGGAGACTAACGTGATAGTTACTGTGGCTGGCTAGCTAGCTAGAGAGCTACTGTAGCTAGCTACCTAGCTAGCTACCTAAAAATAAACTTGCTACAATGCCAGTTAGTAGCAGCTCTCTATAGCATGAGGTAGCCTCAGGTATACAATGAAAATATAAAACCTCACAACAAAATATTTACTGAATATCGACTGCCTGCACTCATTAATACTTTTTTTAAAATATCAGATGTATTCTGTGATTATTAACAAAACATAATTCTTGCTTGGATCACTTGGTATGTTATTGATTCATTCAACTTGTTTATTTATTGAGGACTGCAATATACGTTGCCGTCATAAGATTTTACGACATGTTATGATATCTTTAAAACAAAAAATGAAGAACTTGCACTTGAAACAGAGGCAATCATACAAAAAAAAAGGGGGGGGGGACGAAGTAGCACATTTTCCGTATAATTTTAACAAACGTAGTAGGAATATGCAAGACATGATAAGAGACGGACACACAATTCTGGTCTGAACGTTTTGGGAATGCTAAATGATAGCTACAGTTCTTTTCGTGATTATGCTATCTGAGCCTATAGGGGGCAAAAGTAGCTACATTGTGGGTCATCATAACTGCACATACAGTCAGAAAATGTGATATTTGGAATGTGACTCAAAGTACATAAACAGTTTTGTGAGTGTTCATACACCCCAAGAGGGAAAAAGAGAAACAGCCTATGTTGTAAACAACTAAAATTGATCTCACAAGGATGCGTCCGGACTCCAAACTAAGGCAAGTGAAGAGACGCATCTCATGGCTGAACATTATTAATTGAGTTCGACATACCGTAGGTTTCATCTTCTTCCTTCATTGTGGGAAGGGTCTGAGTACTAATATCCAGCCCTTTTAAAGTAATCATGTTCATTGTGCCATTTCTCACAATTAGTCTTTTCTCCTCATTCATTTCTTCCGTTTCAGTCTTTACCTCCTCCTCCTGCTGCTGCTCAGTTCTTTCCACTGTCGTGGTCCTGTCCGCGCAGCCGTGCGGGCTCTCTTGTCTGTGCTTTACGATCTGACTGCAGCACTGACCCTGCTCATGCCGTCGACCGGATATGAGGTCTTGGCTGTTGAAGAAGCCCCGGATGATGTGTTTGGGCAGATCCAGTTGAGCTGACAGGGTGTGGACCGCCTCCTCGTCTGGATTGAGGCCCACGTCTTGGATGAAGCTCTGCAAAATGCCCAAGGCGTCATGGGACACTCGTAATCCCACGTGTTGGACCTCACCTTCATGACGTGCCTCGGCACGAATCCCAAACTCGTCGCCGTCATCGTCCTTCAAAAATGGCCACTCCACTTGAATCTTTTCCTTGATCGTCGTTTCCTTTATGTTTTCTCCACCTTCATCTCCTTCAGTTACCGGATCGTCGCTTTCGGCATTTGTCCCTTTCGTCGGATGATTCCAGTCCACCGCAAAACTGCCATTGTCTTCTTCTCCTCCCTCAACTAAATCCTCGCTATTGCGCTGGCCTCGCAGGCCGACTCTCCAAACCCCCCAGTTGCTTCCGGTCTCCAGCTCGGCGGGCGATGCGGTGCATGGTTGCCGTGGAGACAAATGAGGTCCTGCTTCTGGATGCAAGGCTTGGTGAGGTTGCAGATGGTGTGGCTGAGACAGCAGAGCGTTGCGTTGATACTCGAGGAGGAAGAAAAGATCAGTAGAATAAAGTAGCGGTCGAGTTTGAAAACAATGACAGATGTCAAATGTTCTAGTCATGTTTTCAGGGTTAACCTTTCTAGATGTAATAATTCAGAGCAAAACCGTTAGCAGATTGTTTGCCGCTATGATCAAATTAGCGTAAATTGGCGCCTATGTATTTTTGGAGCCTTACCAGTACGTTTTCATTGCAGAGGAGTGTACGTCTCTCAGTGCAGTTCTGCGCAGGATTTATGCTCTCCTGCTCGTAAATCGCATCCCTTTCGGTCTGGGGCAGGCTAAGGAAACGGCGAATCAGGCTCAAGTTATCCCACAGTGTTCGGTTCTCCGGACTGGGATCTTCCTTCCAACGAAGTAGCTCACACAGCCAGCCCTGCGGGACAGACCCACATATAATCGACAGCTCCTCTCATGTCTTTGGAAAACTCCCCAAAGTGCTGCGCAACCTTTTCTATTTCGAACATTCCCATACGGCACGCGCACGGCTTAAAGTCGATCTCGGGTGTAAATCAGAGTTTCCAGCGAAGCAAGTCCAGAAAATAGTACTTTTCCTAAGTCTGCACGGGCTGGACGCGACTCACAAATGCGTTGGCGACGCACAAAAACCATGGCCGCTGCCCAACGCCGGCGCACAATGCTATCCAGATGCGCGGGGGAGATAGAACAGAAAAGATGGAGCACGGATGTGCTTGCCAAACAGCCGGTTAATACGGAGCGAGATAGAGGGGGAGAGAGAGAGGTAAATAGAAGTATTGCCGTCGAAGGGGAAAAGAGCCTAATGGGCGTCGGAGCACCTGCTTCTACCACGATGACTGCTGAATGACCTCTATGCATCTTGATAATAGAAGACAATAAGCTGAAGGAGAGAATGAGGGAAAACAAAAATGAAAGAAAGCACGTTCCCTCCCGTTCCTCGGCGGGAAATTATCCGCCAAACAAAAGCAATAACAAGCTTATGGGGCTGCCATAAAATATGAGAACAATAAACATTCATGCCACGCCTTTGTGTGTACGTGCTGCGCTGCGTTTGTTTGCGGCAGGCAGAAACGAGTGCGCGCGCATGCGCCGAGATTCCATACGGTCGATGAGGACGTAAATAGGAAGCAGAAAGTGTGTTGGTGCGGCGATCAAAGCGATTGCTTTCGACACAATAGCAGTCGGGTATCTTCTGTAGAGTACAGCCGCCGCTTTGTTGTCGCCTGGCCTTCCTCGGCAAATTTGCTGCCTCGCTGCTCTTTCAAACGGTAAATCCCTCACATCGATATAATGCGGGCGTACCTGACTCTTGGATGCCGCCACCTTGGCGAACAAAGCCTGGGACACTTTAGCTCGCCTCATTTCGTGCTGGATCTCTTCGTAGATGGAGGCGCTGACGTTGAGAACGCAACTGTCTGTCCTCACACTTCGGTCTGTTGAAACTGGTGACAATCTGGCCTGCAAGAAGAAGGGGGGGGGGGGGGCGTCATTGGATTTGAATACGTGCCCACACGGAAAGGGAATTAGCGGTTGTAAACCGGGAGCGGGCCAATCCATAGAAAAGAAAGTAATTAACAAGTGCATCAAGGATGGCGATAGGATCCACTTTTGGCCATGTCACTGTTAGCCTCATGCATAGATGAGCATATGCATATAAAAAAAAAAAAAACAACTATATATCTGTAATTATATGTAGCCTTGTCATTTTCCTCTCCATTGTTGATTTCAAATCCTCACAAAATTAATTGGTTTGTTTGCAACAGCCTTGGCAATGCAGGTTACTCGTTTTTTGTGTGTCTCATATGAATAACTTAACTTTTCCCCACGGGCTATAAATAGCATTTTATTGTTATTATTTGGATTCATTCATGACAATTGTTGAAAGGGGTCGGAAGCTTGATGAAACTGGATTTGACCAAGTTGTCCGCGAGGTTGCGCAACTTTACTCGGATTGTGCTTTCATCTACTTACAAATTAGAATGGTCGCTGATAGTGTAGCGGTTCACTCGCCTGACTTTGCACTCAGCTTTTGCAGGTGTGATGAAATATGGCTGGTAAATGTATCGCGATCAAACTATTTCACACCATTTGACGACGGCGCCTTGATCGCGACTGGTGTCGTTTGACCATCAGGCAATTTTGTTTGAACCAAAGAACAGGTTTTTTTGTCTTGATTTTGAAGTTGCATTATAAATATTGGCGCCCTCTTTGAGTTTTTTTTTGGGGGGTCACAGAAATTACCCTGAGTATGTTTCACGCAAGGGTGATTGGTGTGCGGATTGTTCACTGATTTAAAAAGCACTTGTTGGATGTGTAATTGGCGGTTGCCATGGCAATCGGAGCCAGAGAATGGGGAACCTCAAATGAATGGGGCGAAGTGACGATTTTAATGTGCTGATCAAGTGGGTCGAGGGTCTTGTTTTAGGAGGACGCCACCAAACTGGAAGCTTGAATTTTTCTTATTACATTCTATTCACGCGAGACATCGGTGCAGTTTGGTGCGGACACCCAAAAATAATAATAATAATGAAATCAAACCTTTGGCTGACATAAATGAAAGTACAAGTAATTTTTTGGGGCCAAAGTGAAAGTCATCTCTTTTCATTTATAGTAGGAATACAAAAACCCAACACATTCTTTGGGATGTTTCTCCTGTTAACTGCATCGCGGGAGTCTTGACTTTTGATTTAACTTTTGTTGAGCTATCTCAGTGGCACAAAGTGTGTTACCCGAAGCTTAAACTACACACAATAACATTAAAAAAAAGGAATAAAATCAAGCCTGCGGTATAGTAATGTATGCGCATTGCAGTGGCACCACATAAATAAAAAATAATAAGCCCAGAGCGCGGCAATATTTGTGCAAAGCATCGGCGTAATTACTGCGCATCGATTTCAGAGTTGTTTCACGGCGGGTTCGTGAGACCTGAGTGCATCTTGGCGGCGTGTTGTTGCAGCTGGGCGTGAATCCAGTCAGGCTTCGCTCTTTCTCCTCCTGGTAGAAGCGTTCTCGTTCCGCCTCGGGGAGCTGCAGGAAGCCGTGCATGGCCCGCAGGTTGACCAGCAGAGACTGCGAGGCATTTTTCGGGTCCTCCTCCTTTCGTAAAATCTCTGAGAGTAGGCCCTGAAGTCAACAAACGCGTCACATTCATTCACGCACAGCACATCCGTTGCTTATTCTGTTGGTTTGAGATTTACATGCTAAGCGATCGCCACCTTCTTCCTTTCAATCTAGGAATTTCTATTTCATGCACGCCCCCAAAAAAGAAGTAATAATTTCAATATTCCAAAAGAAAAATAGAATGTCATGTTTCCTCTCTTGCAACCAATAAGCTAACATGTAGCAAGTCACATGATCAATCTCTTGGCTTCTACAAATTCGAGGGATTTTTTTCCCCCCTGAAAAATAATGTTTCATGCTAAGAGTTGGACAGCTCGGGAGGGAACAGGCCTGCTTGTCGTATCATCCTCGGATTCACCCGACGACCCCCGCCCCGCCGCCTTTCCCAACAGAGTGGAGCCTTAAGATGACAAACGATCCCTTCCACTTCGAGATGGCATCTTGGAATGGCGCCAACCTTGTACGGATGATACTCGGGCACCCTGGAGCTGGCAATCGGGAAACATGGGCATGCATAATAGCTTGCTCTGCTTATTGTGATGAAAATGATAATGACGATAATAATATTAACAAGCCTCCTTTGAGGCCCGTTTCTCTGGGAGTGCTGCTGAATGTAAAGTGGCCTCGGCTAATGTGGCATTTTAATATTAGAGCCGATATGAGATTTGGATATGAAAATGAGTGGGGGGCGGAGGGGGGAAGCAGGAAAAGATTAGAAAAGACAGATTGACAATAAAAGGTCAAATGAATAGAAACGCTGCCAGAGTGAAGGATGGCAAAATGGAGGGCGAGTGAAAAGAAAGCAGAGGTGGGAAAGGAGAAAGGATTTCTCCAAGGGGTTGTGATTAGGTAGCCAGCAGCTGCTTCAGTGTTGGCACCAGATTTTTGCTGCAGAGAGCTGGCACAACTATGCTTGCACATGCAAATGGGGGGAGGGGGTATTGCGGCAAAGGCCACACCGAAATGGCAACCGTCGACAGCCCGTACTTGCACCAAGTGGTACGGTGCAGTTCGACAGTGAAAATGATTAGACAGCTTGAAAGAAAGGAAAAAAAAAGACTTTTAGGTGTTTCAGGGTCCGACATTAATGGTGGCCCGTTGGCCCCGGGTCACGATGGCACTGTCTCAGGTCACCACATACCTTCCAGACGCTGTTCCGACCGGGGCAGTAGAAATGTCATAAATAAGATGATGAAATCAACAGATTCTTTTTTTTTTTTTTTTTTAATACATGCAAAACAAACAGGAGCACTGAACTCACTCACGCCTGGCATACCTGGGTCCTGTTGAAAGCCACTCGCGCAAAGATGGCCTGAGAAATTCCCGCTCTCTTCATTTCCTCACGCACACAGTGGTAGATGTCGTTCGGCACATCAACCAACCCCAGACATGACCCGGCTGACGTCTGGTGTTGCGGCCCGGCCGGATGAGATCCGTCTTGGGCTTGCTGAGGGCCTTGGGGATCGGGTGCTTTGGGGAAGACTTTGGCTGGAGCCCTCCCTGCAGACGCGTGGTTGAGATATTGTTGTGAGGCCGGCGAGAGCCCCTGTCCCGTTAGCATGAGGCGTACGGCATATTGCTGGTTTAGAATTTGAGTCATGACTTGCTGCTGAGATCTGCTGAGGGTCTGGGTGAGCAACCCAGAGTTGCAAATACTGTGAGGCGGGGCTCCGGCCACCATGTTGGCCATCCCTCCGTGGAGGTAAAGAAGGCTTGAGCTCTGATCGGATGCGCTGCCGTTGATGGGCTGCTGCTGCTGTTGCTGCGTGTTGGAAAGATGCGACGACTGGTCTGGGAAAGCGTCGATCTCTGGCGAAGAAAAGTGGAGTCAATGCGGACTGTAGAGTGGTACAAATTTAACTCGTTCACCGATTCCGCTTGAACGACGCCAAATCATCCGCTCTGTTAGCCTATGTGTGACTTGGCTCGGCTTCTCAAACAGACACGAGCGAAGAAGAGTTGACTATGTGACTGGAGTAATATTTCTTTTTTTTTTCCCGCACAGAGGATTCACAACAAAGGCTCGTGATTATTGTTTGGACACCGGCACAAACAGAATATTCGTTAGCCTGTCTATGGCATTTCCCCATTCTGTTTTAGCACAAAGCTAGCGCCCTTCAAGGCAAAATCTTCTGGTTGTTTTGAATGCAAAAAGTGCACTTTTTCTTTCCAGTTTAAAATGTACCGGGCGATTCATTTTGAGACGTGCGACTTACTGTTGCATTTGGTTGTCTTGAAGTGTTTATACCATCGTCCGAACTCCTGACATTTGGCCGTTGAAACGTTGGCGTAGTAGGTGCAATTGACTATGGATGAGATCATGCTCTGAAACATGGAAAGGACAAAAACGGGCGCTCATCACGTCGGCAGCACTCGGCGCGGCGCGCGGCGGCGTGGCTCAGATGTTCACGTATCTGATATTAATGCACTCACGTCTGGGTTATTAAAAAAAAAAAAAAGAGCCCAACGGTAAAGACAATAATAAAGACGGATCAGGGTGTGAGCAGTGCATGGGTGCCTGCATACTGTACATAATGCATGTCAGGGGGCTCTCTCTCTCTCTCTCTCTCTCTCTCTCTCTCTCTCTCTCTCTCTCTCTCTCTCCCTCAAGACCATCCTGCGCAATCTTTACATCTGATTACACCTTTCATCTTCTCATATTTATTTTAATCTGTGTCTTGCAAATAAGCAGGGAGAGAGAAATGAGAGATGGAGGGAGAGAGAAGATGGGGGAGGGAGGACTTTGCTCATCTCAGATCTTCACACCAGCTGAGATGGAAAGACGACGAGGAAGATCGGAGATAGCGAGCAATTTCTCTTATCTGGGTTGTCCTAAACCTTCAGGGACTAACAGATTATGTTGATAATTACCGCTATTCGTAGTTGTCTATGTTACAAAGAGAAAAATTGAGATTGTAATAGATGGACAGAGATCGTCTATTTCAGTCACGCGCACACTCCCTCACAACTTATCTGGCGCCGCATCCAAATTTCCCGTCTAACTGTTGGCCTACACAGTCTGTCTTATTGTCAGCGATAGGTGCAAACACACACACACACACACACACACACACACACACACACACACACACACACACACACACACACACACACACACACACACACACAGGTTTGTGTGTGTATGTTCTACCTGAGACAAAGGACACTCCTTGGCCAGTGAACTCTGGTTCATTTCCTTGAGAAGTTCCTTCAGCGAGTTCCGAACAGTCGAGTGCGTCCACTGCTCTGCCGGCAAGTCCTCCAGTTTGGGGCAGCTGGACAAATGACATCATTTGTGTCTGTTGTGGCGTGGGATGGCTTCCCCTCTTTTGCATTCGAATCAATTGAGTTTGACAAGTTAAAGGTCACATGATCGAACGGAAAAAGATTTTGTAGAACACTCTTTGGACATGAAACAATCCCGCGGAGAGCAAATAGGGATCGGGATTTCCCCACGTACCTCTGCAGTTGTATTTTAAGGGTGATAACATGGTGGACATCCTGTAGCATTTCAGCCACGGTGGCGTCTGGAGAATCTGTCACACTCGAAAGAGGCAGCGGGTTCCACCTGCCCACCTGAATCAAACCTGACACACACACACACACAAAAGCACAACAGTGTGATAGCGGATGAGCGCGAGTGTACATGAGTCCTGTCTTGTATTTTTAGATTGTGTATCGTGTTTGTCTGGATCCTGAGTCTGGAATGAAGCAATCCGTGATGCACTGAGCGAACCGCTTCGAAGTTTCAAAAACAACGGGTCTCCTAGTTTCTGCTTTCAAATAACCAGACTTGTTCCTGACACAAAAACCGTTGCCGAGTGTTTGAAAAATCTTTGCGGAAGCACACACGGGACACTTCATTAGGTACACTTGCACAACATACCGTATCGGCTTTGTAACGCGCAACGTGTGTAAGCGCTACCATCCAAGAGGATAAGACGTGCGTCTTGCACCTTTGGCCTGAGCAGCAGAGCTGTGCGAGTATCCCAGCGTCAGCAGGGCCATCTCGATGAGCTGGTTGAAGAGCAGATCTCTCTTGATCAGGACAAATTCGGCATGGTCTTCCTTTCTCTCTCCCTCCGCGGGACTCTCCAGGTGCTCCACCACGCAGAAGACAGGCAGTGAGCTTCCTGACGTGGCAGTCGAGAACATAATCGACTGAAATGACTGAAACATCTTGCAGGGATGCTTTGTTTGGGGAAATATCGACTCGCTGGAACAAACTCCAATTTATTTAGAGAATTACCTTGCCTCTTAGCATGCAAAAGTCATGGGAAAAAAAGGCGATCTGTAACGATTGCAATGCAAGCCTGAGGGCACTTTCACATCAATTTCAGTCGACAGCAGGGGGCGTCAAAATGTCAAAATGGCATCCCCCTTGACATCAGGTGAAAACGGATGGATTCATCTGTTAACTTCTGATTACAGACTACAACATATGATTACTCAAGTTCCCCTTTGAGAACAAGTACTGCTTCACATTTGGAACCCCCCCGGGTGTTTAGAATTCTGAATTTATTATATTTTACCTCTTGGCTGATGAGAGTTCTTGTACTGATGCCTTCCCGTGGTGGTTTTCTGGACCAGATAAGAAGGGTTTTTAGTCCCGGGGCTCGCCTGCTTGCTTCTCTCTTGCACGGTGCTTCCAACTCCATGTTGCTCCAGACGGGCCATCTTGGCAGGAGGGGGCCTCAGGTCTGTGTTGGGATCGGCGCCCTCTGGTTTCTTGGCCGCATGACACAGGGGGTCCATCTGTGGAGTCACGCTGCATACACAAAATCGTTTGCGGTGAGTGCACCAGGACTTGGGGGTCGGGAGGAGGGTGTCACCGTTCATGCCCATCAAATAAACACACGCACGCAAGCGACATTGTAAACTTTGCAAAATTGTTGATACGGTTTTATATTGCTTCTGATTAGATTTCAAATGATATTAAAATTCAAAATAAACGAGTAGCCATACTTAATGACCTTCGCTCGATGCATCGATTGGGTTCATCTCCAAGAAAAGTGCCAGCATTTTCCAAAACACACCTGCTCTCGTGCAAGCCATGGGAATTCAAATAAGCCACAGCACCCCTCACGCGCAAACGTGTCCCACGGTCGATGTTATCCCTGAAAGTTTACTCAAAACCAACCGGTTTTAGTCGCTTACGCTCACAGTGTCGCACACCCGAGCCCAGAATATCGCCACAATCGCGCCTCCGATTCCAGCGCAGCTCGTCCGATGAAACGTCGACACAGTCCAAGTAGTTTGACTGTACCTCCGAACACCCTCCTCATCGCTCCGTTCGTCCGCTCGGCTCCTCGTCGTGGCGCGAAGGTGGACGGGCGCGATGGGGATCGACTCGGTCCGCTCCCGCCCGTGCCGAGAACAATACGCGGTGCGCGTTCAGCCTGCAGTCTGCAGCCTCTTCTCATATTTATAGGCGTGCACACACGGCCAGTTGTTTTCCTGGTTCTCCTCCCAAGACCACAGTGCACGCCGGCGGGGAGGGAGAGGGAGAGATGCGCGCGCGCGCGCGCACACACACACACACACACACACACACACACACACACACACACACACACACACACACGCGCGCGCGCACACCAGCTGCATTAACATATGGTGTAATAATGAATTCACTAGCGCGCTCCATAAATGTATTAAAATGCGACTATTGAGCATAAATCTCTTTCCTTTGAATTCTGCAGCATGCTGTGCACGCCCGTACGTAACATTTATTGGGGAAGGGGGCTTTAGGCTATTGGGGCTTTTATGGTCACAAAGTGGATGACAAACAAAGGTTGACTCTAGTGTACGATAAAGTGTTGTTTTCACTTCCGGTCACTTTGAGCATTTCTTTGCATCAGCAAGTGGCGCTCAAAACTCGCACGGTTGTCACAAGGTTGACTATCAACATTGTTATTGTACTAGACCAGGGGTGCCCATTACATCGATCGATCGACCGGTAGATCGCCGACTGGTTCCAAGTCGATCGCCAGGGCTGCAGAGGAGAAAAAAACAACCATTTGTGTGTCTTTGTTAGTAATATATTTTTTGTGTGTTAATGTACACTGCACCCTGATCATCCTATCAGTCTCATTTTCACAAAAAGTATTTAGATCGCGGGAGGTTGGTTGATCGAAAAGTCGATCTTCGGTCCAAAACCTTTGGGCACACCTGTACTAGACTATGTCAATCATGTATCATATATTCGGCATCTATAATAATCTACTTTTCAGTCTCTCTCATATTCCACTGTACTGAACCATTCTTGACTGCACACTGTACTACACTATTCTCTTCCATGTCTACGATACTTTACTACACACTCTACATTACTAAACAATAGCAAAGCATTCAGTTGACACTACAATAGTCCTCTAGACTGCGCTGCGTCAGACGCAACTACACTACCTTCTCTCCACTCCGAGGCCCATCCAACTTTTACAAAAATGTCATCATAGCAAGTGCGTTGTCCCTTGAAACGTCACATTGAAACCGAATGGCTTCATTTTTCCTTGATAGCAGTTCGACTTGTGCTCGCGGGGACCCGGAGGAACAGTGACCGCGGCGATGCACTTCGCAGACCTCTACGATTGCAATCCTCAAGTGGAAGCTCGAAGTTCCATGAAGGTTTCATAAAGTAACGAGCCCATTTGTTTCTCCGTTTGTGTGTTGATGTACGGCCAATCGCAGATGCTTCAGCAGAGAGAGCACGCTCGACTACTTCTAATTCAACAAAGTGAATTAGCAACCTCTCCAGCCAGAACGTGCTATGCCTGGTTACACATCATTCGTTGTGACTAAAATAGAGAGAGACATCACTGATTTTTTTGGTGTTCTTTGGGGTGGGGGGTATATGTGTGGTGGTGTCTGTTTTGGGGTTACATGCTAACATTATATGCTTAAATGTCCCCTTGAGTGTTTAGATGTCGCCGTTATTCTCTCCCACGTCATGCTATTTTATTACCGGCTTGATATGTTGTCAATGAGGCTGGCACGCTAAATGATAATTAAGGCCATTACACGCTCACTGAGCGTGTTACCAGTGCATGGCACCGAACGCGGAGCACTGGAAGCTTCGTCTCGGGAGACACCCGATGATTCGCACAGTCGTGTAGCTCTCCGAATTAGGTTAGCGTTTCATTGCGTTCGGTAAGGCTGTGAGGCGGTTATAGAGTCGTGATATGCTTGCTGAACCCTGTGCGAAATTTGAGGCTTGCATTTACCTGTTTTTTCTTTGGACTTCTATTTCAACACACATTCACAATGGCATACTTTTCATTCTGGTAGCCTTAACATTCACTAAGACCATTGATTGGAGAGCGGTGCCACACAGCGTGTGACTCTTGGCTCATCAGACCACATTAACTTTATCCACACCTTAAAAGTCCAATCACCTTTCTTGGCACACTTTCATCTGTTAATTGGGACTAATAATTGTCTTCCATAAGACAAGCCATAGTTGTTGAGCATTGCCCCTAAAAAAAATTAATAAAGGTGGGAATAAAAAAGGGCCTTTTTTGGCAACTAACAACTCACCCATCACACCCATTTAATATCCTAGCATTGAGTTTATTTGTTTACTTCATATTTTCATCATAGTTTCATTTCTTAACAGTATTTGAATTTAATCTGAATTGTAATTATGTTGGAATTGTAATTATGTTGGTTTCACCCGAGTTAATTGAATGTACCAAATGATAATTACGACACGATGGATAAAACTGCATTTAACAACAGTAAAATATCCATATAAATAATTCGGAACCAGGAATCTAATAACCAAGAGTGTAACAAGCAAGCAAGCAACTCAATATCGACATATGGTGCCTTTGCAACGTCTCCATTTCATCCCCCCCAAGCCCCCCCCAAACTTAATCTTCAGTGTTTTTCATTTGAAATACACATTGGTCAAGCTCCCACATTAAAATATCATCATCATAATAATTGGAGTCAGACAATGTGCGTGAAAACCACCAAAATATAACAGAAGCTTGCTGACAGGGTGGGCAATGACAGGGCGGACATTTTTGGCTAATGTTAGCATTTAATATTTGCAACATGATTACGTTGGCAAGCTACTTACTCCGAACAAGTACTGTTAAAGCAATGTATTTCAAACTTTGGAAGGTCTTTTTTAATGCCAGTTAATTCTGACACGATCATGACAACATTGAAGCACTCGCATAATAGGATGAGAATGACAAAAACATGAGATGAATAATGACGAAACTTTAGTGATACAGTATTGGACAAAGCTACATTTCCTTCCATCAACAGCAGAGGGCGCAGTCTGCCATGATATTTTGACCACTTGCTTGTTTTGTAGATGCCGTGCACGAACCGTACTCTTCAGTATACCTCCTTCAAAAACTTTCACCATTTTATTTCTCCGCAAGGCTCCTCCAGCACAGACTAGTTCACTCGTTCGTAAGCCAGCAATTCTCCTCCAAAGATTGCCACTGCCAGTGATTCATCTGAGGAGGTTAGGATTCAGTTAGTAGTGTCACGTGCCCACAACAAAATAGCTGCTAGTAAGAAAAGGCAAAGGCAAGTGAAGTGTGACGTGCTGTGCTCAAACATCAAACGCTGTTGTGTCCCTCAAGTGTGCAAATCGTGCAACAATCAAAATATCATTGTGGAAAAAGGGCAACAAGCGACATTCACTCGTGTGTGTGCGCCACTTAGCTGAGAAAAAGGAGGCCACGCAGTCTGCCGCCATCTTGCCGGACCTGTGTTCTGCGCTTGATGAATTCCCCCGTGAACACCTGTCTCCGATTCACCTGCAGATCTGACGTCACGACCGCCAATCCAAACCAACCTTCTTCTGCTGCTTGTCGCAAATGACAAATTGTCGCCATCTCCTGGTTGGTATGAACAATGACGTCGGTAATACAAAATAAATAGATTTTCCTTATTCATTCCAAAAAATATATATTTCAATTTTAGTGTTTGGATTTAAAAATGAAAATCAAATAATCACTTGCTTTTTTTCCTAATATCTGCTTCCAAATATAATATCCCGTGATCAATAGAGACATTGCACTTCTCTGGAGTGAGGAGCTCTGTTCATTTTATGCTTTGGAATATAGCTCGATATTCTCATTTGTTGTCTGGAACGAGTAAGGACATGTCTGATAACAGTTTGATTTTCCATTTTAATTTCTAAATTAAAAAATGGTATACAGCACGAGACGCAAATGGGGAAAAACAGCTGGTATGCAGTATTTGTTTTGGATTCACATCCGTTAATTTGAAGGACTTTTTAGCACTTCACACGGTCTTTGGGTGAACTTGGAGCTTGGCAGTGGTGCTTTTTACACCACTATTCATACAAAATTTCAATGCCTGGTCGTTTGTTTGGTTGTAATTTTTTAAACTCGATACTCAAACATGCGCAGATGACATTGTGCCAGCTCGGGCCTGAGACAATTGGCAACTTGGCTATCATTATAAAACAACACATCGTCATCAGGCGCAACGATGTCGCCATCTCCTGGTCAGTATGAGAAATACTGACGATGACCACTTCTGGGAATCCCAAATAAATATGCGAGCCGTTTTCCCCCTGTTGCGTATCGTGCTATACTGTATTCTATTTTGGTTTTAGAAATAAAAGTTGAAAACTAAACTGCTATTAGACCCTATTCGTTCCAGACAACGAACGAGAAAAAAATCAAGCTATATTTCACTTTGGGTGTTTCCATTTTAAAACAAAAACAACATTTTTAAAAATAACAGTCGCTTTCTATTTTAAATACCTGCTTCCAAACGTAATACACAACGATCAAAACAGACCGTGAAACAAGTGAGGAACCCCAGGGCAACGCCATTTTGCTTTTGAGGCTGTGGGAGAACATTATATTTGGCCTTTTTCTAATTTAGATAAGTGAGAAAACCAACATCTTCCCTCACCCCAAAAATATGTAAAACATTGCCACTTATAGAAGGGAAAGAGTAAATGCAGTCTTTCAAGATGGAACGCAAAGCTGAACGAAGGGAAGCGCAACCGTATAGAATACTGTACAACTCCTGCTTTTCCTTTCGCTTCGCAAATACACAATAAGGGATCAATTTTCTGCGATGATCTTGCTGTCGAGTGGCAAAAAAAAAAAGAAGAGACTGGGTCATTCGACAGATGCTCCAGAAGCTTCACTTGATGGGACATGGGGGGCACCATTATCTCCGCCTCTGGACGTAGCTATTGTTCTGCAACACGATTGCAGCAGCACAGTTTGTCCCACGGCACACACGGGAGCAGCTCAGACTCATTTATCAAACGCGCAAGTGTCGTGTGAGCTCCGCCGCCCCATTCACGTCCTCTCCTTTTGTCTCCAACGCAAACACAGCAGCCGGCATCTCACACACACAAACGCTCAAACATACACTTTGGTGAATCGGCGTGGCTTGGCTGTACATGCAACCAGTAGAATAGTATGCTAAGGTTTGGGAAGGGCGACAAATATGTATCTCTCATGCACACAGAAAACCCAACCCCCCAAATTCAGCAATAAATAAATAAAATCTCCCACACACCTAAAAACCAGACCAAAAAACCTCCAGGCCACTCCAACCATACTTGAAAATAAGTACACAAAAAATGTCTCATACTTTCAAATCCTAGGTGGTGATTGGATAATAGTTACTACTATGCATTGCGGCTGCAGCAATCCCGGTTCAAATCCTGTTTATGACTTTGTGCAAAGAGCATACTTTAATTCTTCTTCCCCGGGCCTGTGTGGGGTTTCTCCGGGTACTCCAGTTCCTAAAAAAAAAAAAAAGTAAAAAAAAACAATAGACCCTGACTTCTGACTCAACAGTCATGTTCGTCATTTATTAGCATAGCAATTTTTGTACCGGATATCAAAATCTGAAAGGGAGGGTAAAACGACTGATTCCAGTACATTCCATGTGCAAGGTAGTGTCATATAAACCGACTGGACATGAATGCGACGCAACAGAAAACCTCCTGGGAGGAGAGTCGGGATCTTTTTTTCCCTGTTCGGGATCCCGCTTGTGCCGCCCGACAAAACCGGCACTACCTCGTATAATACAGAACCGCTATCCTAAAGTCTTGCATTCTTCAAGGTAAAAAAATACATTATTTTTGTGTTGATACATTCATATAAATATAAAAGTCTTAAATATTGTGCATTTCTACGTGAATATTGCCTTTGTTCTTCCCCCAGTGAGAAAACAATACGTCATAGCCGCAAAACCCTTGATCGGAAATCAGCGGAGCAGCCTTCGACGTGGACCGCGAACCAATTTATTATGTGTCTGCTCCAACAAACAGGGACGCATCTGACGACTTTAGTCTTTGAAATTACCTGGCTGTTTTCAAAAAGCAACCCACATCCAATAAAGAGGCAACGGTAAATGTTTGGTTATTAAAACAGTGTTTCATTTCAATAGAAGGATAAAAACGGCGAGCTGGTTTCCCCTCGTCGGGACATGCGGCATATGTGAATGTTCGTCTACAGGTACTATGCAAAAAAGTGCTCGGAAAGCATGCAGAGAGAGAAAAGGAAAGCAAGGAGGACAGAGCCGGTGTTGGGAAAGTGGGGGAAAGCTTGGGAAAGTGCCAGAGAGGGAGAGGCAAAGCCTGCTTAGTGTGACAGACGACAACCTCCCCCCCACTCGAGTTGCTCTAGGCCAACGGTAGCCAGCACCCGACTCGACTCCCCCCTTCCCCGAGGACCAGTTGTAAAAGCGCACAATATGTCCAGCCGCTTGTCCTTCATCCCTCCAACGCGGTGGATAATTAGGACCAATCGGGGGTGGGGGGTGCCTTGGGAAAGAGCAGTGAGAGTTGGGGAGGAGGGTTGGTTGGCTGAAGATGGCTTTTGTCACCAAATGGCCGCCTCCACTCAAGACTTCCCACCTTGTGAAGGGTTCCTCAGAGGTATTGTCTTTTGTAGCCTTCGTTTTGACAGCGCGGGAGCACACCTGCTTCATTTTGGCCCTGAAAACGGTATAAAATTGTGGAGTCCAATAACAAAATCACACGGGTAGAAAGAGTCGACCGTGTGTCTATTGCTTCAAAATTGTAAGGTGCCTCAGGGGTTAGTTGGGTTGCAGAAGAGGGGTGCGGGGGGAGGGGGGGGTCTGGTTTGTTTGCCATCAACCTTTCTACCCTGTCGTAATAAACCGCTAAATTGCTATGAGCTAATGCTAACAACTAATTTGTTTTCATGCAAGTGGATTTTCTCATTGCGCGTCTCCAAAGCAAAGCGTGACCTTGCCTCCCTGCAAAATATTATCATCCAATGATATGATCATTCCTAGAAAAAAAAAATGTTTACGGAGAGAACGGCCGGATTGGAGGCCTGCTACAAACTCTTCGTTTGGTTCTGGTAGATCTGCATGAGTCCACGCTGAGGGTTTGCGCCACTCCCGTCCTGCGGAGGTAGACCGCGTACCCTTGACCTGATAGAGGTAGAAAACCCGTCTTTGCATCGGTGGGTCTCCGGTGAGCTGAAGGGCGAGGAAGTCACGCATGCCTCTGCCATGATGGAGGAGGATTGTGCTTGAAAGGGACTGGGGGCGTACCCAAGCTGCGGCTCCCGGTGCGTATGCGCGCGGGGGACGGCGCGGCACGTGGCTTCGGGCCGCGAGGGGGGCGTGTCCGTCCAGATGGAGGGAGTCTGAGAAGAAGAGGGAGGGCAAGGGTAGCACGGAGGAGGGTCAGTGTGGGGCAAGTGAACGTGGTGCGAGGAGCACGCCAGCGTTGTTTGGGGCCCGGATGTCATCAGGGTCTCCATGAGCTGGGCCATCCGCTTCATCACCTGGCCCAGGTCCGCTACTTCTCTGCCTAGGTTTAGCACCTGCCAGTTCAAACAAAAACAACATGTGAAAGCTCATAACGCCAAAGGTGATAACAAAGGGCATTTTTCAATTTTACTTTTTGTGTATTGGTTAGTTTTGCACCCTGTAACTTGATAACATGATAAGCTGTCCACTGTAGTAACCGCTGTCCCTGATAAGGGTTAATAACCCTGGTCTATGTACAGCAGGCGGGGGGAGCAACCGTTTTCGAGTTCTTGTGTACTAACGCAAAGGGCTTCTAGTTTTTTATGATGAACGAAACAAATTTGCTCAAATGACGCATTGTTGTTGTTATTACACATACGTTTCAAAATAGATCGCGATGAATGACTTCTCCCTACAATTTGGAAAAAACATTTTTTTTTCCCCAATAGGCCTGCGGGCTGCTCTGGTGCTCCTTGGGGTTCATCCAACCCGGTCATCTCAACTACCTCCCTCACGTCAGTCAATCTATTGAGGAATCTATCAGACGTCAACATGAAAACTCTCCGCTCCGGTTTCATTCACGGAGCAAACTAATGCCATTAATGATATGTGTGGCGAGGCGGGGAGGTGCCGTGCCCCTGCGTGTCGACAGAAGGCCATGAAGCCGTGCCAAGGCGCCATCTGTCTCTGCTAGTTGGAGCGCTCATTGCCATTCATCAGGTCAATCATGCATAGCCAGCAACTGGGCAGAGAGAGAGAGAGAGAATACCAGCCCTCCCAGCATCACCCGCTACCACGGGTGGGAAGCGAGATGACCGCTCAGTTATGACCGACGCTCACCGGCCACAATATTCGGGACACCCGCAGAGGCATCCTCGGCCCGGATAAAGACAATGCTTAGACCGACGCTCTTGTTCAGGTACGAACCGGACATGTTCAAGATGTTTAGGTGCTCACACACACCGCCGTAATCGACCGCAGCGGCTAACGAAAAGCCCAAACCCAAAGTCGGCCTCCAATAAAAATAGAAACGGTGAGAGCGACAGTTCGATCTGACACGCCGTCAATATGCTGGCAGTTCTGCTTCGCCACCTCAGGGAGGGGAATTGCGGGAAGTGGTCAGCCCTGCAAGCGGCAAGCAAAAGCATAATCATATGAGATGCTAAGTGGCACCGGTCACAATGTGAGGCACACCTGAACAATCTCATGGGATCGATTGCAATGCTTGTTTAAGGACACTTCTTCTTGTTTCCAGCACTCTGTGTGGACGTTCGATTTGCGCACACACACTTGCCTGTTGGTTGAGATGTCGGAGTTGTCCTCTGGTGTCCTCCGCTTTTGCCGCTAATTCCGCTGTGCTCATGTGTGGCATTTCTGTGACAACAAAAAAAAAAAAAAAGGGAATGTTACAAATCAGTCGCAGGAGTGCTGATGTCTTTTTTTGATTATTTTTTTAAAAACAGCATCTGGCAGTGAGAAATTCCGAAAAGCCGCATTAATCATCACTAAACAGGCCAAGGCAAGTAAGCATTTTCACGTGACTGTGTACGAGATGGATTGCGCAATGCGGAGCACCTGTGGTGGACGCTGAGGCACTGGTGGGTTCGTTGTCATGGCAACCGCGGTGGCAAGAGAAGCCAGGGCAGGGCAGCAAACTTTCCGTCCCGCCGGCGTCCTCTGTTCCGTCCACTATTCTGCACGGAGGAATTAATGTGTCAGCGTAATAGCGGCAGGCTAAGGCGTGAGCGCTCAAAAATAAATAAATAAATAAATAAATAAACTCTCGCTATCCAAACTCACCTGGGGCTCAGGTCGGAAGGGCTTAGAGTGACCGGTGTAATACCCGGGCTCATCCCGTGAGACTTTTCAGAGCTCCGTCCTGCGCTTCCACGATTGGCTTGGCCCATTGGTGTCGCCCCAGCGGCGCCCCCGAGGGTCACCGCTCTGTTCTGCTCCGACGACAGACAATCATCATCTTCCCTCATGTCCCTGTCATGTGCCCCCCGGGCCTCGTCGAGAGGCGCACAACCCTGAACAAGTCGCCCATTCCTTTTCACACCTGGCTGGGAACGGAGGGAAACAATCAAGTCACGTCACGACCTTCATTTCGGAATATATATATATTTTTTAAATAGTCACTTTCACGATGCAGAATCAGATTCGATTGATTTCATGAGAAATGTGTGAAGACATGAATCCATTTTGAATCGCATCAACCTGCGCTAGTGACCTCTAAGTGCATGTCGATGTACAGAGGAGACAAAGAAGTGCATATCAAAACGATAATTCAACCCCGGGAGAAAGTGCTGACACTTGTATCCTGTTTTGTTTGCATGAGTCGCACATTTTGATGAAGCCTCCAGTACAGGGGTTATGCTCAAGACCCAAATATTGATTGACCCAACACTCTGAGAAAAAAAAAAAAACTGTCCAAGCACAAAGTTCAAGAATGCTTCATTGATTTTTTTTCCCTTACTTTATTAAAGTGAAGGTGCAGCCTGAGTGCTAATTGACCCAACATCGCAATAACAAAGTCATTTCCCCACCTCGCCTTGATTTGTGGTGTGGTACCTGAGGATCAAGAGCTGCTGTGGAGAGTCGAGCCACCTGGAAGACAGCCAAAGAGGGGAAATGTGCCTTTCAAGAAAAGAAAAAAAAGGAGCAATCAGCCAGTATCTGCCTGCTCTCTTCGTTGGCTACATCAATAAACTAGCAACGTGATCTGGGCAAAAGTCTCGGCACACGCCTCTTATCAGTTAATTCATCCGCCTCTAAAACAGATCCTCCCCCGATATCTCAATTCAATCTTGCGCTTCCAACTTTGTGAGAAGACAACACAACCGCCGCCTCATTTAAACTTCTACCCGAGTTGTCATACTTGACTCGCTGCAAAAGCTCCCCCTCAAAAATCCCTTTGTTAGCGTTGAGGAAGCGGGCCGGCGTTGAGCGCGCGCAACAAAACTCTCTCACCCGGCTGGAATGACAGGAGCTGAATTTTCAGCTCTCCATCACTGTCGCACATTTAACGTGTGCGACGTTGGGATGAGAACCAAAAACGTGATCGTAACTGCAGTTTTATGCAGATTATTGTTTTGAGACGAAAAAAAGGGTCCAGGCGGTTTTGATTCAAATTGACGACAACAACAAGCTGCGTACTTTGTCTCTGCCCATGACTCGGCAGCTAGGCCGGGTGAGGATCTGCCACGTTCAAGACGCTTGCGCAACAGACGCATGATTCGCTTCAAAGACGAAAGGTGGGGCAGAGCTGCGGCTTGAGCATAAATGACGCAACGGGGTTGCTAGCGTTAGCTTTTGAGAAAAGGCACAAATATTTTCAGCCCGGTTTTCAAGAAAAATACTTTTGCATTTCATCTTTGGGAGCGCTTTGTTTTCAAGGCACGCATCACTTTTTTTTCCATGAGCTTACAATATTATCCAATGTACTTTTTGGGGGGAAATACACCCCTGCCTCATTTTTTTAATGAACATTTGGGCCTACTACACCGCTGTATTTTAATGTTGGTCATTATGGCGGTGCTTGGAATTTTCAAGTTGAATTCAATTGTGGTTCCTTGGCCCTATAAAAGGGCTCCAAAACCATTTTCTACCCATTCCCACGCGTCCAATCCTTCAACACTGAATTCGGCATCAGTCGGCATGACTCACATGTGACTCTTGTCCCTCCCTCAGGTTGTAGGTGAGATCCTGCTGGATGTCCTGCACAAAATGATGCGAGTACTCCGGGTAGAGATCCAGCACCTCGTACAGACCCTTCAAGTTAATACACTGCAGGTCGCAGTAGGTCAGCGCTTTCACATCCGCATTGGTTTTGATCACTCGGTCGTCTAAGGAGAGGTTGGCTCCAATCAGATCTCCTTTACCTTGCTCATTGGACACACAGATGGGGCATATCACATGAAGGGACATTGCAGGAGGTGCTAAAGAAGCCAGAAACAACAACAACAATACACCAACAAATCTATGATCGCAACCCCCCCCCCCCCACCCCAAAAATCCTCACGCTCCTCGAAGGCATTTTTCACGTATTCCTCTTTGCAGCCTTCTCCAATTTTTACTTCCTCTCTAACGCTTTCCAAGTTCTGTCCTCGATTGACTTTGCTACACCGCAATTAAGTTATCCTCACCCAGGAGGGTATCAACACACACGTCACGCATAATAAACAATATTCTTCTTGATTCAAGGCGAGATGTTGTTCCTCGCAGATGTTTGCGGATGGAAATACTCATCCTGGGAATCAGGCTGGTTTAAATTGCGTTTCGGGTTAGCTCTTTCGGAGAATTACACCGCTTCTCTCTACAAAAAAAAAACAAGAAAGAAACTTCACTTGACTGTTACTTTGAATTAGAAAACTGTAGGTTAACTCAATTTTTTAAAAATATGAAACTTAGATGGTGGATTAGAAACTGATTTAGAGCAGGAACAATAAAGAATCACTTGGAACAGTTCATTATTTTGTGTCGAAGAAGGCGCCACATGACACATTTTAATGCATCTCCTAGTTTGCTTTTCCTCTCATTAAAGCTTCCATAAATGGTTTTGATAAAAATACACTCCGATCTTAATTACTTTAGGCACCTTATTTTTTCGCAGAGTTGCATCTTTGCCAAAAGTTCTCAGCTCATTAATGAGACGTCGCCATTTTATCGCAAACTCATCTGCGTCGCGTTTCATCACCACCCAAATGATGTAAACATAACCAGTACGCGTTTGAACAAAAGGACTGGATATGACAGATTTGAATGTGACTCCAGTTAGCTGGACAAGACGAAATGACGTGGGCAGCGTATGGAGAGGACTTAAGTACATTGGCTTTCAAATAGATTCCATCAGGACGCGCAGGTGGGAACTGAATGATCTTGCAAGCGCCCAATTAAATCGGCAATTGGCCACCGCCATAGTCTTTGCAGTGGTTAAATCCTGCACATCAAGTAAACCGTGGCCACAAAAAAATATGACAATGAGCAGGTCCTCATGTGGATTTTACAGCCAAAGTATGGGGGGGGGCAAGACATCTGATGAAATGCGATTGCTTCTACAAACAAGAAGCTCATTTAAACGGAACCAACTTTTGACCGGCGAGGCTCTCAGAGCTTCATTATCAAAACTGCTGCGGCAACTTTATCCCCTAAGTCCTAATAAAGGCACGAGGGGGAGTGTTATCATATCTTGCGCTTCATAGGATATAAACGTGGCGTAACTGACCGAGAATTGCCGACACCATGCCGTCCTTCAGGACCTCCATGCTCCCGGAGCACACGAAGAAGATGGCCTGCAGGGCGTCGCCCTCCCGGAGGAGATACTCTCCGGGAGCACAGAAGGTGGTCTTGATGTGCAGCGACAGAGAGCGCAGGCAGCCCCGGCTGGCCGAGGCGAAGAGTGACAATTCCAGGATCTCTTTGTTGAGGTGCATGGTGATGTCGGAGCGGAGCTCATCCGGGAAGTCTTTCAGCAGCTGGGAAGACCACGAGAAGCAGTCGTGAAAGTTGGAGTGGATGCTTCGATTAGGGGCAACATCAACTTGTCACCTGGACAATTTTCCAGTACGATAAAATGTTATCATTTGAAGTACCGTATTTTCCACACTATAAGGCGCTTTGGAGTATAAGGCGCACCTTCAATGAGTGGCCTATTTTCAAGCCGTTTTCATATTGAGGGCGCACCGCATTATAAGGCGCATGGAATAGAAGCCACAATAGTGGCTGCGGTTGCGTTATGTATCCACTAGATGGAGCTTCGCTAAAGGGAATACAATACAGCTTTCACAATCGACTATAACAAAGCGCTACACAGAACACTTAAAATACTACATCCAAGAAATCAGAATATTGATCCATATATAAGGCGCATCGGATTATAAGGCGCATTGTCGGCTTTTGAAAAAAATAGAATGCGTTTAAGTGCGCCTTATAGTGCGGAAAATACGGTAGTAGTAGTACATTCTTCCATGCAGGTCATGAATGAACAATGGCACACTGTTGCCACACACATCAAATAGAATCCCAAACGATCTGCTATAAGCTTTTAAAAATGCTCAACATATGAGCTGCCTGTCTGTCTTCCCTTCCTTGTCAGGACTACAATCTGGAGCTCGACAAACCCCCCACCCCATAAGACTGATCAATGAGCCATCAGGGCCAAGCCGACTGTAATCAAGAAGCTCATCTTTAATTCATCTGTCTGAGATTCATCAGGATCGCTCCGTCTCGGCGTCGCGGCGCCAGGGTGACAGCTGTCTCACACGGCCCTTCGCCGCCCGGAGCCGCTGCCTGCCTCAACTCTTTCCAGGCTCGGCTCAAGGTGGCAAGAGACACTGTTCCTCGTAAATTCATCTTGCCCATCAAAATATGTCCTTAAGTAACCTCTGTAACGGCACTCCATCTCGACGAAAACAATTTAGAGCCCACCAATTCAAGTGCAACTATTTAGCGGATAGTGACAGGTTGAAGAATCGGCTTTTTCAAATTACAAAACTGTTTAACCTAACACCCCCAAATAAAACAAAAATAAAAAAACAAACAGAAAATACATACAAGGAGGACAAAACTTGATAGTTTAGTTCATCATGCTTGGCTTGCCCAAGCGATGGAACTTGTTTCTCTGCAATTCCCTTAAACCAACCAAAGAAGATGGGACCTCTTTTGTTTGTACCTCATTACAGTCGATGCCGTTGTTGACTGACCAGGTTGTCTGAAAATACTCCAACATTCGCTGCTTCAGGCCGTGCGGCAGATGATGCACTCGTATAAAGTCCTTGAGGTCTTTGGTCCTGGTGTGATACTGGGACCAGCGGGAGTACATCCTCTGGATTATGGCTGTCACATTGCCAAAGACCAATGCGTGCATCAGCGCTGCGGGAGGAAGAGAGGGGAAAAAAAAATGGATGCATTTGGTTGCGGCATGTGTATGGAAAAGTGAGTGCGGGTGACGGCGGAAGCCTCCTGGCGCTTGAGAACATTTAACATTTTGCAGGAGTAAGGGAGAAAACGTCCACGGGAGAAAACCCCCGCCGCGGTGACCTCTTTCCGCCCTCTAAATGCAAACGGCAGGTCAACAAGCCGAAACTGGATCAGACTGACCCAATTCGATCGACTTGATTAATGTACCTGCAAAATTTTAGACACGCGGCACGGAATTGTGCAGTTTCAGCGCCTTAAGAGTCTCCATTCACAAATTCTACAACCGCAACATGAGGTGCACCAACAAAATCTACAATATAATTGTATCGGCGTGTCCTCCGCGTACCTCCTATGAGCATGACGCAAATGGAAAAGATTTTCTCCACGTCCGTGTTGGCCGACACGTTGCCGAAGCCCACGCTGGTGAGGCTGCTGAGGGTGAAGTAGAGAGAGGCGACGTAAACGCTGCGGATGGCGGGCCCGCTTGTGGTGGCGGTGGCGTTGGCGCTTCCGATGGGGTAGTACGGCGACTCGAGACGCTTTGCCAGCTCGTGCAGCCATCCTGGTGAGATGATGTCATGGAGCCGAAAGAAAACAGACACATTGATATTTATATTTCCGGTGAATGCTTCTTTACTTGTACTGTTGCGGTTTTGTTGTTGTTTTTTTATGCTAGAAATGCTTTGCAACATGTTCATAAACAGCTATTGATCTAAATATGTAATAGCCCTGCTAATTACGGCCAGTGTTGTGTCTCCTCTGGTAGCAATTAATTTCAGTTTCCCCTCTTCTCCTGGACTTACACAAACGACCGCGGTAGAGAAATCTAAAATCCACACGAATGACATTTACTCTGTTTCCTCAATTGCTATGCCGCCGTCAAATGACATAGAATACAAATATCGTTAGTTTACCAACGGTGCCATTCGAGAAGATTTGAATTTTGCCGTGTAAAATATCTTATTCAAGTTCAAAGTAGTGGTGACTTTTGTTGTTGTCACAATGTTCTGTTTGTAGTCACCGGAAAAGAACTGGTTACCGTATTTGCTGCACGATAAGGTGCTTCGGAGTATAAGGCGCAAAAAAGAGAAGCTACAATAGTGGCTGCGCTTGCATTATGCATCCACTAGATGGAGCTACACTAAAATGAATACAATACAACTTTATTTATATAGAGCCTTCGCAACCGCGGCAGCTGTAACAAAGCGCTCATCAGAACATTTAAAATATGTGTAAGAAATATTGATCCATATATAAGGCGCATCGGATTATAAAGCGATCTGTCGGTTTTTGAGAAAATTGAATGCTTTTTGGTGTGCCTCATAGTGCGGAAAATACGGGAACCAACATCGTTTCGGTGCTTGCGCAGAATCGTTTTCATCACCCCCCGCACAGGATGCTCAGTAGTGTAAAGCCCGTCAAGACAGAGAAAGCCCAAAGTGGCAGGGTGAGGACACCGTGGCGAGCAAAAAGCTCCTTTGCTAAATCTAAAACAATGGATTGAAATCGAAGCATATCAGATGTTATGGAAGCAGAACTAATACCCGGTCAAGCCGGAGTGAAGACATGCAGCTGATCCCTGGAGAGACTCCTGCAGACACTGATGAATGGTAATTGGATAGAAGCAACCTCACAGCCGCTTGACTTCCAACGCGCATTCGGCATCCAAAATGCATAATTAGGATACAACACATTCATCCTGCCTCCTGTTTTGTTTTTTGTTTTTATGACACCGAGCGGCAGTAATTGGTCAAGAGGAATCGGCGTCATTCTCACGACCCGGCCAATGCTGACCCGGAACCGCTTGCGAGGACAACAGTGAGAGGTAATTACGAGTGGCGCAGTTCATCAATACTGACGAGAGATCAACCCGGGGGGTTCTCATTATATGAGGGACCTGCGTACTGGAGGGAAAGCCTCGGGTTGAATCCGAAATGATCGACGGAATCACACCATTCGCTCACTTAAATCCCACAATCACCTGTCTCCACAAAACACCGGAATCGATAAAAATGATGATTCATCATCATTTAAATGTAGATGCTTAAAAAAACAACCCAAAAATACAATTTGTTACATAGATTTCTTGATGCCCTTATATGGGTTCATAATAACATTGTGTTTCCACCCAAAACCAGTATGACTATATTTTTAAGACGGTATTTCCAAATGCAACCCCTTAAGAAACAAACGCACATGCTGGTCAAGACACGTCAACGCCAAGAGAGATGATGCAGTTGATGTATTTGTGGGGGGCCCCAAGTGACGGCTGAGATGAATCTGAAATTCAAATGTTGCCACTTTCAAATTTTGCCACTGCTCACCGATATCCCAGTTGTAGGAGTTGGCCTCCATTTCCATTTTCCCGATGATGTACCAGATGCAGGCCATCCAATGGGCCAGTAGGGCGAACATGGACATGAGCAGGGTCAGCACCACGGTGCTGTGCTGCGAGTAGCGGTCCATTTTCTGGAGGAGGCGAAGCAAACGCAGCAGGCGCACCGTTTTCAACAAGTGCACCACAGACACCTGGTGGAAAGAGACAAAACGAGGTGGGATTAAAAACATACGTTTTGCAGAGGCAGTCGTTTGTTGAGATGGAGTGGGCTGTCGGGACAAGCGTGATCGGTAACCCTTCGCATCGAAGCCGCACGGTACTTTGCAAGTATATTTGCGCGTACGGGCACCTGAGTGGGGAATATGAGATACTGGGACATAAATGCTATCGAAGGCGCACATACCTGCATAGTCGGAGGAGTAAAGAAGGACGTATGAGTGTACAAACATGAGGGAGGGTTTATAGAAGAGAAATTCATGATGACGGCATTTGAACAACAAAACCCCCCTTCGGGGACAGCGGTTACGACAGTTATAGTGTGGTCGGGTCACAGGGTGCATGAGAGGGTTAAGAAGAAAAAAATGTGCTGCCCCTGCGCGCTTTGTTTAATTTTTCCCCCCAACACACACCCTTGCTGTGAGAAATCGAGGAGCGGTGCAGGATGAGGGCTAATGAAGCCTCCTACCAGGCCTTGGGGAGCAGCTTCATCTTCCCCCCACCATCTATCATCGCCAGGCATCCCACCTATGGTGAGAGGCCCTCTCTCGTCCACCAGGAAGCCGCAGAAGCGTACCTACGTTCTGCCTTTCTCCATCAGCCATATCTCCGCCTTCCTCTCACCCGTGTCAGCCCTCTCCAAATCTCCTCTCACCACTCGATTGCTCACCATTTCTCGGTGGTATTTGTGCGCCAGAGTGTCATTTTTAACGCTCATTTATACGCCGCCTGCCGGCAGCAATGTATCCCCCCCCAACCCAATCCTCCCCACGAGCTATAACCTGAGCAGTCTTGTTTATTTTCAATTCCTTTACAGATACCCCACTCCATACATTTATCAGTGCGGTATCCATTTGCGGTTTTCATCGGGTCTTATACTGCCCCCAGGTGGCCAGAGCACGCACACCAGAGGGAGCCTTACAAAGTGCATTGAATAGAAGCATAGAGTGTTCCAAAAATGGTTTAGTTATTGTAAATATGATTTAATTACGTAACCACTGCATATTTTTCGAAAGTCGAATATGACAGAAATTGAAAAAATAAAAACATTACACACTTTCGGTTCTGTTCGGATTTATGGCATGTTAAGGCATCCTTGTACTCTATTGTAGGCTGCTACCTCATAATGTGAGTGCATTTTTAAAACAGTAGTGAAGGGCTGATTTGACATCTCATCATGAATGAGCGTGTTAGTGAGACGGCTTTCGGGTGAACACCTGAAGCTACAGAGAGTCCCGCGAGTTGAAGTAAACGGCATCGTCAAGCAAAGTATCAGTTGGCGGTGGTCAAGGGGTGCACCTCCACCTAATTGCTCCACCGCCGCGCTTCCTCCCTTGCACTGCGCTCTCCTTAAAGGCCGTCTCGCGCTCGAGTCAAGCTGTGCAGAAAAAGTTTTAATGACGCAATAAAGTACGATTGAAAGCCTCTGTGCGTACAATCGATCGAGAGAATCAAAGAGGCAGCGGAGCAGCGATGGGAACGATCCGCGTGAAGCTGCTGTAGAGGAATGTCGGATGGGCTTCCCCATTCAAACGCATGTCGACGGGATTCGTTAGGGCCTCTGTTGGGCAAGACATCAATCATCGGGTTTTGACATCATCTATTGTTAAGGTGCCTTAAAAAAAATCTAAGCAACGGGGGTTGAGCACAAGAGCCCAGACGCTACTCACCACGCTGACTTTGAAGGCATAGAGCAGGTCAAAGGGCAAAGCGGCCACGAGGTCGATGATGAACCAGGTGGTCAGGTAGTGAAAGCAAATCTGCCGAGCGTCAAAGATCACTTGGCCTGACTTGCTGACGTAAGTGGTGCGGAAATTGAAGACAATGTCTGCAGGAGAATGTTTATATTTTTGGAATCAACAACAGCTACATTCAGAGAATGCCGACCTGGGCTAAATATTTCAACATGCTGAAACATTTGTTATTTGTTTAATCGATGAGTGACATTTTTTTTTTTTTGCACCGTAAAGGACAAATATGGATTTCTTTCCATTTTTCATTCTTCAATATGTACATTCTCATCCAAAAGTCCTAAAGCCACACGAATGAAAATATGAGCTCCCAGGTGGACGTTTGTAACGCACCCAAGATGAAGAGAATCTCCACGGCGATGTCACTGACGGTCGTGCTGCGGGTGAGGTCGTCGTCGTCGCCGATGAAGCAGACGTTGTACGGCACGGTCACGGCCACGTAGAAAGTGGCGAGCAGGATCAGCCAGTCCCAGCCGGCCTTGCATGTGCTATAATGCAGCAGGATGAATTTGGACTTTTTGGCATCTGCTACCTTGTACTCTGGAAGGGCAGGAGGGTCGCCAAACACATTCTGGACAAGTCACAAAGAAATAAAATATACACTTAGAACAGAAACAAAATACAATCACAATTTATGCTGCATATGTTTTGAATGTAGAGAGGATACCATCTAATCTCATCCAACCAATGTTTGTTGGCTTAATGCTAACATATAACAGATTTTATTTATTTTTAATTATTGTTAGAACCACAGTACAGGCTGTTCTGTTTTGAAAATAAGCATGTAGGGAGGATACCAAACCACTTACTAAACTAAGTCTGCTAGCTTAATGCTAACACAAAACAGCAAACAGAAATTAGCATCGATGTTGCGGTAATTTTGGACCTTTCAACAACTGCTACTTGAACACACAGAGCACAGAGTATAAAACAATATACACGGGAACATATTTTCTCCATATTTCCTTCTCTGCCCCAACTTCTTGCGATTAATTTTGTTGGCTGTCTTTCAGCAAACCTCAGTGCTGCCTGGCATGTTACCCAAACAATATGGTACCACACTGAAGGCACGCATCTCAAAATTTGCCTGTCCACTGCAAAAACCCCAAAAATGGTAAACGCTTAAAAATTGGTGACGTAGCAAAATTGTTGTTTATTGTAGTGTGTGAAATGCGTGTGCTCGCATCAGGTTTGCTTTTCAGACATTTTATTATATCACCACCTGTCTGGTGGTCTCAAGTATTGTCTTTTTTACGACGATATACCTTATTGAGCTTAATTTTGCTCTTCTTTCTGCTGTGGAGGTGCCCAGAGACGTGGTAGAGCACGGCGCTGCTCCGCATTCGAGCTGAGCTGAACGGAGAGCTTGTTCTGATCCTGCCACGCCGTCGCTCTGCAAACACACATTAAAGTGTCCAAAATGAACAGAATTGATGAGTTTCGTCACATCGTAAACGTCGTTTTTTCCGCACTATAAGGGGCATCTAAAAGCAGCTTGAACAGTGCATAGTGTATACATTCTAGGCCAATAGCGGTGGAGTGCTCGAGACGTTAGCACTGTTGGCTAGTTATGAGAAGTGGAATTCAAGGTTAAAAAAAAAATAACTAAAAATCTTATAAGCTTTCACGGGAGCCGCATAAATGTGCAGATTTGGATTCCTTGAGATTACTCTGCCAAAAAGTTATTGATCGATGAAGACGTTCTCCTATGAGGCAAGGCAACATATTCTGCGGAAGCAGTTCAACCACGATGGATGTGTTCTGGTCAATCTGGGCTGTTGAAGCCATTTCGTGTTGCCGTCGTAGTGCGCGGGATGGATGGTGTGATGCGCTGAGAGTGGAACTCGGATAATAGACGGAGCGTTATTGCCCGCGCGCTCTCAACCGACTGGAAAGGACTCAGTCCAGATTGGCTTGAGGGCAGATAAAGGCAATAACAAAGCCAGCGCTGAAGAACCGAAGTGCTAACTGCTTTTGAGTGTCCTCTTGGAAAGCGCGCGCATTTTCTGGTGCGCCAGCGAGTGCCGGCAGACCCCCAGATGAGGGGAACAGACAGGGCCCATCCATAAAGAGGCAGCGCCTTAGGGGACACGACACGGCAGGAGCGCGGAGATGGAGAAATGCTTTATTTTTAGACCTAATGAATATCCCTTTGCTGTTAGAATCACCCGTGTGGGGGGATGGGGAGGGAGGGGGGTCCATAGGTGCTGCCGGAAAACATACGAGCTGGAGGACGGAAGCATACGTTGCTCCCCACTGCAAAGTAGCAACAGACTTGAGAAACTAGAGAATCATGACGCCACCAACAAGATCATCAATTTTGCGCTACTTTGCAATTGGGCGGGAAAAAGCCCATCGCCGCGACTTTTACAAACAGAACACCAATGTGCAAACATTTCTTACCGCTCATGTTCTCGTTTCAATGAGATTGTCAGCCACCAAGTCATGCCAGTGGGCTGTTTGTCGAAATCTGGAGGGGCTTGCTGTATCAGCCACTTTCATTTTAGGTTGAAAAGCTTTTCATCAGGGGAGCAAAAAATAACTTTGCTTTGCGGTGATGCTTCCTGCTCTCCCTTATTTACGGTAATGAGCACAATTATGCACACAGACACACACACACACACACACACACACACACACACACACACACACACACACACAATGACCTACTGTGTGGATAAATTTAGCTCAATGCCATTCAAAGTGACTTTGGCCAAAGATTGTCTTTTCTTCAAAACGGATCAAGGTTAACAGATGGAAAAGTTAATTATTTTTGTCCCTAGAACTTTTCTAGGGACAAAAATAATTTTATTTAAAAAAAAAAAAAAGCACAATGCACTTCTTGGGCAGGCTCTGGAGAACCTGTCCAAGGACGTTCGCATTTTCCCTTGAACCCGTTCAGCGGTGGTAAAGAGCAACCCCTGAATGCATTCTCACTGACCTTCTTTCTTGTCCTCTTGGATGCTTTTGGCTTTAACGTCAGTGATGTTCTTGAACGAAGCCAGAAAGAGCACCACGTCCCCCTTTTCATTCTTAATTGGTACAATGTCCAGCAGACACCAGAAGAGCACCCCTGAAAAGAAAAACACTCCGATGAACACATTTCTTGACCACCTTTTATTGAAAGCGGGTACATGGCGTTGTGCTGTAAATGCACGTGGCGAGTGGCTCGGACCTGAGCGAGGATAAACGGTTCGGAAAACGGATGGGTGGAGTTGAATTGTCATTTAAACAACTATTTTCGATGTAGTAACTTTGTTACTGAAAAATGGCAGCCACGACGGAGTCAGACGTTAGCACGAGCGCTGCTTACGTTGTGTCTTCATACTTTGTCGCTTCGGTTTCGAGTGCGGAGCACACAAGGCGCCAAAACTCAACTTTTTGACAGTTGTTGAAAAACCACAAGAGGTTTTTCCTTCTCGTCTGGAGGAATAGGAATGAATGAAATGCAAATGACGAGAATCTCCCATGGAGTTTTCTCCCATCACTCTCACTCACACTCACTTGCCTGCTGATGACTCAGGCAGTGCGTGTATGTGTGCGACTCCGTGCGGCGTTGTGCACTTCGGGAGACTTTTTACACGACAGACAAGATTATTTGTGGACAACTGGCTCAGGACTCAAACCTGTGCGCCACCTTTTGACTTTCAATTACATTTTCCGATATTCTGAGCAAGCCGAAAAACAAAAATCTTGGGACTTGGAATACTCGGGTCAATGAAGAGTTTCAAGATTGCAGTGGTAGGAACAGCAGGGTGTCGCCAGCATAACAATTAGCTGATGTGTTGGTTTCAAGCTGAGACAACAACGAAAGGACTGAAAGAGGGGGGGATATGGGGGGGATGTCGTAAACCGACAAACTACTGTATACATTGTGGAAACAGTCAGCTTGGAATTGCACTTTCGAACAAAGTGGAAAGTGCAAAGAGACAGATGTTGGATCCAAGTAGAAAGAAATATGTGATATCAGAGTGCGGAGTGTGACTTTTTTTAAATAAGACCCAATGTGGAGCACGGTCATTTGACAAGTGTATATGAATTCATACCAAAGTAAGTTTTTCTCTTGTTTTTTCTCTCTCATTTATCGACCTGTCGACTTACAGCACTTGGCGACATGTCTCCATCCACCTCCTCGACTCTTTCCGGGCGGAATATCTTGCCAGCGGTTACTTGTAACTATGTTTAATCACCAAATAATGATGGCCGGGGTGGGGGCCGAAAATGTCACATCATCTTTTTCTTCAGCAAATAATTGGATCCCTCCATGGCTGCTGTACATCAGTGCCATCTTAAATGAGGCTATGTCCGAAATAGACAATGAATTCATGAATATGTACTAGGAGATATGGTTAATCCTTCTGTCCGGGCACCCCTCAATAGCACAAGTTGGGATATGACATTTTGGGTATGAGTGCGATCTAAAAAGATGAACAAGACTGGACAAAAGACTGCAAATGAGAGATTTTGTCATAATCATCAGTTTCTGACCAAACTCTCCAAAATGACAACAGCTGAACAACCCACAGCTTACCTGTCTTACTGTAAAACATGATCTCATCCTTGAACTCCTTGCGCCCCTCCAAGGCATCGTCGATGCTGATGATGATATTTTCACTGGTCTCCGGGCCGTAGAGGAACTTACACGCGCAACTCTTTTGCATGACTTCCGCCCTGGAGAAGCCCGTGAGCTCACAGAAGCCATCCGAGCAGTAGACGATGGGGAAGCCTTTGGACACCTGAGCGTTGGCCAGAATGAAATTACTGTCTGGAGGAGGAAAAGAATGGGAGTGGAGGTCACTAGACTGACTATAACTGACCGTAATTCAATAACCAAGACCCCATCCATCATTGTGGAAATTCCCTAATATAGAGAGACCATATGAAAACATTTACAAATGTTACCCATGCCACAAACGGTAAAAAATAACCACAATTGTTGGCGCGCGCTTAAGCTTTTTAAAACATATTGTCACCATATTTCAAAACACACACATACAAACAATGACAAGGCTAAAATATATAGGAAACACTAAACGTTTCGTAGTGTCTGTGTCCATAAAGTTCACTGTCAAACTAAACATAAGGAAAAGAGAAGTACACTTTGTGTGTTGAAAATAAAAAACATAGCTTCGCCTTACAGCCCGCTAGCTTAATGCTAACACATATAACCAAGTAGACAGGGCTAATGAAATGCACTGGTGTCACACACATCGTTACAAACCTTAAAGCGATGAATATTGGAATACAAACGGTGGACTGTGAATAAAGACGAACGTTATGGCGGCTTATTGAGGACCTGGGACCGGTTCCATGGATTGCACATCTATAAATGCAATGCTAACTAGTGCGGTACCCGTGTTGACTTGTCACTCTCTTCTGCATGACCTGGCAGCAAAAAAGGACTGATGGGGAAAAAACAAACAAACATGTACAATAAATATAATAGTTTGTTATACAGATTAATTTATTGATTTCGTTTGTTTGAAAAAATATGGGAAGAGGACGAGAAAAATAAGAATTGCATATTACATCGGAATCGCAATACTGAAGAGAATAAATTAAAAACCACACAATTATTGCATATTATTCTTCAAAATTGTCCACACCTAATTTAGAGAATAATAATAATATGTGCTTTGGCTTTTCATGTTATATGGATGTTGATACAAGAGTGTGTTAAAAACGTTCATCGTGGCCTCTAAATTGCATACAGTACGGGGGCAAAAAAAAAACCTGACTCAAAATCAATTGATTCAACCCTATTACACAAGACAAGAGTTCTAACCTGATAATATTCATTGGCACGAGTCATCCTGCAAAGGGACTTGTTCTCATAATTTCTATTTTCTGCATCAATAATTTCAATCCCACAGACCACCCCCCACCCCCATCCCTGACAACCGCACTGGCATTTAATTGTTTTATGTTGCACGTCAGGCTTTGTTGAAGGAAAGCACCTAAAACTATGTGTGGGAATATCGCAAGTGGAGAATAAAGGCCTTGTATTTGTCCCTCATGAGTTTGTGTTCCCTCAAATGCTCTCCACGCTTGTGGGAACTGCATCAAAATATGAATGGATGTCACGTTCGGTTGGGCGGGATTTTTCACTGTGCGAGTGATCACTATGATGGTTAGGACGGCAGCATATTTCGCATCGGTGACACAAACACACTGCATGAAAGACACGCGCAGTATCCTAAGACGTTCTAATAAACTCACCGGACACACTATTAGGTACAATCACGTCAGCCAGCGAAAACTGCAGCCAGTTGAGACAGATACATCTGATGGACACATACTGGAAAAAAATAAAATATATATCTATAGAAACGTACCAATCGTAGCCACAGTCCTCATAAATGAATGAAATCCAGTGACAAGATAGAGGAGGGAGGCACAAGCCAGGAATGTTTTGTCAGCAGCAGTATATGGGCCAGACAGCTGGTCAAAAGGCGCTCACTGCATTGGGACCAGCTGTCAGTTGTGAGGCCCCTCAGGCCCCTGATGGTAAGCAAAGACCAACAGGAGCGCTGGCCTCTAAGGGCCCGGATGCGAAGGCCCGAGGCCTGTTTGATGGCAGCCTCATGCGCACGAGAGACAATCCTTGACAGGAAACGAATGCTTACAACAAACTTGCCGCAGTGCTGTGTAGGACAGAAAGGTTTAAAAATGCTTGCAGAGAGACGGTTAGCATACGATCTTCAAGCCGCTGGGTCAAAAGTAACCTCCGTTGGGTGAAATGGCTAACCCGGTGCTGGGTCCACTTCCCTCTTTGCACATACACCTTCTCGCAGCAGCGCTTGAGATCATTTGCTTCCTTTCACTTAGAAAACACCTGAATCATCTCTTTGCCACACTTTTCTACCCCACAGACCCCCCCCTCCTATTTTTCCCCAGCCTCTTCATCATCTCCAATTTTCCACAAACTCTCTCTCCCTCTTCCCCTCGTCCCGCCTCTGAATCTCTTTAACCTAATTGTTCCTATGTGGAAGCCCATATATCATTTCCTATCATGCTCACAATAGTGCCTGACAGCTGTTGAGGAAACCCCCTCAGGACCGGCGAAGAAAGTCGGGACGGTGGCAAAAGTGAGAGAGGAAAGAACAATGCAAAAAAAAAAAGGCGACGAGAGATTGGCATGGAGTCCTTTTTTTTTCTCCCCCAATTTGAGCGATATGTTCAATTATCGGCTCAAATGATGCAATGTAAATCCCAAAAAGTGAAACCTCCCAAGCGTAGCGCCCTTAAAGTTGTGCAAATTGGAGTGTAGCCAAAATGCTTGGACAAAATAGGTCAAACCAAAAACTTTTTTTGAGCATCATCGAGTGTGACATCACGTGAGATTTCAGCAAAGGCCACACGCGGATTTTGCTTTTTCTTTGGCTTCCTTCTTTTTGCACATTAGGCCACTCCTACTCCAGCGTAAAAATTCATTCAAATCTATTTCGAGCACAACAATTCACACAACTGAGGGAAAGAAGAGCCTTGATGGCCGAATGTGTCGGGGGTAACAGGAGGGGGGAGCAAAAGATGGATGGTGAGAAAAAGGAGAGCATCCGAGGGCGAGGGAAGCACGAGGTTCACGTGAAGGCGGAGAGAGCAAAGGTTGGATGTGAGAAAGATGAAGCTTTGAGAGGAGTAAAAATGAAAGATGGAGATGGAGCGTCGGGAGGTGGTGGGGGAGAGCGGAGTGATGGATGAGAACATCTCGCCCTTCTGCAAGAATTCATGACGGCCACTCAGAAAGTAAGACAGAGCAGTCACATCTTGTAGCCGCTAAGAAAAATGTCATCACGAGGCATAACCTGACAACCAACCTGGACGGTTTTAGCGGTTGGTACCCTCCTAAGGATTAAACCTTCAATACAAGAACACAGACTTCCACTGAGATTAATCGTAAATCACAGTCAAGAAAATTAAAAATACACTTGTCGTGATACGTCAAAAAAGGTCGCCATATTTGAATGAAGATGTCACAGGATGGTGGCACAGCCAAACGTGAATCTCCTCAACTCACTTTCCTTCGCACATAGATGCCGCAACTCACTTCAACATAGTACCGCAGCTCCAACATTCCACAAGATGAAAGCACCATTTGAATCCCCTCAACTCATTTCGACATAGTTCCTTGCCACTAATATGCCGACGAGGTCCTACTCAAAGTTCTTCAACTCTTTTAACCTAGTTCCTTGGCACCAAGTTGCCACAAGAGGGCGGCAAAACCAGACTCGAAGCTCCTCAACTCATTTTGACATAGTTCCTTCCTTGGCACCGCGATGCCACAAGTTGGTGGCTTTTAAAAAGCGGAACAAATGGGGACTATTAAAACAGTACCCATCGCCCTGGCACTTTTGAGCTTGTAATAAATAAGACATCAGCTCGCAACGCTCATTTCCTCTAATGAAAATAACCAAAGGGAGAAAATCATTAGGCAAAGACCTAATCACCTCTTAGGGTCTTTCCCCCCCACCACCATTCTTTGACCACCACTAAATGAAAAATGACAATCGTCGCTACATTACAAAAATGAGGCAGCCAAACTTTATTGGCAAATACCTTCATCGCCAGCAAGTCTGTCTTTCTATTTGGCCCCCAAGTCATTTTCAAATCAGGAATTAAGCGAGGCTAAAAATGTGCGACTCGCCCCAGGAATTCCGCTGGTGAAACCCGCGTTTGTCGATGTTTCTGGACAGGCTTTTAGACGTGGCGATTCAGGGCGGAATCTTGCTAATTAGGCCCTTTAACGAGACAGGGCAGGGTGCCTGCAGCGATGGGAGCTGCTCTCATTCCGAAGTTTGTCCATCTTAAGTGGACAGTAATCATCCCGTTTCGTGACCTTATATCGAGGACACAGCTGGCTAGGATGGTTGCTGGGCACGCTTGATTAAAATGTATATTTAGGATGCATTTGTGACAGGCAGGCAGCATCGCCCCCAGATTAAAATTTTGCTAGCTTGCTGTTCAGGACAAGTAAAGCTGATAAACAACTTATTTCTGCTATGACGAGGTGCATGTAACGTATTCTGTCTTGAGGCGGGATAGCTATAATTGCTGGCTTTGAGAATCCCCGTATTTTCCGTACTATAAGGTGCACCTTCAATGAATGGCCTATTTTGAAACTGTTTTCATTTATCAGGCGCGCCGCATTACAAGGCGCAGACAATAGGAGCCACAATAGTGGCTGTGGTTGCGTTATTCAATCACTAGATGGAGGTACGCTTAAGGGAATACATTCATTCATTCATTCTTTCATGCATGTTTTTGGAATGTGGGAGGAAACCGGAGGACCCGTCGAAAACCCACGCAAGCACGGGAGACCATGCAAACTCCACACAGGAAGGCTGGAGCTGGAATTGAATTGGTACCTCTGCACTGTGAAGTCGACGTGCTAACCACTCGACTACGGGGCCGCTAAAGGGAATACAATACAATACAATTAATTTATATTGTGCTTTCACAACTGCTGGTGCGGAAAATACAGTAAATACAGTACAATGCCCATGGGACAGTCCATGTATTCTTTATTTCACAAATACTGTACATTGCATTTTGGTTTACATTGTTGTTATCGAATACAATTTACATCAGATCTTTTCAATGCAAGAAAATGTTCATTCAATGTCATGTTTCACCATATTACATTACATGTCATTGCAGTCTGATTATCAGACGACTTGCATATTTTGGACATTTACACAAACAGCTGCTCGTTCTCTCACAGTCGTGTTCCATCTAAAAGGAAATCTACCTGTATGGCAACATGGAAGAATTTCCCAGGAATTAAAAAAAAAATAATTATACCTCTTCCGTTCATAAATATTTCAATGTGGACGATGCTTAATAATGAATTTCAATCTCCCAATCCCCAATATCAGTTTACTACTTGATAATATAAATGTTTGATGATGGCAACAAATTGAAGAATGAGGTCAGGTAGCCTTACATACTCTGCAGTCATGAGTCATACGCTCTGTGGACATCCCAAACAACATCCAAAAAAGTGTCCAAAATGCTTGTTTTGAATCATACTTTCAAGCAAGCCAGATTTGAAAATTAATTCTTTGGAGCTTTATGTCTCAGTTTTACAGCAAACACCAACAGAATGTGATAACTAAACCAAATTACAATTATGATCTTTTTTTTATTAAAGAATACAAAATACATTTGAATACATAAAATATATTGACAAAAAGAAAGACAAATATATTGTCACAAACCGTGTGCTTTTTTTTTCTCAAAACGAACACATTTCACTTCTACAGCCGTGCCTGTCGCTTTTTGTCGGCGTAAAAAGCAGGATCCCCGCAGACGACTTTCAATTACTTTCAAGAATAACTCGGCTGCGTTGAAATACAGTACACCTTGTTTCATTTCTCCCCTCCACTTTCAAATTCTCACAGTCTCAAATGAAATAAACGTGCTGCCCTATATCATGGTCAAAAATGTAATTACATTGGATATAAATGCCTTAGACCAAAATAGTTATTCACTGAACCCCCTCCAAAAAATAAAATAAAAAAATGAACAAAATAGCTGTGGAGAGGTGTTTACCATACAGTATTATTTAAAGTGTGGGGCAGGGGTAAAATTCTGATCAAAAATGTCGAAACAGGCATTCACCATTGCGAAAGCGGTGATAATGTTATGGCAAGTCTACGCTCCGGCACAGCGGCGCTTTTTAACCCCATTCCTTCTAAACACAACAGGCTCCATATTAAGTAGGATTTGGAGAAAATAGAAGCAGCCGAGCCAATCCATTGGCAGGAAATGAGAGCCCCCACGTGTACCCTGCAGTACGACAGTCAATGATGATTGATTACGCCCTCGCAGGCTCATACACTACACTCATTTCTTCCTTGTGTCCTCGCTCCCTGCCTGCCCGCGGGCAACTTTAGATCTCCACAATTTGGCTTCATCCCATTCTTGGAACACAGAAACCAGAAATCCCACAGAAGCCAGTGTGGAAATTAATCAATTAATTAATTACGTAATTAATTAATTAATTAATTAAGTAAACGGATCGACTCCCAAATCCAAATTGTTTTACACCAAAGTGCGCGGGCAACCTTGTGGAAGATCCTGATAAGGGCCATTCTTAAAAAAAAAAAAAAAAAAATCACACTGAGGAATGAGCTCAGACTCTTTCCGCAGGTTCGAAGCCTGCAGAAAGAATCGAAGGTCACGCTTGAGTGTACAGTATGTCACTGGGACAAGCAACACCTCAATCTCAGCCGGCCAGAAGGATCCCAAGGGCGATGGATTCCTTTATTGTCCGAGATACTCTGATGAGTGTTCAGAGGCGGACGGAGTGGTCATTATAAAGTGGGGGGGGTCCCCACAGAATCTTATTAACTACTTAATTAGAGTTGCTTCATTGAACAAAAGTTTGTCATGGGAGAGTTAAACTGGTTCCTTTGTGGCCTTCTGTTCACAGACGGAGACAAATGAGCTTTTTTTGGCGCGCATTCGCAGCAAGTTGCGTGACGCACGAAAGCAAAAAAAGTGCTGAAAACGCATCTCGCTTTCACTTTTGGGTCCTGGGTGACTTCTACTCTCTTTTTACGCGGCAGACGCGCTGCTTCTTTTGGTTCACAAACAAGCGCCGCGGAGCTCACCGCTGAAGTCTTTTTGACAGCGATGATAAAAGAAAAGTAGCCACCAAAAAAGGAAGTGGGACTCAAAAGTGATCAAATAAAGATCTCAACAAGCGGCCCGAGTGTGGCACACGCAAAGGTGACGTACATTCCGGGAGACTTTATTCAAGCCTCGATTACAACAAAGTGTCAGCTGGATTTGGCCGGAGGGGGGGTCTAATATGGACTCTGTCTCCCCACGGAATGACATGATTGCTTCTCAGCAAGTTGTCTCTGCCGCTGCCGTTGCAGTAATGACGCCAACGCAGACACATGGAGCAGCAATTGGATTTTGCGTTGTCAAGAATCTGGAAGCAATCATTTCAGTGGCCTGACATTTACTTACATTTGCATCCTAACAACTTGCTTTAAGGCTTATTTCATCCCGTCCATGTGGAATTGTATCATTGGCTACAATCATTTTGTGGTATTTAAATGTCATATTATGTCGATTTATGACAACCGTCGCAAGCCGGGAGTTTCGTCAATCTTTCATCGGGACGAATTTTAGGGACAATTGTTGAAAAGAAAAGAAAAAGCCATTGTGGCTGACTGAAGTAAATTAGCATCAAACCGAGTTCGTCAAATCGCTTCAAAAATACGCATCACGAGCACTCTATTTCCTCAGGAAAGTGATAGAATAAATCTTTGTACAATTTACCTCAAATTTCCAAGATGGCGATCCAAAAATGGCAGCGTAGCTCCAGTTGAGTTTAGCAGTCCAAAAGAGGATGTAACTTGGTGCCCCCTCTGACCTTTTACTTCTTCTTGAGTTTTTGTGGCGGCAAGAAACTTTCAAGTACATTACCGCCACCTACTGGTAAGGACTGTGAACCAGGTATGCCCCAAACTTCTTTTTGCCTTTTTTTTCTAAATTGGTCCAAGATCCAGTTTCAATTTCCTTTTCTAGAACAGATTTCTCATTTTTCGTCTCTCCCTGTACTTTTTTTTTTTTTTTTAAACAATGCATCATTTTGTAGTCCCTTCGTCCTCACATGAACAGTTCCCTGATGTCGTCTCCACTCGGCATCTTACTGCCCAGCACACATCAAATATTACAAGCCAGAAAGACATTCAACAGGATCAAAATAATAATCCTGAAAAGTAATCAGTCCGTCGACTTGAATATTTGATCTCCCTCATTATGATGAACACATCAAATGGTGCGCTAATGTTCTTTTGATTTTGTCACACATTGCGCGGTGATTCTATTCACAAAGGCGTCCTTCAAGGGATCTAAAGTGCCGGCAATTAAAGCGGCTTGCCCATTCAAGCAGCTTATATGATTTCGGCGGCGGCGACGTTCATCAGTGTTATTTCACAGAGCATCGAGTGATCAGTGCCTTTTCACAGCTCTCAATATAAATCTCACTTGCCACTACGTTCATGACACCGAAGCGACTTTTATAGCCAGGCAACTAAATCTCACAAAAGTATAGGTAGAAAAAGTTTACAGTTTAACCCATTTCGTGCACCAATAGAGATAACCAGCCTGACACGGAGGCATGCGACGCACTTATTGACGCAGCTTGTTAACTATCGCGGCTCACGCGTACCGTTTTAAAGTGCTTCTCGATTCCTATTCTTTGCCCGTGCCCTCGGTGAATTGTACACGAAACAAACTCTGAATGAGAATAACGATAACGATAAAAGATACTGTATAGCGCAAAAGCTCTGATCACAAGCTGCAATTGCAGACTGCTGAACGCTAACAACTTCCGGTGACGCAGGTCACGCGCCACCGTAGGTTCAAGATTTACCTGCTTTATTTTGTTTGATTTTTTTAATACAATTTGTGAAAATGAGACTGATAGGATGATTAGGGTGCAGTGTAGATTAACACAAAAGACACACAAATGGTTTTTTGTTTGTTTTTCTCCTCTACACCCCTCGAGAGCGACTTGGGACCAGTCCGTGATCTACCGGTCGATCGCGATCGACATAATGGGCACCCCTTGGGTCAAAGCCTTGCATCTATTTATCGTGTTGTTCCCAAGTCTGAGAGGCCTGCTTGGGCCTCAGGTGAGGTCGAAGCGGCGGTTGCATAGACGTAAACCTTTTTAGATTCGTTTCCCGGCAAGGCCATCACAGCCCCCGCTGCCTCGATCCCATCTTCCAGTTCAAATCCACTGTTCATTTCCTTCCTTCCCTCTCAAGGACAACACTCGCTTGACAAACCAATGCGCTGTAGGTCCTGGAACAATTCCCCAGCGTGAGAAAAAAGCTACTGGCCGGGCGACTAATGGCTCCACGCGTAGTCGGCTTGGAGTGATTGTATGATGCTGAAGCTGCAGAATGTTAGGCAGAGGGAAATAAAGACCAGGTTGGGAATGGTGCGAATGCACAGAAGTAGAGGTGGGGTGGCAGGGGGTCAGGCAGTATACCTTTTTCAATTGGAAATACTGCTGCGCTGCGTTTCTTTTCATACAACTACATTTCCCTTGTTGTCGTAGAATATTTGGCATGCGCCATCTTAAATTGGCATGCAAATTAAGCCTGTTCACCTTTTCAACTGAGCAGACTTCCTCTTGTAGGCATTCTCTTCGAAAAGTGGTATCTATTTATTGCACTAAGTTTTGGCATTTGTGGACCAGGAAATGATGATCTCGTGTTAACTTCCAGGACAGTGTTCTCGGATGAAAACGGGTGCACTCCGAAATGTCATGTCGCAAAGGTTGCAGTGGTATTTCACAGCTCAAAGTAACACAAATGAAAACACGTTATAAAATATTGGAGGCGTGCCCAGACAGGGGCACAAAGTATTTGATGCGATCAAATTGGTTTACAACGTGAACAAATTGGGCATCACAAGCCTTCCCAACTCCGTCACATAAATGGGAAAACATCAGGTCACCACATTAAATAACATCATGTGTATACAAGACGTTCAAACAAATCCAGCAAGGGGGAAAGGCTGCCTTTGTTGCTGTACAATTAATTGTGAGAGATGCCCTTGTTTGTTTAAAATCTGCGGGACTTGTCGGATACAAAGGTTCGCAAAACGAGTGTGGACGACACCAGAAGTCACGTTCATTTGTTGAGTGTTTGACATACAGAAGCCTGTGTGTTACTGTCCATGGTGCTGATCACTAACAATGATTTATACATATATTATATATAATATATATATATATATATATATACATATACATATATATACATACATATATATATACATATATATATACACACACACACACACACATTTTTTCATTCAGCTCCTTCTACATTTCAGACGCGGCAGGCAATCGCTACTTCCCTTCCTCCCTTGTGAGTCAGCCATCAACCAACTCTTGGCTGGACACATTAAAAAAGACATGAGGTGAAGGCCATTCACAAAGCAGCAGAAGAGAAGCAGAAGTATATGAAAACACTCAACTCATAAAGTTACAAAAACTAAAATAATATAGTTTGGATAGATAGTTAAAGATTTTTTTTTTTGTACATGCACGTCGTGGCGCATGGTCCAGATGGTACTACATCTGCCTCAATTTGAGTTTTTCGGTGAGCATCCATCCACTCATCCATCTTCTATTTATTCAAGATGGAAGCCTATCCCAGCTGACTTCAGGTGAAAGACAGACTCTACACCAGGGGTCTCAAACTCAGGTCCTGGAGGGCCGCTGTCCTGCATGTTTTCCAAGTCTCCCTGTTGCAACACACCTGATTCAAATGAACAGGTTCAATGTCAGGCTTCCGCAGAACTTGCTGATGATCTGATCATTTGAATCAGGTGTATTGCAACAGGGAGACTTGGAAAACATGCAGGAAAGGGCACCAAAAGCATTTCAGGTTTCTTTTTGTTTGAAAGTTATTGTTTAAAAAATACAAAAGGGATTATATTGTATATATATTTTTAAATTAATTTGGATGACAGAGATTTTTTTGTTTGAGGCCAACTAGTAAAAATTGACACAGAAACTCTAAACAATAAAATAAAAGCAGCTTTTCTTCCCATAAATGTGTGGCGCTCTCTGCAGGTGTGCACGTAAACATGATTGTTATGATTTGGGGAAATATGGCGATGAATCTTAATATGAATAACACTCTCACGAGCAATAATAAAAGATTGACAAAATACCATCAGTCATCACTCAAGTGTTAACTACGTCACCACAGTCTCCAGCCAGCGTGTTATTATATTATCCCATGGCAGGATAATCGAATAACATTCCGAAAGTCACAGGACATATTCGAAAACAGCTCAAATATCCAGCGCGTGTTTAAATGTACAATTAAAAAAGCAAACTTACGAGTGCCATCAAAGCGCGTTGCTATAGTGTCCAGAAAGGTGTTCTGCGGTGCTAGTAATCCCTTCATCACAGGCATTTTCCCTGCTTGGTATCGAAGTCCCCATCAAAGTGAGTGAAGAGAAGTCGTCCTAACGTGTGAAGTGCACCCTTGAAAGGTTTTGGAGCTGCATGCGCTCGACGAGGCACTCACTAGAATGCGACGCTTGGCAGGGGAGCTGCGCGCACCGGGTGCGTCTGGAAGCCTCAGTTCGCGTGCGTCGAGGAAAAGAGCCGAGGTGAAGCACGCGCAGGTGAGGGGCGGGTAATAGCCGAGGGGGACGACAGTGACGGGGTGAGAGACTGCCTGTCAGCGGGTGCCATTATTGTCACATGGCTTCAATGATCGTCTGTCCGCAGCGTGCAATGCTGGGAGACAGCCATCACTCTCACTTTTCTCAGCTTCCGCACACATCCCGAGTCGCGAGCAAAAACTTTTCTACATGGCGGCTTTCTGTTTAATATCCATGCATTCAATCGTATTGCGAATAAGCTATGCATAAATGAGCTCGATGTACATGGCACTTTATTAGGCATACTTTAATAAGAACTGTAAGTTGAGGGGTTCGTAGTTTTGGAATGGATGGCTCTACGTTAAGAATGGGCAAAAGGAGAAATAGACTTGGTTTGAACACGGCTTTATTTTTCGACGTCTGTCCCGCAGTCCGAACGAGAACACACCTTTCTCCGGCGACTAAAACACTTCCTGTTTCCGCCAGCCAATCAGACGCTCTCAACATAAACATGTTTAAGAAGACAATACTGTAATGTTCAAACATAAAATTATGATAATTAATTTAACCAAATCTTACAGAACCAATACAAAGGCTGATCCAGTAATTCTAAAATACAGCCGAGTATGGACGAGTCTGACTGGTAGTAAATTGTCCGACACAATTCACTGGACTGCTCTTTTATTATGATGCGATATTTTTTAAAAATGAATGGAGGATAATCAGCGTTGCCTCCCGAAAGCAGCACGACCACAATTCATGAATCATGAAGTCAAATGTGAACGGCGTTGACCCCCATTGAGGCGCTTCCGTTGGAGACAGATGGCTAGCTTCTGAATATATTTGTGTTGATAGCGTGACCGTCAACGTCGCTCTCGTTTCAAGCAAACACACCTGTTATCAGGTGGGCAGCTGCTGGACACGCATGCGAGCGTTGAGCGCCACTTAGTGACGGAAAGAAACGCTGAAAGTGACCGGGGAGTGAAACAACGCCGGGCGATGAGGTGAACAACAGCGCTCTCTAGTGGACACAAACGAGCGGTGCCTGAAGGACATGCAGATTCTCAACAAGTGTTCCGGAGGGGGAACGAACTCTGGTGCTTAAGCAAAAGTTAGACCCTCCGCCCCAAAAAAGTACTTTCTCTTCTTTATTGATTTGAGATTTTATATTTTTTAAAAGAATGTGTTCCCATACTGATGCTGACATTGTGAACTGAAAAAAAAATCAATAAATACAAAATTATGATCACAACTGATCCCGTGTCGAATGTTAGAACACTGACAGGTGCAAAATTTGGCATGCTGTAGAGCGATGAGACGCGGAGACTGCTGACATTAATCTACTGTCTGGTTGCTAATTAGGGTGACACTAGCTGCTCAAAGTACCACTGCTGTGTCGGATGTCGCGTGCAGGGGCGCAGGACGAGGTCCCCTTCACCCGTGTGGGCGCCGACTTCGTCCGAAGGGATGTTCCGTGGGGGACGTCCGTCCTTCACAGCCTCCACACACAACTGGGACTGCCGGTGGAGCAACTGGCCACTCAGCTGTAGCAAATCAAAACCGTGCAGAATTGAAAGTGATCTCGAGAGGTTCGAAAAATACCACTCAATATCCTGTGGCATTCCGCACCACGTCAATACATTCCCTGCTTTACCTTTATGAAGGTCCACTGAAGCCTTTCACTGATTGGCGGCTGACACTGGGAAAGGACCACCTGTTCTCCGAGGGCGCCCAAACACAGCGCCCCCGCGGGGCCCCATCGCACTTCCCCGTCAGAGTTGAGATCGCAGTGCTGCAACGACCGGCCGTGTTACCTTTGTGGCGGAGTGAGAAGGTTGTTGCCGTGGTTACCTGACTGCCTGTGCCGCTGCATGGCGCGAGGATCATGGCTCCGCCGTGGGGCCCTTGACCCGGGGAGTGGTCCACACAGCCACCAACTGCGACGTTGTACAGCTTTAAAATGATGTAAACAGCCGAGGTGGGAGTAAGTCACACATGGTGTAGTAACTCACAAAAGTGGGAACTGTACACCCTTGGAACAACACTGACGACATAACACTTTGTCACAATGGCAAGTCATCAGTGGTTTGGCAAAGTAAACAGTGTCAATTTTGGGGCCCCCTTCGAATAACTTAATACGCAGCCATTCATGTCTATACAGTTGGCAACAAAAGTGAGTGCATCCCCTGTGTGAAAATGTCTAAATTGGGCCAAAAGTTTCAGTAGTTCATGTGGCCACCCAAAAAAAAAAAACATGAGTGGAGGACACACTTCTAAGTGTACGTTTCAAGCAAGTCCCGTTACCGTGGCGACATTCAAGCCAGCCAAGTCGAACCCTAACTACATTTCAAGCAGGTCGAGTCACAGCTCGTTCAGTCATCTTGCTCAGTCGCCACACGCAGGGCGTTGTCGCGTTAGCCACTCTGCTCTCAGTATTTGTAGTGGCGTTTGACATCAACATCTTACAGAGTCCCTGCCTGGCATGTGATAGCGTATGTTAATGTTGCCACCATCTTAGATGTGGCAAGGTGCAGGGAATGTTATAGGTGCTTCATTCAGATCCTCTCGGAAACAGACAGCCGCCCAAAACAACTTAAATCATTTGCGTGTGTGTGTATGTCCACATTACCTCGCCTGAGAGTCCCGGTCTATCCTGCGGAATGTAAAGTTGGGGATGGATCGTGGTCAGGTACCAGTGGAAGTCCCTGCAGCCCAAAGTCATCTTCAGCTGCTGGCGCTCGGTAATATTGGGCCTCTCAGACTGTAATAAAGCACTTTTTTGTACATTGTGTCGCTGGACTCCTTCCGAGTTACGACAATATCACTTGACACACACACACACACACACACACACACACACACACACACACACACACACACACACACACACACACACACACACACACACACACACACACACACACACACACACACACACACATCCACATCCACATCCACACACACCTGCCGTATAAAATGAGCCAACGTGTCCCGTCTGTAGAAGATATTGCGGTATGTGTCCATCCACGTGTCAGCGATGCGGATCTTGTTCCTCTCAAGCTGCTCCTGGTCTTGGAGGCGGCGTAGCGGGCGGTAGTCTAGGTGGGCCACGCGGGAGCAAGGAACCACCTCCATGGAGCCGCCGCACAACCACACCTTTGGAAAGCATGAGCAATAACAGAAGGATTGTGTTTCGTTTTCCTGCTTGATTCCGTCTAACACTTGAAAGAATGCGAAACGCGTTCTTTTGGTTCTGCGTACTGCACAATGCCATATTCGATTCATCACAAGACGCATTTCCCCAAAATGGGGTCTAAAGGTCAAGGAATATTTTCTTGCTATGTTGATCGCTGGTGGAAAGCAAAACATTCCAAGATCATGACTTGAGCACAACATTCCCAACAACTTGGCAAAAGGCAACTGGATCACCCAAGCGCAGCGCGGCTCAGAACATGAATCATATTTCTTCAGGCTGATTTCGCTGGATTTCAAACAAAAACTAACCCTGATTGACAGCTCAATTTGTTCCCCTCCCCACAGTAGAATCCCCGGATCAAAGGCTCCCACGTTATGGAAGAAATGTCTGTCAACGGCCAGAACTCCACCTCCTAAGGCTGGACTCCTGTTGCGGTTAGAATCAAAACAGGATGAAACAATCACAAGGACAGAGGATTGAGAAAAACATCCCACTATGGTGTTAGAACGCCGGTACAACGGAAGTTCAACTTTGGGCTGTAGTCATGACACAAAGAGGCCATAACAGAGGCTGTAAACTCACAGTACAGGTTCAATCGCCAAGTCCGAGTCCCCGTCCAGTAGTTGCGGTTTGGACTCCCATGAAAAGTCCAGATTCCAGTCAAAAACTCCCCACACTGGCCACCGGGTGGCGTTGTACTTGAACGTGTCCCTGTGGATCACATCCAGGATGGGGGAAAGTACTCTGGTCCTGCACAAAGAAACACCACATGCATGACGTGTGCGCCTGTGTCTAATAACACGCCGTCTTTTATTAGTCTCGGCTGTGGTTAGCATGTGTTTGAAATATTTCCATCATGTGGCATTGTCTTAAAAAAAAAATGACAGAGACAAAAGACGGAGAGCAAAACAGAATAGCGCACCAGCATGTGACCATTGCCAGACCAAAGATGCGCCTAATTGGAGTTCTAATTGTAGCCACACTGCAGAAGGACTGAGCAGCACCAGATCATGAGAGCAGTAACCTCTGCTGTGGAAAGCCATTTGAGCATTTGTCACGCTACTAGCGCACTCAATTGTCCATGTACTAGTATGAACTTGGTCCTCATTAATATAAAAATTTTGTGCATTCATAGAATGACGAGGGCAGACTACTTGAATGACCGAGGCATAGTATCAGTTTTTTCCTCCCACAACTAATGCCTCATCTGTGTACTAGTCGAACAACAAAGGTACACTAGTCTACCAACTATGTTACTAGTGATGCAAAACTGTGCACAAGTTGACATCCGCGCGTTACTAGTAGGAATAGTGACGCGCGACAGGTCAACTTTTCGAATTTTATGTCACTAGAAATACAAGTCGCATGCAATGAACAAGTGCAAAATGTTGCCTCCTTATAGCATGTAGTTCTACTAGTGCATTAAACGGCAAAGAAATGTACCCCGCACTCCGCTCTTACCTGTCCTGGGCCACCCTCTCCAGGAGTGGTTCCAGCCAGCCATTGTGACATTCACAATGCGAGTCCATGAACACCAGGACCTCTCCCGAAGCTTTGGACGCACCCAGGTTCCGGCACCCGCCCGCCCCAAGACGCTTTGTGCTGCGAATCAAGTGCACCCCATCCAGCTGGGACACGTACTCACTGAGCAGAGTCTTCAAGTCATCTGCAGAGAGACAAAGTGGGTGAATGGATGGATGGTTGCATATGGAGATATGACTGTGGATGGTAACGTAGGACCAGTTGAATAGGCGGATGAGCTAGATATATACTTTGCCTTTGTTTTTCTATTATACCCTAATGAAATTAAAACAAATATGAATGATGGATGGGGAGTAGGAGGGATGAAGAAGGGAGAGATGGGAGGAGGGATGATCGAGAGTAGGACGGATGGATGGATGGATGCAGAGTAGGACAGATGATGATGATGATGAGGATGATGATGAAGGGACAAATGGATGCATGGATAGGTGGGGAGTAGGACGAATGGACGGATGGATGAAAAGGGGGCAGATGTTAGGATGGGAGAAAGGATGATGCTGAGTAGGATGGAAGGGTGGAAAATAGGGTGGATGATGGAAAGAAGGATAGAGTCGTAGATAAGTAGATGAATGAGAAACTGATGAGAGGACAGTGTTGGTTCGATGCTGGATGGGAGGATGAATGGATGGATGAACAGAGTTCGATGAATGATAAATGAGTGAAGCAGAATGCATCAGGATACGTGGACCACGACCATACCATAATATGCAAGCTCAGTGCCATCCTGTCGGCACGCATACCGTGTGTACTGAGATCGTCCACTAGGAGGAGCTCCAGTAAGAAGGATCTGGGCGTTGTGTTGAGGACGCTATGCAATGTGCGTAAAAGTGTGGACCAAGCCTCGTCGTGAAAGCAGATGACCACGCTGGCAGAGGGCAGAGATTCACTGTACTGCTCGCCAAGACACCTGTCACAAAAGAATGCATCTCACACTCAACAACCACAAAAAGTGGTTTTGGTTTCGTGGCGGACTCACTTAGGATGTCGCGCCTCGGGAAGAGAGCGATCCGGCGGCGCTCCTTCTCCCCGCGAGCGGACAGAAATTCCTTCCTCGCCGCGGGCAAGAGCACTTTGTAATTTCCCTTCTTGTGCGGTGGGTCTTTTGTGCCCTGCGTGGACGCCACGAACAAAAGCTGGTCCTCTTTCAGCGAGTTGATGGGGACGAAGTCGGGTCCAAGCTCCAATGTCGCGTCTCCGAGAAGCTCCAAGTCGTCCGGCGGACGAAGGCTCCGCTGGAAGGGGCGACGTGGGGCGCTGACTAGTTTTTGCTGGGAGCGACGTTCCCCTACGTGGAATAGGTCAGCAACGATCAGCAGAAGCAAGGTGAATCCAAGAAGCAACAACCATAAACACAGTATCCGACGGTGCAAGCCCCACAGCCCCATTTTGCAGAGAGGCACCAAAACTTAGCCCTGTTCAATCCTGAGTTCCATTCTCGCATTCGGTCTACCCCAAAAAGTAACCCACGGCACCACGAGTGCACCAAGCACGTTTGCATCCATTAGACTCCGCAACCAGGTTGTCAAGAGCCCCAGAAAGTCCAAAACAGTGGACTCGATCGCTTATCATCTGGCACTCCCCGCGGTCCTAAAGCCGGAGGGAAATTTGGCTCGTCCAATAACACATTTAACATGTGCGCGTCCACCTGCTTCTCGCTGTAAACACAAAGTAACAATCAAATATGAGATGCGGAGGCCGAAATGACATAAACACACGGGGAGGGAAAAATGCTTACTTAAGTATTTTAAGTTATTCCGCACAATCGTTATGTTCCTATCAAACATCAGTCTTTGGAAGCGAGCGATGAACTAAAAAATACTTGCTCAGTTTACTTACGTATATATATTTTTTCCAGCTCTCCGCATTTTATGCCGGTGTGTATTTTTCTGACAGCTTGCATTAACTACAAAGGCAATACGTAGGCTCTGAGAAGCAAGATATTCCCCATCCTTGGCTTTAGTTATGAGATCTTATATATATATATATATATATATACACACACACACACACCCTTTTTTTCATCTGATAATGCCGGAAAGCAGCAACAGTCAAGTCCAGTTTGGATCTGGTGGTTTTGTTTTTTGGCAGCTTGGGGGCGCATCTGGATGGAAGATAAGACCATGGAAAATACGAGTTTTCCCATGCAGGTTGCTATCACAGTGAGATTTAGGTTATAGCACTGCCTGGTGGCAGTAATTGTATTTATTTTTTAATCCCTTGCTGGACAAATATTGACATTTTAGTATCGCTTTTGAGTTCACTTTTTTAATATGTATACACCAGGTAAAATCATTTTAAATTATTTGTTTGTGCATATAATCAAAAATGTCATAATCGTGTTTATTTGGTGATTGGTTGGGAAGACTGTTTTGTTTTTTAAATCTTGGATCCATTTTGAACATTGACTTAAGTTTCTAAATAAATACTGTCTAAACCACAATGGAATTAGATCAACTAAAACCAAAGACTTGCCGTGAAAAGGCCAGCGCACACCAGCTGACGTTGTATGTTCCACGTCGGTTTTATGCATGTTGCTGGATGCGTATGTGATGATGACGGACAAGCAGCTCACCTTCCGTGCATTTTGTACAAAGGCTCACTTCCCCGCCCCGCTCGGGATGACAGGGCAGCGTGTCCTCTCGGGTTTGTGATTACGGCGAGGAAGAGGAGGGACGAGGACAACGACGACAGGTTAAGCTGGGGTTCATTTCGGTGTTGACGCGCGAGCGCCGCTAATGTAACGCGTCGGGATAATTGTTCTTTCCAGGAGCCTTTTTCTGAGAAGGAGCCAAAGAGAGGGTGGACCCGAAATGAGAGGCCTGCGTGGAGGAAAAGAGAAGGGGGTCAGCGGAGGTCAATTGCATGTGTTCTGCTGGGAACATGTTCATTCATCGGGCAAATGGGGATGTCAAAGCAAAAAAAAAAAACAACTTAGTGTATTTCCAGAAGCAAACACTCCCATATGTCGTCTACTTGAGCCAAAATACGCGGAGACGAAGAAGCGTTCCCTGCCAGCACAAAGCAGCACCACATGTGCATGTGCCCCCCCACACACACACACACACACACTCGGGACGTGTCTGCATTCCACCTCTCGATTAAATAACATGGCATGTGCCCAGTAAGAGAAAAAGAGAGCTTTAATGCACGGCCTGTGAACCTAACACGAAGACTCTAAATCACAGGTGTCAAAGTCAAGGCCCAGGGGCCAGATCTGGCCCGCCACACCACTTTATGTGGCCCGCGAAAGCAAATCAAGCGTGTAAAGTTCCATGAACTGAACAAAAATAATGACAAAGATGGACGAATGACTCTTAAAAATTTTCTTTTGCAGGACTAAATCATGAGCAAAGTGGCATAAATGTGGAAGTAGTTTCTTGTTTTTAGTCGAATAAACCTAACATACAAGCGCACTGCACTCAGGAAGGCCAGAGTAGAGATTTAAAAACCTCAGAAGAATGAGGCACACATGTGAACCAGTAGTCCGCTGTGCTGTTTTCTCTTTGACATTTTAGATGGAAATTAAGTTGGGCAGAGACCTTGTGACGGGTAATCGCGCTGAAACAAAAACGGCAATCACGCTGGATGACGCGCAGTTTGTCCACTTTGCTTCTGCTTTTGGGCCGCTATGGCGCAACGAGCTCGGGCCCATCGTTGGGTCAGTATGGGTTCAAGTCACAATCCCGTGGACAAACACGCGCCAGCGAAAATGGAATCACATTCATGCAATTGGACCGTTTGGGGATTTTGTTCAGTTGGTCTCATTGGAGCCGATGTTTGATTCCGAGTATGGACCAATTGAATTTCGCATCTAAGGGCAGGACACACCTTTGCGCGATTTAAAAGCTGCATTCAATAATCCGAGACCACACGTATCGCGTCTTAACTTCACTTTGAGGATTCTTCTTTAGAAGTGGACAGAAGAAAAGAGGAAGAGGACGCACCTCACTCCTCATGACTTGCTTGCCTCATGGCACCCTAATGAGGGATGAGATGCGTCTCGTTAACAAGCGTCACATGTCTATGTGCTCACCAGCACCAGATTCAATTATTGCACGCAAGCACACAAACAGGCAAATCGCAGCGGGACGAGCAGGGTAGTGGGAGAACATCGACTCAAGCGCAGAGGGACGACTTGAGAGACGGTTTGGGAGAGATGGGAGTCTTGAAATATATTTTTCTTCTGGCGTGCGTCGGCTTCGTTCATCAAGCGGATGGACGCAAAAGTAAGACGTCGGCGAGAGAAAGGAAACTTTTGAAATGGGTCGCTGTATTTCATTGAAATGCGTGTTTTTCACGCCTGCTTGCTGACTTGTGTTGTGAGGGCAGAGGGCAACTCCTGTAAATGTTGGCTGTTTTACTCACCGTGATGATGTCCTCCCTCCGGCTCGCTGTTGCAGTCAGTCTCATGAGTTTCATTAGCCGAGTCGCCACCGGTGACAATTGACTGCGTACTTTCCAACTCTTAAAAAAAAAAAAAAAAAGACAAGTAATTCTGTAATTCGGGCATCACAAAAAAATCCAATGCAATCGCTAACATGTTACACTCAATATTGATTATTTATGGTTTTGACGCAACAGAATGACGTTGCGGCCAATGTCACAGCTTCACATTTGGACAATAATGAATGTCTTATACAAAATATTTCCTGGCATCATAATTCAGTTGCACTGCAGATGAACACGTTTTAAAAAAAATTACATGAATACAAATGTGTGAAATATTCAGTCGTTGCGCATGAGGCGGGATACACCCTGGACTGGTTGCCAGCCAAGTGCATTCTCGCCCGTGGACAGTTTAGAGTCTTAGAGCCTCAGCTTTTTTTTTTTTTTTAATGTGTCTGGGTAACCGTTCCTCGTTTCTTTCTCCAGCATATGCTGACATGTTCCCCCACAAGCACACCGCCCGAGGAAAGTCTGCTTTCCCCATCCCACCCATCCCAGGCTGGACTCCCGACAGCAGCCCGTGGGACGACTACCTCTACCCGCCCGTAAAACCCAAACCCAAGGAGCTCATGCGCAGACGAGGTGAGTTCAACACTCAAACAAATGTACTTTTTGTGACATCTGAGCCTGTTTAATTGAACGCAAAGTTATTACTCCGCTGTAGGAATAACAAAAGGTCGATTTTACGTTCCGACATCTTGTGAGAGTCATTAAATGCTTTATTGGTCACAATATGTCACTTTCACAGATGGATGGAAAAAAAAAGACTGGAATAATAATTTCTCACATTCCACGTGATGAGCTCTGAAATCACTTGAATTAATGTGCCCCGGCGGTCGGTCTGTTGAGTCTTGTAAAACCCTTGAATGTCACAGGAGGCAAACCCACGGTGCGCCTCACCAGCGACAGCCCAGCGCTCAACGGTTCCGTCATCTCATTCACGGCCAAGCTGGAGTATCCGCCATGCCAGAAAGAGGACGACAGCGGGGAACTCGTGTGGGACGAGCACTGTGATGACGGTACGGAGCTGGAGGCCTTAGGTGCTGCCAAAATGGCCCTGCCAGGCCTTCATGTCCCTTATAAACCGTTTGGAGTATATGCAACAGCGCTCCGCATCACAAGACTTTGCTTTATTGCAGCAAACGGACAAGCCCGCTCGGGCTACGTGTACAACTGGACGTCGTGGATGGACGACTACGGCTTTGGCAAATGTACGGACACCAGAAAATGCAACGCGTTCCCTGATGGGAAGCCCTTCCCTCAGAGCAACGACTGGAGGCGCAAGAACTACGTCTACGTGTGGCACACGATGGGTGAGGAATCTCCGCACACCTCATCACATTCATTCTGCAACCACGGCAAACTTACAGTGAGTATAAAAAGGCTGCCCCGGAGACAGCTGGCACAGGCTCCAACACACAAGTGACCCTTGTGAGGATAAGCGCATTCGAAAATGGATGGGGAGATGGATATTTTGGTTTCCTTATTTGACACAAGACAATAGTTCACTTTCAAGGCTGAATTTTTATCAGCTCCTGTATGTACTGTATTATATTGTTACACTGATTGAGGTTTTTACAGTATTTTAATCTTGTAGTGCAATAATTAACTGTGCCATAAGCCCTATGTTTTTTTTCTTCTTGATCCAGGACAATATTTCGAGACATGTGACGGCCACTCCTCCAGTCTGAACCTCAACACCTCCAGCATCCCTCTGGGAGCTGAGGTCATGGAGGTCATGGTGTACCGTAAACGTGAGCGCAGGAAATACAGTCCCTTGAGCATGGACAACATTGTTTTCTACGTCACGGGTAGAGTATGCTCTTCTTTGAAAGTATGGCACACAAAGTATTTAAGAGTCCTGTGATATTTGTTGCATTCATTAGTTCCAAAAAAATGTTTATTTGAAATAGAGTTGCTCATCTTGCTGTTTGCGTCTTCACTGGAACACATAAGAGGGAGCATAACCCTCCACTGGCTGCGTCTGCGATTTAGAATTCAAGATTTTTAAAATTCATCTTTAAATCTCAAAATGGTCTCAACACACTTTGCTTCTCGAAGCGTCGGTTTTTAACAATCAAATATGGCCCCTCAGCACCAAACATTTGCCCACGCCTGGTTTGTAACCTCGGCGAGATTCGTCCATTGATGGTCTCTGTGCTTGTCCATGTTAAGATATGATCCCAGTGGCGGTGGACATCTCCCAGAAGTCTGCGGTCAACCGTTCCGCCAACCACGTGTTCTTCCGAGGCGAGGATGTCGTCTTTCGAGTGCATCTCCACGACCCGAGCGGTTACCTGAAGACAGCGGTGGCCGTCGACTATATGTGGGACTTCAAGGATGGCAACCAGGTGGTGACCCACCGCGATGTGACCACGCACGCCTACAGCACGGTGGGCAACAGGAGCGTCAAGCTAGTGGTAGAGGCAGCGTTCCCAGCAGAGTGTCCGCCTGCTACCGCCACCTCTGTGCCGACAACGTCCACACCGCCGCCAACCCCTACTGGTAATAATACTATTCGTAAGAAAAATATTTATACAACCTTATTTTTGCTAATAATTGTCCTTGGTGGTCACGTTTGTATTCCACTTGTAGAGCGCCACACGTCTCCACAAGCCATGACGACGACCCCCCAAGGTGAGCTTGGAAATGCCTGCGTTGCTAATTTGCACATACCGCAAACATGGCTGCCGGTCCCATGAATCCATGTCGTCATGCCGCTTCTTGCAGCCATCTCAGTGATGTCCAGCTCATCTCCTGTCACCATGACAATGGGCTTGGCCACCACAGAAGTCCTCCCGTCCGTTGATTCCAGCGTGGCCCCAGAGTCGACCCTCTGTGCTCTGCTTCGCAGCAAGCGTGTGCTCGAAGGCAACGAGTGTGTCCGCTACGTGCACGGAATCTTCGTAGGCAACATCAGCATCATCGGTGGGTGTCAGGCAGATAGCCGCTTTCTACCCATGCGGTGTGATCTGAGAGATGAAGAACAATCAGAGCAACTGAGGATTAAAGTGGGCTGACTCCATTCTGTTGCATCTTTAAGTGTAGAAATGAATACTGGTCAAAATCAAGGTTTAGTTCCAATTTTGACTCATTGAGAGAAGTCCATTGTTGCAATGAGCACATTTTCCTGATTCATCACTGCAGCGCATTTTTTTTTGCCACAGAGCCCAAGCGTCCACTGCAGAGCAAGGCTAACAGCCGCATTGTTGATGTGTTGGCTGCCAGAGTAACCAAGACTGACATCAGCTTCCTGGTGAAATGCCTGGGCAGGTGTGTAATATCACCTTTTCATGTGACGAAACATTGTCGATCTCGATCTGTTTGTTTAATATGTTCATTTAAAAAAGAAAAGAAAAACTTATATTTTCAATCCAGTAAATATTCTTTTTTTAATCTTCATAAATGTAAGTGCAGTGTTAATATTTACATTGGACGTCACATTACAGTGGCTTACAATAATATTAGAAATGCTCTTTTAAGTTTGAGAACCGCTGATACTAGTCTTACCTCCTCTTCAGCGTCCCCACCTCGGCGTGCACCATTGTGTCGGACCCCACGTGCACTTCGGTGCACAGCATCATGTGCAACGACGTTCCTCCTTCCGCAAAGTGCGAGGTGAACCTGAGGAGAACTTTTCTGAAGCCGGGGACCTACTGCGTCAACATCACGTTGCAGGATTCTCGTACCATGACACTGACCAGCACCACCGTCACCATTAACAAGTTGCAAGCGACCCCTGGTGAGTGAAACGGAGAGTGTTCGAGTAAGTCTACTTGTTTGCAAAAAGTTCATGGACAATTTCCTCTCCTCAAGAGTCCAAGAACCCTCATACTATTGAAGTGATCCTATCTACAAGCGCCGTACTGGGAGCTTTCTTTGCATTGATTGCATGTGTTGTTTACAGGTAAGTAATTCTTATCTTTAGACATCCTTTAAACAATACAGTTTTGTAAAGAACACTGAATTAATCAAAAATTTGGTCAAAGACAATTACCTGAAATAAATCTTGAAGACTTCCTTATTGGAATTGCATACAGATTTGTCACACTTCTCCAGTTGCTGATGAACTGGCCAGACAGTCTGGATCTTTGGAAATTGGAATGCAGCTCCTTTATAACCCCATTATGTGTCAAAAAGAGACTGACTGGTATATTTGTAACATTATGAAATAAGGGCCATGATAACATAGATAGATAGATAGATAGATAGATAGATAGATAGATAGATAGATAGATAGATAGATAGATAGATAGATAGATAGATAGATAGATAGATAGATAGAGAGGGAGAACGGTTATTTTCCGTTTTACCTTCTCAAGATTTATCTTTTGCTCTGCTTCCAATGTCGGTGTGACGGTTATTAGTGTTCGTTAGGGTCGAGCAACTTTCGGAATTTTTGCGTTAGCTTGGTTCAGAGCTGGGGCAGAGGTTTTATCCGGTAGTCAGAGTAGAAGCTTGGTTGGTAGATTGGATGATCAGTTACTTGTGAAGGTGAAAACTCACGTCGCTTGAATGTGGCTGTCTGAACTGTAAGGGTAATAGTTTATCCAATAAAACTCGTACTTATCAAGTCAAAACCAGTTAAAAAGGGAACTAAAAAAATAGTTAACAATAAATATATTAATTAAGCAGTGAAAGTCACCGGCATTTATCCATCTCGGGTAAGTCCAGTTTGCCATTTGCTGTCGACTAAATATGACATCACAGTTACTCAGGTAACAACCAATCAGTCACGCCTCAGTTTGCGAATGTCACATGACCAAACTCAGTGAACAGGTGAGCCGTGATTGACAGGTGAGCAACTGTGATGTCATTTTCAGTCCACAAGCGGTAAAATCAAATGACCATCTGGCCATCCCCTGAGATGAATAAAAACAGATGAATATTGCTTCTTAATTCAAATTGTACACGCACAATATTAATCAGAATGTCGTGTTTAGACTCGAGGGGGCGCAGAAAATACAGCATTGTAAACGGGAGGAAAAAAAAAGCTTCTTTGCGCGTGCGTGCGCGCACACGCAAACACGCCATTTCGAAGTGACCCCCAAACTTTTCAATGGTAGAGTTACCAACTCGTGATGCAGCACATCTTATTTTTCTTCCCAGACGCTACAAAGTGTACCGGCCCATTCGTCGGTCGCTGTTGGAGGATGCCAGCAACCGCGCCGGGGTTGCAGGTAGCGTGATGCGCCTGAGGGAGGCGCTCTTCCCCTCAAACGAGGAGCGTCATCACCTGCTGACCGAGACGCACCAACTCTAGTTGCCTCTCCCTTATGGCACTTAGTGTCACAGTTAATGGTAAATCCAATGCATATATATATATAAAAAAAAACCGAGGATCAAACGCCATTAAATGCTGAAGATGACTTTAATATTCACATAATAGTGTGTGTGCTGAAGATGTCAGAGAGGAAACCACTATGTATGTAATCATTTTGCAGGAATACATTATGCAATATGGTGTTTAAAGAGTTTCTCATAAGTGTGAAGCAGCCAAGCTTGAATTAGCAATTAGACGTTAAGAGCGTTACGGACTCTAATAAAAGCTGTCAACTAACTAATTCTTGTCGAGAAGCAGTTTCATGAGAATTCTCTAAACACACCAGCTGCAGGGATGTGTGTTTGCAATTAATAACTGTAATAAATCCAAGATCATTCTTGACTTTTACAATGAGAAGATGTGAACCTATTCTGGAACCCATGAAAGCCACTTTTGCTTTCATGGATAACAATTGACCATTCAATATAATAAAAAAAATGTTTGGGCTTCATTTGGTTAGCATTGATTTTAAAAGAAGTGGGCCATATCATCTCCAATACAAATTATCAGCGAGTGATGCCGTTTCCTGCGGGCACGGATGCAACACTGACAGAAATAAGACTACATCTCATTGATTAAAAAAAATAAAAATGAAAAAACTAGGATCGGCAACAATATAATTTTTTTTATCCTTTATTCAGAGGCATTTGACAAGTGGAACTGTGTGAGGGGGAGGTGAAGGGGCACAAGCATGTTTGCAGACGGGGGGTAAAGGGCGGTGGGTTCATGCTGTAGTTAGATCACTTTCCCAAATAAAAGGGGGACCCCAATCCCTGAATTCAGTCCCATAGTAGAATGTTACACAGCCAAGAAATGCTAACAGAAGAAAATGGCTACCAAGAGAGAAAAAAAAAATCAGCAATTGAGTAGCATTTGTGAAAGACAAAGGGAAACAAGACAGGACTTGTATCTATTTTGTAGTCTTACAAATTAGAAAAAAAAGGCAGGCCCTTTAAAATGAAAAACAACAACAACTGCATTTTCTCATCAACTATTGAAAGCTAAATCAAAACAGGTGATTTGACCTTTTTTTCCCCCCACCCAAAAAAAAAGCAAAAAGTTCAAATACAAGGAAGCCACACCACCAAAAAGAGAAAGCAGAAAGACATGGTGATGGTTGGAGGAGTTCAATTAAGCCAAAAAGAGTACATATAAATACTGAAAACATTTTTTTGGATCACTTTCCATAAATTTTCGCAATTCTAAAGAGTATATGATTTGTATTTTTTTTTCATTCATATGCGGGGGAAGGGAGCGGGATTAAATTCTAACAAATAGAATGCCTCTACTTCAAATACTTGTCTAAAGAGGTAGATCAAAACAAACTGCGGAGAAAAGGGAAGGGGGCGTGGAGGGGAGGTCAGAGGGGGTCATTTTAAGTATCACTTGTGCCACTCAGTTAAGCATGATGTTAAGATGGCGCGCCGGTGTGGGGTGGTAAGAAAAGAAAGTGTTCTGGAAAGGGGGGGGGGGCGGGGCTGAGGTATACGTGCGCGCTGGCGCTCAGTGGGGGCAGGGAGGGGGCGGGGGGCACGCTCGGTGGCACAACAGCCGCCCCTACCCCGCCCCCTTTAGCTGAGGTAGACGGCGTTCTACTGTGGAAGCATGGATACACTCAACTTCTACCACAATCAACATATTTACATTCGGCATGATGACACAAATGAAATTGATTTTTTTTTTTTTTCCGAGTCAGGGTTTGTACTTCTTATCCCTCCCAAGTCAGTCTGTGTCCATAAAACAATGTTACACTTGCACGGGTCACAAAAACGTTCAAATCATGTTTCGCTGTAGCAACTAAAAAACAAAAAACAAAAAAAAAACACGCATCCATCAGTGCGACTCCCCCTACCCTCACCATGCAGTGATCGACGTTCACGTAGACTTGATAAAGTTTGCTAAGCTGGTCGGGTTCGGGCCTTGACGGGCGTAGAAGCGTTCCGAGTCCACCCTGCTCTATCAAACCCGGACCACAGAAAGGAATTGAATTTCATGGACAAATTAAAGTACCATTCTGGATAAAGTCAATCCCAAAACTAAATGGCATTGCTGTAATCATGTACGATTGGCATTGAGTCGCATGGTGTTTTGTAATTTTCTTTCCAAAAAAAAAAAAAAAAAGAGATGGCTGGACCCTCAGGGGAAAAACTGAGGCGATTCTCTCTGGATACTCGTGTCAGCCGCCAGCTGAGGCGTGCCAACTCCGGCTCTGGGGCTGCTATGTACAAATAGACGTTATGTACAGGGTCATCTTTAGTCACTCACACACATGTACAATGCCACCGTAAAGCACTAGAGTTGAAGGCAAGGGTCAGTTGGCAGCCGACCAAAAAGTTTAAATTTTTTTTTCTTAAAAAAATAAAAATGTTCAAAGACTATCAGCTTTATAAAGTATACAAAATACCACAAAAGCAAAAATAAAAAAAACAAACATTTTTTTCTTCTATAGTTTTATATATATATATATATATATATATATATATATATATATATATATATATATATATATATATAATCATTTTTGTCTCTTCTGAGGTACTAGATCCTGAGGTAGTTAGGTAAAATGCATATTAAACTGGTTTTCCTGGGCAGCAGCATTTCAGCACCATTTCCCAAAGTGTCAGTCACGGCGCTGCCCACACCTCTAAATATATATATATATATATTTATAGATAGATATATGCCTGGTGTGTGTTTATCTATGTATTTTTATATATAATTAATCTATTTAGGACTATCTATAAAATGCATCCGAATTTATAAAATGCCACTTTCATTAGACGGGCAGGACACCCAGTTTATAATCCACCCCTTCAGGGGTCCTGGCCTCAGACAATCTTTCCCCTAAACGTGGCCCTACCAATTTGAGCCAACCCCCCCCCCCCCCAAATAAACCTCTGGCGGTCCCCGCCAGGACCGTAAGAGCAATGCCTTTTTTTTGTTTTTCTTTTACACTCATGAGAAAGCTCCATTAACCAATTAAACACTGAAAAGTATCAACCAAATCCAAAGTCAACCAAAACATCGTTGTCGGGTTTGAAGTACCACACCCAAAGAGGCGATGGGAGGGGGATCTTCATTTCTTCTTTGTGTTGCAAGTTTAAAAAAAAAAAAATAAAATAGACAACAAAAAAATGGGGAGGAGAAAAAAAAAGAGACACGCCCTTTAGGGAGGAGGAGAGCGGTCGAGGGGTGCGTACATGTGAGGGCAAGGTGACATCGACGGGAGCCCTCCGATACATTCCTACAGTGATGCAGAGAGGTGAGGTTGGTGGCGGTTTAGAGAAGAGGAGTAGGAGGAGGAGAAGTAAGGGGGATGGGGGGGTGTCTCTTAGCCACACTTGAACGTTCAAGTGAGGCGCGGAGGGGCTGGATGTTTTGGTAGGCTTCTAATAACCTTTGACCCCTGAGAAGAGCGTTCGTAACACCTCGTCGTCGAACCTCCCCACCCCCGGACTCCGCTGCATCCGTCCCGCCAACCGTCTTCATGAGTCAGGCAGCTTCAGTCACCGTTTTCCTCCAGCGCACGCTGGCACGTTACTTCCTGCGGGGCAGCGGAGGCTGGACTCCGGGCGCCGGCTTGGGCTGCTGCTGTCTTCTCACCTGAGCCAAGATCTCCTGAATCTTCCTTTGGGCCAGCTGCAGCGCAAAAAATAATAATAATAATAATAAATCCACGTTTTAATGTGTGGCTTGGTACTTTCTATTCCCGGAAAGTTCTGAGCCGATTGAAATAAATCCGATAAGCACGCGTGACTCAAATGGAGTACTTCGTCGTCTGCCTTTAGGAAAGAGTTTTCCACAGCAATAATCGCCATCATATGGTGACATCATTTAGACAAAGTGGAGTCCAATTCCTTTGCGACAGTGCCATCTTTTCCCCCGCTCAACTGGAAGCACCCTTTCTCACCTTTACCCGATGACGACTTTCTGTTTAGGTTCAGGAAAGGTTCCTATCAAAGGCTTGCAGATTTGAGCTTCCGAAGAGCCCCTATGTCTTGCGAATGCTCGCCATATTTGACTCCTTAAATCGCCTTCCGCCAGGCTGCTTCCTTGTCATACGGAAAACCGTGTGAAAATGATTTTGCTGACTGTATATTGTCCCTAGAGGGGTCGGAAAAAGCAAATGTCTTGGCAAGACGGGCTCTGCTTTTTGTAAATTAGCTGGGCTCTGGTCGCAGGCATGTCAAAGTAAGCAGTGCATGGTCGGGGGACGATGCGCTTTGAATCACAGAAGCTGGCCGTCTAAAAAAATAAATAAATAAATAAAATAAATAAATAAAAATTCTGCCCGAGTGAAAAAAACTCTACGGTTGTTGACATTTATTATTAGCCCATACCTAGCTTAACGCAAAGGCAGAGGTGACCACAACGAAATTCGCTTCCTCCCCAACGTGGGGCTTTTGGTGCCATGATGGCAAGCGACAGATCCTCACCAGACTTGACGCCTCCCTGGTTACGTTTTCGGGCCCTGACCAACTTTTCAGGGGCATATCCTCGACTTGCAAAATGTCTCGATTTCAACACTTCACCTTGTATGGCGCGCTTTTGCTAACCCATTCTAAATCTTTATTGAAAGACTCTGAAATGCAACTTTGGTAAGAAGAAGAAGAAGTCCCCACCTGACACGCAAAGAAGTGTCCGCTGATTTTGACGATGACCTGGTCGTTCTCGTCGGGGGTCTGGTCCCTGGGCACCACCACTTCGGCACAGGTCAGGTTCTGTAACTCGTTTACCTGCGACCAACGGAACCACCATTTTAACGAAACCGCGGAACCAAACGGACGAGGCGCTCACTCAAACGTTGGGAGCTTACCGTTTTGCCACCCTTTCCGATGACGCGTCCGGCAGCGAAGGAGGGCACCTTGATGTGGGCCTCGAGTTTCACCTCCTCCTTCGGTCCGAAGAAGTTCTCCTCTTTCAGTTTGCCAAAGATGCGACACTGAGCCTGCCACCGAACAGGGACAACATGGCAATTTAGCCTGGGCTATAAACTTTAAAGAGACCTCCATTTATGCGTTTCTGTGGGCGTGCGGCACCTTAAACTGAGCCTCTGGTGGTCCAACGATAATAACCATCCTCTGTTTGGGATCCATTCCTTCTGCGGGAGCGATCTGGAGGAGAGGCGAGATGAGGCGAGCCCGTGGTTTTGAGGAATTGCGTGAATATTGGCGGCCGACTCACTTTGATGGAGGCGCCGGCAAAATGCGACAGCTGCTTGATGTGTTGACCCTGTTTCCCAATGATGGCTCCCACGGCAAGCGCGGGGATGAACAGGTGGACCGTCTCCGACTCTGGGTGTCCCTGGTGCGTGGGAACATATTATTGTTAATTGGGCCTGGATGCTGTCGCGCGCAGCACCGCTCGACATCACAGACTCATCCGGTGATGCTCTCACCAACGCGATTTGCAGTCCAGTCAGTGCCTCTGTTAGTTTGGCTAATAATACCACCAGCCTTGTACATTGGCAAAGCACCGCTTTTGACAATGTACATAAAAAAAAGTCCCAACGTAAAACATACTGTACAGCGGTACCTCTACTTACGAACGTCTCTTCATACGAAATTTTCAAGTGACGAAACGCCTCAATGGGAAAATATTACCTCTTGCTACAAAAGGTAAAAATACAGTCTGGGCTGCTCGCCGCAGCTCCGAGTTTCCTGAACGCAACATACGTGTAGCTGCTCTGCCATTGGCTATTACCGAGCCTCATCCTGGCATCCCATTGGCTAAGAGGGACCTCTACCGTATCTGTCTATAGACAGATAGATCCGCGTCTCGACAGGGTCCTCGCATTCGCTCCTCGGGGCCATGAGGTGTTCCGATCGTTTTACGTAAATGTGAATCACACAGAAAAAAAGTGGCGATCGCTCACTGTGTCGATGTTTGCCTTGGACATTTTCAAAGGATTTTTAAAAGCCGACAAAAGCAAACATCCTTGGATCAGTTCTTGATAAAACTCCGGGCAAAAACGACTTTTCAGAGAGAACATAAACTAAAGAGGGCAAAAACAATGATGAGGACGTTGTTAAAAGTGAAAGGACCATCATTTTTATTCTCTACTCTCATTTATTGCGCAATAATCTTATTGTAATATGTATAGGTTATACTTTGATGCATTTTTGTGCTTCAGAAAACAATGTCTGAATTTTGCGGGGCGTACAATGGATTAGGGCATTTACATGGAAAATGAGTCTCTACTTCCAAAATTTTCTAGTGAAGAAATTTCTTGAGAACCAATTAATTTCATAACGAGAGGTACCACTGTATTAAACAAATAAAATAAAAAGTACTGTGCAATTCCATTGCAAGATGTTAGTTCATGTGAAAATGGACTGTCCAGCACAGGGCCAAAGCAACAGGTGGCGCTATAAATCTACTTTTAAAGCCGGTTCAGCCTCCAGAAAAGCAGAAGGGCAGTGAAATGTGGTCATCTTACGCCTAACCCATAAATTTGGCCAAACGTTACCGGTAAAAATATTTCAAATCGATCTAAAACTCATAATTCCCACATCCGCAAAATAACATTAAAATAACCCCCCTTTCGGACAATGACTTCATAGAACTGTTTTCATTCTAGGACCCCCAAAAAAATATAACAGATGCTTTCATGCAAAGTGCCACAGCATACCACTTGCTCAAAGACACAACCACCCCCTCCCCGCTCAGGTCAATCACACACTCAACCGTTATCGATCTTGGATTGAGACCAATACCCCAATCAATACGCCAGCTCGGGGCCAACAACTTGCTTTGACTGCCTTCACGTCGAGGTACCTCTTTCCTCATCTCGAGCACTAGTAAAACATTAAGTAGCCAAGCTGCCGGTTCCCGCGCTTGCCGGTTAAAGGTCGCACACGGATAAGGGCCTGAAAGCTTGAGAGGTGGAAAGGGGGGGGGGGGTCAGCTCGAGACTGTTAGACGCAAGCCACCCCCGGCGAGTCATCCCGCAGCGAGCAGCCGCAAGCCGTGCAAAGCTCTTTGGGACAGGTGACTTACGACGAGGGGCTGGCTGCTCGCCGACATCACAGGAGCCCAAAATGGACCCTCGCCCCCATAAGGACTGCACTACAGGAAGAGAGAAACATCAAACGGGGAGGGGGCAGGGGTTGCTACGAACTAACAAATGATAGAGCTCCAAAGTGAGTCAGGGCAACCGCTTGCGCTGCATGGTCAGAAGTCTACGGGACACGCTACTTCAATAGGATTTGACAAGGCCGCCACTTACTCCGAATGCTGGGCCGCCGGTTCCGGGAGGGGGGACGTGGGACATGGATGGACCCATGCCGGGTGTGCCACTGGGGAACAAACCTAGAGCGTTCAAGTTCAAGCCTGGAATCAGGTTAGACTGGAGCTGTGGGGGGTGGAGGGGGAGGGAGAAAAAAAATAAAAACACTTTCAGTTGGCGAATTAAACTTGCAAAAGGAAAAAAAAAAGAAAAAAGAAAATCAAATGTCATCCTGTGTGAGTCCATCACATTCCGTTTTGTCACGCACAACAACTCCAACGCGGGCAACGGACGACTCACGTTCATGGCAGCCATGTCGCTCTCGTACGACTCTCGGATCTTCTTCATCACTTCCTCCTCTGCTCTGGCGCATGCCTCGATGGAGCCCTTCACGGTGATGGTCCGCTCCGGGTTGTACAGGGTCAGGTCCTGAAGACTGCACAGATCGACAATGTTACCCCGGAGCGCACGGAAGCGCTCTCAGCGGAAAATATTTGAAAAAGAGCCTACGGCGAGATTGTGATTTTGGTCCCCGTGTCCTGCTCGATTTTCTTCAGGTTTCGTCCTTCCTTGCCGATTAATCTTCCGACAAAGGTGTTGTGTACTAGAACCTTTAGTGGGATCTCCTCAGTACTGCAAGAAAAGAAAAAAAAAGTCACCTTCATGTTAAACATGAGCCGGCACAAGACGCCGATTGTGCATTTTCAGGCTTGTCGTGGCCTCGTTTTAGACCTTTCACAACTGCGTCAATTTCAAGTGTCGAACCGGAGGGAGGGCGGGGGGCAAACTCACAACTTGGTGTCTAGTGCTTCCTTCTGCATGATCTCCATGAGGGTTCGGCAGGCGTTGGAACAACCTTCCGCCGTGGAGTGAATCGTGATGGGCTTCTCCGCGGCGCCTGCGTTCTCTTTCCGGTGAATGTCAATCCTGAAACATGAGGATCAGAAGCAATGACGTTCCGCGCTGTCAAGTCACCGGCGCGCCAATCCCCCCCCCCCGCCACCAACTTTGAATGCGTCTGTTTGGTGACGTTGCGGATGGTCGCGCCCTCCTTGCCGATGATGGCCCCGACGAACTGCGTGGGGACCAGCATGCGCAGCGGGATGTCCGACTGCACTTTGGGCCGGGCGCCGAGGCTCGGCGAGCCCGAGCGCGGCGGTCCACGGGCGTTGAAGCCTCTCCGACCCCCCGCCGGAGGACCCTCTGGTGCGGCGGTCTCGTCCGGTATGTAAGACACCTTCAAAGCACAGTTCTCCATCATGGAGCCGTTGAGCTTCTCGATGGCCCTGAGGAAAACAAGAGACATATTGCCCTTTGATCGCGTCGGACGGCCGTTTGAATTCGGAGCGCGGGAAGGTTGATGCACAGTCGCGACGGAGGAAACAAAACCCGATGAAGCAGAACTGCACTGGTTCGATGAAATCTCTCTTGAGCATCTCCGACGGAACGCACGCAGTAGCGTAAAGCTGGAGCCGCGATATACGCCCCCATTGCTGTACACTAACTCCATTTCCGAGTCGTACATTGATGATAAAACTCTGCGGCATCCAAAGATAAGTGTGCGTTATCAGACACTCAGTTCAATTAACCGCTTCTTGTCGCGCGTAGAAACGGCGCACGCGCGCACACACACACGAGCCAATAAATTAGGTACAAAACATCTCGCCCAGATTCAACCTTAGTAAGGATGAGCGCTCCGGAAAAAAGGAAAGGTGGATGAAGAACGGATTACATCTGTAAAGCACAAGTCAAATGAAACCCTTTTTTTTCTCTTTGCAATTTATATTGTGACAACTGATGTGATTTGCAATGAAAATTCAGACTTTCCGCTTTAACTGTCGAGGCCTGCAATCCATAAATTTAGAGAAAAAAAATGACATACTGTATAACATGACGTGAACTCATCACCAAACAAGTGCGATTTACGTCCACTAGGGGGCACTAAACGGCAAATCTAACCCGCGTAGGCTTCAATCACAGCTACCTTTCTGCCAATGCAAGTTGACTTTTTTTATGAAGCGTATTGCAAAAACTATGAGAATTTTTCTAGAAAAGAAGGAAGAAAAGTTTATGTGTGTGTGTGTGTACACTCACTGCCTGGCCTGGTCCTTGGCTGCATATCGAACATTGACAACCGCAGTCTCCGTGTCAGTGTTGACTGTGAAGGAGCGTACAGCAGAGACATTCACTCATCATTTGACCATTTACGACCTTCACATGACATTTTCTAGTGATTAAAAAAAAATCAAAAAAGTTTCTGAAGGCCTACAAATTCTGCAAGCCAACCCCACTGGGGGAAAAAAAGGCGCAGCAACATCTCAAGCACGTGCGTGTATTCACCTTGTTCACAGCATTCGACAGCACCATACTGGGCCAGGACGCCATCCAGCACCTGGGGAAAAGCAAAGCCATAATTAGGACCTCGGTCGGCTTTGACTGGACCCTTTTGTTGTTGAGCGGAAGCATCATCCATGGGAACTCGTCTAGCTGGGCCACAGCATTAAGCGTCATTGGAGTTTGTCCTTTTTTTGTTTTGGGGTTTTTTGAGTGGTGGGGGTCCAATGATGACTCTTTACAAAATGGATCACGCTGAAACATTTTGACCGCTCAATCAGTGAATCTCTGCTCAAAGACCCGTCAGAATCAAAGTTGTTATAAAAATGCCTTTAAAAAGGGTGAACTGTTTTGATTTGCTTCTCAATGTGGGGTTCGGTTTTGTTTTTTTTTGCAACGGCATGGGAAGTACACTGCGTTTAATTCTGACATGCATGTTCACGACACGACTATCAAAATAATGAGTGTTCTACACCACCGTAAGCTACAATCATAGCTAAAAACGACCTCTCGGGTTAGCATCATTTTGAACAAGCCAGACATTTTACACAAACGCTTTTATTACGATTCATTAGATTGCACAAGTATATTTAAGGTTACGGCTGGTCGACGACGACTGACTAGACCCCACCCCCAAAATATACTAAATCAAGACTTGAATCTTTGCGTGATATGGCAAACAGGAGAAACCTCCTCCTGCTCCAAAAACCCTCCAACACGCAACGATCCATCAACTGGGCCACCTGGAGACCACAGCGTTTGAATTCATTGATTTGCTCAACTGTGGGCGAGAGGGGGAGCAAAGGATTGAAGCAGAACCAAGACCTTTGACCATACGCCGTTGAACCCAAGGCCACACCCCCCCTTCCCCTCCAAGAGCTCAACCCCACTTCCTAGCCAACAAGACTTGCCCCCACCCACCACTACCCCTTCCACGCATGCACACACACCCCTGAGGCGACCCACCAACCAAGCAACCTCCCGCCTCTTTGCCATGTCAACTGCGAGTCATTGGCTGCGCCTCCAGCAAAATGCGGCGGCGGCGCCCGACGCTGGCTGCTCGCTGGCTGGCTGGGCTGCCTGTCCTTCCGCAAGTGGGGCGGGGGAGGGGGTGGTGGGGTGGCCAATGAGAATCCAGGCCATTCAGGAAAAGGGTGGGGTGCATTCCAGCAGGAAGAAGGGGCTGGGGGAGGGGTGCGAGCTCATGCTACACATTCTGTGAATCAAAGCACATGGACGGGGAAAAGAAACGGTCCGGGCCTCAGCCACCTACTACAGCTCACGAACACGCCACGATTCTCGCCAGCTCGTTCACGCTGAGGGGCGGAATGCACCACGACCATTGTCTAATCTACCTGATAAGATACATGCCAGGGCCTTGGCGTCAAAAGATCCCTGATCTTTTTTTCTTCTTTTTCCAAACCCTCCCCCTCCTCCCAAGGGAGGGGGAGACCTCCTCATCACCTTTGGAGAAGGCAACCCTGGGCTACATGCTAGTAACACGTGTGGAGCCACAGCTTAAGGGCCCATGTGTGGCGACGCCAGCGCTTGCCTTTCGAAAAATAAAATGAAATAAACGCAGACGGCGAGCCAGTCTATGGCAAGCTGGAATTGCGCAATCACCACATCACGGTTCCCGTTTGAACAAGTATGTGTGTGTGTGTCATTGAGGAAATTCTGAATTGTTCTATCCCGAATGGAACAACACTCCGAGCGCACACTGTCACCACTGTTTTTTCAAAGAAAATGGCAGCGAGGAGTTGGAAGGCACGGTTGGTGATTTAAGATGTAGATTAAAAAAAAAAAAGAGACCCCCACCAAAAAAAATCATTCACCTTTCTCTTTCAGATATATCCCACAAATGTCGGAATATCGACGTAGACTTCAAAGCGCAGCCAGTATGGAGGATAAAGTGGAATTTAAATGCAAGACTTGTGCACCACTCTCACACTGTTGCTCAACTCATCCCATTTTTTTGTAGCGAGAGAGGAGAATTTTTTTTTTTTAATGAAACAATTGCCGAGCCAGTTACACACTGTTCTAAATTAAGAGAAATTTTGAGGGTGCGTTTTGCCTAAAAATAATTTCCTTTGACATAATCGTAGAGTGTAGTGAATGGTGCCTTCTCTTGCTCCAACTCCAAAACTTTTAAATCCTCTTGTAGTGGGAAAGGACGCAATGTCCCATAACATTTGTACCCTTTAATTTTGCACAACACTGTAAACCGTGAAAAGACTTCAGTAGTTCAGATACTGCCCCGTAATGGTTCTGAAATGATGTATCCCAAGTTGGGGTTTTTTTTCCCCTCTCTTTTGCATTTATTTATGTATTTATTTTATCCACGTTAAGCACATGCTCACACACACACACACACACACACACACACACACACACACACACACACACACACACACTCGCTCTCTCTCACACTCACGCATACACACATAGCGGATGTTTCAACATTAAATTCATTCATGAATTGGGAAGGAGGAGCAAGTAGTAAAACAAAAGTGATTTCAGGGGAGAAAAAACAAAATGTAGCCTCTGCATTGCCCGTGTCAATCACCCGCACATTTTTTTTTAGACAGTATAATTATTTAATCCACAGCATTCACCCCCCCCCCACCGTGCCAGATCATCACTACATCTGCGCGCACACCTTTCGCTTCGACACTATCGTTGGCGCTGATAGACGCGGATTAGCTAAAGAAACTCAGATTTACCACACGACGCAAAGAGTGAGCCAATTCATTCCGAGACGCAAAATGACAAGCTGCATTCCTGCACATTTCTTCTCCAAGTCCAGCCAACATGTCGCTTCTCCAAATTTTGTTGGTTTAAAGAATTTTAATTCAGTGGCTCAAAACCTGAGCGTCGCCATGTCAAATCATTTGTTCCAACCACAGTTGGCCCACCACTTGGTGAGCTCGCTTGGCCTGAGCTGAGGTACAGCCATGTGCAATCCCATGAAACATGTGCTATGTCGAAACGCTCTTAGAAAGGGGCGGGAATACCCCCCCTGCAAAAGGCATCTGAATGAAAAAGAGGCCAGCTGGGGTGCCCCACCATGTACCAAACCCCGGAAACACTCGGTAGCCTGTTAGCACTCACCTCCCATCGCATGTCAGGCGGGATGTTCCTGATCTGCAGCTTACAGCTCCTGAGGAGAGAAGAAGGGAAGATGATGTTAAAGAATGGCTAAATGCCGATATAACTTGACAGAGGTTCTCATGGATGCTTGAAAAAAATTCAAAATAAATAAATGAGGGAATAGAGCCAGCATTTCTTCCAGCCATGTGAACCTCAACTCCTGTGAGGTCTCTGCCATCTTTAAAGGCGTAAACGGTAACGTGTAATCCACTTTGCCATTGTTTGAGGAGGTATTTGGTCCATAAAACGCAGCCAGGACAAGCCATTATTTCCAATATGATAGCAGCCGTTGCAGAGAGTCCGCAGTGTTCAGGATGTCGAGATTGAATTTAATTGAAGATGAGATAAGCTAAAATTGCAACACACTACACACACGGAACAAAGGAAACATATGATAGACCATTAAAAAAATAAAATAAAATAGACCATCTTGGGAACAGTGCACTAAACAAAAGTGGAGTCAATGAATGTCCCCAAGAGTGACTCGCACTTTTCAAGGGTGACCCAACTGTTGTGTCAGGAGGGGAGGAAGGTGAGGGGGTGTTGAGCCAACACGAATGGGGAAGAATGAAAATTTGTGCACTTGTTCATCCAGCGAAGATGAGCGGAAGTAACATTGCTGACTGGTTCGAAAGTCACGTTAGTCATTAAAAGCATTCGGGGGGGGACAGCGGCGCAATTAAGAGGGACACATGCAGGGGAAGCACGAGACGACAAAGCGGCAATTGGATGTTTGAGGCTTTGGAGTGTTTTCCCTGCAGGAGGACGTTGTATAGAAATGGGAGGCCACTCCAAAGTCCGCTGCCTGTTGACAAACCTGAAGGGCCGTAACGTACATGAGGGCGGCCTCATGTGCGCAACAACAATGTGGGAGACCTGAAACCAGGTTGAGCACGTTTACGCGCATCTAGGGAGTGTGTGTGTGTGTGGGGGAAGTGGGGAGGGGATACAGCACCTTTATGAGCTACATCACACAAACCCACAAGTGTCAAAGAGATGTTAAAAGGACACCTGAAGTTGATTACTCACATCCCCCCCAAAAATCAGGGGGCATCATAACATTCCAACCAGTGGCATGCATCCACTGCAGTGTACACGACTCTGATTTGACACTTTGACTACTTGAATCTAAAAACGGGCAAATTGCAACGTAAATTCAAAGATAACCTCCAAGTGGAATTCCACCCCTTTCCGGCCAACTGCGTGCCATTCCTGGCTGATCCGTCCCACCGCCAGCACGCCCCCCCCCAACCCCCAGCTCTTCCTCCTACCCACACATTCTGTATGCTCTGCATTGCGGTGAGAACGCCATGTGAAATGTGCAAATGCACCAGGGCCGACCTATAGCTCCACAGACAGAAGAAGTCAGGCCGGGTTAGGAGGGGCGGGGGTGGATTGGAGTGGAGAGGTGTGGGGGTTGGGTGCTCTATACATTCCCTGGTCCCCCTTGCAGCCTTTGATTTGGGGATGGGTGATTGGGGTGTGGTGGTGTAGGGCGGAGGGGGGGGGGACTAGTCCTGTTTCAGGCAAGGGTAACAAGGGCCCACTCTACTCGGTGGGGGTGGGGCCCTGTTACCATGGACACGGACAAGTCCACTGACAGGAACATGTAGAGCTGGGCTAAAAGTGGGAGGGTGGTGGTGGGGTTGTAGTGACTGGGGCTGGTTTGTCATGTGATGGTCAAGACCAAGCCGGTACTCCTTACATACTTTTTTTTTTTTAAATACACCAACTCTGTACGTGTTAACCAATGGTCAGTAGGATGGAAAAAGAGATGCAACCCCCCCCCCCCAAAAAGAATAGGAAAGCAGCTTCTACTGAATATGGAGGCACTGCAACCTACACAAGTAAAAAAAAAAGACAACGAGTACTCGGCGCTCATCCAGCCATCAGACTATTCAGGTACGCACTGGTCTGGTTCTGACTGACTGAACTCCACATTGGCCAGGTTCTGCCACTCCGGTCGCCTCCTACACACCAAAGGGCCTTAAATGCTCGCTGTGAACAACCCCCCCAAACCCGCACACATAAATAAGATACACATTCAAAGCCATGAGTTTTTGGATGACTTGCTTTGTAAGCTCCCTCAGAACATTCCAATGAGTTGAATATCTTCAGCCAGACACTATGAGGTGACTCAACTGAAAAGACTGTTGCACGTTGCACACCCCCCACAATCCCCAAACCTCATTCACAAAATACGAGGAGAGTTGAACGCAAAGGTTATGTTGGCGTGAAACTGTTCGGTAGAGGGTAGGAGTTGTCGGACATAATTCACACCCCCACCCTTTTTTTTTTTTTGAAGTGCAGGTGGGGCCCCATGATGACCATGTGAAGCAAACTTCTCAAACGAAAAGAACCAATCTTTACCCCGTTCTTCTATTTCTTTTTTTAAAAGGTCACAAGTGAGGACTCAAATGTGATAAAGAGTGCGATAGGAAAAGCATGTGGACATTTTTTTTGCCCTAGTGTGTTTAACAGCACTATCATGCACAGGCGCACACACACACACACACACACACACACACACACTTCCCTCCTATACCCACGCCATTTTCCCCCCTCCTGTACATGTGACTCAGTGAGGATTTTGGGTTATGCCCGATTCATTTCATCAACGCCCCCCTCCCAGACGCAAATGTGAACCCAGGAGTTCACGGAGACTCGAGACAATAATCACAAACTGGAAGTGAATCGAAACACACTTGTGGAAGGAGTCATTTTTTTAGATAAAAATTAACAATTGGAAGGAGAAAAAAAATGGCTCACTTTAGTGATCATTTTCTTTTTAAAATTCTATTTTTCAAAACCTTGGGTTGCTCATAAAATTAGCTTTTATTTAAAAGATTTAAAGGTGAAACTCTCACATTTTTTCCCAATAAATCAAGTTGTGTCTTTTTTTTCCCCCGTAGCTGAAACTTGCAATTGTTGGAGACCTAATTTCTCATTTTTACTATAATAATTATCCTTAAAAAAAAAAGTATTTAACCTTCTGTTGCACACGATTTAGAAAGTGGTCAATTGATGTACTTTTCTACTGTTTCCCCTGAAATTATTAAAAATGATACACGTTTGGTTAACATTTTAATCTTGTGAAACTGATGTACATGACCGACTTAAAGCCAACGGATCCAAATAATTTTTTTTCTTCATTGCAATGGTTCATATTCACAATGAGCTATGTGTGTTTTTTTCTGTCTCTCTCTCTCTCTTTTAGATTTTCATAAACCTTTAGAATTCCAGCCCATGCTCTGTGTTAACCCCAAAATGGACACTGTACATGCTTGCATCTTTCCTGACTGTTTATAGCACTTCCCTTTTTCCTGAGGAGTCCAAAGGTTAAAGACATGGTGATTGGCCAAGCCCCCTCCTACCATCCCTCCCCCCAGCTGATATTTGCAGAATGCAAAGAATGGCCCAGTGTGTGCGTGTGTGTGTGTGTGTGTGTGTGTGTGTGTGTGTGTGTGTGTGGCCCATGTTGCCTATACGATCCATTTGTGCTCATGAAAACTAGCTTAATTTCACATTGTGCAGGCTTTTGCTAGGGAGGGCTGAAACTCAACTCCATTATTGGTTAACACACATATGCACACAATTGAAACAGACACGTTTGTGTAAAGAATTAATTCAGCACATCTATTTCAATGGCAGATTTTTGCACGTCAAAAAAACGCCCACATGACATTCTGGTGGGAAAAAAAAATGAACTCATGAGAAAGTTAGCATTATTTTTAGGTAATAGAACCGTCTGAAAAGATACAATTTCAGACAACTTTTTTGGGGGTGATAAAATGTATGGCAAGTTTCCAAGGTGACAGCCTATTTCTACTTGGCAGCTAATTCAAAGAAACAACACGTTGCACACAAAATGTGTAGCCATGACAAGAAATCATTCAACATCTTAGCTCGCTATCAATGTACCAAATGGACTATCTCAAAATATTCATAAGGCTGTGGGTGCGCCAACTTCACAAGACGTGCACGCAAGGAGCCAATCTACCAGCATTTTAGGGGAAATACCCCAAATGTCGTTAAACTGCAAATACAACAGGAGAGGTGGCAACGAGTGAGCAGTTTTGCAACGAGGTTTTGCGTGACTTTGGGGGCCCCAAGGCTTCCCATTCTGCTTTTAGCGTCCATCTCATGCATGGCAAAGGGGGGAGAGAGAGAGAGAGAGAGGGCGGAAGCCAGCAGTGACGGAGCAGATCCTTCAAATGGACGACTCCATGAGGCCTGTGCGTATGCCTGCTGTTTCCCTGAAATACGTTTTCTTGTACAGCCACTTGAGGTTGAGATTTTCGACAACCAGCACGTGTCTGCATAAGTTATTTTTAAAACAATAAATACGTACAACAAAAATGTGACGGTTGAGCCCAAAAGTCAGCACCCCACTGTCAAGGCAGAGAGGTGGGAGTAGCTACAACAAGCCATACGCCCCTTTTCATTGAACCCCCCCCCCCACAACATTCAGGGGGGAGGGGTGACAAAACGTACATTTAAAAAAAATAAGCACAAACATTTAGCAAAAAGGTTATAAGGTATCACCTACCTTTGACGTTTTGGCACAGAGTGTTCCACATCGAGAAGTTTCCCATGGAGTTCAACTTTACCTAAAAAAAAAAAAGCGAAAACAATTATACATTCATCGTTGCTTGTGAGGGATTTCTGCTTCCTCGTTTAATTAAATAAAAACAAATCCACGGACGTGCAAGGGGGTGAGGGGTAATATTAGCAGACAGCCACAAAATGGCTTTTACAAAGGCGAGTTGCAACGACGAAACAGTTTCATTCAAAAGCATTCGGGTAAAATATCTTTTTTGTGCCAAAGAGCAGCTATTATATTTAATATAAAAAAAAGCAGTGTAGCCAATGCAAAAAATGTAAGTGTGTTCGTCTCATAGTTGGCCTACATTTTGAGCAACACAATTAAACCACCTGGTGTGTCAGCATGGGCAAAATGGCTACACAACACAACGAGCGACTTGTGGCCACAGGAGAAGGCTTGTGGGACTTTTTGAAAAGACGCTTGTATTTTAGTACTACTTGAGAAAGCTCGAAAAGCTGCCTGCCACACACACACACACACACACACACACACACACACACACACACACACAACGACGACCTCTAACCCGAACCCGAGCAAAGGCCCGCAACAAGGTTCGACTCCACAAGAGAATGCAGTTGATATTTTTGATTCATCGACTATAATTCAAATGTTTGAAAAAACACAATGAAGTGTATATACAAATAAAGCAAGATAACCCAGCCGCAATGATCACATGCATTTCGAATGGGGACCACGCACACACACAAAACCCAGTTTCCGCCGTTGGAAACGTCTCACCTGAAAGAACATCGATGGCCTTCATTGCAGTCTTCTCGTCGGGGCAGTCCACGAAGGCATAGCCGGTTTTGACCAGAAAGGGACCACTGTGGGGAATGTTCCACGTCTCAAAGATAGTTTCGAAGTCCTCCTCGCTGGCCTCGGCGCTCACGTTGCCAATATATAGCTTATTCATGTTCACAACCAACAACAACAAAAAACAAACAAAAAGAACCACCCAACGGCTCAGATAGCGACTTGAGTTGCCTCAAAACAAACAAACAAAAAAAGAAAAACAATTTAAAAAAGGAAAAGAAACCCCGTTTAGTGCACTACGGAATGGACCGATAGATTTAAACTGGCAGCCTCGTAGTGGCTTCGCGCTCCCTCGCCCCTCTCTCTGCCTCTTCTTTCACCACGCAATAAATAAACGCTTAATTATTAATCTTGCACGCTCTTCCAAACGACGATGGGCTGGGTAGGGAAGGGAAAAAAGGAGGCGAAACTACTTTGTGTCTTCCTCCGAAGAGACGGACAATGTCACACACGCTCAGGCAGGCACCCGCCTCTGGGTCGACTACAACCAAGGAGAAGAAGAAGAAGCGACGAAGAAGAAGAAGGGGAGGAAAAAATCCGCTTCTATTCCGTTTTTTTTTTGAATGAGCCACGTGTTCAAACTACAAATCAACCGACACGTGAGGAAACCCAATTGCTCAATTAAGTGTTTGGGATTGGGGAAAATTGCTCGGGAATCTGGGGTGGGGACAGTTGAGGGGGAGTGGATGGGGTTTTTAAGGAGGGGAAGAAGAGAGGATTGGTGTAAAAAGGAAAAGAACCTAGGCAGCGTTAGAAAAAAGAGGTTCCGTTCGAGGCTGCTGTCTTTCCTAGAATCACATTTGTACGCCTTTCTCTGCGTTAAAAAAAAATCAGCTTCGTTCTCATTGGACGCCCGAGCTATAGTAAAACGTGCGCGCGTGCGCACGCGCATGGAAACTCCGCTTAAGTAGAGTGATCTCACGCACAAGGACGAAGGGGGCGGGGTGGGGCCATTCATAAATGATATTATACGACTATTTTGCTAAAATAAGAAATGTGACATGTGATGGGGGGGGGGGGGGGGGAAGAGGGTGACCCGTGGTCCTCACTCACGCAACGTGGGAATGACACGTATTCCTATTCAAATGAAGGCGTCCATCTTCCCTCATACGCTTCCCCTCCCTCAATACGCAACCAAAGTCAAACAACTCACCCGAGTGGACCATAACCACCCCGTTGCTATATTTAGATGTTGTATTCATTCCCTTTTAAATGCTTCCACGGTTCTACTTTGCTACGAGTTTGAGCTTTGACATGTGGTTCATAGCGAGCCTTGGCTGCCATGTTGACTGCAAGGGGGAGGGGCTTTCAAACATGGCGTCCTAACGTACGGCCCAATTGAAACGCAAGAAGTGCATTTTTGAAAATGTACACGTCTGTTTTGTGCAGTCAAAGGTCACGACGGATGGGCCACAATATTAGGTACACCTGCACAATCGAATGCAGTGTTTCTAAAACCAAGCTTCACGATGCTTCACAAAATTTAGTGAGTCAAGACTCATATTTTCCACTGGGGAAATCAACTGGGACAAACACCAAGCAAAAATGACATAAAAAGTATGTGTTACAGAAGAAATGGTCATGATGTGTGGTGGTAGGACAGGAGCATTAAATTGTTGTGTCTGTCACAATTGGCCGTTGGTATATATCGATGAACAAAGATACAGTATTTGTAGTGGAATGAAAACTTTCAGACCAGTTAAGCATAATAGTTAATAATGAGGATTCAATGCAAATTTACTGCCTTATCTGACTTCCAGTTTGAGTGAACGCCGGCGCGTTTGGCTGCCGCTGCTCAACCCGTATTGTGTTGTATTGTTTTTGTTATTGTAAAGTGTCCTTGAGTGTCTTGAAAGGCGCTTATAAATAAAATGTATTATTATTATTATTATTATTATTATTATTATTATTATTTATAAACCATCTTTGAGTTGTGATTTACCTGTACTAAATTCATGACTGTGGTGGGAGATTTTTCTAATATTCCCCCGTTAAAGAAGACAGCCCTCTGTATGATACATTGCAGTTTTACACCACAATAATTGAAGCAAGAAACACCTCTCTGACAGTGTGAATCAAAACGTGGTGATGTTAAACCTCATTAACTTGTATATGTGTACCTAATATTTTTCCTGACATACATATAGCATTACTCACACAAGCTACCGTATGTCAATTACGCTTGGGTAAGTTTCAATTGCACTTTCTGTCAATATAAAGTGTATACTGCCAACCGTGTCGAGTCTCAAATTCACATACTGTATATCTCATTAAAGGCACTGCTGTACAATTTTGTGCAATTGCTGTTCAATCGCTTTTGCCTTATATTTTGTTTGTTTCATAAGTTATAGATAAATACCAGTATTAGAAGCTGTTCTCAGTATAAAGTCATGTATTTCTACACCGCAGTGGTGTTTGTGTTCTGTCAGTAAAATTGTATACTGCACTACTATCAATGATATATCATTATTGTAAGAGTTACAAGAAATGTGCACGAGAACACTCCAATTCATTTATAAATCATTTTTTTTCCACATAAAGTTTTTTATAATGTTATGCAAGCGGTGATCAACATGTTTTTGTTTTATGTTATGGGGTGTTTCCTGGATATGCTAAACAAGTATAAGTGTGGTCAATAAAAGTAAGTTATCAAATACTCTATTGTTCCATAGGAAACTATTTCCAACAGTAGTAGTAGAATTGAAAGTGCATGTTGTTAGGGCTTTTTCCTTTAAAGTAAAAAGAATAATAACCATCATCATCATAATAAGGAGTTTTCGGGCCCTTTGAATGGGTGGATAATAGACGGGCCATGCCTGCCTGAGAGGGTGTCCTCCCGCACACCACATGCTGCCCTCTGATTGGCCAGGAGAGACGACCAATCAGAGCGCAGCACGGCCGCTCCTACTACCGCCGCCGGTGCGGCCGTTTGATTGGCTGAGGGAGAGCGACTATTCTATATGAACCAGCCCGCCAATGATGCGTTTACGTCCACGTTGAGACTGTTGGACTTTGGTTCACACTATAGGGATGGAACGAAATATGAGCCACAGACCCAACTTGTGGCATTTTTTCAGATCGTTGATTGAGTTCTTGCTCAACTCTAGCCTGTCTCACAATTGATTTACTTTTACAACAAACCGTATGGAACTATAGGTTCTTTAAAAAGCAATGCGCCTTCTTCCTAGACGCTCATACATTTAATCTGTTTATATTCGAGTCACTAGTTAGATCTCGGAAAGTTTTTAAAAACGGTTTTTGCCGAGTGATCGAATCGGTACATTTACCATCAATATTTGCGTTACTTGACACGTTCCGTTGATGCGTTTGTGTTTACAAAAATTGTGACAATTTATCTGGCGCAAAAATGAGTGAGAAGAAACACGGGGAAAGATGGCTTGTGGGGCCGCTGCATATAGATTTTTTTTTTTCTGGACAACTGCAGCCATGCTGTGTGAGCTCTCGGTCCGTGCACGTCGACTTGAATGAGCTCACGCATGGCTGCAGCCTCGTTGTGTGCGCGTGTGCGAGGCTACGACGCAGCCATGTGCGCGACGGATGAATGTATCGCTGAGGAATGTACAGAACGCCTCCCCCACACTTCCAGAGCCCTCCACCCCCTTCTATGGACTCCTTCCATAGGGGGGGAAGTAACATAAAGTTGGGAGTCCATCATTTCCTATGTTAGTTAGTGCACGTGGGCCAGATTTAACCGAGTGTAGCGCTAAAACTCTTATTTTTTTAATCTTTTTCGGTGGGGTGTAGGGTCAAGTATGTTGTCGGTACGAATCGCAGTTATTGCTCAATTTCAGGTTGTTGTTGGCCTCCCTCATGTAAAGTCGTCGCCAGGGCTCTCACAAACCCACTTATGCTACACAATCTCTGGATTCGGTCATCTGGTGAGAATTCTTTACGTATTTTATTCTATCTAATCATTACTCTTCTCAGGTCGTTCTCTCATGTAGTGTTTAAGCGTGTGCAGCAGAGCATCCACTGAAGAGTGACCGTTTCGAACGCCATGTTGAGCCCTGGCTGTTACGTTCACTGATGCCTCCTCATCCACGCTAGCGCATTAAGTCTTATTTGCTCGAAACACATGCATCAATGCACCTCAAGTGGATCCACACCAGCTCCCACCGAAAACAACAAACTAACTGGATGCTTTTTACCCCCCTCCATTTTTGCTCTTCCTTCTTGGAGATGACAACCCTCATGTCAGTAGTAAAATGGCGGTGTGAGTGTAGAGTGTGTTTGTAGTGTGTGTGTGTGTGTGTGTGTGTGTGTGTGTGTGTGTGTGTGTGTGTGTGTGTGTGTGTGTGCAGCACTTTCTAACAAGCCAGTCCCGATGTTTAACATAGATGGAAGTAAATCAGACTTTTGTCACATCAAATAACAAATAAAAGGGTTATAGATCTCGCACGTTAAAAATGGTAGAGGGAAATGTCAATTTTTCTGGTGTCATAACTCAAATGTTTTAACTTTTACGAAAGCATGCCTTCCGTTTTGTTAGGCAAGAATGAATAAATTTGTTTTAAAAAATGGAAATAGGGAAATGTTGCTGTTTTTAATTCCGTTACATAGCACGCCAGCATATTCATAGCAGGTTCGTATGTTTTGCATGGGTTATAAAGTGGACGTTACGAATTGTATTGTTTTTAATATTTCGAATGCTGCTATGAGACAAGACTTGTAATATTCATTTGATTGACTCATGTCATTTTTTTTTAATGTAGGGTTTTAATGGACCTTTGTTGATTCCATGATGTTGCATGAGCTCACTTTTTCATATAAAACTCTAAAGTCCACGTCCTCCAGTCCATAAATTTGGTTAAAAAGTCACAATGTTCACAGATTTCTTCTAATATTTGCAGAAACGTATTTAACTTAACGACTGGGTGTAATTTGACCATCTTTTCTCTTCTGTTTAGGGTTTCAAGATTGTATTCTTTGTCAATTATTCCTCACTGTAATCTGTTCCTAAAATGACTTTTAAGTAACCACTTTCTTCGTGATCTGATCCAACCCAAAGCAGACAGAAACGTGGGCTGTTGCACCTCAAGATTTCACACTTGTACTTTTGTCTATAGTACAGCAATAAAATGTGCAGGATTTTTTTTTGGGAATGTGGACAGCACATAGAGTGGAATGGATTAGTCTGCTGTGGACTGAAACTGTTATTTTTTTTTGTTCTTGTGTAAATATTGAGAATGCAAATGTGTATGATCTCTCAGCTTGTTTAGGCTAAATGCTTGTGATTGGGGTAATTTACATCGCAGGTGTGGATTCATTAGATTTTGAAACTGGCCCTAAACGGTCTTTCCTGTAGTTAATGTTTTGTTCTGTCATTCAATTACAACGTTTCATAAAGATGATTTTGAAAGACCAGCTGTATTCTGTACTGTTTTGATTCAAAAGTTGTCATTTAATTTGTACAAAATACACTTTTTAAATGAACATTGAGGTGGGGCGGGGAAGCTCTGTGCAAAATGATTTCCGGAAATACATTTTGATATGGTGAAGGTCAGAAAAGGGGATATTTAGCATCTAAACATAACAGCAGATGAGACAACTAGTCAACGCAGACCGTAGAAACAGCCAGCGTTCGGCATGCAGTCAAAATGTATCCAAAACATAAAGAATAGTCACCATTCCCTCTTAACCTCTCTTTGATAGCGCAAGTACACCACAGGTTACACCAGGTCAGCATTTGGGGCAGGTTGTGTGTATGATGTACACCACAAAAACCTTTTTGAAGCATATCAAAACTTCACAGCAAATTGAAAAAGGAAAAAAAAAAAAAGATGAGCTCCTGTGAAATCACAATTCACATCATGCGTCGAACCGGACGCATGTATGACTTATTTGTTAGCTGCATGCAGCTTACGACAATGAAGGCCAGGCACCATTGGGCCCATTCTGTCGCCAACAGGCCATAAAGTGCACTTCTGAAACATGGAGCGCTTATCCAGGCGGACTACAGTTGATCAAGCTATCAGCAGATGACCCCTGAAAATGAACCCGGGTCAGTGCTCTTTAAACATCACAGCTAACCATAAAATCATGTTAATTATCTGCATTTTTTTTTCTGGTCCGTGGATAAATGTGAAACACATTGGACCGCGCAAATATGGTTGCACTTGTCATGGAATCGCACAGCCGCCAAAGAGCGTTCACATCAAAAGGTCATGGCTTAAATAACAGTGGAAAGGAAAAAAAAGGGGGGGCGTCAACATGACACACATTAAAAGAGATGAAGACAACAACAAGGTCACGTCCATCTTATCGCTGAAATGTCTTACTTTGAACCTCGAGCTGGAGAACTTTCCAAGCTGTCAAAAGTGAACCGATGCATAGCTGCGAGCCCCCCCCCCTCCGCGACATGTCAGCAGTTATTCCAACACCCATTTGAAGAAGCCGCGCCATTATTTGAGATGGCATTAAGGGGTTAAAAGCGGACGAGTGTTTTTGCGTCAGATTTTCAAGATTGTGTTCATTCTGAAGATGCCCGATGCGTTGTCACCTGTGTGCACGGAGGGCTGATGCGGTGTGCTTTTTTTTGTTTTTTGTTCAGCGCCTGACAATGAACGTAAAGAAACCTGATTTGATTTTCGGAGCCCTTGTGTAAAAGCGGGTCAACTTAAATCACATTGTAGTTATGTGAAATGTCTTGCATAACCAAAGTTAACAGGGTGACTTTTCATTTTAAGTGAACGCCATTTTTGATTCACCGTTCTTTCGTAGAGGCGGGTACATCATTATTTGTATTCTGATATTTGACTTCATGAAACGAGACATAACTAATGAAGTCTTGCAGGTCTTTTCCCCACTTTGTTTTATTGGCGTTGCTGGACTCAAGTGGTGTTAAAAGTTTAAGAGAAGTCCTTGTGAACTTGAAGTGCGGCCCCAACATGAATCCAAAGGTGTGAACTTAGAACACCATCCTGGCGTCTTGGCTGGTTCTGTGAAACTCTCCTTTGCTTCATTTCCCACCTCACCCACACATCTTCACTCTCACCCATAAAAGTGAAGCCCAACTTCAATTCGAATGCACATTCGAGCCAGAAAAATGAGAAACTTTTCAGAGTTCATAGTTGTATTTCCATATATAGCGCGCCACCCCCCCAAAAAAACAACAAAAAGCCAGTTTGATCATAAAACTCAAAAGATGACCTTAAGAAGTGTCAGCAGAGATTTACGCTAACTCTACATGGTACTTACCAGAAGATTCAATTCCCACTGTGTAACAGTGAAGATTAGAATTTTTAAAAAAAAGGGGGGGTGAATGGCAACAATAAAAAAAATAGTTTTGAGTCCATTGCTCTCGCATCGTGGAAGTTGAGAGATTTGCAAATTAAAACCAGCCTCTGCATGTAAACACAACTACCTTAAACTCAAAGCGTGCTGTGAATTTCGACATGCTAAGTTCATATCAGCTGCAGCACCTCAGTAGCGCCCTGAAAAACAAACCAAGCACACACATTCACAAGGCAAGTTAGTGGCGCGAGGTACATATAATGGATGAAAATAGCGATACGAAACCAAACGAGTATATCAGAGTCATATTCAACGTCAAAAGGCATTCATTTGGTCTCGTTCATACTTACTTTGGTTGTAGGAGCGAGACCAAGAGGAAGTTCTGTATCTCCCATAGTCCGGTGATGGGGAGCGCCTGCGCCTGCAGCGGTACACGGGGAGTTGAAATGGAGTAGAGCAACATTTGGACTTTGGAAATAATGACTTACCCATCGTATTTGTAGTCGTACTCTTCGTAGCTTTCGTATCGGCCGTAGCCCCGATCGTAGGCTCGTTCGTAGCCCCTGTCGTAGCTCCGGTCGTAACAACGGTCGTAGCTCCGGTCGTAACCACGGTCATGGCCTCGGTCGTAGCCTCGGTCGTAGCTTCGCTCGTAGCATCGTTCATAGGCTCGAACACTATAAGAACCCCTTCCACAATGGGAACCTCCACCGCCGCCGCCATCATCGTCGTCATCCTCTCTATTCAAGAAAAACAAACAAGGAAAAAAAAACAGGTTTGAAGATTGGTAACCGACTCCACTCTTCACGAGTGCGACATAAAAAGGGGAAAGGAAAACGTTGGTTTCACTCTTACATAGATTGTTTACCCATGTAAATTCCAGGTGTGGGGTTGTGGGCACGCTTGGTAATGGAGTAATCTACTCTGATTACCCGGCCGTCGATCTCCATACCGTTGGCTCTCTCCATTGCCTGAGAAACAAACGTCCAGAGTCAAGGATCAGCATCGGCTCCACATATGCGCAGTCGGCATGGATGGCTTGACTACGAGGTCGCCTGTAACAATACTGACATCTAGTGGTGCATTCGAGTAATCACACGTGCCCAGCAAATAATGGAAACGGGTGCGTGTTGCCATACAACGACACATGGCACAATTTGAAAACAGGTTTACTTGAAATGACACGTCAACTCGTTGGAGCAACATCGCACTGGAATGTGTCTATGCGACTGTACGGTAATGACTGCCACAGAAGCGGAAGCAGTTTTGGTCCAAGGGAATGCATGTCATTCAACATATAGAGGTGACGAGTCGGAATCAAATGAAACAAGTCAACCATACCTCCTTTGAATCTTCCAGTCTCTCAAAGTAAACGAAGGCATATCCTCGCGAGCGGCCCGAGCGCTGGTGGAACACCACGTTGACACCAGTCAGACGACCGTACTGTGAAAACACGTGCCTCAGGTCTCGTGCTGTGGTCTCCAAGCTCAGGCCAAATACCCCCAAACATTTGCTGGGATCGGGGTTTGCCTAAAAGGGGTCAACAATAAAGCTTTTGGTTGATCGCATTCCGTTCTCGTTCGGTGCATGCACATGTCCAATTCCAACCTTTGCCCCGCCTACTTTGATCATTTCTGCAAGTGGAACAGTGTTCAACCCATGACAGCTTTAAGAACCCATTCGACAACTTTAAAAACCAAAGGCGGGTCGTTTTGACCTCAATCAACATGGAGTTTATCAGCGGTTACGAGCACACCGAACGGAATCTCTGAGGTGTCAATCGGGCGAACCTCATTCAAAATGCTGAGTGACAACGTTACCGTTACGTGTACGCGATGTGTCCCACTTACGTGCGATTCCACCCGAGAAATCACATGCACAATTACCACACCACGCTCGCCCAAAATATGGCCCAAAGTCCACCTACCCTATCGACTAGCCCGCCGTGGCTGTTTGCTTCTTTGGCTTCATGGCTCTGTTGATAGAATGAAATGAGAGCAACGGTTATTGAATGTGCCGTCAGAGTGCTTTTGCCACAGCATGAACCGCAATTACTTGAAAAGTTCCCGCGTGCGACGCACACATTCGGCCTGTTAAATTCGTTGATTTATCGCAAGATAACTTCGAAAAGGTTTGCGCCGTTACGGCAGCCTAATTAGACTCGACTGTTCCGAGTGACGGTTCGTCTTTTTCTCGACAGAGCGGTACCAATCGGATGATGTTGAGGTTGTTGTTTCCCCTGAGTTAAAAAAATAAAATAAAAAATTAAAGACAGCTGCAGACGGTGTATAAAAGCGGAGCCTCGGAGTTGAGCCAAAGGCTGTTTACGTTATCGTCGTGAAGTCATACAATGAGGTTGTCCGTGGCCGCACAGTGAAGGGAAGAATGACACATTGGATATTGTAGCACTACCAACATTTATGGCTCGCTTGCCAAGCCGTGCGAAGGGCTGCATACTGAATGCACGCTTTTCGCCTTTTGCAGCGGAACTTGGCGTGACAGTTTAAATACTGCTTGACAGTGATGATTGGTCAGGGTCAACAAGGCCTTCTCTGCTGGCCTCAACAGCCAAAACCCAAATTCTAATGTTTGCTCCGGGTAAGCGTATTCATCTAAACCTAACAGCCGATACTTTTTAATTTGTCACATTTCTCTTTGCTAGACATTCAACAGGGGAAAGTATCTCAGCGCATCACGAACACTAAGCTGCTTAATTAAATTTTTCATAAAATAATATTTAGATAGGATGCACAGTATACAAAAACATGAAATGTCACAAATGAGTTGGCACTCACCCTGAGCCGAGCCTTGGGGCTGCGGTTTAACATGGGCGAAGTGCTCCGGCTCTTCCTGCGGCGGGAGTCGGGGCTGTTGGAATGAGATCGAGATCTCCGTCGGCAGGGATGAGATGGAGAGGGTGAACGACTAGCATGTCGGACAGAAACGCGCCTCGAACTAGAGCTGAAAATAGAGTGTGAGGCAGGAAGGTCGATACATTTTCTCACAAAGTGGACAGAAACAATATTTCACCTTTTTATGAACACAAATAACGACATACCCCGATTTTGATCGAGAGCGGGATCTGGATTCTGAAGGCTTGGATTCTCGGGATGGACTCGTGGAGTCTGAGCTGCTCTCCGACTTGGCCTGAGTTCGACTTCCGTGTTCGGATTTAGATGAGAATCGAGACCCCTGTTGCCATAGTTGTAAAACACTATCATTTACACTTACATGTACTGTATTTATAACATGAAGCCCTTTTTTATTTTTTTTTAAAGGGTTTAACCCATTAAACAGCATACAACTTGCACTCTCCAGACACTTTACGGGCAACATCCAATGAATATGTCATTTCTGCATTTAAAAAATGCTCCCTTTAAGAAATATAAACATTCAGAGGGTGTATTGAGACTATCAAAGTTTATAAAAAGATTTTAGTAACTATCATGTGTTTTTCTTCACCCCAACTTTAGACTCAAGTGTTATAATCGTGGTTCTATTTTCTCTGTTCATGTGCTAATGGTCATTAGCCTTCTTTTGAGCTTGGAATTGTGTTCTTTCTTCCATTATTCTTGGATAAAATTCTGCAAATCTTTCACGAACAATAGATCCTTTATTTAAAATATTAGATTTATGATAAAGATGTACCGTACTTGGTGAAAAAAACAGTGACTAAATTGTACTTATATTCGAATTTACAATGTTCATCAGTATTTTTTTTTTATCAAAACATTTACAGAACTTGTGTCAAGTTAGGAAGGAAAAGTTGCCAAAAGGCGAACAGTCCAGGTTTATTAGACCCTATGAGGGGTATCTGCGCTTGACTTTTTATATGACCACAACATATAACGGTTACTGGGCTTCCTAAGCCAAAAAATAAAATAAAATCTACTCCTGGAATTACAAGATAAGACGCCGTTCAGGGTAACGCCGCCGACGGGGTTCAAGCTAACGTGAAGTTACTGAAGTTTACTTGCTCCTCTTAAAGGAGTGTAACAAAGAATTATTGTCCGTAAGCAAGATGCAACCCCAGAACTGGCTTTTAGGCGAGATCCACTCGAGGCAAACGCTGCAAAATGTAATCGATAGAAAACTTCATTGATTGAGGAATAGTTTTTCGGTTGAATGTAGGTATTTGTTGTCGGCTTGCAACGAGTCAGGTAAGAGATCACTCCTTACCCGTCTTTCGTTACCTCCCTCGTCGACGTCACTCATTTTCAGGTCATCTACCTACCAAGCAACTTTTTCCGGAATATACCAAACAAGCAAACAAAAAACAAGAAGTAAAACGTTTAAATGCCAAATGTTTTGGTTTGAGAGATGTACGATGAGAAAATGGCGCGCGAGGGCGGAGCGATGAGGAAGCTCACACTGATACGTCATTTCCGATTACGACGCCCCTTGTATCTAAGAGCTGGCGACATTGCTTGTGTCAGGTATGTCGCGTGGCGGATGACGTAATACAAGGAATGTGTCAGCGACACAATAAAATCACACAATGTCGTTAAGAGGACAGTATTTCAATATAAAATGGGACATTTACTTTCTTTTATACCCAACACGTATTGCGATTTAGCAAGTGCTTGTGAACTAAATACTATTGTACACAACATTGATTACACCAGTCATATTTGAACCAGTTTATTGAGTCTGGTGGACTTACGGTACAGTTAAAACTGTGCCAGTGAAGCAGAACAAATGAGACATTACGTCTATCCGCCCACATTTGTTGGTTAAATCTAGTACGGTTAACAGGCATCATTATGATGCGCATTTGAAAGGTTTGTAATCTGGATGGGATAGTTCACCAAGTAGAGATTGAAAGACTTCCAGCAGGTAACAATCGTCTCCCGCATACAATATAACAGCACTACCAAGAGTAGATTAGCCCATTATTTTTTATAAAATGTCTACAGTCACAGTGCAACATGAACCCTGAACGCGTATTAGCAGATGGTCAGTCGTCTTCACAGCATCAAAGATACTGACCTTGCAGTACATTCATTCCATTCTACATCGAGTGAAATCACTTCCAAGGCAAGTAAAGGGAAGGGGGCACATTTCAGCGGCAAATGAGATTCATCTGTTGTATCACGAGCTTCACATTGAGGCTGAACAGTCTTTGGATTACGTCTATGCAACTAAATTCAAGATAAGAGATGAATCATATTTTATTGCATCGAGCAATAGTCCACAGCACAAATACAGCGATTCCTATTGTGAGCATTCTGTTGAGTTCAGCAGGTTGACATAATATTGTTAAGTTGTATACTATTGCGAGCCCAAAATGTGCTTAGAGCCTTGCACTGCAGTTTCCACAACGGCTAATACATAGTTTGAAGCCAGTATTAGTAATACGATTCAAATATGCCATTATATAAAAATGCAAAATTGAAATATAAAAATGCACGCTGCAATCTTGATCCGATACAATAAATACTGTGGCGCAAAAAACCAAAACAAAAAAAAACAAGTGAAGGCAAAAAGGTTTTCCCTCCTTTTGGCTTTCCAAGAAGCATCAGTTCCTTCCAAGTCTGCGGACGCTGGGATAAATTCAGAAAAAGTGGGATGTGCCAAGAGAGTAGTCAACACGGCTACCAAAACAAAACTCAAAGATGTTGCTGAGGCTTGTTGGGGCTTCGTGGGTTGAAGCGTGACGTCCCGTGATGACTGCTAGCTCGCTCCTGGTGGGAGGCTCTTTGCAAGGCAGCGGGAGTGGAAGCGAGGACGGTCCCGTGGGAGGCGTTGGTCAGAGACACATTGGCAGCCAACTCAATTTTCCCCTCTAGTTTGACCAGGCGCTCCAGGATATCATCCAACAGCACCGCTATTGTCCTCTTCAGATCCGCTGCGTGCAGAAGAATAGATCATTAAGTCACGACATGTGCCCCAAGTCTGGAAAATTCTTGTGAAATGATTACCATAACCAGCCATGGTGGTCCCCTGCGGCCCACCGGGAGCGTTCTGGCTCTCCTCGGTCAAGACCTTGACGTATCGCCGACTGAGCTCCAGTATCTGCTCGCGGAGCTCTGTGCTGCTCTGGTGGCGAGGTTGCTGCACAGTGTAGCGGAGCAACAAGAGTCCCCATGCCAGGCCAAAGAGTAAGAGCAGCACACTCAGCTTCTGCGACATGTTGCGTCTCAGGAGAGTGCCAAGCATGATACTGGGGATGGTGAAGGAGCAGGAAACGGGAACGCTTGCTGCCGTCGGATGTGAATGGCCTCGATATTGTTGCTTCAGCGTGATAGATAGATTCTCAAGTGTTTTTTTGTTGTTGATTCCCAGGGAGAAGTCCAGAGTTCACAAATGTCGCAGTGTGAGGTAATCTTCGATACCTGTGGAGCGAGAATGCTCGACTCGGATTCTCCTAGACGAGGAGACCCTCAATCTTTGGTGGTTGGCTGCCCACCATAGCAGAATGGGGGCTTGGATAGGATGCCCACACGGCGTTGGACAACCTATACACACACACAACGAAATAAGAGGTTCGAGAGAAGAAATTATCTGGGGAAGCTGGGAAATTGCAGCCTCACCTACTGTACCTGTTCAACATTTCATTGTCACAGATACTACGGTGTCAAATGTGAGGATGGCGACTTCACGAGGACCAAAAAATAAAAATGCTTTTTCTGTGCTTTCGTTAGTGTGTTGGTATTGCATTTTTAATCATCATTTTTGATCCAATTACTCAAACGGATGGGCTAATCGGTGAAACACTTGATTGTTACGATTAACTGCAGCACCACTTCAAAACAGACTTCCTTGGTCAATAAGTAGACAGCGTGCACACATTTTGACATTTCAGCCCAGAAACCTAATTGCCAGTTGAGCTGTAATTGGATCCACTTTGCTGCTCCTGAAAGGATTCATAGCAGTGGCAACCATTGAGGGCATTCACGTTCTAATCCCACCTACACAAGGGTCAGTGAAAGGACAAATAGCTTTTCGGCGCGCATTCGCAAGGAAAATTAAGTGATCATTTTTCACTTTTTAGATCTTTGCCAACGGGTCCATTCTCCCGTCTGTGATGGGTGTGCCGCTATTTACCTATTGAGCTGATGAGACAGGAGGGACTGACTGAGGCAATAAAGTATGAAAGCAGAGGTAACAGAATCCATTTTGCTCGTCGCCAGCATCTTTGAATAAGACACACATTCAATACAGACTTTAGTATTACAGGCTTTGATTATGCAGGGGAACTCTGTAGTGCCTTGTTAGAGAGAAGACATGTCCTTTGATGCCAAGCACTGATTTTTAAAAAATCGGCACATAGTTGAATAAAGCACAAATACAAAGCGCCCGTGAAACAAAAACATCAGGGTGACTGTACCAAGCGCCCTACTTCTGCACTATGCTATTAGCAACACCGGCCAATAAAGTGTGTATGTTTTAGAGGGTCGGCTGAGTCACACCGATAAGGGCAGCGGTATTTTCTGAGGCAGAAAGAATTCAGCTTCCCCTCAGACAGCAAGCTTGGTCAACAAATGACACAACCCTTGACAAATGTCTCTAAACTGAACCATTTAAAGAATTACTAATACATTTCGTGAAGATAATCCCCAAAACATGCGCAACTGTGCAAGCCAGCAGGGAGAAAAACCGGTCAGGCAGGCGAACGTAAGGCTGAACCACACATGAAGCCTGACATGTACACACCTGCAACAACCTAACAAATTGTGCATCATCACACCATTTTCGAGTGATCCGAACGTTAACCTCAGGGTTAAAAACAAACAAACAAACCAACAAACAAACAAACAAACAAACAAACAAACCAAAACATGTATTGCATTGTGCCAATGGATCGACGTCTATTGGATTAAAAACACAGAACTGTCCACAAGCCAAACCGCACAGACGACAAAAGCAATAGCATGCTTTGTTAAATGGGAAATTTGCCCATGCCAATCTGTTTCTAGTCTCACACCCATTTGTCAAGTGCTCCTTGCTATCAAGTCTGCAATATCACAAAAGTTGCATGCTTCCGCTTCATCCAGTCATGGGTTAAGTAATCACTAAGCCATTGCATTAGGGCTGCAGCTATAGAATCGTTTTAGAATATTCTTCCAATTATCACATTCAATTGATCAAGTATATATATATATATATATATATATTTTTTTGCATGCGAGGTGCAGGTATTTTTGTCCATTGAGTCAGCTTTGACAATAAAGTTTATCCAATCCAATCCAATCCATTCTCGCATTCAACTGCGCCATCTGTGACCCAGTACACATATTTGTGTTGTCATGAATCAGCTATATTGGTGCCATTCATTACTCTCTTCGTTATGCCCAACCTCAACGCTCTGATTACAGTTCCACCAAAAAAAAAAAAAAGAAAACAAACCCCAATTCGTTCACTGGCATCCTTTAAGCCCAATAATGCAGCTGTGATGGGTATCATTCAATCTGTTAAGGACATTTTAGACCCTTAACAGATTGAATTATTACTCTAACATCCTCGATTTTGATACAGCCGGAGTCAATGACTGCTATGCATTTTTCCAAATCTCAGTCCAAGAAATTCATCTGGTTTATGTGGGTCACAATGCTGTTCCTTGATCGTCATCCACTAGAATCCTTGCCAAAATTGGCCATGCTCACAAAAATCTGCCACACAGTCTGCAAATATAAATGAGACGTTATTTTTACCATTTTAAATATAGGATACGCGACCGCAGCCTCGTTCGATATTCACAAATAACGGCATAATTATTTTCCTTATAACAACATTAAAAAGAACGCTTGGTCTCAGTGTTTCCTATTTTGGATCTCATTCGACTTGGGATAAAGGCACACGGGAGTTAAGACTGAGGTTGAACATTGACCGATTGCTGAGTGGAGGCACACTGTCCGCTCATCGGACTCGCAGATCGTTAACGAAACTATCAGATAGTGAGTGCCAAGAATTACTGTCAACTTGACCTTGTATGACAGCAGAACAAAGCAACTGCCCCTTGGCAAACGTAGCGGTTCACTAACTTCTCTACCACACGATGTTGCTGCCAAGGTTGCACATGAAGGTGAAAAACTACACAGGGTCTCTTGTGTAGTTTTCACCTTTGTGGTACTTTTAATGCATATGGTTACAGCTGCAAAAGGGGAAGTTAACATGTAGCGACTTTGCAACTCCGTGTTAGCGTCATGTTAGCTCGCTAACAACGCTATTAAAAATAGACAGTAGACCAGCAGGCTATGCTAATTTACCTCAGGCTTCCTGCATCCGAGGTTATCTTGAAGTTGGTGATATAATAGCCATGCTGCAGCCAAACGGAGGAGGATGAGGGCTCCAAACCCCAAAAGGATGATCTGAAAGGGTTGTTGCGGTCGCCGGTTAAAGAAAAAAAATACAACAAACCAAAACTAAACATCAAGTCTCCACCGTCTCTGTGTGTAAGTTAGCCGGTCGTCATGACGCGAAAGACGAACATTTAATTGCTTCTTCTGCTAAGCTCCGAAAAACGCTCTGCGACTCAGTAAGCTAAAGTGCACAGCTGGAAATGTATGCAAGCAAGTGGGCTGACCGTCACGGTTCCCTTGAAGGTTCGCTGTGCGTCACCGCAAGGCATTGTGGGACTTGTAGTCGTTACTGCCTTTCTCTTGCCCCAGAGAAATCATTCATTTAACTCTCGATTACGAGTTAGAAACATTTCCGTGTTACAATATTTCGATGTGAACTGAATGAGTAAGATGAGCTCGAGTCGGTGAAATTAATTTGGTGTTTTTTTTTAAACATCTGCAGTACATTTTCCGGCCGTTAGATGGACCCTGGGTCATTTCCATAGCAACATGGGATCGAAAAACAATCGTGGGACAGTTAATGCACTGTACGTTGTTCTTAAAAAAAAAATCTGCAAGTTTCGATTGGCGCCCCTTTTCCAATGGACTCTCAATTCTTGGATAGTTCAGCCTTAAAAGCGGTGGATGATTATTGCCAGTACAGACGGTTTGTTTCAGTCATTAATTTGTTGTTGTAAATACACCCCTTTTTAAGCCCGAATTAGTATTGGACGAAAGCCTGCATATTTGTTTCTATTAAGAAGTCAAATTGTTTTGTGAAAGTATGGTTTGAGAATCAAATATCTTGAATATAATGGTTTCATGTGGACATGGCATTCAAGGCACATTCTCTAATACTACAGAAATACGGAGGCTCATGAATGCCTTTGATGAGTTTGAATCAATCCATCTCAGCATTAAAAGTGCAAATTATACTTGTCTTATATGTGAGTCAATGACTTCAGCAGAAGGATGCATTTTGATTTTGTGCAATCATGATTGAATCAAGAACGGAATGTGTTGATTTAATAATTCCATAGCTGCAGCTGCCAAATCTTAATAATTTGTGTCATCTTGAGCACAAATGACACCCCACGTCACTACAGTGATATCACACAGGCAGAAATAGGCAAGGACCTACTTAATCCTGTTGAAAAACACGGCATGACTTAAATTACCCCTTTTTTTAAATAAAGCAACGGTTTTCGTTGGTGTCTCTTGCAGGCTTGTGGGTGATGACGACGGCGGCAGACTGTTTACTCCTGAGCAATATAAGGAGTACAAGAGGAAAATGGTGCCACAACGAGTGAAAAATAGACTCTATGTGTGCTTTGGTGTACCGGGAGGCATCGAGTGCAGACTCGTCGGTCCAGAGACACCGTGCTTCTGCGCACATAGGTGGTGTAAAGTTGTTTCTCTCCCATTTGACTGCATACTGTAGTCACTGATCAGGATCCAATAGAGATCAATTCAGATCAATTCTAATTATAAGTCTGGATTGACACAGTCAAAGAGGTATACGTTCACCATGATGTTTGTTTGTAGGTAATGGCCTTTTTTTTTTCTTCTTCATATAAACCATCTCTCAGGTGTCAAATGTTGAATGAATATCCCGTTGCGGTCGCAGGATTACACTTTGCGCTCAAGTGTACATCTGCAGACCCCATGTACTGCTCTCATTAGTTCCATCTTGTTTTGTCAACTCGTCCTGCTGCGCCAGCCAATCAACAAGGTCCTTTTCGTTTTTGTTTTTTTTCCCCGGCAGCCTCTCTCTGTGCTAAGAGTCTTGTCTAATCTCGCGGCTTTGTTTGGTTCTTTGTGACAACAACTTGTGTCTTGCGTGTGTCAAGCTCTACTTTTCCGGCGCTCTGTCCAGCTGCGTTTACCATTCCCTCTTTCTAACATTTACACAGCGATACAGGGGTTGAACCTAAAATGCACTAGAACCTTAACACGTGAACTTCATTTGACAGTCTCTCACTTTTGAACGCTCTTTCTTACAAGGAGCTGAATGAATGGCATTCCCAAGGCCATCCACTTCTATTGAACAATTCTGCAATCACATGTTTAGAGTCAGTCAAATGAAATGTTACTCGTGCCATGATCTACTCGCTGCTTGATTCGACTGTGCAGGTGTCGTTGACGAAAAGGCCCATGTCTTGCAGATACAAGCAACATAAGACGGATTTTGAGACCATTCCTTCGGAGAGACCTTTACTGCTCCCGTGCCGGGTGAGGAAATGTCTTTGTTCGGCTTATGAGTATCTTCCCCACATCGGCGCAGCACCCGTCCGCTGCGGGTGTAAACATTTACCTCGAGATCACACCGAAGGCGCCAGACATTTGTGCAGAAAGTGTGAGTCGAAAGCTCCCGAGCATGAATGAGCAGCACCATTTAACAGACTTGCGTAGACTGCCGAAAATACACACATCACAAAACGTTTCCTTTTCAGGTGACTGTTCTGGGTTCAGGAGTCCGTACACATGTGGATGTGGCCAGCCCACCTATAATCACCAGACCCTGGTCAACCACGATTTGTTAAAATATATATATTTTATTTAAAAGATACCAAATTTCACAGACAGAACACCCGCACTTTTATCAATGAAATGACTTTTACCTGTCAGGTTGAGACAAAGTCCGAGAGGGTGGCACGAGGTCGCCCCGTGGGAGGAGATGTCCCTTATGCTGCAATGGGCGGACTGACCGACTTCAGCTCCTTGGTGGATGGTTACATTGCTTTGGAGGCTAGTGGATTGCGTGAGTAGCCCCCCTGCCCCCATCTTGAATCTATTGGAATAGATAAAGAGGAAAAAGTGATCCATCATACGTCATTGAATGGACATTATATACACGGCTGCCAAAAAGTAATAGAGTATATTTGGCTTTCGTGTGAAGTTTGAGGCTGAACTCAAAGCGCATCATAACCTGTAAAAACGTTACAATACATATATCGCTAATGTTTTGTGAGTGTTGCATGTTGTATTTTTCAGTTGAAGAGTCAGAAGATGACTGCGAGTAAAGATGAACGGCGGTCACGGATGAAACAAGCGCCTCCTGATGTTGAGTTGTATTGGCAAACAGAAGACCAAATGAAATGGGGATACTGTTGCCAGTTCAGACTGGACATAAATCACGAGAATGTGCTTATCTCAAAATAAAAAAACAAACAAAAAAGTCTTGTCACGAGCCATCATCATGATTATATGCCATATCCAATCAACATTTATTGTTATCAGTTAGACGGCGATGCAGTGACACGCGAGCAAACCGCCCGAACAAATCACACGTTGACAGCGACTGAATTCATCGACATGCTCTTTGGGATGACAGAAGAGAGATTTTTTTTGAAGTTCAAGACATTCGTTATCAGCGACACCTCGGTCGAGGCATCGCTGCGCGATGCCGAAAGGCTTGCGCAATTCAAATCCACCGTGTGTGCGCTGATAAATCCAAAGAATAGAATTGATAAGCTTGATCTCATCCAACCATACATTTTCTATAGCGCAGCAGAATTAATGGGGGGGAGGGGGTGACTACACCCTGGACTGGTTGCCAGTCAATCACAGAGCAGCACATGCATAAGCCCCCCATGGTTCGTTTTAACATCTAAAAAGGTCTATGCATTGATGACTGTTCTTCTGGAGAGAAAACCGCCCACTCAACATGTCACCAAAAATAACAGCAGCACTTCAGTGCCCGTGTTCGGTGTTTAATTTTTCCCGCATAGATGTATTGTCTGCCATTGATTAATCCTATTCCTCATGGCAGATCAGAAGCGACGACTGCTGATTTCATCCGCACCGCGAATGGAGAGTGAGGCGAGTTCGCTTGCTCGATTGGCGGCTCACTTCCACAAAAAAATATAAAATTGTATTCCCGGGCTCGAAATGGGGTTGTTCAACCCCCGCCCCCCCCCAAAAAAAGCGTTTCCACTGCGCTAATGTCGCGGTCATACTCGATCAGCATCCAGATGGATGCTGGCTGGTGCATCTCAGGTGGTGCTGAGGGCAAGGAATTCAGCTTGCGTGTGAACAACGTCATGGGTGCACCTGGGTCTCGATGGCCCAAGTGCTCTGGGGAAGTGAGTGGAAGGGATCCCATGTGAAAGCTGACACATCCGGTGTGGATCTCCAATGACCGTCAGTGCACTCGAATAAGAAAATGGTGAGCTAAAGAAGTGAAATGAGCTAATAACAACTGACTAATCGCAACACCTTTTATGTTTTTTTCCCCTGTATGTATCAGACATTTGCACTTCACTTTCCTCCACTGACAAAAACAAGCTAACCCCCCACACCCCCTTTTTTAAAAATCCACAGAGCGGTGGGCAACGGGGTTGAGGCGCCAAACGAGAAACTGTCGAAACCCCAAAATAGTTCCTGTCACCACACGTTATTAATGTGGCACAAATACAATTCAAAGTAATTGCCTCTGCGTAGCAACCACATTTAGGAGACGGCAGCATTTTACTTTTGGCCGAAGGACATCACTACCATGCCCTGTCTGATCCCCATGGAAACCACACGTAGCTTGACTGACAGAACAAGCCAAAAAAAAAACCCAGGAGATGCAGCACGGAAGATTAAATTGGCAATTACCATGCATTGAAATAGTTAATTACCCCCGTGACAGTTATGGGATACGTAAAAGCATGCAACTGTAGAAGGGGAACATCATTCAGCACGGACAGACACTTGCTGGTTAACAACCAATTATCATACTGACCCAGATACCGCGCCAAAAATAAGAAAAAGGATCAAAACAATGACAAAATGGGTTACATACAAGCAATATAATTCACATATGATCATGGTTTCTCAAATTTTAAATGTGTATTGTTACAGTCCAGTATTGGGGTATTGTCAACAGGACCACAATCCGCCATTTCAACATGTCATCGATAAATAAAATAATTACAATAAATAGATGAAGCAGTTTGGTTTTGAGACTAAATCCTCCATCCAACTAGCCCGAGTCCCAAAAGTCTTAAAATCGCTTGATCAGAAGTCAGCCCGCCACAATGCTACTCCCAGCCTTTTATTTTCTTCAAAAATTACAATTTCTAAAACTTGAATTGTCTGTTTCTGTGCGGCGTGTTCTGTAGAAGAACAAAAAAAAGAAGAAGAAACACGCTCACAATCATATGGCGCTGACACATTAGATGTGTGAACATCTCTTTTGTGGGAAGAACAGTGGGGAATTGACAGTGCATGACAGTGCAGCGACTTCATGGAGGCTGAGATTCAATTCCCTCCTGTGTCGGTTGACAAGGAGGAGGAGGAACTGGAAGAGGTCGTGAGGAATGGCTTTTTAAAAAGCTGCGTAATAATGTGATGAAGGGATAGCCTAGCGTAAATGCCGAATGGTAATTTTATAAGCGCCGTTTGTATGGTCAGTCTTATTAAATTGGGCATGTGTAGCCTAGCTAATAAATAAACTGCTCTAGCCGTTAAGCTAAAGTGTGACTGCGATTTCGTCAGTCTTACTACATTGGGCATGTGTAGCCAAGCTAATGAATAAACTGCTCCCGCCGTTAAGCTAAAGTGTGACTGCGATTTCGATTGATACCTCACGCGCAACTGTACGTTAACACGTTAGCATGACACACTCTTCCGCTTGCTGAACATTTACACGAAACCTGGCCGTCCCTTTCATTATTCGGACACACTTGATGGCAGATTGAAAACCACAGAAGGAAAGTTCTGTTAGTAGCCCTACTCGTGGGAACTTTTAAGTTGAACCGCATAAATCATTAAAGCTGCTTGAGGCGTCTCATCTTGGCTTCAAATACATCAATGAAAGGTTCTAACATGTCATTTGAGGACTTTTTGGATGGTGTCAATGACAATGAAACCTTTTCTGTTTTTGGCTAGCAAGGCGCTCACATTGGATTTCATCAGATGTACCTTGTGTTTTGTTTTGAGTTTCGCCATCAAATCCGACACGTTCAGACATACCATGCCACATACTTGCGCCAGCTGCTAATTATTCATAGGAATTGTGTTGACATTTATGCAAAAAAATGATAAAGACTGTCTGCTTGCTCCGGGAAATGACAGCAAATTCGGAATTTCAACATATTTGTATCTTTGGTAATTTGAATCCGCTTATCTTTTGGTCTCTTGTCAGTCAAGCCGACATTACTCCCGACACGATGACCTTTTCCGAAAGCTGTCTCGCGTGGACCCCAGTAAGTTTCCGGGCAGCTGTCATCCAACAGGTGTCCTCCAACGAGGACGGCGGCACATCGCACCTGAGCCGAACAAACGCGACACTTACAATGGCTTGACCTTCTGTTGAGGCGTCCATCGGGAGACCGATGCGCCGCACAGATGAACACACTGACATCAAAATACGTGACTTTAACCTTTTCATGCACCAATAATGATAATCTGTAACCTGATAACATGATGCGCTGTCCACTGTCGTGACCGCTGTCCCTGAAAGGGTTAAACTAATAAGAGGCCCTGTTAAAATATTGATTGAATCATGTGAGTTAATTAATCAAAGTCCAAGTTAGTTATCACTTCCTCGAAGCTGCCAAACACTTGGCTCACTGTGAATGATGCCTCAATAGGAACCCGACAGGACCGATTAAATAAATGTATAACCACCTTTGGGCCAAGATGACGGCTGTGGCTCATTATAACAGCAGCGCTTTGTCACCGTATTACAATAGCACTCGGCACAAAGAAGCGATTTCACTTTAAGGTTGACTGAGTTGTGCACGTCAACATTTAGGCAAACATCAGGTGACCTTTCAATTTACCCCGAGATCCCGCTACATTTGTACACATTTTGACACTTACTCAAATCCGAGCTGTTGTCCCAGAAAAAATAAAACAAACACACAAAAAAAAAAAAGGTGTGGAGTCCATTGACGCGACTTCCCGAATGTGACTATCTCCTGAAGAGGGCCGCAAAGTCTAATTCCTGCCGGTAATCGTCATGATTGGGGTTTGCGACTTTGTGAGACATGTTCTCTCACTTGTGTCTCATTCCTCATCTCTCGCCAAGCATCCTGTGTGACACAAAAGGCCCCTCGCAGCATCCTCCGCGCAACTTAAGGAGCAGCCTTGCAAGATAGGGCACTGATTTGCTAGATTATATGGCTGGGGAGCTGACATACAAAAGGATGATGAATGGGAGGTAAATGAAGCGCTTGGTGTTACACGCTCATTTAAGATCTATTTGGGTGTGCGTATTAAGGGTGCTCCCTTGAGAGTGGCTTTTTTTTTTTGAGGGGAGGGGGTTATGCGCACGTCTGCAGGCCCTTTGTGCCTGTTGCTGCTTCCATCTGATGGGAGGAGCTCTGGAAGAAAATGACATTGAAAAGTGATTCAAGAAGAACATTCATGAGGCGGTTTTGAAATGTTCTTATTACTCAGGCGCCATCAGGAGCACTTTTGGTGCGAGGCCATATGTGAAGTGTGTATCATTGGCACTTTTATGACTCTTGGTAGAATACCGGTCTTGTCGCGATGATGACGCAATACACGATTGTAAAATCTGTTCATGCCGTCTGAATTGACGGCATCTTCGCATCCTTTAAAACGCGCGCATGCTTTCCACACGTCTTATCCGCCCTGTCAGAAAGTATATTATGTCCAAAGGTAAAATTAGATTCGCAGGCCACAACATACACCACAACTAGCAATATGATAAACTAAAGAGGTATTTGTACCTTGACCAAAGCACCCTAAGGTGTCTATCGATTCGATCAATTCAATCTTTTCACGCTGCCGCGTACACATTAGGTGAGTAACCGGATCCATGCATCGGTTATGTAGTGCGTCATGCTCAATCCGAGACAAAAAACAAAACAAAACAAAATATCACACCGGGTACTGGGAACAGACTATTGACTATTTTGGGTTGTTTGAATGAGTTGAGACGATTTGAGAAAGAAAACACTTCAGCAATGACAGCATCGGCGGTGACGCTCGCGTGGCGCAAAGCGGCGCCGCGTGCAGCTCTGACGCGCGTCTGGTGCGCGCATATAAAGCGCAGTGCGCACCAGCCGCACTTCAGATCTCTGAGGAGAGACGCATGAGCATTGCGCACCGACACCTCAAGAGCACCGTGGAAAATGTAAGTATACCGATATATTCCTTAGACCTGGACTGCGACGACGATAAAGTCTGGCTTTTTGGCGTTTTAACCCGAGTTTACGAATCGTAAAGTCACCAGAGCTTTCCCGAGGAGTCTTCCGTTGATGTTGTTTGACTGTCACTCATGTTTCCTTTCCACTCCTTCAGATGCATTCTAACTTTGTCAGTTTGGTGGGGACCGTGGCATTCGTGCTGTGGGCGCTCCTGTGCCTGGGTACTCTGACAAACGGCTACCCGGTGAAACCAGAGAACCCCGGTGAAGACGCCCCTGCCGAGGACCTGGCCAAGTACTACTCAGCCTTGAGACACTACATCAACCTCATCACAAGACAGAGGTATGGTGGAGCGCATGGTGATTAATTTAAGAATCTGTATCCACAATCAATTCATTCTACGGGACCTCCTCTTCACGCAAAAAACGTAATCAAAAATGAGAATCAAGCGATATTTCTCACTGACGGTGTCAGATGTAATTTTCTGCTCATCAGTGCGACTGAACGTCGTCTTAGCACTGTCGAGTTGCAATTTTCCATTTCCAATTGTGTTTTTAATTTGTTTAGTTTTGTACGGTAACTGGTAAATATCAGATTTTAAAAATGCACACGGAGAGGTGTTGCAAATATATTGATTGCCCTTTTGCAAACATGCATCACTGCAATATTCTGACTAATTTGAACAAATCTCTTCTATTGTGTGTGTGCGTGCATCATCACCTGTGTGCATGTGTTGATAAGGTGCTTCTCCGGGCAGCAAGGGTTAAGTTCACTTATCGTTTGAGGAGCAGGCAAGGAGTCATGATATCCTGCGGGGATGCAATAATCCGCACATGCTGCGTTGGTCTGTTTTACTGAAGCTCCGATCAGCATGAACAAATGATATAAATCCATACAATGCAAAAAAAAAAAAAAGGGGGGGTATTTCTGTTGAAGTCACATTTTGTCTCCTGGTGTGATCATTTGTCAGTAAAAAAGAGGCACGAGGAAGAAAAATGAAATGAAAATGTCCTCACCTATAATCCTTGCTTGATTCCGTCTCATTCTGGTTTCTTGGTCTCCCAAGGTATGGCAAGAGGTCCAATCCTGAGATATTGGACACACTGGTCTCAGAACTGTTACTGAAGGAGAGCGCAGACACACTTCCACAGTCAAGGTCTGTGTTGTGCAGTAAGATCAATACACCCACAGGTAACATTAGGTACAGGTATACCTGCACGATTAAAATCCAGTCCAAGCTCTTTACTTGGTCTCAAAAGATTTTGTGCAGGTATCCCTAATGCAGGGGTAAACAAACTCCAGTTCCTCGAGAGCCATATCCTACCTTTCTTAGATCTCTCTCTGCTTCAACACACCTGATTCAAACGATCAGGTCATCGGCAAGCTCCGGTGAGGCTCTTGAGGAATCGGAGTTCCCTCCCCCCTGCCCTAATGTTTTGTCCAGTCGAAGCATATTTCATTTTCAAAGCAAGCTGACCTCTGTGTTTCTTACCAGATACGAGTCATCATTGTGGTGAGGAGGTCATGGGTCGATCTGCCCTCCACGTGTGTAAACGTCATGTCATCGTACGTGCACCAAAAGGACCGCCCTGCCCGGGTCACATTCCTCCTCCTTGCCTGTCTGCTACCCTTCTGCTGCTTTGTGCCATCAAATTGTAAATATTATACACGCGGTCATCATTTGTGAATGTCTCGAGTAAACTGGGGGACAGGGTACGTCATTTGTAGTGTATGTTTGTGCAATTAAAGAGTAATTATTTGAAATATGTGTTGGTCTATCTGTCCGATTGCAGGCTCCAGAAATTACAAGAACCTTGAACGTATTTCAAAATTATTAGCAGTTTGTTCGGCAATGTATTTCTTCAAGACTGACAAAGACTTAAAAAGGCTTTACAAATTAATGTCGCAAGTCTACGATGTCCAAAACTTCACAACTCAAATTTAAAGCTGTACAGAATATCTATTTGTAGTTTGCTCCTGTTATTTTGTTAAAACCAGTCTCAATGAATGTTGCGAAAACATGGTGTATGGCGCCCTCTAGTGGTAGACAGACAGACAGACAGACAGACAGACAGACAGACAGACAGACAGACAGACAGACAGACAGACAGACAGACAGACAGACAGACAGACAGACAGACAGATAGATAGATAGATAGATAGATAGATAGATAGATAGATAGATAGATAGATAGATAGATAGATAGATAGATAGATAGATAGATAGATAGACAGACAGACAGACAGACAGATAGATAGATAGATAGATGTATTAAAATAAATCCAAATAAATTCGCACACACATAGGTAGATGCTGCCTGGCGGTACGTAATAAACACGTTCTAATTTTGCTACTGTTTAAACTTAATTGCATTTAACGTGTGTGGCATTTCTATAATCGTACCCGCAATCAATTAGTATACAACTATCTGCTGTTACATCATCGTAATGCCCAATAGAAACTGTCCCAAGGTAGTGTAGCTGGAAAAAGACTGATTGCAGTTAATGGTTAAAGATAATGAGATCCGATTTAGCAAGCGCTAATGATTTTCTGTCGCTAATAGTGTAATGCCGCAATAGTGTGCGGGCAGCGCGGGTTCCCACTCAGTGACGGTGGGAATGTGGGTGCGAATGGTCGTTTGTCTCTATATGTGTTAACGGCGACCAGTTCAGGGTGTAGTCTGCCTTCCGTCCGAAGTCAGCTGGCATAGGCTCCCGTAACTCCCCGTGACCCTGTTCGGGATAAACGGTGTTGAAAATGGATGAATGGATTTATTTCAGAGACAACGAGATGAAGGTGATGGAAGGGCAAGAGTCACGAAGCTCCCCTATAAACACTTTTAGCTTTAAAACCTTTGGTCTTATTAGCTGTGTAAAACAATCTTGCTTATTCGTTCGTTTAACGCAAATATTGAATGAACCAGAGCGTGATTTAAAAAAAAAACGTGCCCACTGAGTGAAGGTTGAGCCTCGGCTGCTATTGGCCCGTGTTTTATATGACGTCAATCAGTAGGCGGGGCTTATACGTGTGATTGGCACCACGTTCTCTAGCCAGTCTGTTGCGGGACCAGGACTGAGACTGAGTGGGGGTCTTTAGTGTCCACCCGGGACATTTTGGCGAGCGATTGCGAACTCACACACTCGTTAAAGGTAAGAAACAGCTTCCGCCCGCCTTCGTTTTGGTTCATTCTTCCCTTTGAATGGGAATCAGATTGACAGTTTGTCGCGTGTGAAGAGTTGGAGGGGCGCGTTGGTAGGTCGCGTGAGCAGCTGTCATTATGCGGCACGCGGGCACCAATTGTGGGACACGGATGGATGTGTCTCTTTCTTTGCTCCCTGGGCTGAAACGCGATGACGGTGTCGTAGTTGCAAGCGTACACACCACAAAGGCTGACGGGTAGATGAGTTTAAAAAAAATGGCCGCACGTGTGGCTCGATGCACGCAATACTCACAAAAAGACGCATTCGTTTTGACAATCATTTGGCGTCTGAGAGAAAAAATATTGTCCTGATTGCACAGAGGACGTGACATAATCGTGCATATGCTTGCTTTTTGAAAAATGATCTCACAGTTTGAAAGTTTCCAACTAAGTTGATTTGTGAGGGTTTGATTTGGATCCATTGGTACCAGGGCCGTTGCTAGGTATAAAGCTCGAATCGAGCACAGCCCCCCATAGTGGTCCCCCAGCCCGTTACCAAATTTAATTCTCGCGCCGTCTCTAGGTGAGCTCTACCAGGTGAAATCAAATTGTAATTACACTGAATCATCCTTGAATCTGATTCCACCCCAAGAACCAAGCTCCAGATCGAATCGTGTTTTACTGGAGGGACACACACCCCTAATAATAACAACATGAAGTAGCCTGGTGCCGTTTCCCCACTGATTTGGACATAAAGCAGGCTGCGGCTCTGCAGTATGGATTTGTCATAGTTACCACAGAAATAATCCGGAGGATGAGAAAAGGGAAGTGATGTGAAAAAAAAGTTAATGGTTGCATACAATTCTCACGGCTTGGCAGGATCTGGGGGAGTTTAGGCTCATCCATGCACAGGTTGAGCTTTCTTCTTTACCTCATCACGCTACATTGACCTTGTGTTCCGGAGCTCAGGACACTGTGAAACTCCATGAATAACTTTTTCCTCCAATTTTTCATGCTGTTTCAATTTACAGCAACACGCAAATGTCTTGCTGCGGTCACGCTGAAATCACTCAGCCACCATTTCTCCTATTAGTGAGGTGTTGTGACAAAACGCTGTTGCCTCTGCTCGCAACAGAAAGCAAAAAAAAAAAAAACCCTCAAGTGGTGCTTTAGAACTCACCAAGCAGTCACCGGGCTGGCACTGGCTTGCGCAGTGGCCAAGTACAGCCTATTGATTTTCTGTTTTGTCTCACTCCCCCCTGAAAGGGCCATCCCATAATAATTGACTAACAAGATGTCAGATCTATTTCATACGAGCATCCAGGAAGAGGTCCACTGAGGGCCGTGGACGGCAAATAAGTGTTTGACAACCTCTTTATAAGCTGTTTCGCCCGGCTTCACGTGACGAGGAAAGCCCATTTAAATAGGTGACATCCTTGGGAAGGGGCAACCGGACGCCACTCAAGAGGAGGGCGCGCTTGTCCTCTCAAATGCATCATCGGGCTTCCCCTCTTGCCTTCGATCTTACAATAGTCTAATCAGATGAGCTGAATCTAATAGCGCGGAGGAAGGAGTGTAGACAGTGCATTAGGGTATATGAGTCTCAAGGCAGGGAAGCCCATAATGACCTGTGCCAGGATCCAGCATGACCTTTATTGTTCTGCGGGCGTGGAATGAGACCCATTGCCAGACAAAAGGGTTGAGAAAAAAAAAAATGAAGCCAATGTTTCTTAAGTTTGGATCTGGAGTTGTGATATATTCTGACTTCTGTCCGACCTCAGTAATTACACAGTAACTACACACATTGTGTGACAATCGCAAAACTATTGCGTTGGTATAAAATGAAGGAAATGCATTTCAGGAAACTCCCAGTGTCCTGCTATGCGTTCAGATGTTTGGCCACTGATAAAAACACCTCCGTTTCATTATCCTGGAACATTTTGAATTATCCCTGCGTGATTCCGTTCGAACAGCAAAGGCACTTTCAAGTGATATTGACCCAGATAAGAAGCCCCAAAACACCGAGGCATTGGAGAAGTGACTCAACCTACCCAACAATGGAACATGGATCATCGGTGCTCCTCCCTATCCTGTTCATTCATCACCGTCTCCCAATCCTGGTCATTAAAGGAGGGTGTGAAACTGCTGGAAAACACAATTAACCCTTTCAGGGACAGCGGCTACGACAGTGGACAGCTTATATCGTGTTGTCAGGTTAGAAGGGCGCATGAAAAGGGGTGAAAGAACGTCGCCGCGCTCAAGAGTGAATTTGTCACGTTACAATGACGAGCGATCAGTGAACCCGTGAGAGAAATGGAAATAACGGCCGCATCCGATTGCGCTGACTCACCAGTTTTCCGAGGCGGTCGTGGTCTTAAAGGGACTCTGCGGATAAATACAAAACAAACGTCGCTTTTTGCCGACGGCTCTCTGTGCGTTTTGTACAGGGAGTTTGGACACACGACTTAAGACTCATTCTCATTTTGATGTACGCAACCTGACAAGAGGCTCAGTGTGCCAAAGTAGTAGTGGAGCGTCATGTGACAAGCTCCTCACGATGTGCACGACAGGGCAACTTGCTCCGCACCAGCGTGAATGTGACCGAAGAGAATGAGGTCGTTTTTGTTTTGTAATGTCGAAGAAAGGTGCACTGATGCGTGACATTGTTGCGATCAATGAGTTTCTCTCAGAAATGGAAATGGAAGGGAAAATGCTTACGCAGCTATCATGTTCAAATTGGACCCGGCATATGATAGCTGCATATGTTCATCGCCAAAAACAAGGCGCAAACTCAAAACTGTACTTTTTTTTTTTCCATCTGTCAAATTAGTTTGGTTGACGTGTACTTTTTTTCGATTACACTGTCTAATATTTTCACCACATAACTTTTTGCGTACAAACTCCCAACTAAATTTTGTTTGTGTGCCGGGATCCATTGTGCTTCATCGTATCCCATAATTCCATTTTCACAGATCCAATCGAGTTAAGCGGCGAACGCTCGGATAGGATGACGATGATGCCGTCATTTGCAACGGCGGCCATCTTACGGGTGACATGTGTAATCCTCTTACTGCGCGGCTGCGTTAACTCAGAGAGTGACCTACATTGGGGTTGGTGTGGAGGCAGAGGCAGGCGGGCGAGAGGCGGGGAAGGGCGGTCGGGTGGGAGGAGTCACTTCGTGTCCAAAGTCGCATACTCGACAGCGGAGGTGCACCTGGATGATCTGATGAGATGAGATGGAAACATTATCTGCCATATGATGATCATACTTAGGCCCGACTGAGTATAAGGTGGACCTCATGTCGCTCGTCCTGGACCGAGGCCCCTAGAGCGACATCTGGACTCCCGGTGCTGCATCGAGCTCCCCTGACCTTCTTTGTGATTGTCACGTCATTGCGAGGAAGCGGGAGTGACAGATGCTCCGAGCTCTATGATGTGCAAAGGAGTCAAGAGAATATAAGATGGTATCAGGCTGTTGGAGGGGGGGGGGGGCTGCTGTCTAAGGCCGCATGTACAAAATGCGAACTTGAGTTGCGAATTGTAGCGCGAGATTCCAGCCTGGTGCTGTTGGTCTCTGCTTTTGAGTTTTACATGTGTGGGGGAGGGGGGGGGGCACATCAGTGTAAAAAAAATTAAATTACATAAATAAAAGAAGCCCTCTGGTGCTTTATAATCCCCCCCGCGCCCCCCTCAATCCATGAGCTGTTTATCATCAGAGCGCTCGGCAACTCTCGAGTGCTTTTGTTGGCTCGTCTTCCCCACCGGGCTTGGCCAATAGCAGATAGCCTATGAGAGATCACTTCCTGCTAAAGGGGCGGAGCATGAGGTGAGCTCAGGACAGGTCCAAACGAGGAATCGCGTGAATCTCAAGGCACCCTTTGATGATGCGATATGACGCATCCGCTTTCGTTCTGCGACTTTGTCGTTCGACCCAGAGTCACATTTCGAAGCTCTCGGAATGTGTCGATAAATATTGCCACACAAAACAGTGGCGCCGACACAGCCGTCGCACGTCTCTGTTGTTTCCCCCAAAGCAGATTTGGGTTCAACGCACCAGGCACTGATTTATTTTGCAAATACACGATCTGATGTCAAATGCCAGTCAAGTCGGATATCAAGACTTCCGCACAGAAAGCATCCCTGGATTGGTCTCGGTTGCTCAACACTTTTCGTCGTCACGGACGGCAGACTTTTATTCTCTCATCACGAATCGCTTTTGGACTACATTTCGGCTCCTCCGAATGCTTCCTTCCCCTTTCGTTGCTCCGCCATCAGGTCGCAAAGCCTCCTTCTGCTTTTCTTGCCGGGCATTTCACCGCCTTTGTCTGCTCCTCCTTATTGTCAGGCCTCACGCGCCGAGCGCCGCTCCTGCTTTATCGGTGCGGATGACTTGGCAAAGAATTAACCCCCCCGGTGCCTCTTCCCTCCATTAACATTCCTCCAAGTGCAATCCTTTCACTTCCAGCAAGTGTGGCGAGCCTGACTTGTTGCGTAATGAATCGAACGCTCACTCTCTCCTTTACAAGCGATCCTCGATGAAGGAATAATTATCTCCGACACGAGAAGACGGCCGGGGTGCCAGTGAATGGGCTCCTTCGGTGTGAAGTAATCACACATAAGCCTGGAATGTGCAGGTTGCTGACAAGACTTGACCCGGACTTGTACTAGGAAGCAGCTTAGGGTCAAAAGCGAGGAGAACAATGCCAACGTCAATTCCTCGTTGGCATTAAAAGCTTCCCGTGACTGCTTTTGGCTCTCAAAGTAGAAATACCGGGTGTCCAGAACTAACGAAGCATGATCGGAGGGTAATTGCTTTTGTAATGCTCGGTTTGACTGTGTCTGTTAAGAGCAGCCAAAAAAAAAAATAAAAAGGTCCTGGCGCGTTTATGAGACCGCTGAGCAGCCTTAAAAATTAAATGAAATAAATAAAAAGCTGCCGTTTTCCTGACATTCCGATAATAACGATCACATGCACGATCGATGCAGGATTCCCGTAAAGGCGCGACGACTCAATCTCTCGGTTGTGCGCAATAAGTGCGTCCTTTAGGGCGCGGCGGCCTGCAATGAACCAGGGCCTGAGAGACAACCGGGTGAAAAAGTCGTCTACAAGACAGAAGAAGCGAGTGAGCGGAGGCGAGAAGAGAGGACGATTAGTTTTATGGATTCTGTTAGCACGGGTGCACTAAACACCGTGCAAGAGGCGGCAGCGCTCTAATTGTGAAGGTTAGAAATAAGGTCAATATAATTGCCTCGCTATAACGCCGCTACACTCGCAAGGGAGATTTTTCAAGAAAACGTTTGGTCAAGTCAACATGGCCAACGTTGGCTACTGTATGGCGAGCGGGCGAGTGGGGCAAACGGGAGATTTGTAATCCTGTGCTTTTGTGGCCGGATTAAAATCCAACGTCGAGGGGTTGGGGGAGGGACTGGTCAAGTTGAGGCTGGATTAAAAGGCTGCGGGCCTGCTTGGTGCACAGCTGTGTCGGGACGGGAGGGGCTCAAAGAGGGTCCTGGCCTGTATTGGGATGACACAGCTTCGCTCGGAAATACAAAGGAGGACAAAGAACGTTGATAAACGTAGATAAATAAATATATATGCACACAGAGGCCTCGAAAGTAGCTTGAGAACAGCATGGCATGCGAAAAATTCTTCTCGGGACAACCTGTTAGTTTTGTTGCTTTGTTTTGATGTCCCGGCAGCGCAAGCGTGACAGAAGTAGCCTCAGAGAAGCAAAAAAAGCAATCGCAACTCGGTGGGATGAGATTTCATTGGTATGTTAGCAATTTCAGTTCCATGTGATTTAGTGAAACGCAGCAAAAGATAAAGTACTGCCCCCCCCCCACCCCCACTCTTCTTTTGGGCCCTTTTCAGATCCAGTCAAAGTAATAGTGGCTCGAAAAATGATATAATGAAACGACCAGCTGACATGGACAAACTCCTTGGGATGGCCCCGCCCCTCCACTCAAAGCCCCCGTCTGGTGCGTGTTAAATTGCAAGCTCATAATTCTGTCAGCAGCTCCCGACACCTTCATATGACGCGGAAAGAAGGAAAACAAAACACACAAGAGCACAATCTGTACGCATAGTTTGCTCTGCGGGGGTCCCAACATGGCACGCATGGGGGAAAGTGGAGGAGACTGGGAACGACGGGTCAAGCCACCCCCCCGCCCCCAAATACTTATGTAAGATTACTTACATAATAGCATAATATCCTACTTGTGTGTGTGTGTGGGGGGGGGCGGGGGGGTGTACTATGTCTAGACAAGCGGACGCAGCACCTGAACTTTGGGTGGGGTCGAAGGGGTGAACGAGGAGGGGCACTCAAGCAAGCCCTCGGCACAGGAGAGGATTGTGGGATTATAAATTCGTATGAGTGCGCGTATGTGGCGGAGGCAGGGCATTAAAAGAGTTGCGGGGAGGAGACCGACAAATATTGAGCAAATCTGCGTGCGCCATCCAACTTTCAGCCTCTTTTGCGGCTTTCCTGCCTCCCTTTCACAATTTGCATTCACCAAAAATGCCTTGAATTTGCCCCTATTACCCCCCCCCCCGTTACCCGTCCCCCACCTCGCCATCACTTGATATCCAACCCATTTTAATCACCCTCTACTGCTCTTCTCGTCTTGCACTTTAGAGGCCGAGCAGTCCAATCGCAGCAGAGCGCAGACATAACGGCCGTTGCGCAACGACCGGCGGTTCGCATTCTTGCGGCAGCGGGGAGGAGAAAGAGGGAAGGAGGGCTCGGCGATGGTCATGGCCATGGAGGATGCCAATGTGGCGCGGACGGAGGAGGCGGCGGAAGAGGCGCAAGAAGTGACGCCACCGCCGGCAGTGGACGCGCCGGCGCTGGCCAACCAGGAGGCGGTTACGTCTGGAGGTGAGGAACTTGCGAGGAGCGTCGAATCATTTCTCTGGACGTCTACAGGTGACGGACCGGAGTCTAATTGACGGCGGAAACTATTTTTGAGCGCCCCGTTGTTCGCACGATTTGGGTCTCGACAATTCTTTTTCACTGAAATGTCGCTGAAGTCATCGGAGAAAAAAATGACAGTTGAGAGGCTGAGATTCTGAGGATTTGGAGAATTTGGCGGTTACTATAGTGGACAGCTTCTCGTGTTATCAGGGTCGAGCAGGGGTGTCAAACTCATTTCACATTCTGGGCCACATACGGCCTCGGTAGATGTCAAGCGGGCCGGACCATTCCGTTCCGGCGTCGTACGCTTGACACCCCTGGGTTGGAGGGTGAAGGAAAACAAAACACAACACAAAACATCAAGTCTGTCATTATCAGTCCGAGAACGAAGCCTAAATCATTTCCACTCTCATCTTCGACTGAAAAGAATCAAGTGGGTTTTTTTTTTTAAAGTCTATTTTCGAGTCCACGTGGCAGCAAGCCAGACGACAGGATGAGACCAGCAAACATTCCTGTGGTCAAGGACACGCCGACGCTGACCGAGTGGCCAAAGGTCACAACGGATTATGCAAATACTCCCGGTGGAAAGTGGGATTCTTTGAGAGCAGATGAGTTGAGGGTTTTTTGGGGGGTTCAATGAGTTGCCGACAACTTCATTCAGAAGTAAACATTTGCAGAACGGGGGTGTAAATTATCAGCTTGCATCTTTGGGGATACTAGTGAGTAAATGAGTGGCGAGCGGCGCAACGATTGCTTACGTGCCGAGTCGCGTGTTTGCGACATGTTTATCCGGGCCCTGTGAAAGCGGGTTGTTTGTGTGTGGGTGTGCGTGGCCTGACAAAAACTCAGTATTGATTCTCATCATCACGTTGAAAGTCGATGTTTTAGAGCACCATCCAGAGTTGGCATATTTTTGCTTTAAAGCGTTCCTTGGCCGCAAAGTCAAATGTTTTCAAACTGCAAAACTGGAAATAAAACATATACCCCGAACCTTGACAACTAACCCCACCCCAACACTAAGCCCTAAACCTAACCCCAACCCTTTACCCTAACCGTGAACCCTAACCCTACACCTAACCCCTAACTGTAACCCCAAACCTAACGCCTTACCTTACCCCTAAACCAGCCCCAACCACAACCCTAACCCCCAACCCTAACCCTTAACCCCAAACCCCTTAACCCTCAACCTACCCTGAAAAAGGTTAAGGGTTAAGAATTAGGAGTTGGGCATTAGGGGTTAGGTTAAGGGGGTTAGGTTCATTCATCTTCCGAACCGCTTGATCCTCACTAGGGTCGCGGGGGGTGCTGGAGCCTATCCCAGCTGTCTTCGGGCAGTAGGCGGGGGACACCCCGAATTGGTCGCCAGCCAATCGCAGGGCACACAGAGACGAACAACCATGCACGCCCACACCCACACCTAGGGACAATTTAGAGTGTTCAATCAGCCTGCCATGCATGTTTTTGGAATGTGGGAGGAAACCGGAGCACCCGGAGAAAACCCACGTAGGCCCGGGGAGAACATGCAAACTCCACACAGGGAGGCCGGAGCTGGAATTGAACCCGGCACCTCCGCACTGTGAAGTCGACGTGCTAACCACTGGGCTACCGGGCCGCGGCCGACAAGCATGTGCTGTTTATTTACATCTCGTCAATGTAGCTCGGTGCTGTTTTCCGGGGATCGCGATGCAAATGAGACTTCTGCATTGTTTGCGTTTCAGACCCGGCGAACTCAAATTGTCTCTCTCTCTCTCTCTCTCTCTCTCTTATGTCGATTGTCTGCGGCGCAGCCATGCAGGAGGCGTTGGATAGTCTCGGTGAGGTGACTGCCTCCGGGGGCGCCAAAGACATCGACCTTCTCTTCCTCCGCGGCATCATGGAAAGCCCCATTGTACGCTCCCCGGTTGAGGTAGCACACATGAACACACCGAGTTGAGGGCGAGGAGACGAGCCCGCTGACTCGCCCGAAGGGGCGCAAGCCGTCACCGACCGAACGCTTGCCGATTGGAGAAGAAACAAGTGCACTCGATGCTGCGCACGTGCAACTTTACCGTCATCCGTTGACGCGTCGCCGCTCATCCGCACGCAAACTGTCGCCCGAGCCATCCTCCCCTGAGCTCGTGTGTCTCTCTGCCAGGCTCACGAACAGCTGGAGGAGGTGAAGCTGGAGGCGGTGCAGGACAACAACATGGAGCTGGTGACGGAGATCCTGGGCGACATCAGCGGCCTCAAAGTCAGAGACGACAGTGCGGCCGAACTGTCCAGGATCTTGCAGGAGCCGCACTTTAAGGTGAACGGCGCTCCTAATTTTGGGGAGTGTTTTGTTGGTGACTCCGGGGAAACACTTCCAATCCCGCAAAATTCGGTTGAGTTCGATTTTTATGCTTATCAGATTAGCAAAATTCCACCGAGGGGGCTGTTGTCAGATTTGCGAGTTTATTACGATTGGACTCCGTGGCAACTTCTTTTTGCAGACACAATTGAGTGGGGTGAGAGGTGTGTGCGGCTCCCAATAGGTCAGTACTGTCAGTATTTGCAAACAGAAAGCCAGCACAGCAGGAATTAAGGGGATTGCTGCTGGCTTTGCTCTTAGCCTTGGGCAGACCGTTCTATTTCATTTTATGCCGTTTTTTTTTTGTGTGTCCAAAGCTTGCCTCTATTCCATCTTCGTGTTTCAATATACATACATACACATTTATTTCATTTATTTTTTTTTTAAAGAGATCAGGGATCCTACACCTTAAAAGCTTGATGTGGTAGAGAAAAATTGACAAGGCCCAGGTCATTATTTGGAAAAAAAAAAACGTGTGATTTTACAAATACTTTTACAATATTATTTGCAAAAATGTAATTATATCCAATGAGATCAATGACTAAACAAATACAATTGGGACTTGTGAACCAAACTAAGAGACGGTAGTTGCACAAGATAAGACGCCGTTGACAGGCAGGGAAGGAACAAAATATATGCGAGTGACATTCCCCCCGCCATTATTTTCACTAATTGTTGCAATGTTAGTTAAAAGGCTAAACAGGAAACATTTGTCTCGCTTCTGAAATTGGATGAGAAGTGGGTCAAGAATTAATCAGATAGATTTGTTGATAATCCATATATGGGATTTGAGCTTTTACATGATTAGTTTTCCCAAGGAAGGGACATTCCGAAGCGACAGCGGATCCCGATTGGTCAGGAGTTGTTTTGAAAAAATCTTGGCTGCTCGGCGATGCGGTGCTTCATAGCTATTAATGTGTAAACGCAGAAAAATGAGCTTGTCTTGAAGCTTGTTGCGGCGCACCTGATTTGATATGTCTTTGTTAACATGGGGATGGATGGGGGGTAATTTTTTATCAATTGAATGAGATGTCACGTTAAGCTGCCTCCACGAGCCAAGGCTTGGGCTACATCGTCATGAAATTAAAGTCTGCGCAGACTTTTGGCATCATAGAAAGCTTAATGTAGTCCCTGTGAAGCCCCCCCCCCACCCCCCGCCTTCCACAAGCTCAGACCCAAAGCCCCAAAGTGTCTTTCTACGTTATATAACGTCACAGAATCTTCCTTCAAGCACTGTCCCTTTTGTCCTTTTCTCCTCAGTCCCTTCTGGAGGCACACGACATGGTGGCCTCCAAATGCTATGAAGTCCCGCCCCCTGCCGAGATGGCCAATGACGCGGCGGTGAACAGCGCTCTCATGCAGGCGGACGCCGTGCGCATGATCGGCATCCGGAAGAAAGCCGGGGAGCCTTTGGTCAGCCCAGACTGAGCGTGTTTGCAAAACAATTATTTCGTGAGCAAGAATCACCAAATCGAACCTTCGTTTTCCCTCTCAGGGCGTCACCTTTCGCGTCGAAAAAGACGACCTCGTTATAGCCAGGATCCTCCATGGCGGCATGATTGACAGGCAAGGACTACTGCACGTGGGCGACATAATCAAGGAAGTGAACGGCAAAGACGTGGGCAACAATCCCACCGAGTTACAGGACATGCTCAAGGACTGCAGCGGCGGAATCACCCTTAAAATACTGCCCAGCTACCGTGATGCCCCCGCGCCGCCGCAGGTACACACACGAGCATACGCTGTAACTGGAATGAGTGACAGATGCTGGCCGGTGATACCACACTGGTGTCCTCCGAGCAAGAACGTGAAGTCTATTAATAACACTCCACTTCCCATCTAGGTCACATGATCTTACATCTGGGAACACTCTCCATTCACCGGCATTCTGCCGCGTTCTTTTATGGATGCTCCGTTAATTCGTAAAGGAATTAACGGGAGCTGAAAACGCACTTTTATGAAAACATTGCTCACCAAAACGTGGACGTTGATTGAGGAATCGAAATTGCCCACGGGCACCGGCTCACCCCCGATGAGAAAAAGCAGGAAAGGTCAACTCCGAGTGTCAACAGTAGGCGCCAGTCTACTTTTGGGTGACGGATAGGTCGAACCTTACCGCTGATCCGAAGAGATCCCGGCTGCTGTAGATCTCGTCCAAAAACATTCTTGGGGATCCGCAACTGCTGGTAAACACAGTCAGAATAATTTTTGGTGTCATGTAGGCTAACTTATCAAATATCAAGAAGGACTAAAACAGGGAAAGCAAAGCAGAACTGAAGGCCACAGCTGATGGATGAGGGGTGAGGGGTGTGTCTTACCGCTTTGGTTTCATCATTACCGCAAGTTTCGTTCGAGCCGACGCTTAGCTGAAGAGGCCACAGCATCCCTTTCACCGTCGAACAGCAGGTCAAAGCCATTAATCTGAGCTGCGAAAATGTCACGCTCAAGCGAGTGGGAACCATAGCAATAAATAAAAAGATTTAAAGTCAAACAGCATCAAGAAAAAAAAATGAAACAGTTCAATTGGTAGGTTAGCCTTTATGCGATATCTGCCAAGTTGGGGCATTTCATTTATTGCCATCTTCCAAATCAGCTCTGATCATATTCGCTGTAGTTGAATTTCGGCCATGTCTATTTTGGACTCGACTGGTGGCCTTTGGGTCTCACTTCCAAGTGGGTTGCCTTATGCAACGCCTTCATTTCGACTCACACTTCACACGTGAATTAACGGTAAACAAGATGGCTAACCAACAAGAGACACATTCACTTGTGAACGAGGTTTCCCCAAACCGACCTGCTAGAAAACAAACAAAAAAAATCCTGTTTTGTCAATCGCTCTGCCTCACATACTGTACACGACTGTTATATCACGGGAGCACAGGTCAAAAGGTCTCCACTCTTGCGAGCAGGGTGCAGTCTTGACACCCATCACCGCGTCAACGCGCAAGAGCAACAGAGTGTCCTGTAATCACTCCTCGCAGGTCTACGTGCGGCCCTACTTTGACTACGACCCGGCCAGCGACAACCTGATCCCTTGCCGGGAGGCCGGCATGGCTTTCAAGCGAGGTGACATCCTTCAGATTGTCAACAGAGAAGATCCCAACTGGTGGCAGGTAAGAGAGGTTTGCATCGATTCTAGTCGGCTTCGTGTTAAAAGACGACAAGGGCGACGTGTGTTGGGCAAATGTCTCGTAGGCTTGTCATGTCGTGGGCGGGGCGACGGGGCTGATACCCAGTCAGTTCTTGGAGGAGAAGAGGAAAGCTTTTGTTCCACGGGACTTCGATGGATCAGGTAGGCATTTGGAGATTTTTTTTTTGGATGAATCCATTCTTGTCAAGCTCGTCAAACTCATCACAGTGCCTTAGGGCTTAGGTAACGACTAATCAGCGCTCTCCTGTTTTCTGGGATTGGTCATGTGACGTTCGCAAGCTGAGCCCTTCGGCGCCGCGATGTCATTTTCGGTCGACAGCAAGTGACAAAATGGTGTTTCTAACATTTTTGCCAGGTGTCTCAAGTCAAGAGAGTTAACGTACAATGCAGTGCCACCCATCCTGCTGCAACGTCAGAATCATAAACATACGATCAGACTGAAACCAATTCGGAACGCTCCCGATTTTGCAAGGGTACCCAATGTTGTGCTCACGACGACGCCTTTTCAGTTTCTCATATCCGTTTTTCAGTTGGATTAATAAAGCAGGCCATCTGGTGAGTCGGGTTCGCCCTGCTGAGGAACTTCAACCCATCATGTTTAAAAGTGGCCCAGCCTGCCCCCTAGTGGTCAAATACGGCACAAGCAAGGCCGTGTGAGAGGCTCGATCGATCCCTTTTCTTTTTTTTTTTCCCCTCCAGGCATCTTGTGTGGCACTATTGCTGGGAAGAAGAAAAAGAAGATGATGTATTTGACCGCCAAGAATGCAGGTCGGGCTCGTCGCGTCTTTGCTACCGTCATTTTTGATACCTGAACCCTAATAACAATGCTGTGAACTAGAGTTTGACAGGCACGAGCTGCAGATCTACGAAGAAGTGGCCAAGGTTCCACCATTCCAGAGAAAGACGCTAGTTCTAATTGGTGCGCAGGGCGTGGGCCGACGAAGCCTCAAGAACCGGCTGATGGTCCTTCAGCCCACCCGCTTCGGAACCACTATACCATGTACGTCATAAGAGCACTTGGATTCTGAGAACCCCAACATCATGCAGAATTCTTTCTAACCAATGCGACTTTGCGTTGGTAAGACACAACCCGGCGTCCACGCGACGAGGAACTGGACGGCAACTCGTACCACTTCACTTCCAGGACAGAGATGGAGGTGGACGTGAAGGCCGGACGCTTCCTGGAGCACGGCGAGTATGACGGCAACCTGTACGGCACCAAGATCGAGTCCATCCACGAGGTGGTGGCAGCCGGGCGGACGTGCATCCTCGACGTCAACCCACAGGTCAAAGAGAGAGAGAGAGAGTTATGAAAACTGAAACTGGGACAAGAAACGGATTTATTTATTTATTTTGCGGGCTGCCCAGTGTTCACTTCTAAACATCCGTGTAACCTTCGTGGCATTCATTTAGCAGTTTTTCCTTTTTTTTTTCTCATTTAAAATTGTAAAAAAGTTTCACCGTGATTTCACTTCCTGTTTCTCCTTGCAGGCTCTGAAGGTCCTGAAAACGGCAGAGTTCATGCCTTACGTGGTGTTCATCGCCGCACCCGACTTCGACACTCTCAAGGGCATGCACACAGCCGTCGTGGACGCGGGCCTCACCGCCAAACAGCTCACGGTACGCAAAACTCCGTTTGAGTCTTCAGCAGAAGCGGGCAAACACTTCACTTTCACTGGTCCGCGTTTAGTGTGGGATACACCATATCACCAAAGAGCTCAATTTTGTCCCCGTGTGGATATATCGCTAAATTCTATGTTACCCGCCGGTCAGACTTTGTCCACACTTGATCTACGCCAACACGTTAATGCCTACTCACATTTATTAACTTCAAGTCACCGTTGGCAGGACGTGGACCTGAGGAAGACGGTGGACGAGAGCGCGCGCATCCAGAGGGCTTACGACCACTACTTTGACCTGACAATCACCAACGACAACCTGGACAAAGCCTTCGACACGTTACAGGCCGCCGTAGACAAACTGCGTGCTGAATCTCAGTGGGTCCCAGTGAACTGGGTGTACTGAGGACCCCCTCGGACTGCGCACGCCTAAGTGTGTCCGTTTGGGCCCGGAAGGAGGAGGAAGGAACACGAAGATAACCAAGAGCTACTTCTGTAAAACAAGACAAATATTCCGGTTGAATTTGAACACTCTCCGTCCTCGGGGGCACGCACACCACGCAACTTTTTTCTACTTCAACTCAAAGGGAAAGAGTGCTTATTTATTATATAACTTTTTATGAAAGCTCTTTCTATACGACGTGGAAGTGCAGCAAAGAATAAGGGGCATCTTGTATATTTTTTTCTTTCTTTGTCTATGTTTCAGTTTGCTGTCCATGTTTCATCATCGGATGCATCTTTATTCTGGTGATACCAGAGGGCTTAATTTTGTTTTTGTGTGTGGAGAAAAGTCATACTTGTTCACGATCAAACACTGTTCATTTTTTTTGGGGTAGTTTTTGTTGAACGTGGTTATAGTTTTGAGTGTACTTTTTGTCATAAATGATTCTGCCTGCCTGCCTGGAGCACATGACCTTCACACTGTCCTCATCTTCAAGCCAACGTGTTCACGTTTAACATATGTGAAAGTCGCGAAAATTCTACACTACAACCTTAAGAGGAAACCTCTCGTAGATTGCAGAAAATAATCGTTTCACTTACATGTCCGTCTTTATTTATTAAAAGTGAAATTGTTCATGTTTTTCCTTTTAATTCCCAGTGCCACATTGTAGGAAACCTGCTGCTTGTTGAATGGGTTTTCATAAATCACTCTATGTCAAACGATTTGTTTCTACATTTTTACCTGCAAAGTTAAGATGAATAAAGGTGACTGCATTTCAACATCTGGTTTTATGAGCTGTGAGCTCATTTGGGAGTTTACTATTTACAATAAATCAAACCATAACAAAGGAACACAAAACAATAGTATTGAACAATTTGGGGGAACTAAATGAATGCAACAAATATTACAGGACGGTAATGTAAATGCTTGATTGACCGGAAAAAAGAATGCAGGTGGCTAGTAGGTGTTGAATGAGCCATGCTTTGCTCACCCATGTCCTGGACAGCACTCTACAACACATAAACCAAGTACTCCCTGTGCAAAGTATTAGGGCAATAATTCGACTCATTTTTAAAAACTAGCTTAAAATACAACCGCAAAAGTGAACGGCAAGGAATTCCCAACATTCTACATTTTCTTCAAACAAGTTTTTTTTATTAAAGAATGTAACTTACAGTCAAGCCAAGGAAAGAACTACATGAAGTGATACGTATTCACATTGTGTCCTAACAGGGTTTTACAGCATATCTTGTGTTCTGTAAGCGTAAATGTAGACCAAAAAAAAAAGGAAAAAAAAAAGAAAAACAGGAAACAGAAATTAAAAGCTTTACAAACTTTACAACACCCCAAAAAAAGAAAAGGAGCTTTCGCAAGTGGATGAAGGAATTCAAAATCAGCAATACATAAAGACCCGTCACCCACTCCCTCCCTTTACCAGAATAGGAATGACTGCAAATTCACTTTTGGCATGTCATGGTTTAAATAAGGGAGAAGATAAGAAGAGAGAACACACGAATTAAGGGAGGTTTGAATTGACATGGCCGTCCGTGCGGGCTGGCTTTGGTCGGTTTCTTTGTATTGGCTGAGTGAGAGACGGACAGGAAAATGGATTTCCTGGCATCAGCTGCACGATTGAATAGTGGACCGTCACTGAGAACAAAAATGGGCTAACTGCTTTGCTCTCATTTTTTTTCACTGAAGTGTAGAAACGAATCTGGAGAACGCATATGTTTTCAGCTGAATACTTGTCATAGGGTTGGGTATGTTTTTTTTCTCCCTTTGACCTCAATATAGCCCATTATTGCATTGTGGACTTACATGCAGATGTGCGTATAAGTAAGTACAAGTGAATGTCATTTATCCATCAAGAAATTTGGACAAGATTTAACGGATGTTTTCTACTTGTAATTTTACTTTATGGCAGCAGCCACGAAGTCTTGCGTTACGTCCCCGCAAAATTGAAAATAAAAATAAAAAAAAATAAAAATAAAAAACAGTTAGCCCATTCTTGTTCTTGCGGAAGAGCTCATGATTGTCGAAGGTAAAATGTATACGCCAACCAACTCCTGAGGAGATGTGAGGTTATTTTAAGACAATGTTGCTTTTGGGACTACAAAGACAGAATACTGGGGGAACATCCGACGAGATAAATACAGCGCGGCCTCTTAAATTCAAACCTCCCCGCGGGGGTAGGGAGGGGGGAGATAGAATTTTATTGGACATATTGAAGTACACTAAAGAAATAAGTGAATGCAGCATATATCAGGCTTATGAGGTACTTCATGAATGGATGTATAGATCTATATATGTGTATAGCTATATATATATATATTTATTTATTTTTTTAAAATCAGATCAACCTTTTTTTAATTTAAAAAGTCATTTTCCTACCAATAGCATAAAATACCTCGATTTTCGTTACTTTGCGGCCGACTTCAAGTGGGCCGTGTTTGAGACCGCTTCAAAAGTGCAAAACACAAATACTGATCGATCTATACGCAGCATCTATGGGCCAGATTGCCACGTCTCAGAGGGGTAAGGTGGGGGCACCCAAAAAAAACAAAAAACGGCAAACCGGTAGCGGGACTCGTCGGAGAAGTGAGTAGTTTCGACAACCTCGCGGACGTTTTGTTGAGTTTACGATGGATTGCTTGGCTGTGGAAAGTGGTTGTGCGTAGAAAAGGAATCTTGTTTTTATTGCAGTACTGGCTGGACCGTGGCAGGAGGAAAGCTTATTGTAACGTGGCGGTAAAACAAAACAAACAAAAAAAGACAACGGTTACCAAACACTGGCTCGTATTGACCCAAAAGGCCTCAAGATGAACGGATGACGACATGTCTTGACTTCAGGTTGGAAACTTGGAAACTTCCGAAGCCTCGTTTCTACCAAGCAGTTAGTTCATTTCGGTATATTTTAAAGGGTCAGTTCTTTGAAACACCACTTGCGTTCCAGCGTTTTTTGCTCATCGGTACAACGGAGATTTTTTTGGGGATGCTACTTGTGTGACTTGCTTTCTCATACGACTGCATTACTTCTCATGCTCAGGTTGGATTTACACGTCATGGTTCAAGTGACAATTCCGATACATTTATTTCGCTTTCGAGTGGCCCAATCAATGACTTCATAACTCAAACGCTCAATGGAATAAAATATCTTTACAATCAGGACGCGGACAGAAATTCAATGTATATCGAATTCTGAACAAAAGTAAATAGGTTTGAAATATTGTTTGTTTATTGCTCTTTTGTGGAGTTGTGCAAAGTGACTTTTTTTGTCAGCGAAAACACCGCCATGTTGAATACGACTCGCATGAAATGTACATATTAAATGTAATGTTAAAACAAATGGGTGAAAAAAAAGCTAATTGGGCAATGTGAATGTGCAGTGTGAATCCATCCTTTAAATCCCTTGAAATTTGGTCCCTTGGCGTTGTCGATGCTTTCTCAATCTAACAGTGCTCGCACATGATATGAACTTGTATCGTTCACGACAATATGGGATTTTTTCCCCGTTATTGTAAATCAAGGCCAATATATTAGCTAGCACCGCACTCTGAGGTAGGTTACTATTTTCCCCCCATGCTGGTAAAAAGAAGCCTACAATTCTTATTTTATTCATAAGTAGTATTTTATTTGAATAATAAAACATTTTTAAAAAACGCCAAGTTTTCCCGAGATGTTGCCCTAGCGCAGCTTTTGCAATTTGTTCTTACATTGACGCTGGCCATTAACACATCAACAGGACCATGTGGCTTAGTTTGGAGAACGGGGGTGGACTAAAATGACGCTTGCGAAACGTTGTGCTGTTGCAATCAGACGGGAAATAAAATTGCGGTACAATCAGCAAACGTAAGAATAAAAAGAATCTATCAAGAGATTGACTCTCGAATAAAAGCAAAAAAGGGAGGTGAAGAGAAGTCCAGGACAGCTTTTAAGAGGGCGGCAGTATCGAGACTGCAGGCTAAAGATCACAAGGCCAAAACGTCTAAAAAGGAGCTAATTAATAACCTCGCCAAAACAACCAACAGACATACACAAACTGCTTGCACGCACACACACACACACCAAAAAAAATCATTTGGGACCTGAGAGAGTCCACTGAAATATCACCATGAAAACTTGCTGTATAGTTCTGCAAGGGGACACACAACTAATCAAAGATGAATATTACTTTTAAAAACCAAGAACACCTTTAAATAAGAGAGCAATCCTCAGAGGAATACAATAGGCCACGCACACACACACACACACAAAAAAAAAGAAATGTAAAAAGATGGCTAAACGACATATTACAAACCACACAGGAGCTATAAATACATTCATTGTTACCTGGAGCTAGCTAGGAAAATGGGTTGTAGCATAGTAGCGCTAGCACAGAGAGAAGACGCACAACTATCCAACGGTAATGCTTTGGGCACACCTAATTAATATACAGACGTCCTAGCTTCGGTCGAAAACCTGCTGGAATGATCAAAATGTTCTTGTCCACATGACGTCATTTCCGCCGGAGAAAAAGAGCTGCTATCGTGAAATGACATTTCAATTAGCTTATGTTAGCCCGTTGGTCTGTCTGTCCTAGTTCAGGGACACCCAAAAGCAGTCCAACTAAGGTGAAAATGTGCATTTAAGTTACAAAGATGCAAAAATGTAAATAATGATCAAAAAGAATCAGGGGAATAGGATGTATGCAGCCCTGGCGTCGGTAAACTTATCGAGCTGTGCCACGTTTAAGTAGGCGACTGCCATTACGCTGGAGCCCCGCAAGCTTTATCATCATTATCGAGTTCATTTTAGGTCTCAAGCTTGTGGCCAAGTACAGCGAAACAAAGGGATGTGGCTGTACTTGCCGACGGATGCCACAAGATGACGAGCGGCAAAAAGCACCACATGAAGCTCCTCATTGTAGTTCCTGGCGCCACGATCCCTCAACTTACTTCAGTGCGGCGCCAAAGCAATATCATTATAAGACGGCGGCAAAGTGAATTTGGGAACACTCAAGAACGAGAATATGGAGAGTGTAGATGAATTTTAGAGACGGGCATTTTTTAAATTGACTGATTGTTCATTCCATTAACTAATTTGTGGTCTAGGTCAGCGATTCCCAACCCGTGAGTCATGGCCTATTAGTGCATCTTTTGAAGTGGCCAGACCAGTTATCCAATTTCATGTCATTGGTCCAAAATGTATGCCGCCGTCATGACAATTCGTCCAACGCTTTCTCCATTTTTAAAAAGGCATCGGGATATTTGTGAAAAACGCAGGAGGCGCGTGTAGCTGTCGGACTAAGGCTATTTTTTGGCTCAGGCCTGCTCGGCGACAAAAGCCAGCTACTGCTTTCTTTCGGAACCTCGGCCACCAGCCGACGACTATCCTAAATGCTGGGCGGGGGCTACAAAATCCATTCTTGTTTTAGTGCAAAACAAACATTGTCAAAAGTTTGGATTTGATATATTTAACCCTTGTGCAGTATCTGTCCCAAATTTGGACATTTTTGGACAGTCAGACAGTTGCACACACAGCCAGAGTGTGAAAAATAACCCCACGAAGCTGAAATTTCCATAGGATGTCAAAAGGGGTCAAAGTTCAAAATGACAGCAAGCTGGACATTTTTGAACATTGCAGTTGGTATATATGACATTGTAACAAATTTGGAATACCTTGATAGTAGAAATCCCAAATTTGGCATATTGACGCCCATTATAAATTCAAATTTCCAATAGACTGTAAAACTGGTGTTTTATCGTGCATTTTTCTCAATTTCTGCACAAATCACATCACCGGCGGCTCACCAGTACTATCAAAGCTTGAGAATTGTGGTAGTGAGTTTTACCTCACTCTCCACGAGATGGCGCTTTAGCCTAAGATATCATTTTCGTGCCGACTCTTTACGTCATTGAGAGTACTTCCAGTTCGTCATTTTCATTCGAATAAACGGTGTAGTTTGTTGCGAGAGGTCTATTTGCATCTATGTGTGTGGATATGATCGCTTGTGCACGTCACATAGAACAGTACTGAGCAAAGACATCGAAGCAGTATTTTTCCGCCATTTTGTGCACATTTGAATGTGAGGTCGTACGCGTCTCTTGCAGAGACGTCACCCAGACAGACTCAACTTCCTGGTGTCACCTCTTAAGATGTCCCACCCGCAGTATGTTGCACATAAATTACATTGGTTTGCACGTGCACGCCACGGCAAGACGCGCAAAAACAATGTAATGCAGTTTGTAGAGCATTGCTAGCTGGGTGTTTTTTGGAAAATCAGGTGTTATTTTTTGAAAATCGACTTTTGAATTGGTCAAACTGTTATGCAATGCACATTACGGCCGTGTGGGCTCAGTAATGAATGTGACGCTGCTGCTACGCGCTCACGTGAACGCGCTCAGCACAGGCGAAACAGCCACGCTTTAGGAGTGTACTTACGGCCATTTGAAATGATGGGCTCATCAGTCTTTTTCTCGTCTTCACGCCAGTAGATCGCGCACTCACAATGTGCATTTGTGCACGGGCATGCCCAGTGCCCTGATTGATTGGCATGATTGACTTGTTTGAGGGTGCAGCACGCGAAACTCAACGCGTAACGATAGTTACTGGCTGGACGTTGTTTTGAAAATCAAGTGTTATTTTTGAGAATCGAGTTTTACATTTATCGAGCGGTTCGAAGATGAATGAATGAATGAGTTTTACATTTGTTTATGCACGTAAACACACCAACACTGCAACTGCAGCTGCACAGCAGCCAGGTGCAGCAGCTGCAGGAAGAGGACATGCGAGAAAAAGAAAGCAATACGGATAGCTTTTGTAAAAACCACTTCGTGCCAATTATTGTGGCAGATGTGGAAAGGCCAATCCGCCACAAACACACTACAACCATTTGTTCTGATTGTAAAAAAAAAAAAAGTTTTGTGTTTGTTTTTCGCTTTTGTTATCAAGTTTGCATATTAGTTGCTGGTTGTTTTGTTTGTTTGTTATAATGTATGTTACTTCAACATTTTTCATAGTTTTTGTGACTTTTATACTTTTTCAAGGTTCTAATTACTATGTACAACATTTTTTCACTCTGATATCTATATAAACGCTATACACAATATTGGACACATAGAGTTAGAGTTACTTATATAGAGTCATAACCCAATACTCATTTTGTTATTCAAGAAAAAGTAATGCAAACTATATATGTATGGCTAGATCTAATGCCACTGAACATTTTGAAAGTGAAAAAATTCAAAAGTGAAAAAGTTGTCACACCTCAAAGCGCAACCCAATTTGGGACAAATATGTTTGATGTCACATTTTTTGAAATGGCCATTACAGAAAAAACAGGCATGAAATACAATTCTGTTCCTGCGGTTTGGTGACATATTCAAGGCTCTATTTATGTCATATGCAAGATTTGGACTGGGTGGGTTTTTATTTACATATGCAGCATAGTGACTATGTGATTGACACACTCCTGCTGCTGCGGCTCATACAGGGCGCCAAATATAAATAAATAAATAAATAATTATATGTATGTCTTGGCCTGATGCCACTGAACATTTTGAAAGTTGAAAGTGAAAAAAAATTCAAAAGTGAAAAAGTTGTCACACCTCAAAGCGCAACCCAATTTGGGACAAATATGTTTGATGTCACATTTTTAAAAAATGGCCATTACAGAAAAAAACAGGCATGAAATACAATTCTGTTCCTGCGGTTTGGTGACATATTCAAGGCTCTATTTATGTCATATGCAAGATTTGGACTGGGTGGGTTTTTTATTTACATATGCAGCATAGTGACTGTGTGATTGACACACTCCTGCTGCTGCGGCTCATAGAGGGCGCCAAATATAAATAAATAAACAAATAATTATATGTATGTCTTGGCCTGATGCCACTGAACATTTTGAAAGTTGAAAGTGAAAAAAAATTCAAAAGTGAAAAAAGCTGTCACACCTCAAAGCGCAACCCAATTTGGGACAAATATGTTTGATGTCACATTTTTTAAAAAATGGCCATTACAGAAAAAAACAGGCATGAAATACAATTCTGTTCCTGCGGTTTGGTGACATATTCAAGGCTCTATTTATGTCATATGCAAGATTTGGACTGGGTGTTTTTTTTATTTACATATGCAGCATAGTGACTGTATGATTGACACACTCCTGCTGCTGCGGCTCATAGAGGGCGCCAAATATAAATAAATAAATAAATAATGATATGTATGTCTTGGCCTGATGCCACTGAACATTTTGAAAGTTGAAAGTGAAAAAAAATTCAAAAGTGAAAAAAGTTGTCACACCTCAAAGCGCAACCCAATTTGGGACAAATACTGAGAACGTGACAAACTGTATTACTGCACAAGGGTTAAAGGAAACGCGATTATGTTGTGGCATTATAAGGTGCTGGTATAGTAGTAGGTCAAGTCAAACACCAAGACAGACAAACAACTAGTACAAAATCTTTTTGGGAAGAGACATTTCGCATCCAAATTCTTCCTGGTCATTGTTCAGCGTGAATGGTAACGATATGGAATGGGGGGTCGAAGTCAACTTACAAACTGGTCTTTTGCAACCTCTTATCAGAGGAAACCAATGGCTGGATGTACAATTTACCGTCGGTCACATGCTTTGCTCAACCATTTATTTAGCAGGCGGTGAGGTGGCCACGCCTTTAAATAACGGATTGTGAACAGACGCTGCATTGTCCTAGCCCCTCGGTAGGTTCTGTCTGAAAGGCACGGGAAAATAAATTCTGATTTTTTAGCGCAAAAGCGGCGTGAAAGGGGGTACTGACATCAAACAGGTGGCTTTAGAAGACTTGGAACACTTGTGAGTCAGTCCAACAAAAGCAAAGTGACACACAACTCCATCCCAACTCCTGAAGTGGAATGCGTAAAGACTGAAAATACTCGTGACCAGACTACGGTCAAGTCCAAAAAGCCAGACCACAACATCGCTCTTGATGTCCACCCCGAGAACCAATCTGAACACATCGATGTGGACACACTTAATTTCAAAATGACTCACAAGGCATGACAGTATGCGGGAACCAAACCGATCTGAACCGAACCACACCAACATCCATTCCTATGATTTTTTTCACTAGCCGCTGATTTTCAGGTTTTAGGTGTATAAGCCAAACAACAGCGACAGGACGACCTACTATTGTCGTAAATCTCAAGTAGAAATAGAACAAGGTGTCAAAAAGAAATACTTTTACATCACCGGTGCATAGAGACAATGGCTAAAAACGGAAAAGCTGTGTGCGAGTAGTGACGCACTTCAAGAATTTGGTCGTGCAGCTCGACGCTAAAGCCCCTTTGAAGGAAGGAAAAAAAAAAGCAATATCTGTTGAATTATGAAAACACAAAAAGTGTGTTCACTGCCACGCACACAAAACCGGGACTCACAAAAATGAACTCAATGCCATTTAGATCGATAGCATGGGCAATTATGCAGAAATGGCCAGCAGTGTGATGTTACCATAACACTTGAACAGGTAACAAGAGGTAGAACACAAGGCCATTTCCATACAATTACACCAGTGTCATAATATGGCCAAGACAATTTCTCTCACTCACGCACGCATACAAACAAACCTACTGGAGCTCATATCAATGCTATGCTATCAAAAGTGCATCCACGTGTACATGCTTTGAGACGAGCACCAAGAAGTACAATATTGACATCAACAGGAAATATCAAGTACACGGTGTTCTGAATGCCCCGCAAACACAGTCAATCGGATTTCTGGTGGGAAGATGGCAAGAATACCGTATTTTCACGACCATAAGGCGCCATTAAAAGTCTAGTGTATGAGCCAAGTTCCAAAGCCTGACTGAGCGTGCTTCTGGCCGACACGCTGTTTATATAGAGAAAGGGAGGGCGTAAGTGACGTCAGGCATGCGGAAGTCTGCCAATGAGTGAAGGGTGGGCGTGCCCAACAACACGGTGCGCCGAATGGTCGTGAAAATACGGTAAGTCTCAATTATTTTCCTTTCGCATTCCAACCATACGTCTCGTGTGAAAACAAACAACCAAAAAAGGAGAAAAAAAACACACAAAACGTGTGGGCCGGTCCAGTGAGATGGTTTGTAGTGACAATATCTCACGCAGGGGTTTCTTTTTGTGCTTTTGAATGTTTATTTGTAAGGGATTAAAAAAAAAAATCTTATTTGGCTGAGAGCAGACCAAATTGTCCAGCTGTATAAAAATCAGCAAAGCTACAAAGGACGCGACTAAAAGCGACATGATTACAAACGACTAAAAGCGCCACCTACATCTATTAAAAACTCCAGATTGGGGTGAGAAGCCCCTCTGCTAAATCTCATCGTTAAAAACAATGCATAGTTCGAAGTTGAGACGTCATCAACTCCATTCAAGACGACGAACGCGAGCGAGCTTCAACTCGATCGAAGTGGACAAGACAAAATGTCCGCAGAATGACTTGAGACTGCTAAGAGTCTTGAAAGGCAAGAGAAGATTTGCATTGGACTCTCGACACAAATAGTGTTAGATTATCGGTGGGCCTGTTATGGGGGGGGGGGGCCTGTTTCGGCAGTCTCCACTGAAGATTCATTCAAAATATAGCTCATTTTCAACATCATAAAAAGACTCAGAGAAAGTAATTTGCATAAAAACAATGCTTGTGTGTGCGACAACTCCTTTCGCTTCAAGGAGCAAATACTTGCAGTTGTTTTTGAAGGAATTTGCTCTCAAAGCTTTCAGACCATTGTACCGAACGCATCGCCTATGGAAACGCCACATCAACGCCCTCCTCTGACAACGACGCTGCAGCTTCCACACATATACACTGTATATATACTGTATACAACCAAAATAGAGTACTGGTTAAAATGTATCAAGGGAAGGGGGTGGGGTCCTAAGTTTCTAGAATAGGAGCTGGCTACATGCATATTCATTAGAAAGTTTGACTGAAATTAAAAACGTTCTAGAAAAAGACATGGGAGTGGAAAAAAAGTGTTTCTGCTCCCTATATTGATTTGTACATCGTGTGTCTTATAAACACGGCTCAGAGTACATTTTAAAAAAAAAATACAAATTAAAAAAAAAAATTCTGGGAACCGGTCCCAATAGGGGATTTCAGCACGGCCATTGGGATGCGAGAACAAACTTATCAAAGCAGACAACTACGTTGTATCTATGAAAATATTAAGAGCCCTGGAAGTGTTGGTTCAAGAGTTCATGTCAAGATTCAAGAGGGGTTAATTGTCCCACATTTTGGCGTATCATGGTCATCCGGGACGAATACTGAATTAAAAAACAAAAAAAACAAAACCCCACACACACACAATGTGGCTAAACAAAAATGATCAAATGCGGTCTCTGAATGGCACTTTCATCATTTTCAGAGTGCCCGATGTGAATGTCGTGAGTACTTTCATCTTGATTAAAGTACCCATTTCTTGACAGCGCACTTGGCTGGTCAATAATGTGCGCCCCCTCAAATAGGATTTTTTAAAAATTAAATAAAAATGGAGGGGAGGTGCCACTTCTCCTAATTCAGAAAGCACCACGTGGAATAACAATACTTTCATATTTTCCGACGGGGAAAAATATATATATATATATATATATATATATATATATATATATATATATATATATATATATATATATATATATATTTTTTTTTAAAATAAACCCCATGTAGAGGGCTTGTTTTTGCAACTTACAGAGAGTGGATTCGGCTTGGGTACCTGCCAGGTGTTTTAGATAGGGAGCTCACACAGTAAAAGCACACAGCTGACAGCCGGACAGCAAAGGGGGTAGTGCGTTTCCTCAGCAGGGGGTCCTTGGCCCACGCCAACCTGGCGGCCTGCGGTCTCAGGCGAAATACATTGTGCGCAGGGTGTCTTGGTGGATCTGAACGGCTTTGGCCAAGGCTTGTTGGTCACGCCCGTTGCTCTGACCTGATGTGTGGCTGCCTTCGGCACTGAAAAGTGAGAGATCCATGAGCGGTTATCGTGCGGAGTGCTCACAGGATGCACGATGAGCTGCGGATGCGCTGGCCAGCGGCCGCTGTCATCCTCACCTGTCGTGCTCTTTGTCCACCAAGTGATAGCGGGCGCGAAAAGCCACCAAATGGGCGTAGTAGGCGGGCGCCGGAATGGAAACTGAGCGGGTGCAGCGCACGTAAGTGTGGCACAGCTGATACGTAAGCACCTGCAGCTCGTCGGAAGAGAAGTGATTGTCGTCCCAGAGCACGTGGTAGTGAGACGGCCTGCTGGTACCCTGCACAGTCAGGACAGTGATGATGCGGCATCCGCCCTCACGGTGGGACACGTTAACAGATATGCCCACAAAACGCGCATGGACGCAGTTGATTTTTTGTTGTTTGTTTTAAGCAGCCAGAAAGTTTTGATCCTGCTTGTAGCAATAATAAATTCACTTTATAAATTTGTAATCCCTCCTCCACTGTCGGGGTCATCATGGATCAAACCACCCCGCAAATGTTATACAAACAGTGTTACTGTCTAGATTCTTCTTTGTATTTCCTGTCAAAAATCAATTTTCTTTAAACTAAACTTCTCACGATACAAAGTCCCCTCAGGAATCTGCACAAAAAAAAGTGTTGATTCCGCGGAGAACAGTCCTGATTCTGCGGAAATTAAATCTTCAGTTTAAAGTTGATTTTCCGCAGGCATGAAAAAAAAAAAGCTAATTAATATACTAATGAATAAGAATTATTTTCGGAAAATACCTGCTAAATCTAAATACTGTGGAGATAAAATAATTAACACTCTTTTTCTCTCTAGTCTAAACTGAGAAACAGCAGGCCTCTGTAGCACCATGCAACTTATTTTCGCAACACCATCTTGCACAACGATTGTAAAGTTTTTAATTCACTGGCTCTTACAGCGTGTACACCGCTTTGTATAGGTTTGCATCTCAACATGGGTTCAAAAATGCGATCGGCCAGTCATCAGTGAAATCCTATTTTACCTGTATGCCAGCATGACTGCAAAGGTAGAAGTCAAATTCAGATGGGTGAGTGATTTTGGTGTCCACTGTGGTGCCTGCGGGAATGTTGCCGCTCTTTCCAACCTGAGCAAAAGCAGCAACACATTTTACTAGCGTATGGTGAGAAAGAGATGATTCCTCAAGGTTAGCATGACAAAAGCCATAATACTGACCCTCTCGTTTCGGTCTGTGCAAAACAGCCTGGTGTGGTGTCTCTTCTGGACTACTACAAAGGTGATACCCGGCTGGTAGTCTTTCTCCAGCTTGATGCAGGCCTCTCGGATTGCAAGCAGTTCATGCTGAAGAACCTGCAGGGGTAGAAAATTTTAGACAATATCGAAAAAAAAATTTGTTTTTTCGTCTCACTCATATTTGCGCATTATGCCCGCTCCGTGTATCACCTGGTTGAACTGTCCTTCGGAGATGCCATCCCGGTAGTAGATGATTCTGGTAGGCTTGAAGCGGGTCGACTTGTAGAACTGGATGAGCAGCTCTCTCACCATGGTGGCCAGGTCCTGGATGATATCCTGTCGGTGCTGCTGGACCCGAACGGTGGCGCAGTATCGGCTGGGATGGGCGTCCATGCTACCGACAACCTGCGGGGGACAATTTTGCGGTCCATTGAGCAATTCAGTTCAGGAATATAGCGCAAACCATGAGACGTTTCTTACAGCTGCAATGGAGGGCTTTTTTCCATCTCCTGCAGGAGGATGAGTTACATCGGCACCAAGAAAGATGACAGGCTGCTGAAACACCAACGGCCTAAAATAAAATATTCGGGCAGAAGCACAAGCTAAGGCACAGAAACAGCTGTTGTAAATACTTGGGCATTCGCCGCATTAAATTTCAACTATATTGCGTAGGGATTCGGTCTTGTTGGGTTGAACAATTTTGAAAAGTAAACTAATCCGCATATTTTTCCGTCAATATTGTAATTGCAATTTTTTCCCCAAAAAGCCTCTTTGCATGTTTTACAACACAAGCGACAAACAACATCCGATGTATTATGACTGTTTTGGTCCTAGGTTTACGCTCAAATAAAGGCAAATGAGCCATTAATTTCAATGAAAGTTGTTCTACGATAACTAGGATTGTTGAATGACAAAACACTGACTCGTAGTTCGCCCCATCAACTTCACTAAAACCTACTCAAGTGTAGTGCAAACAAAGTCATTGTCATAAATTTATCAATTCAAATCAATCTGTGGAATAAATACGTGGACTGCACTCCTTAAGAACTCAACTTTGATTAAATGCCCAGCCACAGTGGCATGTTAAATTTTTTTTTTTTTTTTTTTTAAACACTAGTTGGTGTACTTTTAAGAGATGCATCTCCACTGACCGTCCCTGAGGAAGCAGGATGTTGTTGACGCCACCCAGCTTAACATTGATCTTCAGACAGAGGTTGGAGAGGGTCTGCGGTGTCGTCTTCTGGACATTCTTCACCTGCACGCATTGGGTGGCCATCCCAAGTACTGTGTCTCCGACACGCTTTACCTCGGCTACAATCCGAATGAATTGAATGTGACCACACAACACAGCATGAACTGAAGGTTGCAGAAATGTGTGGCTGGATCCCTCACCATAGACTGGCGTCTTTCCCGGTAGGATGACAACAACCAGCTGGAGGCCCTGGTATGTGTACTTGAGGTGTCTGAACATGGGTTCCACGCTATCGGCGCCCTGGGCGTACTTACAGAAGCAGGGCTGACCCTGAATGGGCATGCCTGCATCCCGGGAGATCTTCCTGAGCTGATCTGTGAATGCTCTAAAACAGCCCATTTATTTATTTTACCAGTTCAGAAAAAGATGTCTCTGTAGATGATACTACAAACGCTCCTAGGATGTTACTCACTTAAGTAAGAGTTCAGTGCACTGTCTCTGTGGTGCAAAGCAAGCGATGGCCCACACTTTGATTTCGATGCCAGTGTGGAACTGCTTGTTCCTCATGTCCCAGACGCCCTGGATTGGCGTGGCGATCGCCTTGTTCTGGAAGCAACAATAAAAGCAAGTGCTGTCACGATATTCTCGTGAAGCCATCTGAAACAATCACTGTACTTACAACTGCTGATGGACATACCCTGCCTCCATACAGAATGGAGGGTGCTTGGAGGACACGGCCGTTCACTTCCGTCATCTCGTCCCTCACCATCACTCCGAATTCGCGAACGTATGGGTCAGTGTTGAAGTTGGCGCTTCTCATCTGGACACAAGCACGTGTGCATTTTTTATATTTTAACTATGGAGTTCTCAAAAAAACGGCATTCCCCCATTAAACACAATCTTTTATTTTTAAACAAAATAGAGAATTTTTAGTACAGAAGAAATGTTTACCGTGTTAAGGTTAAATAAAGAAAGAACATTAACATTTTTCTTCAGTTTAAATTCTTAGCAAGTCAGTGTCCCATTCATTGGTGAGCTATTTTTAAAACAGAGCCATGGGCGACTCAAGTTGTCCTTGGGGCTAACTAGTACACCCTGGCACCATTTTTTTAACGACAATGCACACTAACAGCAAAAAGGGACTGTTTGCACAGGCTCTTTCATCTTGCTCCCTGTCCCTCGTCGTGCACATCTCACCCCTCCCCTCTCTGCTCGTTTAGAAAGATGGAAAAAAAAAATTTTAACTGGAGGGAACTGGATTCAACTCTGCACGCAGCCAATAGTATAGAACCTTGCTGGGACATTCCCTCAAAAAAGAAAAATAATTAATTGCATGTGACAAATAGAATCAGCAGTAATAGAAACCTTGACTTTTTAAAACCACGATAAACCATCAAACCGGTAATCGGCCCATGCAACTCTTCGGGACCTTGGAAAAAGTCAGAGCTTTACAAGAGGCCGTTACAAGTGGTTGCATTAATTCCTAAAAGCACACATGGTTGAGCAAAAAGCTGAAATCAAATATTTTACTCACCAGTTTACTAATTTCATCCTGGCGGTCAGGTGCTGATCTAGCAGTGGCACGGATCATTGTAGAGGTCTGATTATCTGTCAGTTTTTTGATGCAGCGCTGTCCTGCAACTATGTTACACACCTGGGAACACACACGACAACAAGCTTGAGGAAAAATAGGAGGTGGACGAGCTTCTACTTGGCTGCGTTGGTAGTTACTCACTTCTAGAGGCAGGTAGGTGTGCTTTTGCTCTTGCCCCACTTGTAGACACGGCAGGTGGGGGTATCGCAGCATGAGTTTGTATTTATCTTTGAAGTACTGCGCCACGGTGCACTCAATAGTTTGGCCGTTCTCCTGCTGCAGGGGGAAGCTGACGGGGGAGAAAACGCTGCATGACTTCCATGACGCACATTTGACTTTTCCACTGCCCCATACGTATCACAAATCAGAAGCTGAGGACAGGTTCACCCCCACCCCCCGCATTTATGTTGCTAGGTCATGGATTTTATTTGGATTTATGACACTTAAGTAAGAATACACAAAGCAGAGGGAGATTAAAACACACACACACACACACACAAAAAAATCCAAGATCATTCTTACGTTTGATGGCTTGCTGGTCTTCTGGTCACATTGCACACTCTGTATTTCCTCTTCATCTGTCCACAATGTGTGATCTCCACTTTCAGGCCTGGAAGAAGGAATTGCGTTCAAGATTTGAGATTCCAAGTAATGTAGACACTGACAAATATGAGTTGTCCACAAAAAACAAACAAAAACGGACACGCTACCTTTAATTTCTTTGGTAAATTTAACTCTTTGAGAGTCTGTTAAGGGCTTCTGTTGTTCTTCAATGCTTTTGAAATCCAAGACCTCACACATGAACTCAATTACAGGCTGAGCTTTATAGAACGCGGTGGCTGAAACTGGGGGGGGATAAAAGAAAAAAATTGATTAGAAGTTACATTCATAGAAATGACTTCAGGACACTGACAGTATACATTTACCATCGATATTGAGCATCATTTTCCAAAGGGAAGGCCTGACAGATTGGTGGAAGCCAAACCACACCTCTCTACCGCCACCCAGTGGGTTGGAACAGCCCTCTGAGGGAGTGAAGAAAGAACGACCCACTGGGGTATACCTAGAAGGAGAAAAAAGAAAAAAAAAGTCAGCCACATAAAGTCGAGAAATTGGATGGCTCCAATCAAGACTGAATAAAAGGAATAGTTTTTGACAAGTCCGACAAAATGGAGTACGTAACTGTTGTGGTCGTAGTAAGCCACCGAGTGTCCTCCATTTTATTTTTATACATGTATATATTCCAATAAAATTGTATTAAAAAGAAAAAAGATTAGGTTTCAATAATAATGTAAGCTCAAAGACAAACTGGTTTTAAATAAGTTACACTATTTAACGTAAACTGGCATAACTTCATCAAAATTAAACACATACTGTCCCAATTCTGCCTATGCTGTGATCTCACTGTAAAGAAATATCACCATGATCCAATTAAAATTGTGATCTACGTTCTGCGTAACAACAATCAGAAATAACGTTTTGGGGCGTACCTCATAGAGGGCAAATGTCTCATGACCACATCCAGAGCTTGGATGGTCTCAAATGGGACACTGGGTAGCCGCCCTGACAGCGCCTCATGCAGAGCTTGCAGGCTCACGCATGACACCCACTTGATGGAGACTTTGAAGCTGCGGTCTTTGCCCTCCCCTGGAATGGTCACCTCAAGCTCCACCTGCGGAGATCATGAAGGGATAAGTTCTTGCAAGGCGCATATCCTTGACATCCTCAAAAAAACGGACAGACCTTGTCTCTGCCTATTGGCAAGGGCATGGCTGTGTACAGGTTCTTCCTGCCATCATACACTGGCTTTCGATCCCCAAAGATCTGGGTTTTAAAGTGCTGGACCATGTGCTCCACAATTTCACTGAGAAGGGGAAAAAAAAAAAAAAGACGCCCCCTTAGATTTGAAAATATAATTTAAAAGAATCCAGCACAAACTGGTACGTACCGGTTGACCCTCCTGGGACATTTCTCCGGCTTGATGTCAATGTCATAATGGTACACTTCCAGTTTGGGGATTTCCATCTCAAAGAAATTGGCCTGAAGCTTGATTGTCCTGCCCATGGTGCCAAAGTCTGGCCTTGAGGGTGGCTTGAACACATATTCTGGCACTGGGGATGAGGGCGGCTCTATAACAGAAAGCGACATAGTTAAAATAACAGCAAGTTATTCAAGGCTGCTTTTCCATTGGTCAGCATTGGCGTGACTTGGGACGCTCAGTTTTCTACGAGTATTGCAGAAAAGGGTGAAAACCATGTCACATCGAAGGCAGCGGGAGAACAACGCTCTCTATGTTCACCCCACACCTGTCCATCACATTGCTGATTAGACTTAATTGCTCACTGACTTCTTCCAATCAGTTTCCAACGATATTAGGAAACTTCGTTTCCTGCTACTCTTTTAACACTCGTGATAACACCGTCGCATTGAAACCGCTACAGGCCAGTGTGTAATGAGTTATGCACACCTTCAAGAGGGTTGGCATGAAAATGAAGGCATCTGTTTTGCAAACGTGACACACCCATACAATTTGAACAGAGCAAAGTCAAAAAGTGTGATGGAAATAAAATGATGATTGTGACACACTAAGGTAGGAATAAATTTCTATATATTCTTCTGAGGAAAAAAAAAATGTTGAAATTACAACAACTTTGAAGCCCACCAGCGTGACAGATTGGAATGTGATGAACTTTGGAGAGTTCAATTTGAAACGCCAGGCTGGCACAACATATTAAACTTCCAAATGGCGGTCTGACTGGTTTGCATAAAATTCTCCTTCTGGTTTTTGCTAGCGCACAAAGACTAGACCAGCAAAACCTGAAACCAACCAATCTGATAAATGCAGTTCTACATTCTAGGGCTGAACAATTTTGAAAATGAAGCTACTGTAATTGCAATTTTTCCCCCTCAAGATTGCAATTGCAATTTAAGATGTGATTTTTTTGTTTGTTTCAAGGTCCTCTTTCCGTGTATTTTTCTTTTAAACGCAAGCCATAAATTGATCACCATCCGACCAACATGAAGCAGGCCCCCCCCACCCCCCTCAAAATTGTAACCTCTGCATTTAAACAAAAATTGCATTCCACTGCATTGAGATGTCAATTTACCAAAAGTCCAGCAGGGCAATGCATAAATTTAAAGGAACTTACCAGAGCTCGCTGACCCAGAAGAACGTGGCCCCTCAAACATCTCCGTAGCTAAACATGAAAAAGATATGTTAAAAATGACATTATATAGATCTTTAGTGTTTGTATCATACAGGTTGTACAAATACATGAATTAATATATCTGTTATCAATACGAGGCCAGAGGGACCACAACAAGCTGTTAATCTGAAGAAGCGGGAGCCACCCATTCCACACCAGATAAATTTAGTGTTGAAGTGCAAGTACTTAAATGTCAAAGCAATCCTTGATTATGCATCGATAGAAGAAATATTTTGAAACAATGACAAAAAATACACTTGCTAGTCGTGATGGGTATAATAATGCAAGTTACTAGTGGAAAAAACATCACATAATGCAGAGCCATTCTAACTAATTAGGCCAACTATAACTCCACAGCAGCAATGTTTGTCCGTCACCCAATTAGACCAAACCTTTATTTATCACAAATGCACGCGCGCACAGGATTTAGTAAAGTGTATGTAACATAAGCGTATTTACATCTTTACCTCAGCTAAGATTGGTGATGAGATTAGATGGCACGATCAGGCGCTAAATATTCCTCCAAACCAAATTCACCCACGATACACAATCATCATAATTGCTCTGGTGAATGTTAACTAAAATGACACGTACAAATATCCACGATACTTTATTTCACATCCACTCCCAAACTGGTATTTGGTAGATTCCAAGTTTCGGAGAACGAGGTTGGCTCGAAGCTAACTTGGCTAACAGCAGCTTGTTGTTGCACGCTAAGCTTGCTCGCCAATTACTGCTGCACGTAACATTGAACCAACGATTTGGGCGAACTAGCTTGCTAAAACAATCAACTAATAATTTCCCTCGGTCCTGAGTAAAAATAAGGCGAAATTCTTGACGGTTGTGTTCACTTTTGGCAACTATGATTTAGCTGACGCTCGTATTAGCTCGTACCACTTACCTCCACCAGTGGGATACATTTTGTCGACTTTTAAACCCCTGTTGTGGCCGTAAAAATGCTCCACTTCACGTCGGCGAATTCCAAGCAAATGTCATACGTGGTGGGAAAAGTAGTTCGGTAAAAAACATGGGTATGTGAGATGGGAAATTGTTATATTTGCAAAATACTTAGAGTCGCTCATCCTCAGCGCGGCCCCATCCCCCCCAACTCACAAACACTAGCCGAGTGCGAAGCTAGCACAGAAAGGAGCTCGGCATCCACAGAGAATACCCTTGTGCTTACTTCCGGCTTCGGTTACGCCCTCTTTGGTCCAACCTGTTGCGCTTTTATCTCGCGGAACTGATTTTTCCCCTTCCATCCTCATATATTTGTTCTGTTTTTTTATTATGTTATAATTAACCTATTTATTATTAGACTTGCATTTCTAATATGAGCATTTTTTTTTTGCCCCGCAGGAGGGGAACTATTTGGGGGATTCAGTTGATGACGTCCGACGCAAGTCATGCACTGGACAAGGATTAAGAAGCAGAAAGAAATGTATTCACTTTTTTAAACTATAAATGTAACCCTTCAAAAAATCTTATGTAACATCGTTTCAATTACTAAACATAATATTAATTTATAAATATATGTGAAACTCACTGCGCTGCATCGGTTCTCGACAACAAGATTGGCGCGCTTTTCGCTATGAAAAAAGCATTTCCGGGTCATGGAGGCGAGGAGTCAAAGGACGTACACGAAATTAGGTTACATATCCAATTATTCTTTGAGAGGCAATGCAAAGTTTGCACTTGAAATGTATGTGGGAGTTTGATTTATACAAGTGTTTCTAAATTATCTCACGAAAAGACGGCATATTTGAAAGTTGTACCTACTGTAGCTGCTTTTCAGTCACAAACCAACTACTCCTCGTACTACTACTACAAATGCTCCTATCACTACTACTATATAAGAACAAAAGCCTGATTCCCAGGATTAAAGGACAATTTTACCCATTGAACTAAACATGCATTTTTAAATATATGCAAGACATCCGGGTACTGTTGTGTACGTATTTCCGGTTTGGGATTTATGAGCCCATATGCACTTACACAATATGCACACTAGTCGTCACTGTTCACCACTGGATGGCAGCCTTATTTTCTTCATTGTCTCCTTTGTTTGGGGCTTAAAACACATTTCTTGGCTTGTGATTCATTCAAAAACGCAATTAAAAGGAAAGGATGAGTTCTATAGTGATGGTTTGATCTTGTGTATATGCTTATAATGGTTGCCTAAGAGATGTAGGGTATTATTTCAGAAGTTACTCGTTATATAGTTCCCCAAAAAACAATAAACTAGTTGACTTTTTTTGTGCTTATGCTTGTTTATTCCAGTCGTTTTCCATGCAGTAATATTGTGTTTATATTCGTTAAATAGGTTTCATGATTTAGAATGGAATGAGTAAGAACAATTCGTTGATGTATACATTATACCCAACTTTATATATGTTTAGATATAAATTAGCAACACGTGCAAACAGTTGAATTGCTTCCACACGAGAGTGCAGTCATGTCCGGGTGAATCCCTTCCAAAAAGGAAGCTGCCAGTGTGAAGTGAGTGTAGTTGTGAACGTGTTACCACGCGTGCGTGTGTGTATGAGTGTGTGTGTGTGTGTGTGTGTGTGTGTGTGTGTGTGCGTGTGAATGCGCGTGTGCGCGTGTGTGTGCGTTTGTGTGTGCGTGTGAGTGTGTGTGTGTGTTTACGTGTGCCTGTGTGTGCGTGCGTGTGAGTGTGCGTGTGTGTGTCCTGGCCAATGGAACCAGATCCTCCCTGCAGTGCGTAAGAGCGCGTTTAGGATTTAACCAAGTCTTTGCTGCGCGCCTGGCTGCAGTCTTCACCAGAGCCCGACGACCTGAGACTATTCCCACAATGCCAGTGTAGTTTCCACACCACTTTGGAGCCTCTACGCCTCGTTTTTTTTTCTCCATTTTTATTTTTTGTTTGTTTTTGTTGTACTCGTTGAACTGTTCCAAGCGTTCCCTTCCGAAGTATGACTGGAGTATTTGACCGGAGAATCCCGAGTGTCAAACCAGCAGATTTCCAGACTTCTTTCCAACTCTCCGCCATGCATCATCCCTCCCAGGAATCTCCTACTTTACCCGAGTCCACCGCCACGGATTCTGGCTACTACAGTCCGGCCGCTGGAGTCTCTCACGGCTACTGTTCGCCCACTTCAGCGTCGTACGGAAAGCAGCTCAATGCTTACCAGTACCAATACCCGGCCGTGAACGCGTCTCCTCGGAATTTTCCGAGCAAATCTTACACAGACTACTCGTACACGACTCCAGCCTACCATCAGTATGCTGGTGCCTACAGCAGAGCTCAACCGAGTCCACAAGGTAAGAACTTACTATTCATTATTATTAATAATAATAATAATACTAAAAACGCTAGGCTATTTTTGCACCACATTTAAAAAAGAAAACATGATGGTTTAATTGAATATGTCGTTGATGGAATAGGAAATAAAATGATAATATTTATTTTGTACAGAAAAGGAGATTGCCGAGCCTGAGGTGAGAATGGTGAATGGAAAGCCGAAGAAAGTGCGAAAACCTCGGACTATCTACTCCAGTTTCCAGCTGGCCGCCCTGCAAAGGCGCTTCCAGAACACGCAGTACCTGGCCTTGCCCGAAAGAGCCGAACTGGCCGCCTCGCTGGGTCTCACGCAAACACAGGTGAGATTAAATCACGAATTTGTTATCTCTCATTTCGCAGATTTTTAAGCTTCATTTTCATGAAGCATAAATAATGTGCGAAATTTCGTGTGTAATTTACCTGCGTTATTCCATTCCGCGTCTGCATGCTACATGGCTGTGTTATAGTTTTGCTTTAAATACTTAGACCGCTGTTTTTTTTTTCTACCCCAGGTGAAAATTTGGTTCCAGAACAGGAGATCCAAAATGAAGAAGATTATGAAAAACGGCGAGCTTCCCCCGGAACACAGCCCCAGTTCCAGCGACCCCATGGCGTGCAACTCCCCACAGTCCCCCGCCGTGTGGGACACGCACGGGCCCGCCAGGCCGCACAGCCTGCAGCCGCAAAGCCTCAACACATCGGCCTCTAACTTTTTGGAAAGCTCGGGGTCGTGGTACACAACCTCAGTCGGAAGCTCGGTGGCCGCCCACCTGCAGAACCCCAACTCGATACAGCACTCGTTGGCTCTCGGAGCGGGGACGTTATATTAAAAAAAATGTTGTTTCAATTTAATTTTTTTCTAAAAAAAAAAAAAAAACTTCTATGGGACTCGTGTTGACATTTCAGGGGAATATGCAATGTATTTGACAGTCATAGAAGAAACATGTAAAATGTGTAAATGTGTGCATGTAATTTATTGCATTTTTTTGGAAGACTATTAAACGTTTAAATGGACAATGGAACTCTGCCAGCTCCGATTCTATTTTCCCGTCTTATCTGCCCTGCGGATTTACCTGGAAAATCGGCCAAATAGCACAGCCATTAAAAAAAAAATCAGCCTCAGGTGAGATTTTTTTTTCAATGACATGCTTGTAAATCACAGCTGCAGTAGCGAGATGAATTATTCAGATTATGTTTCACTTGGCACGCCCTGCCGTTTATTTCCATTTTTATAGATTTGCAACGTCTTAAAAAACACATTAACACAAATCTGTCACAGAGATGATAATTTAGAAGAGAAACCTAGGCTTTTATTGCACATTTTATTCTACAACATTAAGTATGCATTTCTCTTCATTGCATTTGTCATGACTATTGATTTTATTGCTGTCCACACGACAGCTATGAAATATTTTTTTTCCTTTTTTTTTTGTGCTTGCAGACAGTCTGCAGTCCCTCTTGCTTTGTGTCCTCCACAATTAGACACTTTGAATGGCAGCGAGGGGGCGACGGGGAGGGAGGTGGTGGGTGGGTGCTTAGTTGTGGGACGCCTCGGAGATCTGAGACAATCCGCATTCCTGTGGGGGTAGGCCGGCTCCAGAGCTCTGCCACTCCCGGCCGCAGCCCACCTTCCGGGTAAAATCAAAAAGAAGGCGAAATCCTCCGCAGCGTCACCATGTCATTAGCAGCCAGAGCCACCGTGAAACCACTAAACAAACCTTGCCACTTACAAAACACATTTAAGCATTTGAAATGGAGCTAATTGAATTTCCCCGGGCATGCGCACAACAGATCATGCATGCTTTTTTTTTAATCTACACTAAATGCACCCTTCTCTTTCTTTCCCCTCTCCCTCACATTTATTCAGACGCCACAGCTGTCACATTTGACCAACGCAACTTCCACCTGACACACAAACCTGTTTTTGGATCCTTACGTGGTCACTGTTGTATCCATAATTTAGTTTAGTGAGTAGTATGTGTTGAAATCGAGAAAAAAAATGAATCTAGGAGATCTTTTATTTTGTATTTTACATTCGAAAATGTAAAAAAATCACGCCCAAAAAAATCACTTTACTTCTTCCGCAATTGAGTAGAATGCGATTTAATTGTTCTTCACGCCTGTCACGACGTGGTAAAGTCTTCATTATTTGTAGCAAATATTTTTGGACCAATGGAATGAAATTAGATGATTCCCCATATACGGCACACCTGATGCTTGCGAATCAACCTTTTTTTTCTGTGTAAACTGTCGTCCTAATCATAAATCAGACGACTATATTTCCACGCAGTACATGTACACAGCGGCGCCATTAAATGGAGAGCCCACGTTTATTCCCAACCGAATATTTTCCACTCAGCTACTCCCAACCCCACCCCACTATTTATTTTTTATTTTTTATTTTTCAGCAAATCGAGTAAAAAATAATGACTGCTAGTTTTACTGGACAGCTCCAACTGTAACACTCCACAATAATTATTCTCCATGCAGGATTAGGGCCCCCCATTATCATAATCTGGACATTGACAATTACCTATAATTTGCAAAGATGCGCACGGTTCTTGATTGTAGAGGGCCCTTTTTTCCCCTCCTTTCCTCTCTCCCAAGCTCACCATCACCAAACAGTGACAGTAATAACAGCTAATTTTGCAGCCAATATATAAGAGCTTACCACGGTGTGCAAACACTTTCCCACCTGGATTTGCTTACGGAGCCACCGACGCGGGGCACGTTGGCCATTTGCGTTTTTTGGTGTGGTAGAGAAGCACGGGGAAGGTAAGGTTGTCTCTGGGTTCTCTGGCAGTCCGGGTGCGAAAATCGATCCAATTTGCATTGTGGTTGACAGATTAGGCTGCATAGATACGTCAATCATATATGCTGAAAAACACTGGATAGGCCCTCATTCGGGAGGTACATGTAGTACCTGTTATAAACATTAACAAAGGTTATTAAATATCTACCATCTAGCTCTATTATCTGATCCATTCATCTTTAGTCGACGATGTAAGGTGTTATGTGTGATATTTGTGGATCTTGTTGGTGTTTCGGATGTTTATACGGCTTTGGTACATGCTTGCCGGGCACACATGCCGGATGATGCAGACGGATTGTCGTGTGTGTGTGTTTGTGTGTGTGTGTGCGTGTGTGCGTGCGTGTGTGTGTGCGTGCGTGTGTGTGTGTGTGTGTGTGTGTGTGTGTGTGTGTGTGTGTGTGTGTGTGTGTGTGTGCGCGCGCCCCCCCAGGTAGTCTGAATGTGCGCCAGTGGGGCATCCGCGACTTTGACAGCTGCATGGAGCCTTTTCACCATGCAGTCGTCATCTCAGATAATATCCCCAACGCTCTCTCTTTTCGACAATTTGTGTATGAATAACCGAATAATTTCCCCTCTTTGTTCCATCCGCACTACCTCCAAACCAAAATAAAGATGCCTTTTAGTATTAAAGTGGTAGAAAATTACAGGTAATTATCTTTGACGGTAAAAACGCTGTAATCAGCGGGCTACATCAAAAATTACCCTAATTATGCCTGCATTTATGAGAAAGAGGGGGAAAAAAGCCTCACTTGGATAAAAACCCCGCAAATTGTCCCAAATATCTCCTTCATATTGAACGCCACTGCAGCTGGCTGCTTTGTTCGGCATCGATCCCGCGGAGCTTGGCATTTAACGGCCTGCATTAGGACGGAGAGACGGCAGAAAACATTTTGTCAATACTTCCAATAATTGAGGGTGGAATGACCTGCGTGCGGCGAGAGTCTTTGGAGGTGAATGTAGGCAGCGGCGGTGCAGGGTAAGTTCATTTCCTCGCTCGAGCATTCATAGCCTATTACCGCTTTTTAAATCGACAGTGTGTCTTGCATGCAATGTTGGCCCAATATGAGGGAGAATTGTTTGAATTTTTTTTTAAGCACACAGAGCATGTTTTGAGTCACGGTTTACTCAATCTGACAGAACGTAAAAAGTGTATGTACAAGTGAAGTGGCTGATTCTATTTACAGACACACGAGTCCAACAATAACAACAAAAAAATAAAATAAAATAAAATAATAAAGCAGTGTACAAGTCCACATGTGAGTCAGTCTTTGCCCAAATTGGCTCAAAATGTCACTGACAATATTTGGTGACGGATGACAGCAGTACAGTCATATATACTTTGTGATAACGCCACTGAACAGTCCCTCCTTATTATCCGTCCCAAATTTCCAGGCCGCATCCGGAGGCCTCCATAGTCTATCTCTGCATGGAGTCTTGGTGCGGGGATGAATACCAATGAGAGTAGCCCGGCATGTAGCTGTTGGCTGCCATGTTTACTCCTTTGGATGAGGCCGAGACGTCCCATATGGGCGGGATGGACGGGGAGCGTGGGGAGAGTGTCATGGAACCCGGCATGGAGTCACTTTCGTGCGGGTTGCCGCCTTGCTTGAGCAGCTTCTTGAACTTGGATCTCTTGTTCTGGAACCAAATCTTTACCTGTAAAAAAACAAAAAACAAGAAGAGATTGAAATGCAATTAGAAATGATTCCAACGCTCCTATATTGATTTTTTTTTCTCCAAGATGCATGCAGAATTCGTTCTACCTGCGTTTGTGTTAGTCCTAACGAGGCGGCCAGCTCGGCCCGCTCAGGTAAGGCGAGGTACTGCGTTTGCTGGAAACGGTGATTGAGCGCCTGGAGCTGCAAACTGGAATAAATGGTCCTGGGTTTGCGGATCTTCTTCCCTTTGCCGTTAAAACGAATCTCCCCGTTTTCAATCACTGTCGTCTTCTGCTGCTCTGCAACAAAAAGAGAAGCAATGATCATCCAAAACCACTTTCGAAATGTCTAAATCGGCGAAATCGCGCGCCGGTGAGGCCCGTTTTATTTAGCTGTCATTTTTTTTCCCTCCCAGATATCGCCGCTAATGACGTGTCAATTAAATGCTAATTACAACATTCAAGGCCGTCTGCATTTCTGTTCGCGTGGTTGTGCGGTTTGCGCGGTACAGATGATCACACCCCGTTGTTGTTTCTTTTTGGAGGGGGAGGTGAGGAGGACATAAACGTCCGACATAAAAGGACGGCTTGGGAACATAATCGAATTATTTGACTGCTTGTACGCACGCGTGGAGGTGGCGGACAAAATAATAATAATAATCAGAGGCGGTTTTGGTCTTACCTGCGCCGTCTAACCTCGTCTGTCCTCCCGTGTTGTTGTGGTAGGTGGACAGGTAGGGGCTGTGGTGCGGATGGCTCACGTAAGGGTACGCTAGGGACCTGTTGTAGGTGTTGCCGGCCGGATAGGCGGCGGTGTTGTCATGCTGGTGGTGGTGCGTTCCCGAGTGGAGACAGTGAAGCGGGTAGTGGGCGCCCGCCATGGACGGCGAGTTCTGTTGCGAGTGTGACTGTTGGCCAAACTCCATGAAAGCAGACTTGGACGAGTCCTGCGCCTCCAGACCGCCAGCCATCGTAGTCATGGTCATCATCGAATTTTCCTGCCTTGAGAGCACTCACCCCCCTCTCTCTCAAGACCGAATCGGCTTCCTCTCTCTCTCTCTCTCTCTTTACCGCGCGCGCTGCTCTTTTTCCGATCAGGTCCCGGGTCCCCCCGACCGCCACGACCACCACCAACACGAGGGACTTTAATCTCTCCGTCCCGTGATAATTCTCACTCAAGGTAGGCTAGAAGAGATGGAAGATTTTTTTTTACTGCTAAAATCGCACCCTTGCTTGCAGACTTGGTGCAGACACTACAAGTAAAATGGTTTGTCTCCAAAGGGCAGCGCCTTCCTATTGGTCATCCGGGCGCAACGTCATCATGCAGGGCTGTGCGCTTCACGGAGACTTGAGCTGGAGTTAACCCACCTTACCAGCTCTGACTACAACTTCGAGGCGGGGGGAATAATATACGGGATGGGAAAGACGCCTAATTCCCACAGACAAGCTGAGCTGCTTGGAATTGCCCTATCGCTTTTCACTTTCTTTTTCTGCCCAACCCAAACAACCAAATTACGCACGAGAATGCACATTGTTGTGCACTGGCATCACGAACCAGCAGCACATATCTGCTCATTTTATTTCCCAATCGCGCCGCACTCTTATTTTACTCCCTGATAGAAAAGCATTAACATATACATTGTATGTAAAATATATATCTAAGTAAATAAAGATGCGGTGTATCCTATCTTGACTTCTAGGACCAAGCAGCCGATTTGTGTACATTTATTTCCACTAACAACTCTTCATGTTTGCACTGCCCCTAACAATGATCATGAAATAGATTCCCCTCCCCTGCCCCCTTTTGCAGCCCTCCTGTTTACTAGAACAATTTATCCCATCAAATTGGGCTGACGATTGAAAAGAAACAGGCGCACGGCACAGCTAATAATTACATTAACAATAACAATATCCCCAAATGCAATGGGTGACTTGAGATTCCAAAATAATGTGTCATCTTTTCTCACTATAATGAGGCCTGAGAGCTTCTTTACAAAATCAAATTACATTTTTTCAATCAAAGAATTCAATTTCTACTTTTTCCCCTCCTCTGCGGAGTGTAGCATTAAATCATCTCATAAAAAAGGCCATGAAAATACTGTAATTACGTTCAGTCAAGGTACTGCGAAGACCTATTTGATTAGCGGGCACACTTTCATCAAATTGCAGCCATAAAATTTAGAATGATTCCCTCGTAATGATGGTGGACTGGCTTTATTTTGGGAGGTTGGAATAAAAGTGGATATAGCATAAATTATACCCTAATTACACGCCAGCGTCGCCTCAATTATCCTCTTATCAAGAACGGTCGTCTCAACGCGGCGTTTAGTTTCACTTTTCCGCCTAACAAGAACTTGGTACCTTGCTATTATCGTCAACTCCGGTTGTTATTTACTTTCTGCGATTTAAAAGTGCAACAACCCGGCTGCCGGATCATCATTTTTAGACCAGCAGCAGACCAGATGAGAAGCACGCAGGCGGGCGATGCTGCGACACATCCACGGGGATTTATTTCCAACGTAGTTTAAAAAATATCGGAATAAAATTGACGGATGGGAGGCGGGTTGAAGGTAGGTTAATCGTCTTTTGCGGTGCTGCTAATTTTGTTGCTAACTATTCCTTGTCTTTGATTTTACAGCTTGAACGTTTTTTTTAAATAACCATCTTTAAAAAATCCGATTCGAGTCGATTTTACTGTTTTAAAGGTTGTGGTGATATATATTGAACGGCTGTGTTTCAACTTGTGAGAACAGGATGCTCCACCTTGTTGGTTTAGAAATTTAGAACCCAACCAGGGCTCATTTAACGGATCCCCCCCCTCCCCGTGCGGTATCGATATTTTAGAAATATAATAAAAACGAGACAATGCGTGCATTGTTATCACAGTTCATGCATGCGCACATTATATTGTCAAATCCCAGCTCGCCAAAACGCCCAGAACGCTCAACTTCACGTTAAAAAAAAATCACTTAGTTCCCGTAAGTAGATGATTGACCCGGAGCTCAATCAATGGCTGTTTAATATAAGTGCTCTGTCTTATGAACACTGATGAATGACTCTTTAAAATCACTTGCCCAGGGATTCCCCTGATACCCCAACCTGCTTTTGTTAAAAAAAAAAAAACATTAGCTACTGTTCATATTTGAAAGTGAAATAAACGCTCAAACTTGTTTACAGCGCGCCACCGCGTGTCTTCCTCTATCCGCGTATGCCCCAAGTGTAAATCATATGTGTGCGTTAACAGGGAGCTGCATCTCCACCAGAATAGTGTGACTGCGGTTTTTGACTGGCTCGCGCGGAAAGCCACCCCCTTGGCTTGCAGAGGGGGACCGGCGGTTGCCACTGGAGAGAGAAAACCGAGAGGCTTTTATGAGACTTGATGTCTCCCCACTGGCGTGTCACAGACAACCTTGAAGGCGACGAAGTCACACGCACACACACACACACACACACACACACACACACACACACACACACACACACACACACACACACACACACACACACACACACACACACACACACGTGCGTACCCCCCAGAACGCAAACGTTTTTAGCCGAACGGTGTGCGCACCGCTTTTTCGCACCGAAATGACGCAAACGTTTAGATGTGCCGCGTCCTGACAAACGAACGTAAATGGTGTGTGGAAAATGACATGTATTATGCCTGGAGGAAGCGGACTCATTGGGCATATCATCTCCATGGCGCAGGTGTGAGCACTCTCACGAATTGACCGCGACAAATAAAGGCACGCTGCTCCTCGTGGATTTAATTTCAATTTCTGTTAAGACACACAGTTGACGCGTGAAAAGAAAAAAAGAGCGACGGAAATCTTGAAACATGGAGCAGGAATGGAATATGTTCTTATACGTGCGTGCTGCACGGCATGGGACCCCCTTTCCCCACTCTCGATGTAATCCACGACATTATCATGTGCGGGAGCACAGTGGTCGCTATGAAGGAGAGGATTTGGTCGCCAGATAACAGACAGGAAGGGCAGCAATCACAGGCTTCTTTTTTTTTTTATTTTCTTTTTTTTTTCCAGAATGTACTGTTCGAAGCCGTTTATCCCTGATGATAGAAAATTGCTCTGTTGCCAGGACGCTGAAATAGAGGGCAGAAGCAACATTTCCATTTTCCTGTTTGAAAGCCGTTGCGATGAATTTGTCTGAAATTAAAAAAAAAAAAAAAGGAGTCACCCTAGTAAACAAAGGCTCCCAAACAAAGATACCTTTTTTCTTTCAGCTGAAAATCCTCTTCATTTTTTTCCTACCCCCTCACTCATGTATCTTATTTTATTTTATTTATTTTTTGTTACACGAGAGGTTGCAAATGACATGCTTGGCCTCTAATGCTGTCCAAGGCCCAGGCCTACTTCACATGCACTCATTAAACCAAACTGAATATTTAGAGCACCTTTTCATCGTGCAGACAGTGGAGGGGAAAATTGATAAAGAATATCTGACAACTGGAGAAATTATTAACCCCTGGGCGTGCATTAATGGCACACCGGAATAACAGGAAAACAAATAGACAAGCAGTGATTATTATTATTATTATTATTATTATTATTATTATTATTATTATTATTATTATTATTATTATTATTATTATTATTATGTTTCTGGGAACCACTTGAGCACATTCATCCAAAAAAGATTGTTTTCCCATTATTATTTAGAATATGCATGGAATTATATCGATGGAAGGAAATTATTATTAATAGCACGTGACGATATTTTGACTGGAGGAGTCCACAGCAGGTGGGCTCAGGAATTGGACTGCATGGTTCAAGATAATTGGGGACCCCATGAAGAGAGGCTATAATACACTGTTGAAATTTGGCAAAGAAACCATGAGAGCTTTGGATCCAATGGCAACTTTTTATGAGGAATGCTTCATATTTAACGATTCCTATGGGATTTTATGATATCGTAATGTTCAACATATACCAGCAAATGCAAACCTCATATTTTGAATACAGCAGAATAAGTCTCAGGAGCTCATTCATCATCATATACTCCCTTTTGAAAAAGATTATGAAATGAATAGGATGACATGTTGGCGGCCACTGTTTTAATCGAGCAATAAGTAGCCCTGCAGAAGGAAGTGCAATGTTCAGCATTGCACTGCAAACCTGAGGAGCTGAAGAATGTGAAGTGAGGTGGAAAAGAAGCGAAGAGAAAGGAAGTCACACCTGCTGAAACGCAGAGCTCTGTTTCTCATGGCACAACCCGGTCAGGCGATAGCTTCACCTTTGTTTAAGAGCCAACAATCTCCTCCTACGTGAAACTGCCCTCGTATCAGCTTTCAAATATTTGCTCCCATGTTATTATATTTAATTTCCACCCAGCCACTCTTAACGTTTCAGCAACATTTAAAAGAATCATAGAATCGTCAACAAAATGTCTTTATAACGTCACTTTTATGTACAGGAAAGATGTAAAAACACTCTGGGCCTTAATCATTTCTATATCAGCCGTAACCTCATAATATCATAATTATGATGCCATGGCCTGAAAAACACTGATGGAAGCTTTTTTTTACATCTGATCTGTCAGTGTTGAGTGGATGCATTTTTACGACTTTGTCCATTTTGGTGAAGTGAAGGTAGCCAATTATTGTCATCATTGCCCTTGAAAATGCATTAGGCCTCACCCGAGGGCCCAATCAATCAGTGTGAGTGAAGAGCCGATTAACAGTCGACTTGCGACCTTTTATGCAGCCCCCCAAAAAAATCACCCCAAAAAGGGCAAGGCGGCGATCAGCATTTATGCTCCATTTTGCTCTCTGCGATTGAGTGTCGGAACCTTGCCTTTTATCATTAATTTTTTGGGGTGTGTGTGAAAAGCTATAGTTTATTCAAGAATGGGGTCATTTATTCAAAAAGGTGGTAATTTTATGATTTAATTAAGGAGCGGATTATTTTTGGAAGAGCCTGCTCCAAGGGAATTAAATTGTGGAGGGAAAATGCCATAATGTAGTTCATAATTGGAACTAGGAGGAAAATCATTAGTTTTGGCTCCAGTTTGTTTTATTTAAACTTGAGGAAGCTCTTTACAACTTGAGCTTCATAAGAGGAATCATAGCCTCAAATTATTTTCTTTAAAATATCCACTATACCAAATTGTGTTAGTGTTTTTTCCCTTCAAATATAAAACGATTACATTTGTAGTGGAAACTCAATGATTCTAGTCCAATGTGCTTTTGAAATTATCTAATATTTTCTCTTAGTTTTCAATACCCCCCTTCCTTCCCTGCTCCTACAGGAACACTCTCTTATGAAAACATCATGCTACCAATGTAGCAGTTGTGGCTAACAAAGGGGCTGTAGGGTTGCCTCTGTCTCTGAATGGTTGTTTTTCTTCAGACGTGGTGGTTTATTGGAAATCAAATTTAATTCAAATTGCATTGATTTAAAAAAATGTACTAATGTTAGATCTTATTGAAAGTTTTAACAAATATGACAAAAAAGTCTTCGTCTAACTGTTCCAAACATTGTTCCTTTATGACAAATAAGGTATCTTTGTTTACCTATCTATGCCAGCGACGTATAGTGTCCGACAGAACAATTGAACATTGTTCCACTCGATGGCAGAAGGTACAATTAACCTCCGAATCCACTTGTTGCCATTCAAATAGCAAGAGTAAGAGTAGATCGTGATTCAATTGAGACCACAGCATCATGATTTCAGTATTTCCACTTTTGCATGAACTTTTTTTATGCTTGCCGTGAAATGTTTGGAATGTAACGTGGTGAAAATATGTCTTCCATGTTGTGTTTGCCTCTCCGCCCAACGACATTGCCAATGTTCAACCACTTTCTCTCTCACCCCTTTGCCACCAATTCTCTAACCCCCGTCAATACCTCCCCAACAGGTACGCCTCCATGCATCCCCTCATGGCAGCTCCAAGCCACCCCTTTCCCCCTCCCAATCCCTCTCCCCCTGGTTGGCTTCCACAGCTGTGGTGAGTGAGGGGGCAGATGACCGGAGATTTGGCCCCTGGGAGAGCGCCGAGCCATCCTGGTGCTATTAGACTGGTGGCTAATAATAGGTGTTTCAGACTCGGGGAAGATCAATCAGAGGGGAATGGGGAATGTTCAGGCCAGCGCTTTTTACACATCGGCCCAGATGGATGAAATTACACTTGTCAGTTTTTAGTTGCATTACTCCCAAATTGGTTGTCTACTCTTTTTTTTCACCCCCTCCCATCCCTCGCTGCCTCATTCCTGCTCTTGTTTTTCCTCCGGTTTTTTTTGTGTGTTTTTTTTTTTTGCCTTGGTTCATGTGTCAATGTCCTGCTAAAAGGATTCAGCAGTGAAATCCCTGTCATTTTCTGCCTGGCTCCTCAAGGAACAGCCCTGCATATTCACTTAAAGGACATTAGTTCCCTGTAAACATTTTTCACGTTATGGCCGAGCGCATGATTGTGGAAAATGTGCAGATGACATTTTTGTACGTGGAGTGCATCATCGAGATGAAAACGTGTCAGGGATATTCAAATATTCTCTCATGCTGTTTTTGCTGCTCTGTGTAATTTGAATGTATTTCTGTGAAAACTTCAATGGACTGTCATTATGATTGCTTTCAATGCCTTGCTAATGTGAAATTCATTGAGAAACATTTCCGTGTATGAGAAAAGAAAATTCTAATGACTGTGTCAAAGATAAAGTTCTTTACAACAAAAGGAAGGTTTTGTTGGTTTTTCAAATTACATTTTGCTCTTTCATATCAACTTCCACCAACCCAAATGGGGATAAGTCAGCTACATAGTAGGAAAAAAAACCCACACACGACACTGCTGACTCACACTGTCTCATATGCTTTTTAATTCCCAATTGTCTTCTTATAATGATGCTTTCAACAGCACAGATGATAGCAACATTATTTTTCATGTCATGTGCCTTCTCAATTCTTGACAGAATTCAGAAGGTGCAATGAACGTACCTGTTGGCCAATGAGAAATTAGCATCGCAGTTGCACTCCATTTTGTGCATTTTTTTTATTTTTTTTTAGTAGAACTTTTAACCCTTTCAGGGACAGTGGTTACAAGGTGAAATAAGCCACCACATGGGCCAAGAAACGTATGCTGAAACTGCATGCTTTTATTTTGAAGGTCTACCTTTGGACAGAATGTTACGCAAATGGTGCCTGCTTGTTGTAGGGCAGAGCCAGGGGGTTCGTGATTTTTGCTTTGAATTGTTCATAAAAGCTCGGGCTTATTTGTCTCTCCGTCTGCCTTGTGGGACATTTCCATCTGTTATCTGGAAAGCATTGCCCCTGTGGTGTTGTTATAATATTCGCTCAACACATATGCACCCAAAAGTGTGACGATCGTTGTTTAAAAGCAATCAAATATTGCTCAAGTATAGTGGTGGCGTGAACAATGAACCCATAATGCGGTGGCTACCATGCAAAAATCTGCAGATACTTGGGAAGTGGGTGTCTTACTCCCTATAATCCACCCCGCAAAACACAAGCGTGATAATCACAGCAGAAGATTGGCTGTGTGTTAAAGTAGCTGTTCTGAATCGCTCACTGGGGAGACATCCCATCCTCGCTCCCTCCCTCCCAATGGAAATCAACACAACACAGCTCCCAGATGTTGGGGTCTCCGGGCCCACGCAGCAGCCCGGAGCCGAGATGCTCCTCAATGTCTGATTGCACAACGGAGGAGACTCGGGGAAGAGAAAAGCCTCTTTGACTGAAAGCGCAGTGACCATGGGGGAGGGAATCAGGGCCTCTGTGTGAGAGAGAGTCTCCTTAGCAACAGGAAGAAAATTAACACTGACATCCTGACTTCTCAGCTAAACTTGTCTCAGGCCTTCGGCTGGATATTTTCATGCATGGGGTGTTAAAAAAAAGTGGGGGGGGGGGACAGAAAGAGAGGGATGAGCGCTGATATAAAGACACACTCCCTGCTCGTCTTCCATTTCTATTCAAATGAGTTTTCCTTTTCTTGCACAGCTTATGTGTGCTGAATACAGAGAGTCCTCCTAATATATGTATTTTGCTCATTTTACTGTGTCTGGCGTTTCCGCGCCTCTTCTCTCTGACTCTGTGTTTGCCTCCCGCTGCGGTAAACACAACATAGCGATGATAGCGCATGCATTTCAGAAAGCTCCAAACACGGCAGAGGAGCAGAAACATTCATTCTCTCTCTCCCCCCCCCCTCTCCTCCCGAGCCGCCAGTCCTCTTCCTCACTTCCAGCCAGGGTATTCAGCTCCCATGATTGCAAACATGCATAATGACAGCATCTCCTGGGGGCCGGCGGAGGTACCCCACTGATGCTGAGAGTCTCTATCCTGTCGTCACATTGCAGGAAATTTGTCAGCGATGCACTCTGGAGCCCGGCGGTCTTTGGCGAGGCCCCGCCAAACGAAAGCGGGCTGGCTGTTTTTTTGTTAATAAAATGAAGTGCAAATTGGGCCAGGCTCGTTGGAACAGCTCGCTGCTTCCTCCCATTACGAGGCCAGGGCGAGCTCCGCGGAGGCATAAGCGTGAATACATTATCAAGTAATGAGGAGACATCCAGGAGAGGGTGACGGCGGGGGGAGCGGGGGCTGGGGGGGGGGGGGGGTCTGGAGGCTCCAGAGGCCGCGCCGAGAGCTTCCAGTGTGCTCAGCCACGGCTTAGTCATTTGTGTTTGAAGAGCAAGCGAGAGGTGCAGTTCAACGATGTTACACATGGCAACAGTTGCTAAGAATTGCGGCGGGCGAGTGCCGTTGAGCCGGTGAATACGACAGTTGACGCTGAGCGGTTGCCAATAGCGGCGAGGATGCTTTGTGTATCCACCGTGCAGCTTTTGCGGCAATCTCAGGTGATATTCATGAAAACCATGGGCAGTGGCGAGCATAATCATGCCGGAGCAGCGTGAGCACGGCGGGGATAAAATGTCACTGACATTTGGAATTCTAAGCAAGTCATGAACATGCAAAAGTTTATTCTCCCTCTGGAGCCAAAAAACAAAGCTTTGAGCTGGTTAAAAACAGAAAATATCCACCTTTCTGCCCAACAAGACACTCAACTTTTTTTTGGGGGGGGGGTTGCTTTTGTTTTGATTCGATGTAGTTCTGCTTGATATTTTGTCTGATTTTCTCGATTTCCATTTAGCTGTCTTGTCTTGCTCATTGGGTTTTTATGTCCATGACTTGCTTGGTAGAATTTTGTAAAATTAGCATCCCGAGTACTTAAAAGTTGAAGTGTGTAGTAAATTAACAACTCTACATAAAGTCGATAGAACCGTCTTTCATATTCATTCATAGTTCATTTGTCTTTATTTTAGCATTTGCCTAACTCAGAAAATAAATAATAAATGTTCTATAGTTGATTGTAATACAGATTAATTCATTGGATGCGTTTGTTCAAAACAATACAGGGGAAGAGCTTTTTTAAAATCCTAATCACAATATTGAGGGGAAAAATAAATTGACATAATTTTTCTAAATTGCTGAGACCAAATTCTGTATGTTTGTACGATATTATATTTTAGCGTGCAATATTTCTCACAAAAAAAAACATTAAAATGAATGAGGGGAGCTGAGGCCTTTACCACAGCAACCGTTTACATTCACATCATCGCCACCACATCAGTGGCGGATATTTTTCTTTCTTCAATATAGTAATTCATAAAATTGTTTTTACAAGTACTGTACTCGTGTAACCATGGACATGGTCTCCGCGGCATTCCTATAAAGGCCCCCTTTGTCATTCATGCACCACCCGAGCAGATCATCTTCGACACTCTTGTGTATGTTCCTGGGTGGGGAGCTCAGTAGAGGCTCTTTTATTTTCTCGCACCACACGAGCAGCACTGATGATCCGCAATGGAGTCGCCTGATGGAATGCCATGGCAACGGCTGACACCTGGCTGCAGTTCATCCCACCTCCTTTCTCCCTCTCTCCCTTCCTCCCTCCCTCGCTCCCTCCCTCGCTCCCTCCCTCGCTCCCTCCCTCGCCTTCCCCCATCTCTCTCTGTCTGACTCCCCTCGCACATACACTGGAACACATTTGCCTTGATGGACTCGAAGCCCCTGTGAGCAAATAATGGGAGCACGCCAATTTAAATAAAAAAATGGTTTATGAATCGCAGTCAGAAATGTCTCCTTGTAGCCCCCCCCCCTTCTTGCCCCTTCCCCATAACATTTGCCAAGATTTTATTTCAGGAGGGGTGGGATAGAGCGGCATGTCTGGTTGTGGATCATACAAAACCATTTTTCCCTTTCTCACTGCGCAGTACATCATCAAAGTCTGCAAGCCTGTTATGCATTTTGGCTCACCGTTGCGCAGCCAAAACAAATCAGTGTTTCCCTTTGCCATTTCGCAGCCTTTCAAATACGCGTCAGAACTCATGGCTATAAATGTCTTGTTCGGCTCGCCGCAATGTCGAGTTGGAGAATTCGGTCCATCACGCAGGTTGTGAAAAGTTAATGCAATTGATTGAATCGGCACAAAACGTTCATCCAACTGAGAGATGATCCTTTCTGATGTCAAAAACAACCATTTGTACTCGGGCGGAGTTGCACCTTGTGTATTGAAAACAAATACAGTATAGATTTGTGTTTTAGGCTACTATCTTAGTGCTAAATAGCATCGACTGTATGTTGCAGTGCTATAACCCTTTAAGTGACGGACCGATAACAAATTGTGTAGCAACAAATGTAAACAAACAATATAACAGTAGAAGTGGTCATATATTCTTTATCCTGTGCAGAGAACGACTGATATTAGTGTCGCACTGATGAGATGTTGAAATGTTTCAGCAAATAGTATGTTTTATACTGCCCCCAGTTAGCCAAAGCGGTCACACCAAAAAGAGCGGCAAAAGTAGCCCTTCAATTAATGCAGTGAGACAAAAATTATTTAATTCTTGTAAAAAAAACCTCATTTATTTATGCCAATTTAGAGTGAAATAACCAAGGTCCATAAATGCTTGGTTGAGTTTGGTGTTGAAGAACACCTCTGGGATGGACAGAAATTGTGAGCCTGAGCCTCTAGTCCAACATCAGCAACCTTTGAATGCAATAATCTCATCTAAAGTCTTCCCAGAAGGGTGGAAGCTGCTCGCCAAAACGTGTCCGCCGCATACTTGCACATTTAGGTCATACATAAACAGAGGTATAAAAAAAACAAAAAAAAAACACAGTTCTGTTTGTGGTTTTATGAAGACGTACCCAGTGGAATAGAAACCGAATCCTGCGCTCATCAACCGTACTTGGCAAAGAGACATCACAAATCGTCCATAAAACTTCCACATCGCGCTTTGCCCAAGAAAATGCGATGTAGCTTTGCTCCTTGAGTACTTCAACAGATATTCCCTGAGTTTTACGCGTGTCGGATTAAAGTGCAAATACCAAAGCTGGGGGAGGAACATTGACTGGGTGGCTCAAAAAGTAAGAGACCAAGTCATATTTCCAACCAGGAATAACTCAAGTCAGAATCTTACAATTGCCACATGTAAACGTGCACACAATATTATTTGACCTATTTGTATATCTATTACAAATCTAATGGATTACACAGATATTAAATTGCTAATTGTGTACGTCCGGACTTTTTTTTTTTTTTTATCTACAGTGATTGGTCTGCTTTCACATTGTAATTTATTTTGATCGTATTAAAAGAAAAAAAAAACAGTGTCTTGTAGTTTCCCTCATTGGCACAGATTCTTGTAAGCCGCACAGAGAAGTAGACAGAACTCAAACCCAGAGGAGCCAGAAGTATTAATGAGCATTAAAAAGCTCTTAAAATGTAATCTCCACGGACCCATGCTAGGAGGTGTTGGCACCGCCGCTGCAACCACAACGCATTTTCCTCCGGGCCAACAACTGTGAAAGCAGAACTCTTGAATTGACTGCTTTGCACCAAGCAGGAGGTTTATTTTTTTATTTTTTATTTTTAAATACACATACAAGAAAAAAAAATGCATCAGGAAAAGACAAAGCGATGACAAAAATGGATTTGAAATCTGCCTGGTAGTTTTGTGGCTTATGTGGGTTTTTCAGACTAGTACTTAATCCAGTGGGTACGTGGGTGCTGTTCTGTAAAAACAAACAAACAAACAAAAAAAAAATCTAAACAAAAAAAACTGAATGGTTGGTTCGACGATAACAGGCTGACAGGTGTGAAGTGGACAAAAACAAAACACAGAACTAGACAATAGTCTTATTGTGTGCGAGATTACCTCTTTTATAAAGAGGTTTTATTTCCAGGCTACAATAATATGGAGTACATTAAAGTTGATCATGTTAAGTGGGAAAAGCCACCAAAAAATTCAATCTATTCAATATATCCAGTATGTCACTGAAAAGAGAATTTTATGTTTTTAAAATGGAGTCAAAAGTCACCTGCAGTTACTTAAATTCATGTAATGGAGAAAATGTGGCTCGTTGCTACCCACCTCTGACTGTAGTGAATCTTAAAAAGTGACTATAGCCTTTAAAATCTGCATGGGGGATTTCTGTTTACAAAAACCAGGCGGTAACCCAGCGATCATGTTGGACTTGAGAGGTGCCACTGTGTTTTCTGTTCGCTCGTATAAAGTGAGAACACCCGGCATCTACCTGCATGAGTTTGAGGCTGAAAGAGGGTTTTCCATAACCGTCAGTCACTCAAATTGCTAGCTTGGATGATGAATTCTAAACACTCAAATAATCCAAGGTCAGCAAAGTTGTCCGGATGATGACGTTAAAAAATGTGGCAGTGAATCAGCCACAAACACTGTTGAGGAGATGCCTATTCCAAACTGAGAATGGCCACCCTGTTGCTGTTTATTTGTCGTGTGTTTAGTGGCTATTTGCACTGGCTTAACACAGGATTTATCCTGTCACAAATTGGAACGTCGTCGCAGTCCATTTCTGGCCTTCCAAAATATTATTTTAAGTTATCGCCATTATTGTAGCTGGGTCGAATGAAAAGATGGCACGAGTGGGGTGTTCCAGGGGTAAACGGAAGACATGTCCAAGCCTACGGATGCGCCACCGGGCGGCCAGTCGAGATGCGGGGGGCTGAAGGGTACATTTTCGGAGGTCTGAATTGGTAACATGGAGGTGCCAGATGATGTTCATGATGGTTCTGGGAAAGGTCACGCGGCAGACCCACACCAGATGGCTTGATGTCATCAGGGAGGATCTCCAGCACCAGGGGCTTACCCTGGAGGATGCAGTGGACCTGGCTCATGACGTGGTCAGTGGCGGGCCCTGGTGAAGCTGATCTGGTCTATGCACTGTGACGACCCCGCCAATTGAGACCGGACCCATGCATCCCAAGAGCATTTATTATTATTATTATTATTATTATTATTATTATTATTATTATTATTATTATTATTATTATTATTATTATTATTATTATTATTATTATTATTATTATTATTATTATTATTATTATTATTATTACCGCCATTATTGGATAACATCCATTTTTGTTCCTGTTTGTTGTCATTAGGGTGAAGTGATGCTCATCCCAGCTGACTTTGGGCAAGATGCACGCCCTGGACTGGTCAAACTCAAGGCCCGAGGGTCAAATCCAGCCTGCCACAGCGTTCTATGTGGCCCACTAAAGCAAAACAAAAATGTGTCAACCTCATGTTTCTTGCTAAATTACATTTTTCCAAGCACAGAAATGGTTTGGAAGCAGGAGCCAAGCTGCATCTCTACTGTGCATGGCCAACTGCCAACTCTTAATGAGCAAAACCAAGCTCTTAAAAAAACCCCCCAAAAAGTCAATGCTTTGGCAGTATTTAAAGCGCAGATCCCCCTGCTGGGCGCAGCTAATTTCCATTTACATGCAATATTCAGCCTCATTAGCTTTCAATACAATTTTCAGACCAGCCACTCACTTCACCACCATGTGATATGATAAAATATTCTGTTTTCATCCAGGGGGTGGGGTGGGGGGTCACAATAGGCGCCCATCACTCTTGTTCACTTGTTTTCAAAAAATAAGACTCATCTCTGAGAATGTAGGTGGCACTGAAATTATCTTGGAGAGCGGCGTGGTAACATTTCCTGACTCTCAGCATTGAAACTATTTTACATGCTAATGCACTGACATGATACGGAGCGAGAATGTTGCCTAATAAATATCACCATCATTTTTATGCCCGCTTTTGAGGTAACCCCAATTAACCAGGCCTACACTGCTCAATGACATATGTCCTAGCTGGAGCCAGCAATAACACTGAGCCACGCAATGAAGGAGCAGGTGAGTGCTTTGTTGCACGTCTGAGTGTCTTTACACTGTGTGTCTCTGTTCCCCTTCGAAAGGATGTTAAATTCATGTGCGACGGCTGCACATTTGCATGAAAGAGAGCAGGCCAGGGTTCGTGAGGTGGAGCTCCCAAAGGAGTGCTTCAGAGGCCGCAGCCCCCCGGGCCATGTGAAGGGGCCGCTGCCTCCATCCGAATGTGGCTGGTGTGCAACCACCTGTTTGAAAGCCAAAGTAGGAGTGGAAAGATGTGGACAAAGATGGATAAAATATCAGCACATACTGTATGATTTCAAATCAACTTTAATATCATAGAGATTGGGATACCTTTAGTAGTTTAGATAGGGTGATAACGTAACATAAATGATCATTTCTGTTAGCCTGTCTATTTGGTGTTATATGATGGCATTAAGCTAGCGTGTGTTTGTTTGACAAAATTGGAGGTTTGGTTGAACATTTTAGTGTTTCAATAAAGAATTGTTCATTCTGTTTTGTTTTGTGTGTCACTTTTGCAGTAACTGCTTTCAAACGCCGGCATTGGTTAGTATTATGTGATGTATTACATTTTGGAAGTACCTTTCCCAACCCTGGTAACAAATAGCTTTTTTCATCAGTGAGTTTGTCCTTAAAGGACGTGCGTACTGGATACTCATTGCAGAAACCCGTGGACCACATGCACCGCAAGGCCCGTAATGCTTTCCATAACTTATCGCCATGTGCTGCCGATTAATGGGTGTTCTGCGGAGCAAGCGCCAAGGAGACGGCCCGGCTGAGGGTTTTCTTCTGTGGCCAATCTGTTTAGGATTAGTGGAATAACTGGCTGACACCACAGCATCCAACTCGGGAAGGGGCGATGTGCATGTCTCATAGCTGTCTTGGTTCTCGGTGATCCCTGTTGATGTTATTCAAAGTCCATTGCATCCCATCTTCTCTTTGCGGGCTATTCAAATAGCTTATCGGAGCGTTTCACGCAGAGGCACCTTCTTTCGTCAACCAGCGGCTCAGGCCGCTCAGCCATTATGATGGCAATCTTGAAGATTAAATACCCGTGGAAGAAACTGGGCTACCTGTTGCCATGCATGATGTCATGTCTAGTCGAGAGCAACGGCAATGATTAAGATTTAAGGCCATTGCAGAACTGGATGATGTTTGTGGAAAAAATATCAATTAGAAGTTGGCTCTGAAAGAAGCAGGTTTATGTTGTGGAGGGTGTAGAGGTTCTGGCTCTCACGGTTTTTCACGGAACATTCAGGAGCACATAGGTGTAAATGTTCTTTTTTTTTTAATGCAAGGGGAATAAGAAACAGCTGTTTCTGGACACTGAGCTTTTATATATTGCTTGAGGCAACCAATTGTCACTCTCGGATTAGGAGAGTCAGCTCTTCAACACTTTTGGTCAAAACCAAAAAGAGCAGAAGGTGCTTTTGAGGTACTTTAGAGGTGATGATTAATCCAAATTTTGAATCCAGCATCATCAGCAATGCCGACACTGACTGGTCACAATATTAGGTACACAAAATAATATTGGAGGCATGCTTTACATAACATGACCACCGCTGCATAAAAAAACAAAAACAAAAATCGACATTTACACACGGATATGCAATCGTGAGTGGAAGGCGGTCTGCGTAGCGGACAACTTTACATCATCCGCAAGTGGAGATCTTGCAGTTCCTTCTAAACGTATTTTGCTTGCGCTGTTCACCTGCATGGACTCGAAGAATCCATTATGCTTCGTAGACTGCACGCCGCTGAATTGAAAGAGGATGAGGGGAGCCGGGAATCAACTTGGTAGCGTTCACTCCCACAATTGTGCAAACGCCAATTCCTAACTCAGATCAGTGCTTTTGACCAAATTCATGTACATAGGTCCATCCATTAAAAAAGGGGGTGTGCCTACCTTGCTCTAGATCAGCCACACCACTATACAGCAGTGTGAGTTGAATTTCACTCACTCAGTGTAATATATTTAAACATATGTTCAAATGTGTAAAGTTTGGGGACCCTGCCATGATGTAACATTGGCTTTGACGGAGGTCTGTGCTCGACCATGTGTGCTCTTGCTTTGCACAGCCTCCCCATTGAGAAAGAACACTGTCACTCACCCAATGCATTTGCTCACCTCGACAGCAGAGTCGATGGCGTCCTCGCCGCCAAGCGACTCATGCGGCGGGCTGAACGTGTAATTACCAAAGCCGGAGATGCTTATTAGGATGAGAAAGACGACAAGGCGAGTTGCGTGTCTTTTATTTTTGTGTTTCTCAGCACAATGGAGTAAGTGGAGGTCTCTGAAATCATGGTGAGAATGAAATATCTGAGAGGAGGAGAGGCAGCAGTGCGAGAGGGCGCAAGAGATAAGGCGGGGAGGGTGGGGGGGTGTCGGGCGGGAGATAAAGGAGATTCACATGCACACACAGCCGAAAAAAGGCTGTGGTTACCTCACTATTATGTTCTGTGACTACTGCGTACTGCTGTGAGTGCATTTGTGTGTATGCGCGCTCGCACCCGTGCACGAGGCGGGGGAGGGAGGGCGTTGCGGGTGAGAAACACAGCTGCAAGGCCCTCCTCCCTCCCTCCCTCTGTCATTTGTGCACTTGCCTGCCAAGGGTGAAAAGTGAACAAAGTTATCCAAGGATTCACTGCACTGATGCGTGTGTATCTGTGCGCATGTGTGCGTAGCCTATACTTCACAATCACACCGAGGGACAATTTCAAGTCTTCCATTAACTTGCCATGCACGTTTTGGAATGTGGGAGGAAGCCGTAGTACCTGGAGAACACCCACGCAGGAACAGGGGGAAACATGCAAAATCCACACGGGAAGGCCGGAGCCGGAATCGAACTCTGCACCTCTGCACTGCGAGGCGGACGTGCTGACCTCACATACTGCCATCTATCTTTCTATCTATAGTTCATAAAGTTTTTGTAAGGGTGGCAGTTTGACCAAAGAATGGATGATTTGAACCACTATCACTTGTTTCCAATGGGGAAAATAGTTTCAAAATCTGAACAAATCAGAGCTTGACCAACACATTGGAAGGTTTCATGTCACACTGCAAACAATGAGACGAATTCATGATGTCAGTCGAGACGCCCCAAGGCCATGTATGTTGGCCCAACAAGTGCTCGACTTGTTGAAAGAGAAAAGAAGAAGCCATTATGTTTCCTCGATGGACTAATAAACTGCATGTGCATCGATGAGTGCGTTTTCATGTCTTTTCTCATTTTAGAGAATAAACAAGCAAATAGCTTTCGATTGATCTTGTGGCCGTATTCCCATTCTCAGCTCAAATGATCAAAATGTTACGTGTCGTCGGGTGCTTTGTTTCCATGCAACTGGAACCTTCGTAATGTGACAAAAGAAATCTGATAAAAGCTGAGATGAAGATGGAAACAATCCAGTGTAAACGTACGCTGCCCTTTTCCCCTTTTTTGCGTGGGTGGAGAACCTCATCCACAATCGTCGGCGGACTCGCGCTTGATCAAAGTGTTGCACGCTAAACGGCTGAAAAGTATGATAAAGGAGCTCCGGGTGTAATTACTGTGAGCCCCAACTTGTTCCGAACGGCAGTGATCGAACAATGACCCCAGACTGTTCGGTCTTCATCATGAATATCCTTGACGGACTTTGTAATGTTCTGTCAAATGAAATACAAATAAACAACGGGAAATGGATTGGAATGATCTCGACGAGAACGGGCCAAAAGATTAGGTACACCTGTACAGTCATTGCAAGCCAAAATTTGAGTCACCATTTAATTGGGGAGTATGAGCGATGTTTTTAGCCATCACAAAAATGAACAAAATGAGCTTTTTCGTCCTTGACTTGGTCAACCAAAGTCTTGCGCTGGACGTTACATACAGTATGCTGATTTGCATTCCGCATGGGGCTGAAGGTCGCTTTCTCGAAATGCCCATCCGCCATATGCATGGGAACTTGTCCTTTTCCCCTGCAGTCCACCCCTCCTCGCTTCCCCTCCTTCCCACTTCCTACTATCTTCAGGGCCAATCTGCAGCCGCGCTATTACAAGTTCTGTACTCGCCGCGTTTGGCAACCGATTTAGAACATCAACACCATCAATCAAGCCGGCGATGGGGCCAACCAGCTGGCTGAACCATCCTGTCCCGCTGCAGGACAATTTGTCATCGGACAAGACCAAGTTGGCTTGATGTAACAACGCCCAACGCTCCTCCTGTTAAAAACCTATTTGGATGACTTTTTTTTTTTAACTCGCCCTTCCCTTGAAAGCCAGCCATCGCACTTCCCAACAGCGTTTTAACCCAAATTTGTGCCATTGTTTTCTTTCTGTCCTGCCATATGAGAGTAATTGCGCACTTTCTTACAACTGCTGTGAGAACAAATGACCGGCTTGTTTTGTTGCAATCTCAGCCATTTCTTTTGACTAAAATGATCTGGTAACCATTAGTAATGCTTCTCCTTTGTTTTATTTGAAATGCAGGCCACCAAAGGAACAACAAAAAAAGCATGGAATGGAGAAACGGTGAGTCATCTTTCTATAAAACACGAGATATACTTCACATAAACAAGACGCGTTTTGTATTTTTACGCTTCCTGTCTATCCAGCGTCCGCAAAAATCACAAGCCAGTAAAATGAGTGTGCTTCACAAGCAAATAAAACAGATTTGCTCACAACGGGGCACATTTTTGAGACGAAATTCCCGCAAATGACCACGTAACTGTGATGGCGCGCCTCACGGCCTCGTCGCATCGCCTTCTTTCTGGAAGCCCCAGAGTGCACCAAAGGGGGGCTCCGAGTTGTCCAAACATCCCAAATGAAGGTCTGGGGAAGTTCCTTACTCTTTTGTCTCCACCGGGGGGGAACAAGTGCAGCACAGTACTCACACTGGGAGCGTGTGTACCGGGGTCACGATGTGGCTGATCTGCTCCGTCGCAGTCACGCTAGCCTTTTGAGTCCGGTTGCGCCGAGGCCCTGGACTGCCAGACCGCCAGCTGCACGAGCGGCTGCCCTTTACCAGTTTAATCAGCCGAGGTCACCGACAATCAAGCAGTGATGATGCACATATGTGTGTCTGTACAACAGGCGGGAAGGTACTGACTTCTTCAAATAAAACAGTCATTTATTTCCCGCTGCACACAGAAGGCTTGCTAAATTCAGACTTGCAGAAGGGATGAACAAGAGTGTTGGGGGAGAAAGATGGGAGCTACACAGAGCCATACACACTCATTTTTTTTAAAACTGGTCGCACGCAACTTTATTTGGCCGTAAATAATTTTCCGACATCCCATTCAAAAATCAACATGTTTGAGTTTTTTCGTTGATGAGGTTTATAAACACCGCATGGGGCCAAAAGAAACTTGTACTTGGCAGTCGTGCAAAATATGACTTTTCTCTGTTAATGAAGCCACATTCACATCAGATACATTTGGAGTAAAAAGGCAAAAAATAAAAAATAAAAATACTGCATGACAGCTGAGCTTGGACTTCATGTCGACACATGAAACTATTTCGGCTTCTCTCAGTCTGATGAATTAAAGATGGAGAAGGATGATTTATAACGCCATCATCATTGGCGACACAGTTTACGTTTTGCTTAATATATAGAGTCCAAACGACAAAGTATTGCTTCCTTTCAACAAAGGTTTCAACTTGAATGTCATCGGCTGAGCTGCTGGGTGAAGTATAAGAAAGGAGTGTAAGAAAGTCACGATCATTCCTCCCTTGCCGCTTTCTCATCACCTTTGCGAGTGCATCACTGACATTTCAAATATTTCCCATTTCTTTACCCGCCGCGTCTAAAAACTACATTTGAACTTGTGTTTTATATAGCGAAGGGATCTTGATTGCTCTCTTAAAAACGCATTGCCAAGACAAAATCAACAGGGGATGTGTTTTGATAAAGCGCTAATAATTACACCTCTTTGCCTGACCGGGCTGAGCAAACACGCAACTGTTGACCTCGGTGCAGCCGAGTGGACTGCGAAACACCCAGACCTGACGGATGGCTGAGAGTTGCCACCCCCCCAAAAAAGAGAGGACCAGGTGACCACCAGCATTGGCTGTCTGCAGCCTTGTCTTGAAGCCCTAACTACTTAATAAGTAGCTGTCCCAGGTTTCCTGTACATTGTCCAGACCCCGCTGAGGCCCCCTTCCCAAAAGCCCACGGAGGACTTCATTTATCAATCAGACCAATCACAGACTTTTCCGGGTTTTGGGATGGCCACATGCGGGGGATTAGGCGCATGGGATTCCGTGCAAGCAATTTGTGCACATAGAGTCAGTCAGAGATTGTGGAAAATCAACAATGAAAAAGAACGTGATTACCTGACATTTGGGGCTCAATCAATATGTCACTGCTCTCATCTACCTAATGGGATTCCACACACTTATATCAACTCGGACACCCCGCTCCGTGCCTGCAAGCCTCACGCTCCAACGTTTGAGTCACACTGCACCGCGGATGGATGTTTGCACCCGCAAAACTTGAAGCACATAATTAACGTTAGCCGGCTGAACCGAGCCAGTCATTTGGAATCCCGACAGAAAGCGAGAGGTGAGCTGTCACCGGCACCTCTGGCATCTGCTCATTTGCATCCCCGGTGGCTGAGAGTGTGACAGCCGTCCAAGAAGAGCGGAGCAGGTCTTGTCAGTCATCCGCTGACACCCAACCGAGGAACACCCGCACATACATAACAAGGAAGAGAGGGAGGAGTTTCTCCAGCAAAGTGAGACAAAGGAGAGCGATGATAGATATGTAGGCAACAACGACATGTAATTAGCTTCTCAAAATAGTACGCGGACAACAAAGATAAAGGAGGGAGGAGATCTATTTATTTTCTCAGCAGTGAGCAAACTTGACCTGCAAGTGTTCAAATTCAGGTGTAGCCAGCGTTTCGCCGCACGCGTGTGTCAGTGTCCACAAAGGCCCCTTTGTGGGGATGATCTGACACGTCCCAGCACAAAAGATGCACTTCAAGCTTAAAGCCGTTAAGGCAAAAAGGTGAGCGTGAATCACCGCACGCTCTTGACCCCGAATGCACTCCACTACATCATTTATTAAAAAAAAAAAAAGGAGAGGAACACAGTGTCGGTTTTCAAAGTGCCGCAACAAATTCATCATGTGTATGTGTTTTTTTTAATTCATCTCAGGATGATGGCAAGTCAAAGAAAATTTGCTGCCATTCATCATGTAAAATAAATTAAAAAAAAAGATTTTTACCCAAAGGACAATTTAAGCTAATGACTTAGGCATGAGGATAGACTTTGCAGATAATGGGTACTTCCAATTAGAGTGCTTTTGTCAGAGAGGGTTACCACCTATGGTGAGAGCGCGTGAGTGCCTTCACATACAGCACAAGACTGTGGCACTGGAAAACGGACACACTGCTATTATGAAACTGTGAGTACACATCACTGGAAATAGGTGTCCATTTTGTAGTTTTATTAAAAGATGTTTTGGTCGTCTCACTGCATTAAAGCTATTAAGGGGCAGGTTAGCATACAGTTAATCTTTTTTTTTCTCTTCCCCCACCCGCCAACAAGCATGGCTAAGCTAGCCACAATGCAAAGGAGTTGGATCGAATGCAAAATAATAATAATAAAAATCTTCACCGTTATGATCAGCATCAGGAAAATAGTTACAAAAAAAATAAGGAATAATAAATAGTAAATAATTAATTTTCGTTGGTGCATTTTCTCCACTGTCCATTTGAAATCATCTCCTGTTTTTGAATGGGGGAATGGAATTTAAAACATGTTTTTAAAACCTGACTCATTACTGAATCGACAAAAGAATCCACAGATTAATCATTGGACAAAATAATCGTTAATTGCAACACTAATTAATATTTCTGTCGACTTTTTCCAAGCCTGCATCGAAATCCCGCGCTGCGTTGGAGCATAATTTTTTTTCCATAAGCCTCTTGTATCAATATAGGGGTGTCATTGTTCCGAAACTCTCTCTGTCAGTTGGACCCCCCATATTCCATTTCTCCCCTGCTGATAGCATTATTCAGCGGGGTCCAGATAAAAACAAAAAATGCAATTTAAGACCGAGCAGGGCTAAGCCGCCGATTTGGACAGGATTACCTGGAGGCCAGACAGGACAGGCATCAGATTGTACCGTCATAAAGGACCATTAGCCTGTTGGCAAACTGTACCTCAAACTCCAGATGACAGAACTTTTCAAGACGGACGTGGGGGCAAAATATGAAATTTGAATTCCTCATGACAGACATCTCAATGAAGAGAGACTTCCGCACAGCAAACAGGAGATAAAATAGGCCATTGCACTTTTATTTTCGGAGTCCAGTTGATAGCCTTTTCGAAATACACACGCCACTGATATCCTCTAGACTCTTTTCTTATAAAAAGATAGTCTTCGTGTCCACACAACAGACAATAGAGCAGACTTGCTGACTGGCTGGGATTGAATTTAATACAGGAGCTTGACAGACATATCCTGGAAGCAGAGTTTGATCCCTGCGGACTTCCTCTAAAGCAGAGTTGACATGTTTCTCTCGGATTTTCCTGATTAATAAGCCGGCTAAGCCACTTTAATGCATTGTTTATACTGCCTCTTGGTCTACGTCTTTAACCATGACTGATCTCCTACATTTCTCCTTTGGACCAACCTCAAAGCTGAGGTTGGTCCAGACAGTGTCCCCAGGTGATGCAAAAGACACGGCAGACGACCGGCTGTCCTCCTCTGTCCCTCTCTCTGACATGTGGAAGAAGAGGGCTTAATCTTTGGGAGATAATCTCTCAATGTGGTACACTCTCAAACTTCCACCCTTCCCCTCTCGGTGAGCACTGCCTCAAAGCCACGAGCCCAGTCAGTGATATAAAGAGGCGCACAGTAGTGTATATGGGGAGGGGCCTGGTGGTCTTATGTTGGAATCTTTTATCTGAGCCTGACGGTCTCTTTCAGTGTACTTGTAACCGCCGTCGATCTGTCCTTCCCCATGGGGCTTTGTCTCAGGACAGAAATGTGATGCTATTACTCAGACACAAGCCATAGTGGCTGGAGTCTGTGTGCGCTACGGCAGGCACCTTGTATCTCCCTTTTGTGACGCTTACCCCCACCGCACTCAATTTTTTCCCCTTCTTTTCTTTATAGAGACGAGAGACCACAGGCGCCAGCCGCAATGTAACTGCAGTCTCAGGTATGCTGGGTGGACGAGGAGGCCATTTCCCAGGGCTTCACCGGCAAAGACTGAGTGACACTGGCACCAGAGTTGGCTACAATCTCGAGAATGTTGGCAGTTCAGATCTCACTTGACTAAAAAAAATGCACTTGTAGATAGAATACAATACGTTCTGTGATGCTGTATCACTTACAGTGTTTTAATTTGAATTCCATTTCCCCATAGAGGAAATAAAGTGAAATAAATACATTCACATTACATGCGTAAGTTTTACATCTTGTTTGATCAAATTCTTGACCCAACGTGAAGGGTCAAATCCTCAACCCATTCAACCAGGTATGAATGGCATAGCGTTTCCGACGTTATGAAAGAACCATGAATGCACCATGTTTGTTACGCAGGCGCGTAGCGTCGACAATTCTCCGGTCCCTGAGCGTGCTTCAAGCTGGGTAATGAAGTTTACTCTAAAATTAAACACACAACAAAACGAATTGCACATATTGTATATTGAATATCTATTATATTATAAAACACTCTTTGTTTTTAAAACATCGCTGGCGTTAATGCTTAAAAGTCATGACATTATCCCATTCAAATGCTAACAGTACGTTAGCATTCGACTACGGGAGTAACTAAAGAAAATTCACTCACGCTTTATTTGGAAACACACACACATAGGCGAGACAACACTACTCAAATAACAATTTTATTCCCAGTTTGTGATATTAATATTCTATTACAGTATGTGCAATCGTAACTTCTTCTGTTTCATTCGAAGTGTGTACGCCATCTTTGAACGGCACCACACTGCCCCTAAGAGGCTGAAACGCACAGGGTCAGCAGGTACGTTATTTGATTTTAATAGTTTTTCCAATTGCTATTATTGTAATTAGGTATATTATTATTTACCTTTTTACCATTTTATTTTGTCGGTATATTTAAAGTTTAGTTTTCAAGGAATTTTCCTTTCCTCAAATTTCAAGGATATAAAGATACAAGGACTTTTTTGTTGTTGTTGTACCAACACACATTTCCACAACATGATTTCAACCTCAATCCAAATAATTATTTTTATTTTTTTGACTAATCGTCCAGTCCTACCTTAAAGGCATTTTCCCCCAGGAAAGTTTAGTTGACCTCGCAATAGTACAACCTTTTGGTGCGTTTGTTTTTCTTGGGAGGTTCCATTGAAGAGATTTTCTCCTCAAATGCATTGCAATGGCCTGCAAAGAGCCTAAAGCATGCCAAACCTATTCTTGCATCCATTAGTTTGCTTTAAAGCGACATGGGCAATTTTCTGCTTTTATTAGTAAAAATTAAATAAATAAATCCCACCATGTAAGTACAGTATTTCTCAAACTCGCCCAAGGCTTTTCCTACAAACAAAGCTATTTATATTTCCTTCTCTGATTGCCTTTAGTTTGCTTCGCCTCCTCATGTTGTGGCGTTGTCTTGCAAAGGCTTACAATAATTACAAAATAAAACGGAATAAGTAGTTTAAAGCTTAAACCTCAGCTCCATTAGTCAACAGATGACTAGCAGTCAATCATTTTCATTGTGGTGCAAGTGGTTTTGTAGTAAATTAGCTGTCTCATTCATCTACAATACATCTAAGCTGTGGCTACCGCTTCGTTATTTGAGCTATGGGATACAGTATGCGTTTGTTCCTCAATGAAAAGCGGTTGCTAAGATGTGACTGCTGACTTGTGTGCATATGTTTTCAGGAAGGAGCAAAAGCCTTTTATGGTTCTGCAGAATAGGAACAGTATGTGTGTTCAGTATTGATGGTGGAAAGGCTTCAAGGGAGGAGATAGACGGACTGCATTTTCTGTTTTACAATACAGCCGTTTTTTTTTTTATCCATATGTGTTGCAAAACTGTGCAACACTTCTCATCAATCACAGGGCACACAAAGGAAAACAAGAATTCAAACCAAAGGACAATTTATATTCTTCACTGCACCAGCGTGGATTTGGAAGGTGGGAGGGAAATGAAAAATCCATAAAAGCACAGGGAGAACATTCAAACATAGTCAGGAGCTGAGGTTCGAAATCCAAAGCTCGAACTATGAGTCGGTTTCCTGGATGTTTAATATGGCTCCCTGCTTCCACACATTTCATCCAAATGATCAAGATCGCAATACAGCTTCTCCAGTCCTTGTTGACTATTTTCTCATTTGAAACGGATTGGTTGCAGCAGGGAGTGATGGAAAAGAGCAGGACAGGAACAGGAATGAAGACCCCTTCATTATGGTTTGTGTTGATAACATTTAATAATGCAGCATTGTTTTACTTTTGAGAAGAAAAAAAATGACGATAAAACTGAAGGTGTTTTACCATTTAGATGTGATATGACTTCATTTTAATACGTTTCAAAAGTAATCCTGAATTTCCTAATGCTAAAACGTAAATTTGAGGCTTAGCGCAGAGAACTCTGTGCTGCACCTCCATTGCGCAGTCAGCGCAGCCGCTACCCGCGTGAAGAATTTTGAAGTTCCCACAATCCATTGCGCGCCAGCAGCTATCCACATCCAAACATCATCCGAGCATCCCGCCGGTGAACATGTCGGACAAAAAGCAGACCGTCGACCTCGGTCTACTCGAGGAGGACGACGAGTTTGAGGAATTCCCAGCTGAAGGTTAGCAAATGAAGTGTTTTTAACGTTGTGATTCCCATTTTTCTCTTCATGTTTTACTAATTGTCAGCATTGTATGTGAGCTCGGCCTAGTAGCAATGACTCAGCTCACCTAACTAGGCTAACCGAGCAGTAATTCGCCGCTTACCCGTTAAAGAAAGCCAATATAACGAATTAATTTAACTAATGTTATATAACCAGTTATGTGTTCTACTGCGTACGTGATGTGTCCTTGTTATGATGTTTTTCAAAGTTTAATTTAGGTTGGCATGTGCCTAAATGCGTTATCGGACTGTGAGCTAAACAATATGGACACAACACCAACCAAAGGAACGTTTAGCGAGTTTTTTTGTCATTCAGTATTTTGAAACATACATTTGATTCCCTTCCAACGTATCCGTCTGACCTATTTTCCACACATTGTTCTCGGCCTGTTGTGGATGTATTTAGACTGGACCGGGTTGGACGAGGATGAAGACGCTCATGTTTGGGAAGACAACTGGGACGACGACAACGTCGAGGATGATTTCTCCAACCAGTTAAGGTATTCCACACGACTCTTTCTTTGCTGATGTTAAGTGTACTGATTCCCAAAATAATTTTCATTTCTCACCATGTCTCACCTGTTCTACAATTAATAATATAAACAAGCCCTAGCTTCCAGAGAATGCGTTTTAATTTGCCGTGGCAACTTAACCAATCATGTCAATGGCTTAGAGTGTAAGTAATTGTGAGTTTGGGGATGGTTATTACATTAATCCCCATGTTTCCGCACATTGGAATGGAAGTGCACTATGTTTCATTCACAGGCACATTTTGCGCAATGGGCAGATAACTAAACATTTACTTGGTTGTGTAATTTCACACTTGATGGGGGCAAAATGTTACCTATTCAAATAATGTGATGCAGTCCAGTTATTGTCTTCCTTGTTGTGGTTTTATCATTGGCTTTTACTGGAATTCCTAAATGTATGAAATGAATTATCCACTGACTTCTCTTAAGTTCTCAAATGCCATTGCCACACCTGCTTTGCAACATGAGTGTTTTTATTTGAGTGACATTGGCAATCGTAAGACTCCTCAGTGCTTTCATTCATAATGTATCATTCTTTCTTTCTCTTGGTAGAGCGGAGCTGGAAAAACACGGTTACAAGATGGAGACGTCCTAAGTGGCTGACAAGATCCATGTGGATAATATGGACATTTCTATGTGACTATTACAGGTCGACCACAAAAAGAGGAGGGAAGGAGTTTTTTTTTTTTTGTTTCGCTTTAAGTATTGTTGACAGAAGTAAAACGCTTTGAGAAAAGAACTCTATTTTGAGTGTATTTACTCACTGTTTTAGTTGTGCGGATTTCATCAATTTAATCAAATAAGTTGTGTTGTCTTGTCATCAAAACCGAATCAGATAAATTACATATTGAATTTTCAGGAACATGTATGTCTCAAGCACCTAATGAATAATTAGTATTATTAACATGGTGTGTTTTTATTTCTATTAAATTTGACACTGCTTTGTGAAGCAAATTTTAGTTCGCTATCTTTTCACATCATCATTAAAGTTTGATTTTACTTTTTCCTTAATGTAGTTTACTTTCATTCTAATTTAGCTTACAGGGTGGAAATTTATGAGTAAGACCTGAAGGTTAAGGACCTCAAATGTACACCAAAACAAGCAAACATTTTACACTCGCCTTACTTTCCTAGTTAACTTCTCTCTAATGCAGAACTACCACAGACTAAGAGGATGGAGTACAACATTGAGGGCTTAAAAAGTACCACATATATATATATATATATATAATATATATATATATATTAGAGCTGTCAAACGATTAAAATATTTAATCTAATTAAAAACTCAACTGTCATAATTAACTCAAATTAACTAAAAATTAATCATGATTACTCACGCATTTTTTATCGTTTCTGAATTTCCTTTTATATTTTTTGTCCCATTTTCCCCCATTTTAATGCTCTCATCAACATGGAATCATGAATCAGTTTTCTATGTGAAAAATGCAAATATTTACTGAAATAATTTCGATTTTCAATTTTACATGAACATTTTTCACTTGGAGCAGTTATTCACACAATATTACTGTCCATCAACAACAGTGAAAAAAATATTTTGTCACAAGACAGCTGCTTGAACAGCTCTTTTTATGGAATCAAAACAGCGCAATATAAAGTGCACATCTAAGGTAAACTAGTACTCAGCCTATAATTTTTCACGGCCCCCTGAATAGGGATTGTCGGTCAGCATGGAAGGATCTCTCGCTCTGTACTTTTTGATCATTTATTGGAGCACTTTGCAGCAGAAGTAGTCGTAGTAGTAGTAGTTGTAACAGAAGTATCAGAAGCAGGTAATAACCTAAACTACACATAAATGCAGTAAAAAATTAATATATCTATCTTTCTGCATCACAATGTAAATATGTATATAATTGACATTAATACCTTAATTTAACAATACGTTTAATAAATAATGTAATCAACCCTGATTTCAGTATATCATTTTCGTCATCATTATTCATTGTTTTAAACATAAGAAACCATACAACACAAACATAAAGTCGAATCGAACAAAAGAACTACAAATCCCAAAAGTCAATCCCGGAAGTGGAGCGCCGGCTTGATTAACCCCAGCTGCAACGCACTTACTTCGTTTAAACGTCAGATTGCAGACGGACAAACATGACAACTATGCACAAATGAGCTAAATAAAGTCACCCCTGTTCTAGCAACATTTTAGCCCACGCTGTTTAAATTGCCGATTGCGTCAGCAACTTTGTTCTTTGTTGTGTCATCCATTTTCTTCGCTTTGAAATGATCCATAGCTGTCTGTCTGAGAGGGGGGGGGGGCGGAGTACTCACGTCAGCTGTGCGCTTGGCCATTAAGTGGTATTTCAGACTCGACGTGCTATGATGATAGCTCAGTTTACGACTGCAAAACATACAGGCAACTTTGGTCTTGTCAGTGGAACAATCTGGCAACTTTTTAAAAGTAAACTTTCCATTCATAAACTAAGTATCCGTTTTCCGTGTCTCGCGCTGCCGTGGCTGGCAAAACAAACGTGCGTGGACCTGTGCAGCGCGCTTGATGTTTTGATTCTGGTTTATTTATAAAGCAACGTAACATCCGCTGTGACGTCGGCCGCGTTAATCTCGCGAGAAAATTTTTGATACCTTAATAGGACAAAAAATATAAAAGGAAATTCAGAAACGATAAAAAATGCGTGAGTAATCACGATTAATTTGTAGTTAATTTGAGTTAATTATGACAGTTGAGTTTTTAATTAGATTAAATATTTTAATCGCTTGGCAGCTCTTATATATATATATATATATATATATATATATATATATATATATATATATATATATATATATATACTATATATATATATATATATAATATACATTTGGATCATCCTGGTTATCTAATTATAATCATTGTAAAACTGTTTTTCCCCTATATATATATATATATATATATATATATATATATATATATATATAGGGGAAAACAGTTTTGCAATGATTTATAGTATATATATATATATATATATATATATATATATATATATATATATAGGGGAAAACAGTTTTGCAATGATTTATAGTTAGATAGCCAGGGATGATCCAAATGTTCTCAATATTGTCCGAGGCAGGTAAAATCAATGTGAAACTGTTCCATATAAACATATTTTGGGCGGTGCACTTACTTGCTCATGTGATCCTGAAAATGTGCACATAATAATCATGGTAATCTCCGCCATGTACCACCCCTTAAAATTGGAAGAAAATCTGACAGCGGAAGTGAAAATTCTTGGTTGATTTCACATGGAATGATCCCTAAAGAGCTTTAATGGCCTCGTTTTGAGTCACTGTGGTGCTGTTCGAAGCAATGTCAAAAGCAGATGCCAAGGGGGGGATAATTTTTCTGTAACTAAACTAAAATGTTGCCAATTACTATTTTGTGAGATCATAGTTTGCCAAGTGTGTTAGTTGCAAAAGAATTGACCTGCATTTTCTGAGCAGGTATTTTCAGCTTGTGTTAAGGTGTCATATTGCGGAAGTGTACATGAAGCAGTGTGAAATACACACATGTGCACACACTCATCTTTTCAGGCCCACAGTGCCGGGCCGAGATCCTGAAGGAGAGATTATCCACTGCCGTATTTGTCAGAGGTAGGGAGGGGGCCTCAGCATGGGGCCCTGAGCCCGCCTTGCCTGGGCCTGCCTCTGCTGCCAGCAAGGCCCTGCTCTTCCGCTCTGCTCAGCAGGGACTCGAGTACTGAACTAGTGGCCAATTTATCCTCGCCGTGCTTCCTCAGCAAAATGCTTTCTAGCACTGGTTCGTCCCCTCTCACTTCTAGGTCCTTAATGAGGCGAAAGGTGTGCCGAAATGACCAGGAGTTGTATCCACAGTGACATCCATGTGCCTTTCATAAATGGAAAATATAACTATCGATATGTAGTTCATGAGTGTTTACTGTTTGGACAAGGTATTATGTTCTTATTTGTATCCACAATGTCATTTTACAAACTCTTTCATGCCTTTGTATTTGTCTCATGCTAACAGGATTGAAATCTAATCTCAGTTAATCAAATTTAGGAATGTGTGGAAAAAAACACAAACATCACAGTGGTACATTGGTGTCTTGTGCCTTTAAATGCCGTGGCCTCCCCAGAGAGTGCCTCGGAGCTCCCTCTCTCCCTCCTGCACAGCAAGCTCTGGCAGGAGGGATTGAGGGGCAAACCTCACCAATGAGAACTAAGTGGATACTGTGTTTACTCGGAACCCGAAGGGAGGGCTAATTTACAATATAGAAAAATAAAGTATAGATAGACATGCAAGGAGTGACTACGCTGTGTGAGACATAGTACAAGTGAGCATTCCACGTGGATTTCAGGAAGTTGTGCACCCAAGCACCGCCTGAGAAATTTGAAAGCGGATTTGTTATCGGAGGCGAGATTCCGCCTTAATTGCTCCATTTTTTTTCTCCTCAATTTCCTGCAGCTATGGATAGCCTGCAGCTCACTTGTGATTACATTCATTGCTCGCAAGTCAAAGCAAAACAATTGGCCGAGCAATAGCTCGTATTTTGAGAAACTTGTAAGTCCACAGGGTGTAACACCATTTACTTCCTGTGGTCTATTTGCTTCCATAGCGGTACTGAATCCTGAAATGAATAAAATTTCTGGGTATGATTAAGGTAACCTGCAAGTGTGTGCTTTCCCTTTCAAGAGGATACAATACAGTACTTATTTCAGTTTGATTAAAGATACCACTCGATGGCATCACACAAGTCTGTACAGGTGATCTCTACGTGAGTGATGTAGCTGTCAATGATAAAACATTTTACTTTATCAATTAACTATAATAGCTGAGTGTGTGTGCCACTAAGGGCCCTTGTTGATGATTGTTGTGACCGCCGTGAAGTCAGTCGAGCGGGAGAATCGTTAAGTGTGAGCAACAGAGGAGGAACCTTCGGCCATTTTGTTTGTGCTGAGAGCGTAAGATTGTTCCTTGTGTTTGCGCGCCGCAAGGGCCTCGGCGGGCCCACGGCGGTATTCAACCCAGCACCGATCTGCGGGCTCTTGCTGCGTTCGCGCGCTGCTTCGTCTTTGATCCAACGTAATCAGCTCTTTTAATTCCTCGCCGGCATTTTGTTGTTTCTTTGTGACCCCCGCGATTCGACATGAAAGCGAAGGCTGATGTTGACTGATGAAAGGATGATAATTAGCTGGGTTGAACGCGTGGACATCACGGAGAGCATTATTTTAAGTATGGCAGCCATTTGTCTGCTTATTTAAAAGTGTCAGAAACTAATCATTGTAATAAAATATTCACCAGGAAAATGGAGAGATACAGTGTTCGTGTTTTGGGGTGTTTGGAAGGGTGGAAACAAGTCATTAATTTTCATTATGATTTTGCAATTTGTTTTATCTTCACAGGAACAGCAACTTTACTTTTGAATCTTGAATCTTCACGACAGTTCAATCGGCACTCATTAAGATGTCTGCAAAGGTGCACCAAATGAGCGATCATCAGCCTTGGTTGGGGTTGGGTTTGGGGTCTTTGCTCCACCGAGTGCCATTCTAGTTCAAAAGAGCATTTCCCTACTTGCAAATGTCCTTGCGCCCACGCGGCGGTGATCCGCACGCGAGCGAGCAGCCAAGCTGCGGCGGCGAGCACTTCACTTCACGTTGGGAGATGGCAGATCCATTGTTCTCGAGGCCGGCGAGTCTGTGGGCGAGCCTCCCCGCTGCTTTCACTGCAGAAACACGCCAGTATGAAAAAGCTTTATTTTCTTGTCTTTCCTGTGTACTCTATAGGCCACTTTGACCACTCCGCGCTTGCCTCGCGCCATGATGGCTCTGCTTTTGCAAAAATCTCAAACCCGGGGAGAAAACGGCACTGTCTTTGCGTGGCTCTGAATCACACAGCTGCTACTATAATGGCCCTAATTGCATGTTTCTTTTATCGGGCTTAAATTAGCAACTGGCTACAACACTACGACTAACACCCCCTAAAAGTAAAGATGAGGGGAGCGCGTTAATAATAATAATAATAATAATAATAAAAAAGACTCAGGAGTATATGCAGCAGCGAGTCTGCCAATCCGCGACAGAATGGCCCACACCTGCACGCTCGCACCCCCGCTAAAATAAACACAGATAATAAGGTGTAATTACTTTAGAAAATAATAATGAGGAGCAACCCTTCAGACCCCACCTACTCCTGGTGACAAAGGCCTGCCTGTTTATTGTGGGGGGTGCAACGAGCCCAAAGGATGCTGGCGAGTGTCCTATCAAAAGACCAGAGGGTCCGACTGAGGGTCCCTTATAGGACGGTCATCAATGTCGACGGGAGCCGGCGCTTTTAAGTCTCTCTCAGTCTAACTGCCTCAATTAAGCAGTCTCAACTGACCATAGGGTACTTTCTTAATCATCAAAAACATCCATCCAGTGTCATTTTATGCCGCCCCAGCAATTAGCCCATGCGCAAAGCCACGTAAAAGTGAAGACGTCTATGGCATTTAAATAACAAGTAGAACACTGAACTAGTATACTTACTGCGCAATCTATCTAATGAAATCTTTAGAGCTGAACGATTTTGAAAAACAATCTACCAACAATAACGCAAACAAATTGATGGCTTCATCAATCAACGTTTTGTGTCAAATATTTTACTTCCACCCTGGGGATTGTCCATGGGATGGAAATGGCCCACTTAAGTTGCACATAAAAACCCGGCTTGTATTTCACACTTTCCCCTGATTATTTTTCCCCCACAGAGCCATCGCGCTTCAGCCACAGAGCCCATCCATGTGAACACAACACCAGATCATCGAGGAGGTGTATCGTGGCGCCATGGGCTCACTGTCACTTACGCCTGTCCAGACTTTTACCTGATCTGACACGTGGGCACACAGATAGGTATGTTTCACTTTTAACACTTCTCCTGGTGCTTGAGAAATTAAATAAACAACATTTTGGTTTGACATCAAGACACACAAAGAAGGCCTTGCTTTAACCATGCAGTAGGATCCCGCTTACAGATCATATGGTTTCAGATTATGTGTAGAGTAAAGTAGGGTCCGACCGAATAAAGGGCTGGAGTCATATGTTCTAATGTCTTTCTTCTGGTTAGAACTGGAGCTGCAGCTATTTGATGCTCTTCTGAAGGAGTCCAGTCAGAAGAATATTAAAATATCAATTAAGTTGTGATCATGAAAATGAAGTTAAACTATGACTCTGGGAGTCCTAATTTTACACAAACACATAATTGCATGTGGATTAGTCAGTTTGAATTTTTTCAGGAAAATGAATTTTTCTGACATTAAAACTTGATTATACTGTATATAATACCTTTCTCGTCATAACATTGCATTTATGAGTCTAAGGCCCTTTTTGGGTGTTGTCTATTCAATACGCAAACCTCCATTGGTTAGCATGTACTTCTCTGGATCCAAATTTAATCACAGGACATTGGTGCGCTCACAATGAACAAGAAACAATTCAGCCAACACAGCTTTTTCCTCGCTAAGTGATAAAGAAGACTTAATGTTGTCACCACCACTGGGGAATTATCAGGCCTCTGATAGTTGTAATTAATCAATCAGCCGTCGCATTCACACTGCAGATCTGCTACAGCCATGTTGACCAAAAGAAACAGTGTGCAGCCACTGTTCGTTCGACTATTTCTTCAGTCATTAAGACCGAGTCATTAGCACATGATTAATTGCATGTCACAGTGGTCGCATCATCACCACATGAAGGGAGCAAGATTTCAAACACAAACATTGCATCATTTTACTCAAGTTAACATGAAACATTTGCTCAGGGAAAGTGATAGAATCGATTTATTTTCATCACTTCCAATCAAAATGTCACCGCTTGAGCGTGCGGCCGCCTTTGAAACTGGAGCTCAGTGACAGACGTTGCATTCTTCTTCTCTGTTTTTCATCACTTTCTCACTTAGGCTCGCACACACACACACACACACACACACACACACACACACACACACACACACACACACACACACACACACACACACACACACACACGTCTTGAAAGCGAGGGTGGGAGGCCTTGACCCAGTCAGAGTCGCAACGAGGAAACAATTAATCATGTGTGTGCGGCTGTCTGAGGGTCTGCTCTCTGGACAACAACAACATTCAGCTATTTATCTCCCCTCCAGGCTGGACAAGCAGCCAATGTAGGCATGCATACTCTCATCTTCACACGCACACGTGCAAACGAGCGAGGACAAAAATGCTTTTCCATATGGTTAATTTAGGTGGCGCGTGAAGATGGTGGGATGCGCGTAAAACACATTCAGGTGGCACATGCACGTAGTCAGGCAACGGGTGCTCTGTTGTGTGTTGAGTTGAGTTTGGTCAGCCTCATTAATTCAGCTATTTGTACGGATGTATTGGTACACATGATCCAAATGGAAGGAAAGGGAGAGTTTTCTTCTCAGTTACAGTGGTTATAAAAAGTCTACACACCTTGTTGAAGTGCCAGGATTTTGTCATGTGAATCAGTCAGACCAAGATAAATCATTTCAAAGCTCAGTTTAAAAAAAGAATCCTGTGGTTTCACGGGTGGACACACACTCTTGTGTGGATGTGGCTCTGTTCAGAACTAACCAATCACAATCAATTTCAGGTTGAATGGGAGTTTGCACAAGTGCCTCTGATGAAACATGAACTTCTGCTGTTCCAGTAGGCTTTCCCTGAGTCTCATTTTAAGCTGAACTTTTTTTTCTGCAAGGGGGTAATCAGAGACACTTTAAATGCTGGCTGTGTGGGAGTGTGTGCTGACTCCAATTTAACATGAGTCTGAATGATTAATTCTCAATTCTCAACACAGCCGCAGTATGGGAGGGTGTGCGCACCCGTTTAACCGCATTGCCACAGTTGATAATTTTTTTTTTTTTTACCTCCTCCCCGAATGTTTTTTTCTTTCTGTGTTCTCATAACTGATGAAATGGTATCTGTCAATACATTGTCTATCTGGGGCAGTCTAGATATTAGCCTCCCCCAATAATGACACACAAGAGTCCTTCATAATAAGAAAATAATCTAGAATATAGTTACCGGTACACATTTTTCATTTAATTTCAAGTGTTGACTCCCCGTTGTAACCTGTATGGCAAAGCAGGTTACAGCCGAGCATAAGCAGCGAAAGGGGAAATGCATCATTTATTCCAGCTTTGTGAACTTGGCATGCATGTATATCTACGTTTTATTTTTTCCTGACATTTTTGGAAGAGCCTATCTGTTGCTTTTGAACTAGAAGTCTTCTAAACCTGAAGGAGACAGAGAGAGGCCGGGCGGTGTGTTTTGCAGTCGGGCGGCATCTGGATGGCATCAGAGGAGAGTGTCAGATTGAGGTGACAAACAAGTTAGTGCCGACATCTCTGGTGAAAAACACATCGGTACATTGCATAGTGGGGATGGGGGGCTTTGAAGTTCTACTGCAGCAAAATCAGTACAGTATATTCAAATTATTGCTATTTCTCATTTCATATTATATCATATCATATTCACTCATTACCGTGACAAGAATAAAAACACAAGCCTCAATTCGAGGTGCAATTTTATTCCATTATCAAGACTATAGAATGAATAGAAATGAAGTTAGCAAAAATGTCGTTTCACTCTTTCAAGAGTGAATCAGCTTTGCTCAAAAATGAATGCTCTTTTCCAAGGATGCAGGTACGACTTTTGTAGCATTTGTGCCATGACAGCTTAGTATCATCTACTGTTTAGATGAATAGCTATCCCACATCCGTTTAAAAAAAAAACATTTAGTCACACTATTCATGTTGCAGTTTGAAACTCCCGGCATCACCGGGATCTTCAATTAAGCAATTAAGACAAACGCAAGCATGCTCTCAATCATGCTCTCGCTCCTGCTTTCAGCCCAGGTGCAGCTTGGCAGGAAGAGGAACAGGAAAAGACCAAGATTTGCTGCTGCTGCGCTCATTCGCCTTCAAAGGCAAGCGCCCTGTGATCATTTCCCACAATGCACGTCGCTCACGGAGGCATCTGTGATCAGCGCTTACGAGAATGCGCAGTAATCTGACAGACAACTACATGAGGGAGGGGGGTGAAAATGGCAACCTCCCCCACCTCCACCAAGCACTCCCTCACCCTCCACACTTGCTCATTCCCTCATCCTGCTCCCATCTGGGTTCACTTATCCCGGCCTGGGCCAGCCAGAGGACCCCTGTGCCCTCTCGGGTTGCAGGGTCTGAGCGTGCTTCATTGTGGGGTCCTTGTTTTTGTGAAAGGGAAGCGCTTGAGCCAGCCCCCAATGCCTGTCTGGACCATCTCAGAGCCTTACCCCGACCACCCCAGGCCTCATAGCCAACCCAGACGCCCCAAAGGCATGGTTAGTGTTTGCCTCATCACAATTGAAAGATACTAACCAGATTCACCCAGAAACTCCATCAGGGACAGTCGTCCTCGAGGTGGAGTTTTCTGAGAGGAAGCAAAACTGGCCCTTTAATGGGTACATCTCCCACATGTCCCAAGTTTATGGAATGCCCATGGCCGCATTTGCATAACGAGACACGCGGATGTGCTGTGCGCCGGTGAAGCGTGCGCAGGAAGTGCCCTCCCAATGCGTGTGGAGCACAGGTGAAACCACTGAGAAATTCACTCAACCCAATGTTTGGAGTAATCCACAGTCCAATCCAAGCTAGACGTCAATCCGGGTTATCACGCTGCGCTGATGAATGGAAGCAGAGCGAATCGGACGGCGTACTTAAAGTCATTGAGAAGTTATTCAAACACTCTTGTTATTGTGGCCTAAACAAAAGCGGCCTGTCACTCTGTGTTAAACTTACACTGTTTACAAGGAAGACACTTGGCTGGATAAAGATAAAGGAGGGTGTCTGAAATGACAACAAGCCCGCATTGGAGATTGTTGCAGTATTTAGCTAATGAGCACCAGGCGTGCAATTGATTTCTGATGCAAGAGGTCATTTAAAAAAAACAAAAACAAAAAAACCTTACATAGAACCAGATGCACTATAACACACATTAATGCAATCATAAATGACTGAACGATTTTAATAATTGTCCCTATTTCATTTGATCTTGTCCTACTGTGTGTCACTAAGAATGATAATTTTATCTTTTTCCTCTTAATGTTGAAACTTTTTTTTTTTTGCCCGCACAATTGATGATGATAATGCTTAGTTTGATATTTTTTCACCTACAGAGAAGTAAAAATAAGACCACTGGAGAATTAGATGACATTCGTGGCAGGCTGATTGAGCACTCTAAATTGTCCCTAGGTGTGAGTGTGAGCGTGGATGGTTGTTCGTCTCTGTGTGCCCTGCGATTGGCTGGCAACCGATTCAGGGTGTCCCCCGCCTACTGCCCGGAGACAGCTGGGATAGGCTCCAGCACCCCCCGCGACCCTAGTGAGGATCAAGCGGTTCGGAAGATGAATGAATGAATGAATGGAGAATTTGAATCTGCTCATTTCTGGCAGTGAGTCTTTTTGAAGGCCAAATTTATGACAGTTTTTATATTGAATGTCATGTCACATTGTGCAAGTGTATCCAATCGTGATTTCAGGTGTAAACGTTTCCTTCCTTAGAGGTATCTTTTTAAAGTGACATTTGTTTTTCCTTTTTTTTCCTCCCCTTTTTCTCTGTTACAGCCACATGTGATTGGCCAAGATGTGTAGCGGCATCTGGGTGTCCACACTAAGCAGCAGGGGGAAGGTGCAGCACAGTGAGCGCGCCAACTGCAGCGAGGGAGGAAAAAGAGTGAAAGACTTCCTGCAGCCAAGATGAAAACATGAGCTTCAAAAAAACAAAGTAAGCTCTGGAGATATTTAAAGGGCAGAGTGGAGAGTTGTTAAAAAAAAAAATCGTTCTAGGCATAATTTGGTCGTAAATTAATTTAACCAACTCTTTTAAAGTATCCGAGCCTAAAGAACCTGATCTCGAAAAAGATTCCAAATTCCCATCACTAGTCCCTGGTGAAGAAGAGTGTGCCATAAATGGAAGCTTGGTTATAAATAGTGTGTGTGTGTGTGTGTGTGTGTGTGTGTGTGTGTGTGTGTGTGTGTGTGTGTGTGTGTGTGTATTTATGAAATATTCATTTTAGCTGTGTACTTATACAATCTTAAATAAGTGACAAATTTTATAGTTTGACAATCCTTGTTTTGATGTCAGGTGACAGATGACTAAGATTCCTAGGAGTCAAAATGTTCTATCTCCAATCCACAATTTTTAAAACCACATCCACAGTAGAGTGTGTGTGAGAACCACGATTAAGTAGTTGTGGTACTCAAGAACAAAGCCATAACCACAAGCAGACTCTTTTTATGGTTTTTACAGATCCAAAATGTCGTATGCATTTGAATGTCATAAATATCATTACTTTTTTTAACCTATACAATAAGAATTTGCAATGAGCCAGATAAAATTAAAAAAAATAAAGCCTGAACATGACTCTATAGCTGTTTTAGTTCACATAAGAAGGTTGTGAGTGACTGACAGATGATAGCAATAAAAGTAAGAACACACTGGCCATTTTAGCTGCGGTGGGGCCTTTTCAGAGGGGGATTATTAACTTGTCAGCGATTTCAAAGTAAGAGACAATTTTGTCTCCCTTTCTAGAGCATGTCCAACATGTCTGCCTGACTTTTATGAAAAGGTCTTTAAACCTTTCGACCCCGGAGGGCCTCCTTTACTGGCTGCTAATAGGAACGCGGTGGTCAACGGGCAGACCTAAGGTGGCCTCGTAATCATTTGTTTAGGACTTTAGCTCTATTTTGGAGGCTCCTTGTTTAGTGTCGGGCTAAAAATAGACGAGCGAGACAGCCATGCCGCTGCTCATCGCTCAAGCTGTCACGACACGTGTGCCCCTTGGGGAGCCGAGCAAGGAGACCCCTCGGGCCGTGGAAGTTCAAAGGTCGCACGGTTTATCATTATTAGCCACTTAGGCGATGGCACAAACGCGGATGTTTGATTGGTAAGTGGAGTCGGAATATCCGACAATTGCAAATCTGAACGCCATTTTAATTTCACGTTAGGAGATTTAAATCAAAGCTACAAGAAGTGATGACTTGAGTACTCTTTACATCTCATGAATAAAACACGAGGAGACCTAATGCCTTTGTGCAAGGCGTGCTACACTTAAATGCCGCAAGTATAACTGAGTTACTTGCCGCAGATTGACAGGGACGGGAAATGAAATGTCACCAGATCAAATCATTAATCGTGTAAAGTATTGTCATGCGACAGGAGAAAATAGCAGTGTGAAGATTGCATCGGCTGATAAAACATTACTTTGGGCCATTTTTCCAATAAGCCATGTCCTCGCTGCTGTCAATATTTGGAGGGAGATATGAGGTGTGCCCTGGCCAAGGCCGTTTTGAAAGGAGCAGAGAGCCTGCTGGGAAAAATACAGCGTCTCATGCTGTGCCTCCGGGAAGCTGAAAAGCCACTGCGGCAAAAAGCTATGAATTATTTTGAGCACAAAATACATTTTCTTTGAAGACCGTTGTGCCATTCGAGCCCCTCTGCTCCCTTTTAAATTGTTTTTATGCCGTGAGTAATGTTAACCTTTGCTTTTGTAGTCATCACATTTTCTTTGCACTTTTCCTCCCCCCTGCCAGCAAAAAGAACAGATGGACTGGAGATGCTGTAACTAAGTACAGGACTCCAATCATTAAGGAAGGAGCTATAGATTTTTATTCTTGCGCGCAGCAAAGAACCTAAGAATAATCGAGCACAAACCAGGCCGAGAAATGTCCAGTACCCTCAGCCAGAGGAGCATTTAATACTTTTTGCCTTCCGATCCCAAAACACCAAAGCAGCAATGTTCAAATGAGGTTAATTAACATGAGCTCGCATGGTCCCTGTGGACTATCCAACAATATTGACCATGGTGGGATTTGCGGAATAAATGAACTTCATCCGTCTAAAATAATAAACTAACACATAATGTGAAACAAATTTATTCAAGCGCCAAAAGCCCCACAAGCATGCCAGAGGAGCCATTCAAAGTACGAAAAATGACCCGCACTTCAGTTTTTGTCAAGCGGTCTTGTTTCAACCGTCAAGCGTGCTTGAACAGCTTTAGCAATAATGTAGCCTAATAATAATAAGGCTAATTGATTATCAAAATCACTGCAGTTTAGCCTGAAGTTGATCAGCTAATCATTTAATGCCGCGCTGATGATCATACTCACAGAGATGGCATGAGAGCTGATTAAAGGCATTCACTCGGCGCAGTCTTGCACACGTGGTCGCGCACGCGCACACTGGGTGCCACCGTGTATAAGCGGCACGTTCTAAGTAAAAGAAAGAAGTTGTAGATGTTACTGCCTAACTTATTGTAGGAAATACATTAAAGTGCAAAAAATACAAGAGTACCCTTGCGTAGTCACTGTCCATGATTCACAAACTCACTGTTTTTTTGGAAATGATCCTTAGCAATTTGGTGAAAAACTCACTTAAAATCATGTCCGTCAAAATTGGAATAAGTGTTAAGGAAATATGGTTAAGTAATGCATTTCAACTGAGAGACATACAAGGCATGTATGTAGGGAGGAGCTAAGTTTAGCCTGGGTTTCTTAGTTGAAGAGTCATGAAAAGAAACAAAAAAAGAAAGACGTTCTTGAGTTTGAAACTATTACAATGGGATCATATTGTGGTATATTTACATTTTAAACTATGAATACCGCCAATTATACATTTTTTTTGTGGGGGTGGGTGTCGATTACCTGCGATTTTCCTGCTATTGGCAACAGGACTCGAGATATTGTTGAATTGTTGGCTAGTTTTTTTTTTCATTTAACAATATTAAATAAACAAAACAACAGTACTTTACTAAACAGTAATCCCCCACCCCCCAAATGGTTTTGTAATATACTTTAATGCGTTCTTTTTTTTCGATTAATAGATGGAATAGTGAATGGAACACACAAAGATATTGAACTGTCCGTTCATGTCATTGCGATCCTGCGCAAGAACGTGATGGTGGCTAATCACCCGCGAAGCTACAAGCCTCACTTCGATATAGAAGCTCACCACTATGCTATACATAACGTCAAGGCTATCAACATGTAATGTATCCCTTTGTTTGCACTTGCGTTCTAAAGCGACCTATGACTGAATGCTTTGGTGTGCACATAACGTTGATCATGCTTTAATCATATGGTGAGGAAACATAAAAACACCTAAAAGCCGCTTTCAGGTCTTTCCATCTTTGTAGATGCAACCCCTCTCCTCCAGCCATTTCACACTTGCTTCCCCCTACCCCTACCAACACTGTTTTTTGCATTAATATGTATGTATTTAATGACACATAATGATGGGTAATAAAATGTTAGGGTAAGTCTTTTTTAAAAAAAAATCACCATGGTAACCACCTGAGCTTGCACAAAGAGCAAAGTGCACGTGGCTGTGTCGTTCCTAGCTATTACATCTGCTTTAAGGTGTGTGTTTGCGGGGCGGGGAGGGAGAGAGAGAGAGAGAGAGTGATGGACTATTGGGGGGTTGGAATTGGGGAAAAAGGAGCGAGAGCAAAGCGCGCAGACACAAACACACACATGCACTGTAATTGGCCATGCTATTCAGGAGCACTCCGCTGCATTGTGCGCCTTTGGAACAGGATAAATGGTGGTCTTAGCATCAGGCTAAACCTATTAGGAACCTATGGCCCAGGTTCTGTGTCAAAGTCTCATTTTTTTTTGGGGGGGGGGGGGACAGGAAAATTGAAATAATTTGTAGTCAAAAGATGAAGGAAATGTTTCACATGATGTTTGGAAAGAAAGAAGCCATGTTTGGTATTATGAAATTAAATATGTGGCACTCTGCCTTCTTCCCACATTCCAAAAATGTGTGTGACTCTAAATTGTTTTTTAGGGGTGAAGGTGAATGAATGATTGTTTATCAATGTGCATTGTGTGATTGACAGATGATCAGTCTCCCGCAGTCTTCCCAATAGTTAGTCACATCTCTCCACGGCAAATCACAAGTAAGCCCCTTATTTTTCTGCATTTTGAGCTTTCCACAATCTTTGTGCAAATATGCTACTTGAAGTTGGTACGTGGTGGCGAATAGTCGCTTGCTCGCGTGCCTGCTGCTGTTTTTCCAGGTGGAACTCCATTTCAAGCAAATGAGTCAGGGGTGATGGATTTGGCAGGGGGTTGTAGAGCACGCTGTTTGCACGCGCTTACCTTTCTTTTGGAGAGTCAGTGCGAGATGAATTTTACTTCAATGCCAGCAAGTGCAACAGAAGCAAAACTTGGCAGCCGTATAAATTTAGGAATGTATTGACTGTTGAGCCAAACCATTATGTGCAAATTACTTTTCTTCATCTGTGTGCTCCCTCCACATTTTGATGAAGTGGCAGCGGTCCCTGTTACAGGAATCTCCGCGATAGATTCAAATGTTCGTCTTTCTCATCGTCTTTAATTCCTTTGTGCTCACTCAATTGGCCGTTGTTTTCTATTTCCTGAAGCCTTTTAAAAACTTTGTTAAGGGAGCATGCTGGGAAAATAGCATTCTGCCAGCTGCTGAGGGCATTTTGCACTCAGATTGGCGGGTGTCGTCTCCGAGACACCAAACAGATATCCACTGCCAGCGCTCACCTTTAAGTGTGTGTGTGTGTGTGTGTGTGTGTGTGTGTGTGTTGCTTTAGGGGTGTGTCCGTGTGCAAGTGCACTCTAGGTGGGTGGAAAACTGTCAGTAATAATATCAAGATGCCTGGTCCAGGGGATTATTGCTCCTCTTTTCCACTACTATCAGCAGAGGAGAGCTGTCTTTCTTTCAAGCCGGGCCTATCCAACACCATGCATTTACGTTACTTGTAAACAACGTTGCCAACCTAAATTCGGGTTGCGAGGAGCGTAGTTATATGCCTGCGGATAGGGGAAAACAGCTAGGTGACGCGGATCAGACACGGTTTAAAAAAAAAAATTGGAATATACTGACTGGCCAACATATCTTGTTGGCATCCTCAGCTGCCATTGTCAACTTTGGAAGCCTGATATCATCTTTCTTGCCTGTTAATCAACAATTGACTCCATACAATCAAGAGATCTCTTACCATTCATTTAATTGCCAATTTTGCCTTTCCCTACAAAAAGTCTACTATGTGATATGCACGTTATAGTTTCATTCATACCACTGTCAACTATCATCTGTACAGACAAGAGGACGTGAGCATTGGTAAATCTCAAATATATAAATAACAATGAAAGTAACCTTTGCACTGAACTCTTTGTTGCTACCCAACATTTCAGATTGAAGCCTTTCATAGGAACACAAACAATGTCACCATTCTACAGTGTAGTCTCGCAAAGGCTTTGTGAAAGCAATCTCGGCAATTGGAATATTTCTTTTGGTCCCCCTACCGAGATTGACAAATATCCAGGAAAACCTTCTGTTAATGAAAGAAAGACCCACAATGGTCACAGAACTAGCGTGGATACACTGAGAATTGACTTTCCCGTAAAACTTCTGGCAGAATGTCACTTGGACAGATGGGACAAACCTGGAACTTTTGGCAGGTCACATCCGGCACATGACGCACACAAAGAAAAGAACCTTTGGCACCTGCTGTGACACACGGAAGAGGCTCGGTTATGTTCTCCGGCTGCATTGTTACCTCTGGCATATATATATATATATATATATATATATATATATATATATATATATGTATATATATATATTAGAGCTGTCAGTTTAGCTGCTTTTATTGGCATTAATTTAAATGAATTTTATCGGGATCAAAAATTTTCTCGCGAGATTAACGCCGCAGACGTCACAGCGGATGTTACGTTGCTCTATAAATAAACCAGAAACAAAACATCAATCGCTCGGCACAGTTCCACGCACGTTCGTTTTGCCAGCCACGGCAGCGCGAGACACCGAAAACGGATACTTAAATAGTTTATGAATGGAAAGTTTACTTTTAAAAAGTTGCCAGATTGTTCCAATGACAAGACCAAAGTTACCTGTATGTTTTGCAGTCGTAAACTGAGCTATCATCATAGCACGTCGAGTCTGCAATACCACTTAATGGCCAAGCACACAGCTGACGTGCTTAACTCCGCCCCCTCGTCTCAGACCGACAGCTATGGATCATTTCAAAGCCAACAGCGTGGGCTAAAATGTTGCTAGAACAGGGGTGTCTTTATTTAGCTCATTTTTGCATAGTTGTCATGTTTGTCCGTCTGCAATCTGACGTTTAAACGAAGTAAATTGCGCTTCAGCTTGGTTTCATGCGGCGCCCACTTCCGGGATTGAGTATTGGGACTTGTAGTTCTTTTGTTCGATTGACTTTATGTTTGTGTTGTATGGTTTCTTACGCTTAAAACAATGAATAATGATGACGATAATGATACATAGTGAAATCAGGGTTGATTACATTATTTATTAAACGTATTGTTAAATAAAGGTATTAATTAATGTAAATTATATACATATTTACATTGTGATGCAGAAAGATAGATATATTATTTTTTTACTGCATTTATGTGTAGTTTAGGTTATTACCTGCTTCTGATACTTCTGTTACAACTACTACTACTACTACTTCTGATGCAAAGTGCTCCAATAAATGATCAAAAAAGTACAGAACGGGAGATCCTTCCATGCTGACCGACAATCCCTATTCAGGGGGCCGTGAAAAATTATAGGCTGAGTACTAGTTTACCTTAGATGTGCACTTTATATTGCGCTGTTTTGATTCCATAAAAAGAGCTGTTCAAGCAGCTGTTGTGTGACAAAATATTTTTTTCACTGTTGTTGATGGACAGTAATATTGTGTGAGAGATGATGTGTGAATAACTGCTCCAAGTGAAAAATGTTCATGTAAGATTGAAAATCAAAATTATTTCAGTAAATATTTGCATTTTGCACATAGAAAACTGATTCATGATTCCATGTTGATGAGAGCATTAAAATGGGGGAAAATAGGACAAAAAATATAAAAGGAAATTCAGAAATGATAAAAAATGCGTGAGTAATCATGATTAATTTTTAGTTAATTTGAGTTAATTATGACAGTTGAGTTTTTAATTAGATTAAATATTTTAATCGTTTGGCAGCTCTAATATATATATATATATATATATATATATATATATATATATTTTTTTTTTTTTATTAACATCCCGAGTACAAAGCTACCTACCGCAAGACTCCAACGTATTCTGTTCTTCCACCCTTATGACTTTTTTTTTCCAGTTCATGTTATTTCAGTGACCATTATGGCATTCATTCATTCTTTCATGCAGCAGCACAGGGAATTATTCTTTACATAAACTGTCACTAATTTCTATCACAGGCTCCCTGAGGAGATGCCATGAATCTAGTATTACATCAGCAAGTTCATCGCAGGCTATGCACATGGATCAGGAGGAGCTGGACTCCTGCCATGGCAGTTGATGGTTGGGAGAGGCTGTGGCTTGATTTGGCTTTGGTCTCCATAGACACAAGTAAGGCTTCTCTCCCCACCCCCCCACCGCATCATTTTGCCGCCGACATGGCGCTGCTAATCAACCATCATAATCTTCCTCCCTTGTTGCAGTACAGCGTGTAGAAAAGCATTGCAGCGGCTCTGTCATAGAGATGCCCCCTGGATCTTGTCCGGGCTCTGCGCTATAAACTTTGATCCAATCCCAGCGTGATCAGCACACTACTCACTTACACTAATATGCTGATTACGTCTGGCAAAACACAGACAGGGCACATGTAAATTGATGTGAGTGGGGAAAAAGAACGGGAAAAAAATATTTTTTCAATTTCAATTCGAATCTGGGAAAGCCAATGCTGCGTGCACCACTTTGTTAAGCTCTCTGAAGTATAAAATATGAGCGTACTTTACATGTGCCACCGAGAATTAATCATTACTCACTCGTTTGATCGTATTTCAGCAGCGTTACACGCCAAAGTATTGGCTTTGTTTTTCATAGTGAATCCACAATCGCAGCAGTGTGCTTTTGTTCCCATTTCCACCTACCTTGCCATCAAGCCAGCTCGGCTCTTAAAGAATTACCTGCTTGGTTAATAACAATGTTCTTGACTTGACTGGAGTAAGGCAGCACAATTAAAAAGTAATTAAATATGATCACTGTCGGCCAAGTGCAGAATGTAAACCATGGGAGCCTTTAAAAAAAAAAAGGATTTTTAATCAATGTGTGCTTTCATTTTCCACAGAGGTCTATGCTCCTGTTTTAATCCTTTAATTGATTTTTGGGCCAACTTAATCAGCAACGCAATTAATTGCCAGCATAGAAAGTAGTCATTTCAAAACTACTCCCTGGAAATTGAAATAGGTTTGATAGATGGATTTTCAGAGCCCACTTATTAGCACTGACCCGTTCTGTAATGAAAAGATCCATTTGTGAAATTCATTATGCAACCATGAAGCAGGCCTTCAATAATAAGTGCCAGACTGCGTGGTCCTGGTCTCTCCCAAGGGGGCCCTCATTGGGTTCACTCAACAGGGATGTTTATGCTTTTTTTTTTTTCCTTGATGGTGCAATGTGGGCATTTGTGTTGCCATGGAGAGGCAGGAGATGAAGTGGATTGCATTACAACACCGACAAACTTGAGGAAAGACTATGAGCTCAGCTCATTTTTAAACGCCCCAATTTTCCCTTTATTTCACAGTAAAACTCAAAATGCATTAAGCCCGCACTCTGTTGAATTTGCCCCAATGAGCTACCAACATGACTTATGACATAAACTGGCTCACTAAAATATAAATCTTGATATTTGATCCCTTTTCTGCAGGTGTAAATTTGCCCAATTACTGTAAAGGCCACTTCTCAACTCAGACCCGCAACATGTAATTTGACATTTGATTGATAGCTTGCCCAAGTGTGCTGGTTTGCCAGACGCATGTAGGAAATCAATGCTGCGTTGAAATGATTTGTTTGCTGGAGCTTTGTAGATATTTTGGTCAAGTCCTTATGAAAGTAGTAAAGATAAATGTTTTTTTATGTCATGTTTACTGCGGGAAATCCTTCTGTAAACATTAAGACTTCATTCTGTCGTGCTGTTGCAAACTGATCACATGATTGGAACTCAGGGCGTATCATGTAGTTTTCAGCCAAACGGCGGGCTGGTAAAGTTGGGCTTTTTTATTTTTATTTTTGAACAGAGCTTGACTTGATGCAATGATCTGCGTGTCTGCTCTGCACATAGAGAGCCCAAACTTTAGCGTTCCTCTGCAGCTCAGGAAAGAACAAAAGGCGCAGAGTAAGATGTGGAAACGTTTTGCTTCCACAGTCCGACATTCACGGCAAGCCGAATGGTAATACAAAGCAAACTAAGTCTGTAAACCGCCGACCGCAGGGGTAAACGAGTACAGACACTCCCGAAAGTTACGAACATCCGAGTTACAAACAAACGGTACATACGAACATTTTCACGGGTCTGTCGAAAAAAAAACAAGTTAGATTTTGTATTGTGCGCTTTTTCCGAGTGCCAAACGGGCGGAGGAGGACGGCGGAGGCGACGTTCAAGGCGGCCGCGGAGAGGCGTGGGGCGGGCGTATGACGGTGGAACGGGCGGGAGGCGTCCGGCGCGCCGGTCGACGACCGGTCGTCTACTCTCCCCGCTGAAGCCGCTGCTAGTTTATCGGGCAGCTAACCCTTGAGCCCTGAAGAATGTGACGAAAAGCTCTCTCCCGTTAAATGGATGTCAATATAAGTCTTAAACATACATTCCAGACAAAATATAGCACTGAAGCAACTTACGAACGAATTCACCTTATGAACAATCGTCCGAACGTAACTCGCTCGTAACCTGGGAGCGCCTGTATGGCCAAAGTAGTGTTGTATTTCAACGACTTACCTTCAAGTAGAACTCTAACAAGTGTGAATTATTTTGCGACAACCCAACTTTTGCTCCACTGGTTCCATTTTACAGAGCAATTAATAAGTAGTGTTTTTTTAATTTTTTAATTAGGCGTAGAAAAAATAGTAGTGTGTTTCCGGTAACATGAAATTTCGGCATAGGGTCGGTAGGTCGGACAAATGTTTTTATTTTTTTAAATATTTTTGCCACGCCCCCATCATAAATGTTACCAAGATAACCATAAAACATAAAACAAGGAGACATTGAAACCCCGCCGCCGAAGGAAAACAAACAAACAAACAAAAAACTACGGCAAGCCTGAGGATTTCACGTAACAATAGTTACCGGTAGCGTGTCGTTTCCGTGGCGTCATTTTACGGTACCGAAACATAGTTTAACCATTAAAGTCACCGCACGCGACTTGACTGTGTGATCAACGCGATTTCACTGTGCCTCTGTGTGTTTGTGGTGTGTGGGTGTGTTTCTTCGAATTTACTTTCGTTTTGAGTGTTGGGGGGGGACGCAACAGATGCGTATGCGGGTTGCTATTTTAGTCCGCAAATTGAGGAATCGCGGATGAAAGTTTGAGATGGCGGCTAAAAACTCACAAAGGTCTACTAATTACGTCATTTAAGAAATGGCAATGCCAGTCTGATTTTTCGTATGAATCGTCCGAAGGGCGAATCACTAAACTCACCTGTGACGTATGCACAAAACACGAGAGCGAGAGACGGACGACGCGAGGCACGATTACATGGCAAATTGGTCATTAGATTTGTAGGCTAATCGCTGTGAAAAATATTATGAAAAAGTATTGGTTATTCTATAATTTACTGGTTGTAGCATGGTAACTTTATGAATAAAATATTCGTCACAAGGTGTAGTAATGCTAGACTGCAACACACAAAACGCGTCTAAACTATTTTCGAGATCGCGTCGCCGCCATGATTCAATGTTGTTGACACACGACGGCAAATGACGCGCATGCTCAACGTGAATATCGCGAGTTTTCACCGATGTAAACATCTTTCCTTTTATTATTTATAATTTTGTCTGTGGTTTTATTGTTCTTGTTTTGATTGTAAAGCGTCCTTGAGTGTTTTGAAAGGCGCGTATAAATGAAATGTACTATTATTATTATTATTACACACAAATGTAGAAGGTTTGAAAAAAATGCCGACCGGAACGTTTTTGTTCGAGGTAGAAATTCTCGGTCGGTCGGGTTACCGGAAACACACTACTTTTTTTTCTACGCCTTAAGATGAGCAAAGTTGAGCACTGCGTTGAGTGATACATTTATCTATTCTTTTTTACTGCATTGCTGAACTATTGGATCGGCCCTGGTATTAGCTAACACTCAATACCGAGAAACTCGATTGACTTGGTGCAAAAAATTTTTTTTAATTGTAGCAGGTACATCCCTATCATGTTGTTGCATTATCTTGGGGTCAAATCGACAAGCAAAATTGTTTTTGTTTCATTTTTTTAAATTTGTCCTTGGTCATGTCTGTGAAATGGGTACAATTTGTCATTATCGCTCTGAGTGCATGCTCCCATTTTAAATGTTCGCCAAGAAGCTTGCGGCAGAAAAGTAAAGACCTTTGTAACCGCTGCTTATTTGATATTTAGCTAATTGATTTCAACTCATCTAATGCCAGCCAGTCTCTCGCGTGCATGTGTGAGCCACGAGAGCATTAAGCGCGATTTCGAAATGCGAGGGCGCACCTCCTGCTCTCAAAACAGGGACGAGTGAAGTGAATGCCGCCGTAATTGTTGCCGTCGACGGCGGCGCCAGTTCATTGCCGACGATCATTTATGCACATATGTAAATTTTCATATTTGAAAGGATCAATTAGAGTGACGTTGTCTTGGCGGAAAATTAAAAGGTCTGCTGTTTTAAAGGTTAATGAATACCCTGATGCCTGTGCGATATGCGGCTTGCATACAAGTGGTAAATTGCTTGAAAAACATATATTGCGGAGAAAAAGTGCATCACTCGATGCACTAACACTGAATGTAGTGTGTGCCACTTAGCGGACTACCGTTTTTCGAAACCTAAATAACCTCTGACTGAGATTAGACTTGTCAAAGTTGCTTTAATCTGACACATTACAGAATCCTGTCCCACTAACCCACTCCCTGTTTGTCGCCATTGAGATGATTCGAGTCACCAAGGAAATATAAAGAACTGCGCCCTTTATGACTTAAAAGCATTAATGATCTGATGTTGCATAAAAGCCTCGTTTGTTTTCTTACGCCATAAACATCTGTACCTACTATTTGATTCCCTTTCTTTGACACTCATTTAGGTCATGTGTCGGCATTATGATGTTCATCCCCCCCCACACCAGTACTTCTTGTTTCGTTCATAAAATCTGCAACACAACGCGCGTGACGAAATGTAGTTGAGCTCAAGCCAGAAAGCAAAAAATGTTCAGAGTGGTGACAGGTCTATAAAAGCCAATCATATAAACGACCAGTTTGAGAGCAGCCTCTCCTTTAAAGAGTTAAAAGCTGTATATTTATTGCCTCAATAAAGTGTAAAAAAAATACAATCCAACAATGGCTAAGCTGTCTCCATCTGAAGGTATATCTGAGGTAAATATCATTTTCTGACCCCCCCGCAAAAAAAAGTTGCTTTCCTCCGCTCGTTCAGCCTGGCTTGTTTGGTAATAAGAAACAGGTCACTCTATTGGTTTGTTTTTGTTTCTTTAGTAAGGCTGTAATTTAGGACTCATGTTCAGTGTCTCCGCACTCCAGTGGCTGTGCAGGCTTCGAGGCTTCAGCCAGCAGGACTTAAGTGAGAAGAGACGCCAACGCAGCTTGAACAAGTCCTGCCAAGTGTCATTCAAGGGAACCTCAGTCTCAATCAGAGTCTGATTGTTCTGTGGAGATTGACATTTTGTCATAATCCATCAAAACAAGTGCCCCCCCCCCAAAAAAAATCAAATAATTGCTTATGTGAAGCGCAAAATTGGGACCATATGCTATTTGTTACCAGTCCACTCACAAGGATTGTGGCCAACTCGTTTGAGTTGTTAATTAGAGTGAGCGGAAAGACACATTTGACAATCGTTTTTCAACGGCAAGCGTGGCACAGGGAAAATCTAAAGCAGAGTTGATGTTGTGTAATGAGAGAAAACAATTTCAATTGTTTGACATATGCTTGTTCTCTTGTTCTATGGTCTGTAAGATGTCACCAAGAAAGTGAAATAGAACTATGAAGACAATACTTTCTGTGGTGGTTGTCAACGACTTTGCATCACTGTCACGACACATTGCCGGAGTGAAACTAATGACGACTTAATTGTAGTTTGCCATTTTTTTCCTTTCAACCTAGATTAACTGCAGGGCAAAATCATAAATCTTACGCATTCTTCCTTGTTTTACTTTTGAACAGTTTCACACTAGCATATGTCGTCATCTAAAAGGTAAGAATCGAGTGTGATGTATTCTGCAGAGGTCTGTGTTCTTCCAGTTGCTCTTTTTTTCTTGCAGTCTGGATTTGTCCAGCAATATCGGTGTGCAAAATAATCTGTTTAAATGACTGTGGCTACTCTTCAACCAGTTCAAATATACGGGAAAAGACACGCTTGCTGCCATTTGACTTGTTGCACCGTGGGTTTGAGGCAGACGGACTTCATCTTTTTGTAATTTGTTCATGTAGTTTGGCTCTCCTTGTTTCCTCCACAGAGGATCCGAAGCATGCCTTGAGCCAGACCAACATCCTCCAGCACGTCCCCATTAACTGCGACCGTGTGTTCGTCCTGCTGAACATTGTTACAAAGAGACAGATGAAGCTGAGCTGTGGTGAGTCGTCGTCGTCCTCCTCCTACTCCTCCTCCTCCTCCGCCACCATTCAGATCAATATCCAAAACTAAAATATGAGAATCATGGTCAGTTTTCATGGCAGTGGTGTCAAGGACAGCACGAGACTTAAATTGGGAGGAGTGGTGGCACTGGTGGGAGTGTGGGTCTATGCTGAGCCAAGTTTGCGTCTACATTCAATATACTGTCTATCTGAATGAGCTTTTTATATTGCTTGTAACCTAGTCCAGATGGCTAGGGGAGAGCGACGCCCGCATTTGATGCAGTCTGTTTTTTGAGCTTTCTCTACAGGCATGCGTGCATGATGTGTGGGCATTTCATGCATTTTTATTCATACTCTGACGCTACTGTATATCTGGTTGCCCGCGTGAGCCGTAAAAGCTCCTGCTATGTACAAGATGTGCTTCTTTTGTTTTGGTGGCACTCAAGCCACTTCGCTGGCAAATACTCACAAGATGGCATTAGCAAGGAAAACGTTTGCGCCCGCTGCATAGTTCTCACAGGGGCTCTCTCTGGCCAGTCTTGATGGAAGCCAGAGAATCTTACCAATTACATGCATTTTTCCAGTCGCGTACGTGGATGCCGGCCAAAGCTCAGCTTGCATACTGTCTGCTGGACTATGACTCAGTGAAAACAGTTTCACATTATGCATGTTGGCCTTGTGTTACATGGAAGGGACAGCGCGTTTCAACTCGCAGAAGTTGGGTTACAAATGAAATCCTGGGCAAAAACGGCGACGGCAATTTCTGTACATTGTTTGCCAGTTTAAAGTCTCCAGCCTCCCGTGCGACCCCTCCCCTTCCCGAATCAAACCAACGAAACACTAACACAGTTGCACCAAGTTAAATCTGTAGCTGAGAATGTAAACTTCTCCGCACCACAGTTTTACTGCTTCGTGGGTGTTGTTTCACTCAAAGCTCCTGCTTTTTTGTCTTCATGAGAAATGGACCAATGCTTGCCCCGTCTTGGTACAGCTACTCCTGTTGTGAAAAAAAACCGAAAGAAAACCATTTTCATTTTTCTTACTCCTACAGCATCATGTATTCTCCTGACAACTATGTATACAATCGCACAAAATTCTCTATTCACAATACAAACTTTTACAGCCACAGTGCACTTTCTCAAACCACAGTAACCAGGAACCGTGGATGTACTGTATATTCTCTTGCTTATTTTTCCAACATACTAAAACAACCATTTCAAGTTAGGTTGAGAACATCTATTAATACTATATGAAAAGTTTGCACAGGTATTTACGGTTCAGGGTGAATAGGTGTGTGTGTGTGTGTGTGCGTGTGTATATGTATGTATGTATGTATGTATGTATGTATGTATGTATGTATGTATGTATGTATGTATGTATGTATGTATGTATGTATGTATGTATGTATGTATGTATGTATGTATGTATGTATGTATGTATGTATGTATGTATGTATGTATGTATGTATGTATGTATGTATGTATGTATGTATGTATGTATGTATGTAAATTTTCATGGGGTATTTATTAGAGCTGTCAGTTTAGCGCGTTTATATCGGGATTAATTTAAATGAATTTTATCGGGATCAAAATTTTTCTCGCGAGATTAACGCGGAGACGTCACAGCGGATGGTACGTTGCTCTATAAATAAAACATCAAGCGCTGCGCGGTCCACGCACGTTTGTTTTGCCAGCCACGGCAGCGCGAGACACTGAAAACGGATACTTAAATAGCTCATAAATGGAAAGTTTACTTTTAAAAGTTGCCAGACTGTTCCACTGACAAGACCAAAGTTACCTGTATGTTTTGCAGTAAGAAACCGAGCTATCATCATAGCACGCCGAGTCTGAAATACCACTTAATGGCCAAGCGCACAGCTGACGTTCTACTCCGCCCCTTGTCTCAGACAGACAGCTATGGATCATTTCAAACGAAGAAAATGGATGACACGACGAAGAACAAATTTGCTGAACGACTCCTGTTGGATTGACCTGGCGCTTTAAGAGGGCGGGCTGCCACTGACAGGTGACGTTCGCGATGTATAAATAGCGCTTTTGTTTCGTGAGTGAACACACTCGCTTGTCGCCGGCATGGCTCAATGTTAAGCTACGCGAGTGCTTCTTATCAAGTCAGATGTAAAGTTAGCTTTAGATTCGGTCATGATCGGTTGCTTTGGTTGCCGATCGCTATGCAATCACAGTCAGTTACCGTCGTGAATCGGCAATTTAAACAGCGTGGGCTAAAATGTTGCTAGAACAGGGCTGTCTTTATTTAGCTCATTTTTGCATAGTTGTCATGTTTGTCCGTCTGCAATCTGACGTTTAAACGAAGTAAATTGCGTTGCAGCTGGGGTAAATATGCCGCGCTCCACTTCCGGGTTGGACCTTTGGGACTTGCAGTTCTTTTGTTCGATTCGACTTGATATGTTCATGCCGCGCTCCACTTCCGGGATTGAGTATTGGGACTTGTAGTTCTTTTGTTCGATTCGACTTTGTGTTGAATGGTTTCTTACGTTTAAAACAATGAATAATGATGACGATAATGATACATAGTGAAATCAGGGTTGATTACATTATTTATTAAACGTATTGTTAGATAAAGGTATTCATTAATGTCAATTATATACATATTTACATTGCGATGCAGAAAGATAGATATATAATTTTTTACTGCATTTATGTGTAGTTTAGGTTATTACCTGCTTCTGATACTTCTGTTACAACTACTACTACTCCTACTTCTGCTGCAAAGTGCTCCAATAAATGATCCAAAAGTACAGAACGAGATCCTTCCATGCTGACCGACAATCCCTAACTGAACAACCATTACTGATTGCCAGCGAGAGCCTCCATTACAAGAATCCGAAATGATGTCGACACAAAACCGTAGAGAGACTTCCGAGCAAGAAGGACCAACAGAATCAGCATAGCCTGACTGCTGTGTTCAAAGCAAATTTGAGAAAACGAAGTATGCAACCATGGCTTAAATCCATTATAAGCTGAGTACTAGTTTACCTTAGATGTGCACTTTATAATGTTATATTGCGCTGTTTTGATTCCCTAAATAAAGCTGTTCAAGCAGCTGTTGTGTGACAAAATATTGTTTTCACTGTTGTTGATGGACAGTAATATTGTGTGAGAGATAATGTGTGAATAACTGCTCCAAGTGAAAAATGTTCATGTAAAATTGAAAATCAAAATTGTTATTTCAGTAAATATTTGCATTTTGCACATAGAAAACTGATTCATGATTCCATGTTGATGAGAGCATTAAAATGGGGGAAAATAGGACAAAAAAATATAAAAGGAAATTCAGAAACGATAAAAAAATGAGTGAGCAATCATGATTAATTTTTAGTTAATTTGAGTTAATTATGACAGTTGAGTTTTTAATTAGATTAAAAATTTTAATCGTTTGACAGCTCTAGTATTTATTAAATATGGACACAAGTATCCCCCCTAAAATATTTCAGCTTTCGACAATCTCCACATATTTTTCTCCTTTTCGTCACAACATCAAAATGTATTTTTGGGGCACGTATGTTGTCAATTCGGGGTGCGTGGTATATGCAGTCGATGTACCTCTACTGTATACATTTGGCCAATGGTAGAGACATGGACTCTACTCACCAATGGCAATAATTCTTGTTGCTTGTACTTTCCGCTGTGTGAAAATGGATTGAAGCACATCTCACCATCCTTGAGAAAAGTCAGTGGGAATGCTCGGCGCTAAGCTAACTTTCTCTGCATCACGTATGAACTGGGGCCAGCTGAACACTATCCTCCAAAGGTGCGCACCCACTCTTCTAAATCACTCATAATTTCATCACAGCGAATAAGCGACACTTCTGACAAGTGTCATTATCCCTAAAAGGGGATGAGCAGTAGGTAACTAAGCATGTGTCGTAAAAAGAACGTAGAGGAAACAGGAGAAGAATGTGGAAAAACCAGATCGTTTGGATGTTAACCTTTTCAAACATTATTTATGGGACTTAATTACTCATTTCATTATATTGGGAAAAAAAATCATCACATTTTCCCTAATGTACATTTTTATTTAGCATGGTCCCCATTTAAAATTTTATATATATACTGTAATATCCTCTTGCAGCTGATTATTCGCTTGATTAAGTATTGAATTATTTGGTTTAGATGACATGAATGACAGCCACCACTGATGACCAACAATCAGCTCACAGTGACATTTCAAAGTAGGGTTGTTGCTTAACTTTTCAAAATGTGCTCATTAATATGCCGTGAGTTGCCTAATTGAAATGAGTGATGGGGCCACGTTCACTGTTATAATGAAATTAATACAGAGAAGAAAAGCACTTAAGGAACGGCTGCGCACAAAATTCTGTCGGCTCGGGGCTTTAATTAAATATAGTAGCTTGCTTATGAGGAACTTAAGCGTTTTGCCACTATATTTCAAAGGCTAGAAAATATTTGTTTTGCCTTATGCTAGTTTGCAATTTCTTCATCGTATTTCAGCTCAAGTTAGCGTCATTGGGCCGGTGGTTTGTTTACAGCATCTCATTGCAGACTTGCAGGTTCTGATAATGGCGGCTAATTTCAAAGGCCTGATGAGAAATGTCCCCGCTGACGTTTGTTTGTTTGAGTGGGTAAATGACAAAAGTGAGCAGTACGGTGATTAACCGTCTTGCCTGTACGTGCATGTCTGTCTTTCTGTCCATGCGTGTGTTGTGTGTGTGTCTGTGTGTGTGTGTGTGTGTGTGTGTGTGTGTGTGTGTGTGTGTGTGTGTGCACGCGCATATACTTGTAGTTGCTCCTCAAGTGACTTTAATTAAGGAGAGGGTGAAATTGCCGCCCCACAAAGGCATACTGTCGCTGAGGGACAGCACGCCACTTTGACATCTGGTTCAACATCGCATGGGATTTTAAAGTTGCACATGTGATTGAAATAATGTGCGTTTAATTGTATGACATTCACTGGGTATAGATCATTAGGTGCACCTGCACAATCTAATGAGATCCATTGTAAAAGTTATGCGAATTATCCATGTGCATCAGATGACTTATTTGTCCTGAAATTGCAATTTTTCATATTGATCTTGACAAGACTTTCTTTTCACCAAATCCCAAATACAGTAGTAGCAAATATTTGCTCACCAATGTTTTCTTATTGCTTCTGATTTCCAATTTCTTGTACTTAACCCCCCAAAAATCGATGTAGTATAACAACATCATTCATCTTTTCACAGCATAGTATGTGATGCATGTCAAGAATGCGTTTGACAAGCTAAGTCATTCCTGTTATGTGTCGTCAAAGGAATCACTTCAACGACTCTTTTAATATGCTCACAGAAGGAAACTCGAAATGCGGCAGCGAAAATTACATACAGGAACGGGAAACAACTTAGTTTGGTGCGCAGATGTTTTTGTCTTGTATACCACTCACCCCCCCCCCCCACACCCCCACACCCCAGTTATGTCCCTTCAGGGGTTCTGTACTGCAACAAATGTCAGCATTCATAACTCATAAACCAGCGAAGGCAGCGTACACATAATCTACCAATATGACATGCAGACGTATGATATAAACATCTGCAGAGAAATCGACACTGTCATAGAGGCATTCATTTTACAATATGTTTATTGTCAAGCTTGTTGTTTACAAAGTGACAGCGCTGCAGCATACCGAGCGGCGGTTCTGATATCCCGGTTTGCCTTTTCCGGGACGGCATCCACCAGTCACATTCCGCTCGCTTTGGTTTTACAGGAGAGTGCATCTTGAACATGCAGCGAACTTGTATCCAGTGAAGCAAACTCGGTGTGGTTGGAGCTCATCTCAGAACATCATATGTACGGTCATCAGCGGCTGTGGAGGAATGCTTCACATTGGTGAGTTTTTGTTCGTATCTACTTTCAGAGGGCTTCTCATCGAAACGTGAAAAATCACATACTTTTTCAGGCACTTTGTTTTCTTGCACCAGTCGAATTCCACATGCAGTCATGTATGTCAACCGGGCTGTTATGTATTCCCGTCTTTCCTCATCCATCCCTCCTTTCATGCACCTCACATCCCCCCCCTCCCGTCTCTATCCTTTCAGCTTGCCCCACTTGCGCTGGCTCGCTCCCCACCCTCACGTCCCTGTCTCTTTCCCAACGTGTCATTAAGTCTAACCTCTGTGGCAGCGTCAAAGCCAAGCAGACCAGCTAAATGGGCCCATAGAGACGGAGATAGATAGATGGTGGTGGGAGGGGGGCCGGCGCTTTGCAGTCCATCCTCTTAGTTCCTTTTTTTGTGTGCTCGTGTGTGTATTTTGTGCGGTCGTATTATTGCTGAGCGTGTGTTGCCTCGTGTCAGTGTCTCGTCCCCCCCCATTTCATAAACACCTTTTTGACTCTGTCATTTTCTCTGCTGTGTTTACCTCACTGACCAGTCATCTTGGTGCGCATGAACTCCTTGCACGCACACACACACACAAACCGTTAAAAACCCCATAAACACAGAACGTGCAGCCAAGTCGTGTTAGAGAAAGCCCTAACAGTGATAACGGCACCCTTCAATTCTTTCACCAAACATAATTGATAAGCATCACATGCAAATATTTTAGTTCCCCCGCTGTGAAAGACTCTGTGTTTTATTGTATTGGGAGCTCATTCCATTTGGAGACAAAGCATAAACAAATAGTGTTTCTCTTGTTTGGAAGAGATTTGAAGCTTTTTTTCTCCTTTCTTTTTAACCAGCCATGAGCAGCTGTTCCTCTGCAAAGCAAAGAGTGCCATCTAGTGAAAGGATTCCTCTTGCTGCTCTATCCGCATCAAACACATTGGTGATGGCCACGACTTTTCAAATATATCCAAAATAGATGCAGAGGATGTGTATTCTCACTATATTTTCAGTCTCAGACGATTCAGAACCTGATTTGATAAGACGTGACATTTTAATTCTCATACTCGACAATTTGTGGTTAGTCTGGAATGCTCTTCACATTCTATTTTGAATCCCCCCACACCTCCCTGCCCTTCTATTTCTTTTTTATGTGTTTACAGCTCCCCCCCACCTCATAAAGACACTTCATTGAGGGAACTAGCTTATTTTGTGTTTGTGGAAAAAAACAATTTGGTTCGCCCTTAGAAGTACGTTGCTGTGTGTCTTGTTTTAGCATGTTGCGCATGCACGCGTGTTGTATAACTCTGCTTCAGCCTTGCCATCTTCAAAACCCATAAAAAGCTTACAATTCCACACGAATGCGCATACTGCAGTCCCGAGCGCGCGCTGAGTCTCTCCGTGCAGATAATGCATTTTTCTGGAAAGAGGGCGGCAACTTGTTTTTCTTTGCTTTCTGTGGGGCATTTAAATGGCCTTGCTGGACCTGACCCAGCTCACGTATTCCATTCGCGCTCTCCGATGGGAACATCCTGGCACTGATCTGATTAGCCCACTTTATCCATACTGATGTTTTAGCTTGATAAAGTGATGGTGAAGTATGCCTGGAAAAAAAACTAAACATTTTTCATAAACCAACTGGACTTCACTTCTCATGGCCCCGGGCGACAAGCATGGTCTCCTGATGCTATCTGAAGCCTTATCGAGGGTGTGGAAAGTACCCAGACCAAGGGCCCCGACACTCCCCAGACTGGTCCCACTTGGGGCACACCAAGGCCCTTGGGGATTGTGAGCACCACGTACAGATATTTGCTTTACAAACTGTCAAGCTGTGAGTGTGTGTTATTGGGGGCTACATTGCAATGCAAGTGGCACCTTGGAATTATTATGACAAATGATATTAGGGCATACAATATAACCCACCTGCCCAAAAAGTTGGGATGCGGTATAAAATGTAAATAAAACCAGAATACCATAAATTGCAAGTCTCATAAACATTCAGTTGTCAGGAAACATCTCAACCTTTGAGGGAAATCCAAACTTACACCACATACCTTTTAGACCAACATATTCGATATTTATATGAGCAAATAAAGAACTCTCAACTTTTTTTTGAGACTCGTTGCTGCTATCAGATTTTTTTTTTCCTTCTCGAGGCAATCACTGCAATCAGCGATTTCAGTCACTCTCAATGAGTCTTGTGCACCTGTCGACTGGTATTTCGGCCCACTCCATGAGCGCAAACTTCTCCAGCTATTTCGGATTTGAAGGGTTCCTTTTCCAGACTGCATGTTCCAACTCCTTTCGAAAGATGATCATTTACATCAGGGCTCATAGAAGGCCACTTCAGAATAGTGCACTGTTTTTTTTCCCTTAACCATTCTTGATTTTTTTATTTTTATTTTTTTAATGTGTTTTGGTAATTTTGCCATTTGAAGAACTGCAAGTTCTGGCTGAGGCTAGGCCAGCACATTTTGTTCAAGAATGCCTTTAAGACCTTCGTGTTCATTGTGCCCTGCACAGTTTCAACACACCCTGTCCCAGCTGTAGCAAAGCAGCCCCCCAAAGCCCAACCAAAGCCTCCATCCAATTGGGCTTCACATACTGTGCATTTCCCCAAGCATACAGAATGTGTAGTGGGTGACTGAAATCAGCCTTGAGCCATGAGGCGAGCACAGACGCAAATGACGCAACATCATTCTGCCGCTTACTGAATAGGGCAGGTCAAACAACCCTGACTCCTCCGATGCAAGTCAACCTGTTCATTATCGCCTCTAACAATAGCTCAACACTTAGGTTAAAGCCTGCGCACAGAAGTCGCTTCAAAGTAGCGCATCGGTGGACTTTCTCCATTGGCTTTGCTGACTGACGCCAGCGCTTGTAGTTTGTCAGTTAGCACAGTTGCAGTTGTGATGCGGTATGACTTCACATCTTCTGTCTTCTCCCAAAGTGTCTTGTAGTCGATGCGCCATCCGCTCTTTAAGTCGTTCATGTTGGTTCATGCTGACTGTAAATGCATTTTATCTGGTGCTGCATTCAGTATGTAAACTAATATTGAGACCACGGATGCCAATCTCACACAGTCACGATAGTTGATGTGGATTTAGTTAGGACTCTTAAGAGCACATATGCACATCAAATATGAACTGTAGCGACTTTGGACAACCCCGGGGCATTGGGAGCATTGGGAAGTTGGTCTTAAATGCCATTTCACGTGGAATTTGGAAACCCTGCTCTTGCTGCCAATCTTGATATTAATGCTCAGTTCAATGTGCTTCCCCGCGTCAATGGAGCCCATGTCACGAATCAATCTGAGGTTCCCTCTCAGTAGCATATGGCGGTCGTGGTGCATTATTAAAATAATTAAAATAGAACTCAAGCCGTCTCGCGATCCCTCACGACTTGTGACTAGTGCGCTCCAAACTTTCTAGCCCCAGCCTCAGATTGTTATTCCTGGGCAAGAGGATACTTTAATAGCCTCTGCTGCCCTCGATTGACGCTGTGAGAGATAATAGCCCCAACATTCAGCGAAGCAAAAATGGGAAAGGGTGAGTGTTGCCCATTCCCTCAGTTTGGGAAGTCAAGGACCGTCACTGAGACGATGAAAAGATTCAGAAACGCTCTACAGTTCCCATTCCAAGGATTGGATATCTTTTGTTTTTCTTGGAGAAGAGTATAAACGAACGGCTCCGTTAGATCAGTTGGCACTCTGAGTCTGGACCAAAACTGGTTTCATATTGGCAAAGTGTCTTTAATCACGAAGAAACCTCAGAATGATGGGCTGTTCTTGGAAAGGTTTACTGAACAGAAATGTTATAGAGGTCAGTACTTGACATCTTTGACTTTCTCTGATGTAGATGATATTTTTTTGGGGGAGTGGGGGGGATCTGTTTTTGACAGACACTTTTTTGGATGTCTTCCGCTTGCTCTTCTATCCTTAAACTCACCCCCCCCCCCCCAGCCCCCACTCATTTAATTCCTTGTTTCTTGCCAAGTCCAACATTCACAACAAAAAATCTTACTGTTCACATGTCTCCTAACACAAATCAATACAGAACAGCAATTCGGTCTGTGGTTTGGGACGCATGAACAGAAAAAAAAAAAAAGTATGTCGGCTGTATTGAATTGAGTTTTACACTCATTAGAAGCATACGTGATTCCTTCTTGTCCATTGGGTGAAAATGTTTTTTCTCTGTGGTAGTTAAGCAAATACGAACGGACAAAATAACACAATACATTTTTCTTTAACTGTTAAAGTGTTAAAACATCGTCCTTGTAACAGAAGTCAGCTAACGTTTGACTGCTGTTCCGCCCCCATAAAAAAACAATATGTACACCAATGTTGAGGCCAACTCGTGTCCAAGTAACTTGTCAGCCTGCAGTGCGAGGCGGCAAATCCTCTTATTGGCACGTGTTCCGTCTTAAGGAAAATACCTAAATCCATAGAAAGATGATGAAGAGGAACATATGGGCGGTCAGAGGAGTGCAGGAAGGATTTCTTTAGCGGGCTGGGCTTTGTTCCCTGGTGGGTTCCAACTCTCCAGTGAGGGCCTGGCCTGGACGGAGTGGATCAGTCTTGGGCCAAAAGGGAGAAAGTAAAGGGACCCAAGTCTACGCAGACGCCAGTCCCACCACAATGAGCCACTTTAGGCCCTTGTGGTTAGGCCTCAGAGGCTGGCCGCCAGCTCGCTGCAGCTTCCTCCATCTTCTGCCTGTTCTCGTGATCCCCTCCTATTTCTCCTACCATTCTGCTTTAAAAAAACCAAAAAAACATTTGGACTTTGTATTTGATCTCCCTTAATGCTCCTTGCTGAGAAAATTATCTGTCATTGAGCGGCAGGCTTGTAGAGGTGGGAGTGATTTCAAAGACGGAAGTACGGGGGGGGGCTCAGCATTAATCTTGACAGATGGACCTTACGCACACAGAAACCCTCCCTGTTGCTCCCCCGGGGTGAAGAGGTCAGGGCTAGGGGGAACAGGCAGGTACCACAGGTGGAGGGGTGGGAGTGAAGGATACACATTTCACAATCAAATACCTGACCTCTTATTTGGCAAAACTTAAAACATCTCACCCAGAAATGCAGGCGCTGTAGTTTAGAATGCGCATAAAGCAATTTTCACCGTGAAGCAGTCATTTTCTTTATGACATCAGTAGCCTACAGTCAGTCGGGTTGGCGAGTGCTAGCATCTGCGCACTCCTTGCGAGGATTTCCATTTCCTCTATTGGTGTTCGGTACATATGCTTTGCAAAAACTGAAACAAATTGTCCTGAACTGAAATACAGTATGCTGTGCAAGAAGTAAATATAGGAGATCTGTGTTAAATCTTAGCAGCTCGATATGAATTGGTCTGGTGTTGTGTCATTCCACCAACTCTGTTGACTTTTGAGCAAGCAATTAAGCTGCGCTGGCCATTATGTAGCGGGGCCCTTGGTCTTGTCTCATTGAAAGGAGCTAAAGGTCGCGGCCCATTGGTTCGCTGCATACCTTCATCCCGACAGCCTACCTGTCCGTCATGAGAAAAAGCCGGGAGACGGAAGACAATGGTCCCTCTATTGCCCTCTCCCCCTTGCTCGGAGGAACAACAGCTCGCAATCTCGTTCTTGTTCCCGCTGTCTTGCTTTCTTTCCTCGATATCTTGGCTCTTTGGGTGCCTCGGAAAACTGTTGTCCACCTGGGTGAGTGATCAGAAGCGGGGGAATGAGCGCACAGGGCAAAGGGTGGTTCCTCACCTTTTGTTGGACTCCAGACACCCCGCTGATTCCCCCCATTGTCCTCATCCTTCCATCTCAATGGAGACAGCATAATAAGAAGGTATGGTTTTGCCATCCCTTCTCTCTCTAATTAAGTCCGTCGCCTTGAGCCGCTTCATGTTTGTTTTCGTTTGACATACAGCTAAAAACACTTTTGACATCTTTCTTAGCATAATCCCTCACAGATATACATCAACTGAAAGGGTCACTTTACTCCTGCAGAGCAGTTGGAAAATAAACTGTGAAGAACCACAGCTGAAGACAGTTTTGGCCCGGAGAATGAAATGACAGATGAGATGTTGGACCAATGGCTTTCGCTGAGATGAACGCAATGAAAGGACCTTACAGAAGGAAAAATGGTTTGCAACCCTTTCTTACTTTTTCAACCACTGGATTGAATTAAAAACTTGAATTTCATTTTAGCAGTTAACTCTTGAGATTTCCTGGATAACATGGTTTATAAAATTTGATAATTACAACTCTAATTGGGCTTGAAACCCTTCTAGATAGCCCAATCTCGCTTGATGGGAGGATTCTAGCCACTGGTCCAAGATCCTGATGATATCCTACATCAATGTTACCGCGGTGAAGCCTTCATGCCGGAAACCAGTACAGGTACAACACGATACAGTACAACAAAATTCAAACAGACTGGCCAAAAAACAACAGACCTCTTACCAAAACCAGCTCCTCAAATATTCAAGACCCAAGGGAGGAAGTTTTGGTGGTGGTAACAGAAGACAAGGCAGGGAGGAGGGATTTGTAGAAAAGTCTCAGGTGGGCAGGAGGGGTGACTTCACCTCTGAGCTGACCCGCTTCCTTTTGAAGCGATTACCTGTCTTTCGTGAGGACTTAGAGCACAGGACAATAAAGGTCGCATGCTTTTCGGCCTGTGTCACCATATGAAGATGTCTGCACTGACTCGCACATGCGCGCGCGCTCACATGCAGATTTCGAGCAGACACAACTATGCGGGCGGCTACTTGGGTTTGCATGTAGACACATACCACAAAATCCCTAATGACTACCTGCCTGGTATTCTAAAACGGGGGTTTTATGTGTGTGTGTGCGCGCACGCCTGTGTGTATGCGTGTGTGTCTTGATTGTTCCGGAGAACTGAAAGAGCAGCTCTTGTGAATCGATGGTGAGCCTCCTTTACAAAAAAAAAAAAAAACAAAGAATGAAAGAAAAAATCTGTTTTGATTGACAGCGCTGAGCTCTCGGGAGGAAGGTTGAATGCTTGAGTTTCTGTCGGAAACACAAAGGGCACGCAGACTAGAAAGGCCACAGTGACACAGAGGGGGGGGGGAAAGTCTGGCTCCACGGAGATGGCCATACTGGTCGCTCGAGTGCCAAACTACAGTTATGTAACCTAAGTCGGAACGCCCCCGCTGTCAGAAAGAGGAAAGAATGTGGACGTGCCGTCACTAAATAGTCACAGGAAGTTTTCAAGAGCTCATATCAATACAGCCTGATGAAGAAAATAATATGATGCATTCTCAGTGTGCTGTCAAAACTGTTGTCGAAACAAGCAATTATCAACACGTCTATTATCAGAGGTGGCAACGTACTCACAGTCTGTACTAAAAAGACTGTAAAACTAAAATAAATGTCTTGTAAATTTGGCACACCACAGAGTGTTGTTAACGCCGGCAAATTAGGATGATTAAAAATAAATACATATAAAACCAGGCTTCAAAATGACATAATTTCATATACTGAAGCCGCGCCTCTCTTAATCGTTACCCGCCAGTCAAATTACGCGACTTAAGATGGCGGTGTATACGCAATGAACAACGGTAGCTAACGCGCGTAAAATCACATTAGGGGCTCATCTATGTGCTTGCAGGTGATGTTTGGGCTGTAGAGAAACGCCCATTTTAAAAAAACATTTATATATACATGGCACAATATATTTTTTCAGTAGCAACGAAACGGGGGCTTTATTGTGTTCTCTTGTAATTATTTTGTTTATTTGCATCCAGCTTTGACTTGCTTGTAATTAAGGTTCGCATAAACTTTTGGTTACTGTACTTTTTTTTCTTCCTATTCTGGGACTCACCCACCCCGCCCCCTTGTCTTTCCTTACACCTTTCGTCTGTGTTCTGATGTCGCCTCGCTCCACATCAGTCGACCTCATCAGCGCCTTACAGGCTCGCGCACACACAGTTTTGTGTGGAGCCTGTAGAAGTGGTACGTGTAAGTGTGTGTGACTTTGAGTGGGTGGGGGGGTGCACAGCTTTTTTTTTTTTCTTCCTAATCAACTCGTCGCCATTTTCCTTAATGATAGGGCTGGTGCCACAGCTACTGGGTGTGACACCCGAGCAAGTCGTAAAACTAGCAGTCAGGCACCGTATCAGCGCGGAGACGTAATGTCATGTACGCCTGCGCTATCAAGCAGACAAACATCCAGTCACTTCTTCAATTTGGGGCCACCGTTGTGTTTGTGCCTGATGCGCACATGCGCATATTGTTCGGGTGACCAATGGACAGACGTCGCTGCTCATGCTTACCTGCATTGCGCAATTTGTCTTTGGTGCGGAGTGCAAGTCTAAACGTTGAGTCCCAACCTGATGGAAATTCAAAAGTGCTCGCAAACAAAACACAGCAATGTCATTAAGTGCCAGCGCTCACAACACAGAACATGAGACATGGGCGGTCATGCAATCGGAACCACTATTCCTGCATCTGCCTCATTGTAATTGCTTAATCAGTTTGATGGTTTGCTTTGGTTTTGTCAATTGTCCCAAATCAAGACTCCAAATTGGAGAATCCACAAATGCTTTGCTTTCATTCTGTGCAGCCATGAAAGTGAATTTATCTGATGAGTGTGCATGTCATCCACTTAAGTGTAGTAAAAATGATTCATTTTAGTCAGTTATGTCTTCTGTCTTTGCGGCGTCGGCTCTTCAAAGTTCCCGGTGGCGACATGATGCTTCAGGCCAAAGCACACAGACGTGTACGCTTACCTGTTTTCAAAGTGACGCCTCTCTGACAGTCGAGCGCGCGCGCACGGACTGAGCAGTTCTGCCGGTGTTTATTGACGGAATGTAGAGATTGCAGATCAAACGAACCGATGAGCTGCAAACCGTGCGTGTTTTCACGACGATGCTCATGTGCGAAATGCGCAGGGCCTTATAGATTCACAAGCACACACACGCACTGATTGACAGGAGTTGCTATCCGAGTCCCCCCAGCCCCCACCCTCATCTGCTACCTGCTCTCCATCATAGGTTTTGATCACTGACCTGTCAAAGTCCCCCACCACCCCCCAACACAAATACACACAGCGGCCTGCGCACTTCCATTTATTCCTCTATCCGAGTTAAAAAAATAAAAGCATCCTAACCAACCAAAGATTTAATGAGACACACTTTCTGCCCATAAACGAATCCCAGATTTATTCATTCATCAGAAATACAGACAGATATATGCATGCGCGCGCGCACACACACACAAACGTGCACGCTCTGCTTCAGCAAAGCAAATGAATGAAGGTCTTTGAGTCAAGTCCCTTTTGATGTTGATGACGAAAGTAACGTATTTATTTTTATTGATTTATTTTTGAACATCTTTCTGTTATACATCTACAATCTTGTCCCGAATACCACTATTGTGTGAAAAGAGATGAGATTGCTGGAAATGTACTCGCACTTGATGCGCTGTGAGGAAAACACGTCATGATGAGACATCTCATTTTGGGTCGGAACCAGAACAGTAGCAGGAGGGAGAGTGGAAATGTAGAGGAGTGGAAAGGAGTGTCGATAGATAGATTTTTCCTCCCCCGCCACCCCCATGCGATGTCATGACAGCTCCTTTCATCCTGGCCGAGGCCCCCGTGTTAGTGCTGGCACTGCTGTCAGCCTGCCACTTCACCTGACACATGCACATGCACCCACACACACACACACACACACACAAACACACACACACACACACACACACACACACACACACATGTAAGTGTGAAGCCGCTACACATGAAAATCCGTTTGTGTTCTTTGGTAGCTGCAAAAGGGTTGGACCACAGTGTCAGACTAAGAGCCCGTGGAACCTCAAATGTAGAGTAACTCTCAAATAGGACTGAACGGCTTTGAAAAAGAATCTAATTGCGATATATATTGCCATTGCGATGTAAAATACGCTTTTTTTTCTCTTCAAGGTCCTCTTTGACTGTGGAAATATTTTCTAAATTATATTCAATAAAATTATTTGTATTACAATAAACTCCATCAGATTTATTATAGACGCATCTTTTGGTCAGGATTATGTTAAAATAAAGGCAAATGAACCATGGCTATAAAAAAAACACATTACCATTATCTGATATTCTACATCTCTCTCTCACACGCACACGCACAGACACACGAAATGCAGTGGGTGCATTAGGTGCCAACATCCAAGGTCTCCACGGAGCACCATGCCTTGTAATTACCTGAGAATCATCAAAGAGCCGCCAGCACCGTCACTCCGTAATCACAACCTTCAGCTCCGTCAGACTCGACCTTCCCTGCACTTCTCTTGTTTTGACTTCTGCTCTGTTCTGGTTTTGTCTCACTTTTGAGATCTCATGAGCTTTCTGCTTCATTTAGTCGGCCGCCTTTGGACAAAAATGATGTTTTCATTTTCAGATTGTTTACCCAGATAGTGTTGGGTACATTTACGTCATCAGTCATGAGCAAAATTAATAATTACCATCGCAATGTGGGGAAAGAGAATTTGAGTGACAACCATGTGTTTCTTGCATAAACACTTCCTGCGACAATAGATTTCATACCGGCCAAACAAAATACTTGTTGTGGGATTGTGGGGGGGATGGCAAGAAATTGGAATCCTTCTCGGCATTCATTTGGATCCAAATTTCTAATCAAGATCACTGACTTGACTTCCTGATGAAGCCACAGTCTTGTTCATGACTTACAAGACACAATTGTTGCTCTCATAATGTTTTCCTTTGGTCATGCCGTGCCATTGCAATTTAGTGATATGGTGATCTCAGTGCCCCACAGAATGCCCCGCACAGCGACGTCTCTTTCCTCTGTTCGTCTCGTGCTCAGAGTTCTGATATTTCTCCGGTCACGCACCACAGAAATTTTTCTTTTTCCTTGTTGCGTCGCGTCTTATCTGCTCATCTTCCAAAACAATGTTGTTGTTTATTCCCGACAGTTTAGTATCCAGCACCAGTGGCCAACGCCGCTGGAGGCCAACAGCAATAGTATCTTAATTCTTGTGCCATTAGCCAGCATGTAATCAGCCAGCTTATTTCCATAAAACAAGTCATAAAGAGTTAGCCGTGAAAGTAGCAGTGTTGGAGCGACGGCTCTCCGCCAGGTCCTGGCTTGCGATTCAATGGCTGTTAAAAAGTAGCCAGGATCCTGTTTTTATAGCGGTGTTTTGTACCATAACACTAAAAGACAGCTCATGATTTAAATTTTAAGCAATTTTGTTAATGCAAATCAGGAGTAACATTTTCATGTTTTGATCAGAAGCTGTAGAAGGCAATTAAGATTAAAAAAAAAAAAAACAGCTGAGTCGATCCATTCATTTTCTGTAGCACTTATTAGGGTCGCAGGTGGGTTGTACTAATACTAATAACTTTTTACCTTTATCACATTAACACATTTTTTTTCCTTTTAATTATGTTTAACTGTTTAATGTGTTGATATACAGTTAAGTCCTCACTATTACTCATGTATACAACATCCATGAACAAATCCAAAAACAGTCAAAATGACTTTGGACGAGAGGCACTGGTTGCTAGCCGGTTGCAGGGCAGTAAATAAACAAAGGGGATCAACTTTTGGTGCTATTAAGATATCACCGCTTACACTGCAGCGTCTAAAACAGTACAAAATGTCCTTACTCTGAAACTTAGCTTTGGAAAAATCTTAACTTTGCTCAAACAGTTTTCACTGGTTCCGTATAGTCATGGTAGTAATAGAGCTTCTGTGCTCCTTATTTCAACACAGGGTCATTGTGTGCCCACCTTACTGCTATTTTTGCTTTAAGCCAAGACCAAACAAGAAAAAAAAATGCATTTACAATAAAGCAAATGCAGGTAGGGCGGAAAGCAGGTGAATAACAAAATGGTGCCAAGGCAACCAAGGCAAAGTTGACAGTCTGGTGTCCTGTCGCGTTTTGCTCATAGCTACAGTAACCATTAGCAACTGGGAGGGAATGAACAAAATAAGATGAGCGGAGACAGCAAAGGGAGGAGAATAAACAAACATGTAAAGTCAGGGTAGCTGGGTCGGCGTCGCTCAGAAATGCTCAAAGCATTGCAAACAGTGCTGTCAGGATTCCCGGCAAACGTGGTTGTCTCGTAACAGCAGCAGCTACCACTTTTCCCTCAAAGCGTGGTCGGCGAACGAAGTACAAGCCAGTCTGAACACGCTGTTTCCTTCCCCTTGTAAAATCGAGCTTTTGGTAAACGAAAAACAATATGAAGCCAAGTCCTGCTCCTTTGGGGGGAGGGGGGACGGTGGCAAACAGCTGACACACCATCAGTTGCTGACACGGCTCTCTCGTAAAGTACATCCTTGTATGTTCTTCAGTGACACCCCACGGAAAATAACTTTTCAAGACTTGGAAAGTCTTCCCCGTTGACATTCACCAATCTGCATTTTGAAGATAGTCCATCATTTGTTTTGCCTCACAGGTAATGGATGGTCAAAACGTCAGTTAACAGAACGTAAAACATTTCAGATTAGCACATTCATTAAACGAAATAGCAATCAAGAGTTCACCCGTCATGTTTCCCCACCCCAAAAAAATGCCAAAATAATTCATAATTTCTCCCCGGGTATGAAACGAGATCAAAACGGAAACTAAAATATGCACAATATTAGCCATCATTCATACCGACATTTCCACATGGTCATCCATTCAAGAACCGCGCAACACTCAATTGACGCTCAAAGCTGTCTTTAAGGCTAATTGCAATAATTGGTATTTTTCAACAGCGCTGGAATTACAGTGTACTGTTTCAACTCCGTCGTGGTCTTAATGATTATAATATAATGTATGCAAAATATAGTACAAATACAATGTATAATTCCATGATCATTTTCATTTAAATATTATGAGCTCTTCGCGGAGGTGGTGGTGGGGCGGGGAGTCAAATGCACTCTGGGTGACTTTATTACTTACATCAGTACATACCATTAAACATCGGAAAGTCTTGCAAATTGATGACAATGTTTTATGCCAAATATTTTTTCAAAAACATACCTTGAACATAGCATGAATGTTTTTTGTTCATTATTATCCAGACAGAAGATATACTTTCATAAATGCTGAAAAGAATTCCCTTAATTTTTGACCAGTGTCAGCTGGGAAGCTGATGATTTTCTGCAGATTGGGTTCATTTTACACAAGGTTGGGTTAATTATTTTGTCCCAGATGATTGGATTGAAGATTGGATTGGGGCGGTCTGAAGCTGGTCGCCATTTTTGTTGACAGTATTGTCGTAGAAAATGTTGGCGGCGGCTCATCGGTACTGGTAGTTTTTACCAATTGTTGGATCAAATTCTTGCCCCGACGTGCTGGGTGAAATCCTCAATTCAATGCACTTGGTATAAAATAACCCACCATTTTCTCAGTCTTTTTTATTTTTCCCAGCGATGGGTTCACCGTTTCAATCTGTGTTACTTTTGAGCCAGCAGTTTTAAGAGTGTCAAGGGATGGCAATGGCGCGGGCCATCATGAGGCATCATGGGAAATTCCCAATACCCTATGCCTATAGGCACATAACAAAGCGAGGATTCAAGACAAGTATTTGTTGTTTGTGTGCCAACTTGGCTTTCCTGACGTCGAGGGTCCTTCCCATTGCATATTTTGGGAAATTCCTCGCCGTCTCGCCGATAGAACTCGGAACAAGCCTGATGTCCGTCATATCACATCAAGTGGGCCCCAAGAACGGAAGAGGTGGACTACAATTTCCTTCATTGACGCTAACTATCAGGTTTTGTGTTCATGTGTTGAGCCACCTTTTGAGGATGACATAAAATCTTCCTCAACAGGACTTGACTTCATGGTTGCATGTGTCTCAGTAAATCTTTTGACTCTTTTAACGAGGCTGTAAAAGTATGCGAAGCCTCCACTTGTCTACCCAACCTGCCTGCAGTTTATGACAATACCGGTGTGTGTGTGCGTGCGTGCGTCTATACAGCCGTTGTCTACGTTTTAACATCGTCTTCTGCTTACCTGCGCAAGTGTGTGTGTGTGTGTGTGTGTGTGTGTGTGTGTGTGTGTGTGTGTGTGTGTGTGTGTGTGTGTGTGTGTGTGTGTGTCATGCGCGCGCACACCGCGCGTGCAGCGGGAGACAAAGTGTATTGAGAAAGCGGCACGGGGAGGTGGGGACGAGACGAGCTCCAGCCTGCAAGCCCCAGACGGCCTGGCTCCGCTGGGGCTGCACCCAAGCACAGAGCGGCCTTTGTCACAATAATTATCCTGACGCTCAGCCTCTTCTTGACTGGAGCTTCCATGTTGGCTGGCGCTCTAGCGCCACCATTCGCCGCTGAGAGGAACGTTGTCTGTGCAGCGACATGATGCAAGGCGTGTGGTTGTGTCTGTAGTGTCATACCCGAGTGAAACAAATTTTAAAAGCCCTTTACAATCTAAATTCTAGTATTCGATGAAATTGTAATTGGTACCCACCCTACTTTTACAATCTCAATGACGATCCACTCTCAAGTATATTCTCTTCTTTTTGCAGTGTTTCTTGGCTGCACTGCTTTCAAACCATGTCTGTTGATTATTTTGTCGAGTCAGATTTCAGCATCTGTGTTGCCATGTCAACCTAATCTGCCCAGGGCCTTTACACTCAGCCCCATGGGCCAATATAAGTTAAATTACTGTTTCTCATGACTTACAAGTTGTTAGCATTCTAGCCTATTTGCCAGAGTCACTTTTAAAGTTAACAATACCATTGAGGTTTTTGATGGATACTTTGACAGGATGTTAAAAATGATTTGGGCAATTTTGCTAGTTGGTTAAAAAATAGCTTATGAAATCCTTTATAGTGGGTGTCCTGATAATATCAAATGTCACTTGTGCACCTGCTCCTCATAATGCTGCTGGGAGAGATTTTATTTTTGCCCCAATAGTTCTCTATCCTTACAGTGCGGATCCAAATCAGAGTCAAATACGGCAAGCTAAAGCAATTTTTCCCTCCCTCTCTGTCTTACAGGGCTGCTTTCCTGTACCCTGAGGAGGACTGGATCACATATGCCATCAGCCAGAACTCTGGCAGGTCAGCTCAATTTCAGTAAGTTGAAAATGAAATTATGCCCACTGTGCAGTTGTGCCATGAAGCGAACGATGAGCAGAAATAAGGACTTTTTTAGAACGTGTGGTGATAACACTTTCTATTTATTAGTTTTGTTAGCGTATATTATTTATTATTCTCCAGTTTGATATGATGACTCCCCTACTCGAAATCTCCCATGTTTTTGGAGTTGAGCAAAAAAGTAGGACGTGTGAGTCACACTGCGCTCCCCCTCAGACCTCCACATGGCATACTGACTGTTTGAGAGCTCCATGTTTGAGTCAGGCGGCCTCTGACCGCAGGCTCCACGGCGGTCGCTGCTAATTAGAGCGCTGCTGGCTGATTGGGGACTGGCTTTTGGATCCCTGCGGCAGGGAAGCGACTCACATGGCTGCCAACCATGCCTACGGGGTGGCTTTTCCAACCCGAATGTGTTGTTCATAAACACACACACACACACACACATGCCAAGGCCTGTCTGCATGTGTAATGTTGTAAGCAAGCAGAGGTGGCAAAAGTTACTTTTGTAAAAATAGACTGATAAAAAGATCCGAGCGCTGTACGCTGCCAGAGAAGTCATTTGAAATCTCTTTAAAAAGAGACCTCAAGCTGTTTATTGCCACTCCTTGTTTAAGTTTTCTCTCAAACTAAATCCAAAAAGCGAGTTTAATCTTGCATATTATATGTAAAAAAAAAAAACCTCACAGACATATATTCTTTATCCTCTGTGAAGAATGACTGATGTATGGAGGAGATGAGACGGTCATGTACAGTATGTCCTGTGTTATACTGACCCACGTTGCTAAGGTGAGCACACCCAAATGAGCAAGACAATGTCCTTTGAATTGAAGCAAAAAATGAGGACTTTTTCCCTTCATTAGTTTGTGGAAAAATTATCAGCAATTATTATGGTCACAGAACGAATTTGACTTTACCTTAAGCCGCTGTATTGGTCTCTGATATCCCGCCACTGTAAATATGAACAAAACATGCACCAGTATCCTAAACCCAAATATTTCATTGGGAATCTGTTCTCGAATGTTTTATATTGATGTTTCGCATGTCATTGTCTGAATATGAATTACATCTCGACGCAGTCACATGATCAAAGGCCTTTTTGAGAAAACTTTTGCATGAGGAGACAATGTTTGTTTTAAAGTCGATGTCAGCAGCGCTCTCTTCAGTGTCAAGGCACAGCATAAGTTGGAAAAAATCATAATTCATAATCGTAATTTTTCCTTGCGTTCCCACCACACGACTGGAAGCCACAGACTCCGTCCGGGGCTGAAACGAGAGCCATGATTTCTGTCTGCTTTTCGTCACTACCACACTTTTATCCTCCCTGTTTTCCAAATTTATTTATCAGCGGTTTCAGCATTCTGGCAATTAATGTTTCACGGTCCGCGCAGGAAATTGAATTACTTGCTCGGTTTGTCGAGCATTATTTAACCATTGCCGTGTCTGTGAAAAAAAGTCACCGTTGGCAATTGAAACTGAATTACAGTAAATGCAGCTTTCATTTCAAGTCATTCTTTGGCCACGATCAGGTCCTTGGAATATCCAGTCAGTGCACCGTGGGCTGGTTGTCAGCCAGTGACAGGCTGCATATAGTCAAATGAAAATGTAAAAGTTTGGAGAAGATAAAATTAAATCTGCAGTATGTAGTCTTGAAGCTTCATGCAAGATTTGATTGCAGCCTGACTTGACTCCTGCTTTCCCCAGTCACGTCTCTGCCCAAAAGAAATGCCCCCAGCTCACAAAATTGTCAACATGATTTATTCCTGATGAAGTATGGCCAAAAACGAAATGCTACCGGTTTGATGTTGTCTATGTTTGCATCTTACCATCAATTCAAACATAAGAGAGGCGATCAACCTCCCTGATGACCCAATGGTCATGTCAGTGCCGGTGCTCGCAACCTTCCATGCCTCAAAAACCAACATTATATCCCTTGACATATCCCTCCATATATCCTTTTCGCGAGTAGTATATCTTCCTGTCCAGGATCACGATAGAGCAACAATAGCCACAGTACAGAAGAGCAAAGTCAAATAATTAAGCACACATGTGACTGTTATGCATGCGAAGGCCACACGGCTTGTAATTCGGTGCTTTAGTGCAGGTGGTCAGGCTCTCCCCGGTGGCTGCCGCTGACCTCCTGAATAGTTCTCATTTGGTTGGCACAAAACCCTAAAAAGCCCGCAAGGCGTAAAGCGCCCAAAGGTGCGGTTGATGGTAATGACGGCGCCATGGATGATTGAGGCCATTCATGCACAAGTGGATGGTCGGCTGCAATGTCGTCACTGCCCCCGGTTTACCACTCACTTTGACAGTGTGCATTGCCCTCATTACCCGTCCATTGTCTGAGGAGGAGGAGAACAAAAGACGAGTGATGAAATAACGACCTCACTTTTTAGGTAATGTGATGCGGACACGGTTGCGGACTTGTTCATTGTGTGTGGCGCACATCCGGCTTCACGCTTAACCACCTTGACCACGCTCTTCTTAAAGCGGGGGAAAAAAAAGAATCATTCAACCGTTCATTCGATGCGGTTCCGATTACATTTGAGATTTCATTCGATCAACTGATGCCAAGTCTGATTTGAAATAAGTGATCCTTTTAGAAACATGTCTGAGTGTATTGAGTACACTCTTGATTGCGTCTCCACAGGGATGCCAGCAGGCGCTGTGGTGATCCTGGCTGCTGCAGTCCAGACCTCAGGCTGGGGGCCAGAACGCTTGCACTCGACTGCATGGGAAAAGCAAAGGTAGCTTTTTATATTCTGGCTCTTTAAATCGTAGATACAGTGAACCGGATTGTTTACTGATACAGAGGTACATCATCACGGGAAGCGAACCGCAAAATCCATCTGACGGCGCTGTGGCGAAAAAAACAAAAACAAATATTGAATTTGGATCCATTTGAAGCACTGCGACTCAAACCATCGTAATAAATGTGAGTAAACACAAAACAGCTCCCAAAATAAGTTACGCTCCTGTCTCCACTAGAACAGAAACTGAGATGTCACTTGCACATGACCTGTTATCAGTTAATCAGGACAGATAGCACCCATTGGATTGTATTTATTGTCGTCTCACCACTTCCCAGTGGCCCATTCTCTGGAATCTCTTGCTTGTTCACGAAAATCTCAGTTAGGATACTTTTAGCACAATACATGACCCAATAAGTGACCTACAATGTAATCCACCAGATTACACAATGTGAGAAGCCCATTTTTTTTTTCAAAGCTGCAGTGCACATGTGCTCTTAAAGTAGACCCATATTGTTGTTTCCAGTGCATGAAACGTCTAATTGTGCGTTTATTTCAGTAGTTTTCGGTGTACAAATGTTTCTTGTGAGCAACATTTATGGAAAAGCCGATGAGGAAGCCAAAACACAAGAAGCTTTCTGAACTGCCGTATATTAAACATTTGTAGTTCATGAGGGAACATCAAGCCAAAAGGCCCATATGTGACACCCACTTAATGTAGTCTCTGGAATACGCATGCAAGTAACCCAACGTGAAGTGAACATGATGTTTGTAAACAGTGAGTCTGGAGACCCTTGCTTGAGTTTTTCACGAGTGTAAAGCGTTTTTAGAACACAACATCGTAAGGCTAAGAGGGGAACCACATTTCAGAAATTGTTAGCCACGCATAACCCGACGCGATCCACCTGCATGTACAGGGGAGCAGAACCAGAACATACAAGAGCAAAAAGGGAAGGCTGGGCACCAACACAAACAGGAGTAAGAAGAATCACATGCGACAGTTGACAGAGATAAGCACACGAGGCTCCGCTTTGGTTTGATGTCGCTCTCTATGAAGCCAGCTCCATAGGCCCTTCCTCCTCGCCGTCCGCATGGTTGGCACGGATCTCCATCAGCGTACGGGCGAAGCGTGTCCAGTCGTCACTGTGGGCCACCGACAGCTTGTGGGGGGATGTTGAAAAATTGAATTCATGTCAGTTTCAACATCTCCGAGCATTACTTTTTTTTTTAGGCAGAAGTTAATACAGCTCTTCTGCCGGAATCGAACCCCAGACCTCTGCACGTGCTAAACAGTCGTCACCGTGACGCCATTGGTCAACCTTACCCCGCCCGGCCAACCCATTCATTTTCAAATGGCATGGGGTAAAACAACAAAATGCCAATATTTATTTCCCCATCGTACCGCCATAACAAATCCATGCTAAAATTAGCCGTGGTAAAATTACCGGTAGTCGAGCTAATGTGCCAACACTGCCTTAAGCTGAAAATGCCCGCCCGCGAACATGGCAGGGATTTCAGGCGGCGTGCTTGCTCGCTTTGTGGCAATGGCCAAGTCACGTGGAGGCTATTTTACAAGGACATGAAGAAAAGGAAGGAGAAGGGGGATCAAACACACCCATCCATAACAGTTCTAACATTTGGGTAAACGCGCATGGCTAACAGACCCAAAATGATCCATTGCGGTGTTTGTGGAGGTTTTTACTGTAGCATAAAGTACTTTATATTTTTAGTTCATTGTGCGTGTGTCTTTCACCAGCAGACCAAACTTACATGAAACATCGCAAAAGTCCAGTGTGGACAGCAAACCCTCAGCAAAAGCGTCAGCAAGTCACTTATATACAATTTACCACTTTGTGTCTCACCATATGTTGGCATCGCGACGTGTCATTTAACGCAGAGCAACTTACATTTTACCACGAGAAGTTACATAGAAGAAAGAATTGGGACGTCAAACCTGGCTGCAGGGAGAAGAATAGCTCCACCTCTTCTGGGAAGACTTTTAGAGTTTTTATTCGTTGGAATTGTTGTCGGAAAAAAATTGTGAGGTCAGAGACTGAGCTCATTAATACATATTCGCAAGCTCATGAAAATGATTGACGCTTAATCAGTCTGATTGGCCACTGTGGTTTCTTCAAAATCCAATTAGAGATACAAGATGAGGCCAGAGAGTTGCAGCTTTTTTTTTTTTAACAGATTGTTGTGATAATGCAAAATGTTTTTTTGGGGTGGGAGTGGCGGGGTGGGGGTTGCCAAATATGTTAAGTATTGTGTCGTGAAAACTCAACAAAAAGATTTTAAAAATAACCATCCACATTTCAATGACAGGCACTGGAGAACGTCGCAGTGCATAAAACTGCTTCTGAAGTTCATTTTTGTTTTCATTGTATTTTGTTGACAAAATATTTGTTCAGTTTTCGCTTTTAGTTACTTTGTTCGTTTATTAACTAAAATAACTTTGCTGGAGAACCGAAAAGATTTAGAAGGAAGTGTGTCCGTAGAGTATATCACGCTGAATACCTCTCCAGTATCGTAGACCCACACTCGTCCCTCCGAGTCACCCACAGCCACTTCCTTCCCTCCGGATGACCAGCGCACTCTGTTGAGAGCCGACGCACCTTCTATCGTCACGCTGGCCGTTGGTACCTAGCCAACAAACATTTTGCATCCATCAGCGCACACACGAGACGACGTGAAATGATATTAGGCCACGTCTGATGTCGGTGACGATTACGCTTGTGCGTTCCTTTTTGGAAACGAGCCCTCGGATTGCATCTTGAAAATGCCACGGAAACATCTGAAGGCTTTCCATTTCAAGTTTTCCCGACATATGGCAGGCAAGTCTGACAATGTCACCAGTGGAGACAGAGGCCTTTGGCATCGTGTCACCTCACACGCAGAGCCGCCGCCGCTGCCGAGTATTTAAAAGCGGCGCTAACCACAGACTGGCTGCCATTAGCCCGCTTGAATCCGCAGCTCCGCCCAACCGGGTCAGAACAGAGCATTTCCAATTGACTGTATATACATGCGTGTGCGTGCGAGAGTGTGTGAATATCTCCTGGAAATGAGAACCAGGCGCTCCGCACTTCTCCGTTAATGTTGTTATGACTGTGTGTGTGTGTTATAATGTGATGCTAACAATGGTAGGCTGTTGCTCTCAGAATGTGTGTGCGTGTGTGTGCACGTGGGTGTGTTTTTTTTTTTTATACCTTCTGTACATCCGCTTGTGTGTGCGTGAGCCAATGTTTCTCAGAAAGCGCATTGTTAGGCCAATTAGGCCGTCTATAATGAACTCTTCCTCTGTCAAAGAAAGGCCCCTGTTGAGGGAACCATGGGAACGCCGTCATCTGCGTGCCTTGTGCAGTCGAGCACCCGGCGATCGTGATTACAGTTTCTATCGATAAGGGACGGGACACGTGAGACACCTTTTTTCATTTTGGGCCAGTAAATGTAAATGAGTCTGTATGACATGGAAAAGCGAAAGTTGTTGAGGATAGTGTTGATGTTGTTTCTATGGTAACCAAGAGACAGGAAGACTCTCATCTCCTGCTTTTTAGCGGCGTAATCCACACCGCAACGACAAAGGATGTTTTTCCTTTTGAAGATGAAATGACTGCAATTCTGCTCCTGTTGACCAAAGTGTTATACCACATCCTCATCTCTGCTTTATAGATGAAATAGGGAAATAAGATTAAAGTATTAACACAGCATAAGCACTAACCACGGATCAAATAATCATTTGGCATGCAAACTCCAAGTTCAACGTTGTGCGTTCAATTATATTATAGCGTACACAGCAGCAGTGGGAGAATTGATCTTTTATCCATTTATTTGTTGCTCTGTATTAGATTTTGTTTCATGAATTATTGGAGAAAAGATCAGCTGTCATGTCATGTCTGGACTAGAGAACAGTGAATTATATCCATACCGGTTTGAGCTCTTCTCCTTTTGCTAATCAATCATAACTCATATAGGACCGAACATGGTGACAAAGCACCTGCTGCTTCTTCAGTTATCGACTTAACTCCTTGTGTTATTATTGCATTTTGGCCATAGTTTGAGGATGTGGAAGATGGATGGAAGAGGGTGGCAGGGTGCTGCAGTTGCATGAATATTGTACAGAGGTCTGTAGGAATGTTGGGAGGCAGCCGGGACGAGTGGATGTCACCCGGCGTGATTTAAAGCAAGGGCTGTGGGAAACGCCCACGGGGTGACGAGGGCGGGGAGCGCTCGGGTGTTTGGTTGTGTGGTTCAGGTCGAGGCGTAGCAACGGGCCCTCGGGACACACGTCAACAGAGCGAAAACACACCCGCGATGACCTTCAGTCAGCCATCCATCATGGAAAACACGAACACACACACACACACACACACACACACACACACACCTCTGTGTCGTTGTTGAGGTTCCACAGGTCGAGACGGCCCATGCCGTCCACGGAGGCGAAGATTGCAGGGTGCACGGGCGACCACATGACATCATAGACATAGTCGGCGTTGTCCTCAAAAGAGTACAGAGGCTTGTTTTGCTGAAAGAGATCAGAAGATGTTTATGATGGTGCAAAACAGCTGTAGAGAGAGAAAAAAAAAAGTGAGCGTTCAGGGTTAGAGCATTTGACTGGGTCGAGACGAGACGAAAAAAAAAAAAAGGAGCGCGAGAGAATGGAGAGAGGGAGTGAGCGAGCTTCAGACAGAGTGGCGCTGCCTCAGCCTTGGGGCCTGTCTGGGTGCGCAGCCTAATTAAAAAGCCTCGTACATTCACACAGCACCATAAAACCGCTGGGAGAGATGAAAGGGAGGGCCCCTCCACAAGGTGTACTGTAACCTCAGCACAACAGCCTTCTGCAACAGAGGTGGAAAGAGATGGCGAATGTGATGGAAAAAAAAATATGGATCCCATGAAACGGACCCAAACAAATGGGACGACGCTCTAAATAAAAGCAAAATATTTGAAATTCGTACTTTTTTCAGAGTGCAAGGACAATTGTACACTCTGCAGGAAACCAAATACGGGTTTTCATTCATTCAGTCATTCGTTTTCCGAACCACTTGATCCTCACTAGGGTCGCGGGGGGTGCTGGAGCCTATCCCAGCTGTCCTCGGGCAGTAGGCGGCGGACACCCCGAACAGGTTGCCAGCCAATCGCAGGGCACACAGAAATGAACAACCATTCACACTCACACCCAGGGACAATCTGGAGTGTTCAATCAGCCTGCTGTGCACGTTTTTGGAATGTGGGGGAAACCAGAGCACCCGGAGAAAACCCACGCAGGCCCAGGGAGAACACGCAAACTCCACACAGGGAGGCCGGAGCTGGAATTGAACCTCTGCTCTGTGAATTTGACACGCCAACCACTCGACTACCGGGCATACGGGTTTTCCTAATCGAATTAATTTCAATATGTAAATGTTTTATTACGGCGCAAGCTGATGTGCACCGCTTATGCTAACAACACGGCTGCAAACAGAAAGGAGCTAGTTTATAAAAGTAGAGTCAGTGTTGCCAACCTAATCATTTGGTGGGCTGCGACTTACATACATTTTTGATCCAAAGTATGTGCTTCAAGGCCAATACCAGTTTGACCGAGGTACCGAAGACGGATTGGCTTTGTATGTTTGTTCGGTGTTTGTCAGTGGTGGTCATGTACAATGGCAACAAGAGATTGTGTGAATGATACAAACACAAAATTCCTGAATTTGGTGTCAGGATCTCAACAAATGAATGACTTTCTTGGCCAAGTCGTCATCGTGGCTGCAAAGTTTCGAAGGCTTCACATCAGTAGTCTTGAAGGTATCCTACCAACCAACATAATGAATCAACGTTGGCCGTGGTCACCAAACATCCCTCCCATTTTTCCTCTCTAGCCCCAAAGATTGCATCCATTATTTCCAGAAAACGACATGAAATATGAACTCGCAAGCACAAGCATTCCCGAAATTCCATCTCAGCTGAGCTTGCAAGAATAGCCAGCAGTTTGCTGGATTTTGTTGATACATGTCCTCTACCTTGGTGGTGTGGTTCAGTGTGAATGTGAGTTTGAATGGCTGCTTGTCTCTCTGTATGTGCCCCGCAACTTACTGAGGACCAGTCCGAGGGTCTAGTCTGCCTTTTGCCCTCCCTCAGCTGTAATGGGCTCCAGTTCCCCGCAACCTTGAACAGGCTAAGCACAGTAGAAAATAGACATCGTTGTGAATCTTTGAAATAGAAATCAGCTTTCCTGTTTTATTAAGAGTTTGATGTACTTTCCAGTCAAGATCATCTCATCCGATTGGAAGTTCCGAGAAGAGCGTGGCGCACTAACATGTCATCAATCCCTTTCCTCACCGAAGACGTTGACCAAAAGAGTTCATGTAATGCCGAAAAACCTCGCTCCCAGTCAGCTGCCGTGACTATTTCAGACTCCCAATGTTTATATTAAGCGCAGCATTGGAACTGCGTAATGTAAAAACATTAGCGGACTACTTTTCGAAGACCCTTTTGAATTTGAGAACGATCGAGTCGTCGACCTGAATGTCCGGTTGCGAGTCATGCTCCACTTTGTGAAGGCTATGATTGGTGGGCGGAAGGTAAACCCCGAGGGGTTTTTAGGTAAGCGGCGGCAGCCTGCTTGAGGTATGTCAAAGCATCTGTTTGCACACAAACATACACACATACTTAGATTCATGTCCCGCATGCCCACATACAAATATGGATAGGGACAAGAGGCAAAACATGCATTCCTGTGGTGCCCCTCAAAGGTAAAGGGAATTCTCAAAACCTGAGACCCTCTCCCATTTCACGCGCTCCATTTTGTCTCGCTAGTACCGCTAACCTCATTGACAACCGTAGCTGAAAGTTTCTCTTCAAGATTGAAGTTGTGGCCAAAGCTTCACAAAGGTTGTGCCTCAATCGAATTTGACACGTTGGCGGCGCACCGGCGATTCAGCGGCTCGAGCAGGCAAAACACTCACCTTAGTGCTCCAAAGTTTGACCGTCCAGTCGAAGGAGCAAGTGATGAAAAGGTGGGAAAAATCCACAGTGCCCACGGCGTTGTGACAGCTGATCCCTGTCACGGGCCCCTGGTGACCCTCGAACATCTCACAGATTCCTGCCTTGCTAAAAGGAGGAGAGAACAAAACCTTTGTTCTTGTGCCTATTTTTTCACAAGCCGAGCTTTTAAATCGAATACTTTTTCATGTCAAAGGACCGTTTCTCCAAATTTGTCATAATCGGTGTTACTGGGCACTTCTCCTTTTGCAAATATGTTGAGTGGGTGTGTCTATTTGAGTGAGTCCGTCCACCGACCTGCCGTGTCGGGACGCAGTGTACACCGTGCCCTCCTCGCTACCGACGACATAGTTGTTCACATCTCCTGTAGGGAAGGCCATGCCGGTCCACGGCCACCGGTTTGGATTTATTGTACACCAGTTCCATGCTTTCCTACACAAACACATCCATACACGCAAATGCGCACATTGTACACCTTAAAGCCAAGAAGAAGAAAAAAAAAAAGCAAAGCTCCTACAACTCCTACTACATATACCGTGCACGTATGCGACATTCCATCTTATCAGTGAAGATATTTGATAATATGCGATGCCGTGTGGTGAAACCTGAGGCTGAGACAGCATGTCCAGACTCCAGGAGCACATCCTTCCGTCTGTAGACACGGTGATCAGGTTGTTGGCATTTTGCGTGCCGACCACGTTGACACAGTACACGGGGTGCTGCACACAAGGGCCAGATACAAAATGACCGTCCTTACCTGTCACTCTATCATACCTTCTCTCTCTTCAAGAAGCTACTTGTGCACGTGCTGCTTTTTACGTCAATTATACTATTGATGTAATTTGGCGGAATAGTCGTCGTGTTCAGACTCAACATCCCTTGATAAAATAAAATGAAAACTACAGTATATACTATAGTGACCTAAATCTTGACCCTGATAGTCACAATGTCATTCACTACTTGTTCGGTGTAGCGGGCTCACTTGTTTGGTGCACAGTTTCCTTTGACTGGACTCGACATCTGGCTACACGCGCTGCTGTGCAAATCCACAGGAGTGTGTGAAACCATAATGTCATTACTGGCTAGTAATTGATTTGTGTCCAGGGCCACACAAAGAATCCTTTCAGCAATCAGCACCATGCTAAGCTGCCCGCTCTCACTGAATGGAGAGGACATGACCATGAGCGAAGGCCTCATTATTTCGCAGCCACTTTAAGCCAGCGGTGTGGTCGGCAGTCCGCTTGTGTGTGTGTGTGTGCTCGTGTGTGCGTGTGCGTGTGTGTGTGTGTGTATAGCTGTAGTTATACATGACTCTTGTCGTTATGATGAAGCCAGTGTACAGTACAGCATATGGCTGAGCCATTTGGTCGGGCTCAGTGGATATAACGGAGAGTGTGGACTGTCTGTTAAGTCAAAAAATTTGACGCCTGAGTTTTTCTTTGTATTGTGAAAGGTTTTTTGGGGTCAATGTAGCAGCAAAAAAATGTTTTACTCACATATAATAATGCCTAACGCACAGTGCCGTTGTGGTTCTGCACAGTTCTGAGGTTGGGGTTCGAATCTCTGATCCATCCATCCATTCATTCGCAACTTGCTAAACACTCTTCCACTGTGATGCGAAATTAAACAACTATTTAAAAAAATATTAATAAGGCTCACAGTGTGTGCAGCAGCCGACAGGGGAGTCCTCTGGACCGGGGTCCGTCTGTGACTGCGGTTGTCCCACAGGACGATCTGCCCCGAGTAGGTACCCCCTACCACGAGGTTGGGGTGAAACCTGGCGAAGCCCACAGACACCACTGGAGACTGTGGAGAGAGAGGAGGAGTGGGGTGCGAGAGTGAGATAACGGCATGCGAGTGTGCTGTGCGAAGGTTTGATTTGATCTCCCTTTGTTTTTATTTTGCCATTGGTTGAATGATGAGTTTGTCATATTCAATTCAGTGATTCATTCGCGTCCCACGAAGGAGAGCCCGCCAGTGGTTGGTCAGCTCGATGAGGACAGATTTGAACCAGAGAAGTGTAACAGGAGAGGGAGATGATGAGTTTGGCCAGGGCGAGGGTACGTCGAGGAGAGAAGAGAAAGGGGTGATGCCTGGGCGGAGACCGGACAAAGGGGGGAATTGTAGTCCTCTTTCGCCTCAGCCGTGTCACATTACAGCATCAAAACCCCAACAGCCACTAGAGCGCTCACTGTAGCCTCCGTCATGGCAAGCGCACCCTTTAACCCCCACTCCCTCAGAGGCACGCACGCGCACACACATACACACACACACACACACACTCTCCTCTTCACTGCTTTTCCCCTTCAGGCTTCGAGCCAGCACTCCCTGACCCATAGCCACTGTAGTTTCTATTCTTAGGACTTTGTAGGGGGAAAAAAAAACTGCGCGGCACCGTACGGATATGCATTCATCCCTCCATCCCGTAATCCAGCACATTCATGGAAAAGAAGCCAGACAAACTGGAAGTACCAGAATATACTTAACAAATCAGTTGCCAATAAATATAAAGGATTCCATGAAGAAACACTATACTCTTCAATACACACATTTATGACTCAACAAGTAATATTTCGACGTAAAATATGATATCCCCCTCAATGGAATTGTCTTGATCACAGAATGATGTTGATCACATCATCTCTTGTTAAATTCCAGTTTGAAACCCCAAAACAGTTTAGAATGTTGGCTATATCCATCCTCTCTCTCTCTCTCTCTCTCTCTCTCTCGCTCTCGCTCTCTCGCTCTCTCGTTCTCTCGCTCTCTCGCTCTCTCGCTCTCTCTCTCTGTATCCTGACCACGAGCCATGTGCAAACCAGCCGACTCTAAACCCAAGTACATTTTGTAAAGGAGACTGGAAAAGAAACCAGAAGGAAAGCAAATACTCTCTTTCTCTCTTTTTATGGTTTCTTCTGAAGAGTCCTGGCTTCCAGAGGAATGGTGCGGGAGTCGCTTCAGATGTCAAGACTCAAAATAAACTCAACTTCTGCGGTGAAAATAAAAGTTGCTTATAAGCCGGCAAGAAGGCCCGCTCTGAAAAGTTTATTTGTACAGTTCAATAAAGAGGGATACGGCTATTTTGACGGCACAACCCGAATATAACCAGTCACAGGCTGTTATTGAAATTGAAATGTTATAAAATGTTACGGCTACTGTCGCGGCTTTACATAGCAAGTGCAAAAGATAACTATATAACCCCAATTCAGGAATTGCTAATTTACTGTCTAATGTATGCTGCCCATGGGCACTTCCTTCCTTAAAATAAACACTTGGTACCATCCAGATTTGAGATGAGCTGCGGTTGTCTGTTTGAAGTCTGCAGTGACTCCGTCATAAAGTCAAGTCTTCCCCATGGAGACAAAGTCATCACCGCAACAATCATTGTCTTGTTTAAGGCCTTTGACCCGTTTCGAAGGCTAAAAGGGACCACTGATTCATCTCATGCACCCGTATCCCACTCACTATTGTATCGGTTCTCGTCGTTTTTATCAGAAGGATAATTAAGGGATCTTCATGTCGCCTTCTACTTCCTTTCATTTTCTGACCATTTTGCCCCCTAGTCGTGGTTTGAATAATTATTTGCATGGATTAGCATCCCTTTATTTTAAGGTGTGTTATACGTATTAAAATAAGCAAATCATTCACCTTCAACTCCTGCGTCCGTTTCTATTCAGACATCTGGACACCCCAGAAGCACATCTGTCTAAATAACACCTTAACAACTCTCACATGTGATTGCACGGGCAAATCAGGCCTGACATTTTTTTTTTCAAACGCCATGTGGCCCTCATGAGTGATTCTCATCTCGCATGCAGCAAGGCGACCCCCCTCCCATTTCCCCCACCAAACGCACACACCCAACATCAACATTTCACAAGACTGGATGTGAAGGCTAAGGGGAAGTTGACAGGTTGCAGGGTTGCAGCAAAAGTCATGGCCCTATATATTAAACCTAAGAGGAATTGTAAATATTTTACTGGAAGACTGTCAGAGAAAAAAACAAAACAAAACAAAACCATCTCTCTTGGTGACTTGTGTTAAGTCCGACCCACCCAGGAGATTGTCGGCTACCTGCCACTTGGGCTCACAAGTGCTTCTGGCAGCCCTCCTTATATTCACAGGACGTGTTCCGTTAAGGATAATGCACACATGGGCAGGCTCTGATTGAAAGATGTCACCCAGTGAAGGACTACAGACGAATGACCGAAGGAAAAGGAAACTCGAGAGAATGGATTCCTCCCTCTTTTGTTGCTTTCTATCCTCGGGTAACAAATTGCCTCTGAAGTCATATTGCAGTGGCAGAGTTGAAGCCAGCGTGCCATGATGAGAATAGGAGGGAGTGAAGTGAAGTTGGGGGTGGGAGGGGCATGGGATGGGTGGGTGGGGTGGGGGGGGGTGAAGACAGTAGATGGATCCACACCTCCCTTCTTACCACACGCATCTGGTTTCCACTCTGCCTTATCAGGACCAGATGGATACAGCTTCTGAAATCCCGCCACCCTTCCTCACCACCACCTCCCCTGACTTTGCTAGTTTATGACACAGCACAGATTTTGTCACTCTGCGGTTTTCTCCAAGGAAAGAGAAAATAGCGACCACAGTCTCTATTTCACCAGGAGGAGAGAAGACAAGCTGAAAAAGGCTTCTCTCCAAGGGTTCCTTTGCCTCTATTTTACATCATTCGCTTTCTGTTGCCACACACTACGATTTAATGGCACTGATCAGTGGCTTTTTTTTTTTTTTTCGTTTTAATATGATGTACCACTTCCTCTCCTGCAGTATGCTCACAAACAGTAAGAATCCTTTGTGTAGCAACATACTGGAACACACAAAAGCCATCTCTGGTTACAATTTGACCAGTTTCACAATGTGTTTATCTACAGCCAAAGTGAAAGGCAAAACAATTAAATGCTCTTCCACAAGATGGGATAAGGTCAAATTAACCTGCATGTCCACCTGACACCTGTCATTCATCCAACCGAATACATCATGGCTTCCTGCGATTATATACCGTTGTATTGAAAAACCGGAATGAAACCAAATGCCAGTCGGTCCTCCATCACGACTTCACTGAGGTCATCGGTCTTCTCCATTTCTTACTCTCCTCCGCTTTCTCCTCATCACCACTTCAGTGTTATGGTCGTGCGAAAAGATGCTTGGGGAGTTGTGAGGCGTGTCGGCATTAATGCAAAGAAAAAGAACAAAAAAAGACAGAATTTGATAGGCTGTGACAGTAGCAATTGGGGGCCGTTACAGGGAGCGATGTCGGTTTTGGAGTATTGGTTCAGCACTGGCTTTAAGTCAAACGTAGCCTTTAATGTGGAGTGACTGTGTTCACTTTACAGACGGGTGTCATTTTACTTACGATTGTAGTACTTTAAGATTGGGCCTAACTCTGGATGGATTTGACAGCATGCCACAGCCAACAAGTGGCAGCCTCAACAATGCATTTCAGAGTGACCCACTTGAGATTGAGAAGTCTCCGAAAATTGTTCTAAAAATCTTTTAAGAGTCTGGCTGTCTTGAAATAGCCTCCCGAAAATACAACGCTAAATGAGATCCGTACGTCGAGATGTCCACCCAATTGCACGAAACCAAGCGGCGATTTTTGCACAAACAGAAGCAGGCTGGAGTATTTTGGAATCTCTGTGCCCATTCACTGCCTGTGCAGGAAATATAGACGACTGACCTCACCAAAACCTCATCTGAAACCTGAAACCATCTGTAAGCCTAAAATAATAAAGCCCCCACTGCATCAGACCTCAACCGCAAACCCCAGCGACTCAGCACTGTCCTTTTGTATCAAACCCTCGACATGCGCATATTTATAGATTTCAACCATCTACCTATCCGTACGCCAGATGAGAAATCCTTTTGCGGGCAAGTCTGGGTAAAGAAAAATGGCTGAAATGCTACTAAAGCTTCTCTCTGGGCTTGCCAAGGCCAACAAGACAGGGCCTGCCAGACGAAGCCATGCGTACGTGTATGCGTGTAGCGCACGCATACTGTAAACATTCGGTTTGTTTGATCAGCGATGCATGTGAGAGATGTGTTCTTTGCTTCCTTATAGTTCCACAGGGGATGTGGAGGGCGAACAGACGAAGAGGGAGAACATAGAGAAAGGGTAGGCTTCGAAGCACACTGTGGTTTTGGGGGGGCTTAAATGGCGCAACATGCTCACACGTTAAAAAAACATTTCATGTACAGTTTTAACAATAGCCCGGGCATCCTTTTATCTACCACTGGCTACATATGCGATTTTTCTTTTTCTTTTTTTTCCTCCACCAGTGCTAAAAGTGCTCTTGTATAAAAATGATCATTCAGGGACAGCACAAAATTGCTCAACAGCAAACCAACATGAAGTGTAAGAACTCATTTTGTGCGCTTTCCCCCCCCCACAAAAATCAGCTCAATCAAAATGTTCTTATTGAGGTGCTGTTTGTCCCGCATATCATTGCAAACCAGCAAAAAAAATAGTTAGCCTACCCTTGTTGTCATAAACGCCATGTTCACAACATAAAACTACTGTCGATGCATGTTCGCAGTTGGATTTTTTTTTTTTACACCATTTTTTTTATATTTAGGGGGGTTCACCCTGGCTTTTCCGGGATTCCCCCCCCCCCCTCCAATAACCTTGTGTTTTAATGAAAAACATATATTGAATGTTTATGTATTTAGAATTTCTTTCGGTTTAAAAAACTAAAATAAAATCATAATCATAATTTATTAGACTTTTTTTCCTCAAAAAGGGAGCCACTCATAGTTAATAATCATGTTAGACTGCAATATTGAGGGCGAGAAAATACAACTCCATTATTTTTCAAAATTTGAACATCCAACAATAAAACATGCTTTTATAACACAAAACAAATGTGGTACGGCAACCATGATCATGCAGCACAATTTTTATTTCATATACATGCACATAATTTGCCCTATTTGTTGCAAAGATCAGATGCCTGGACACAAGGTTTCAAAATGTTTGTCAAAACTAAAGGGACTCGGAAAATGCGTTGTTGATACCTTCCAAAATACAAAACATCTTTGTATATAAATCCGAATGTAACAAGATGCAGGCCCGTAGTCCAACCATAAAACCGCAGATTATAACAGCAATATAAATTACTGAGCAGTGAAACAATGAAATGTTTCATGAGGGATGGGAGTAGACTGGGTAACTTGATTGTGAAAAACTTGCATGTGGCCAAGCAGTCCGCAGGAGGAAAATGAAGACATAAAATGGGAATACATGCGTGCATTTTGTAACGACATCAGTGCCTGTGACAATGATGCTTTTGCAGATTATTTCCATATTGACGCCGCGTCATTATTGGGAAATATGGCGGCGCTCACGTCGACCCAGCGTCAGTGTGGGTGGGCCAACACTCACACATATGTGGCGGCGTCGGATTAGGAAGTGGTAGGCCACATCATTTTACTACCGAGAAGTCTCTGGAAGGTTTCGCTTGTCTCCAGGGAGATGCGAAGCCCTCCCACCCACTCGTCAACCTGACGTCTCCCGTTTTCTCGCTGTCACTTGCTATTAGCATCACACCTGTCAATGACTTTCTTGACCACCAGAAAAGACAGTTTCCTCATTAAAATTGGGCTCCACTGGTGTTTGTCTGTACTTGGCTGTTAAGGACGCTGATTATTATTGATTTTTTTTTCTAGTTTGTTTAATTATTATGTATTCATCACCTCCAGCTCTGGTAATTGTTCAAATTAAAATAATGCAAGAAAACACATCTTCCAACCTCAGTTTTACACATGATACATATGATTCCCATAAAATTATTGTTAAACACACACAAACAAATGATCCATTCCTAAATATGTAACTTGTTTACCACATGTGATAATCATCATTATGTTTAGAATAATGATCTAGCAGTATCATTAACCATACGTGTCATTGTGTTGGTTTTTTTTCCTACTCTCATCACATCTTTGCTGGTCGGCAAAAACAAATTACATCCATCCAGATGGAAACCCACGCAGGCCCGGGGACAACATGCAAACTTTACACAGGGAGGCCGGAGCTGGAATTGAACTCGGTACCTCTGCACCGTGTGGTCAATGCGCTAACCACTGGACCACCGGGCCGCCCCACAAATTACACCATTCTGTTATTATGAGCTACGCTAGATCTGAGAGTTACCTGACAGTGAAAGATGTATTCTGGTGTGGCCTTTTTGAATTTGATGTTCCATACCAGGGCAACACCGTCTGGTTCGTGGGGGGCGTCTTCGTTGTTGTTGTAGGAGGCAACAAGCAACTCGGGATACTGAGATTAAAAAAACCTCGTTTTAGTTGAAAATAATAATAAGACATTAAGCCGAAAGGCTCACCTGAGGGGACCAGTCAAGACAGGTGACAACGCGATGCTTTGACCAATGATCATCATAGAAAAGTCGAGTGAAGGACAAACTGGAACCTCCAGCCAGATCGCTGGGAGCGCACAGCATGAGAGTCAATGAGAGTAAGTCTACATGCGCAAATGAATACTCATCAATGCTCACCCCTCCTTGTCCTCCAGGTTTCGACCACCGTAGTCGAAGAAGATGTCGCCGCTTTCCGCCAGGGCTCTCTCCATCACCCGGATGCTGCAGTCGAAGAAATTCTGAAACTCAGACGAGTGGAGTATTTGCTGCCTCTCCTCCTCCGTCAGCTCCCGCAGTACAGGGAAAGAGCCTGCTGGTAGGAACAATTTCACTTCCATTACATTCAACATTAATGAACTCATTTTTTTAACATAATTTGAAAATTAGCCGCAACTCTATATGGCAGCATTGGGAAAAAAAAATGTTGAATGTCAAGCCTTGAACAATCATCGCATTTGCAAGTTTCACGATTCATCTCATAAAATCTTTTAAATGTAAACTATCCACCTTGGCTCGATTAAGGTTGGGCAACGCTGCATTCGATAATATGAAGTGGGAGAAAAACGACATGCAGGACTGTCAACATCAACTACATCGTGCTCTCCTGACAGGTCAAGTCACTCAATCCCGATCAGAACCAGAGCAACATGCTAATAAACTACAAACGGCCCCTTAATGAACCTTTCATAAAAGACTACAGTGAAGGACATCACGAACAAGGCACAAACAATACCGCTTGCCTTTGAACGAAATGGTTGCGCAGCATGGAGTCGGCTTATTGAAGTCGCCTGTCCCCGAGCGCACGCACGCCATTTGGCGCCGTGGCCTGCGCAGACACGCAATTGTGCGGAGCTCAACCCTGCCTCTTGACTTTGATCCCCTTCCATCGCGACTCGTCAGAAAAGACTGAATTGAGTACTGTGGAACACATCAAAGACCGTCTAACAGGCCGCGATGGACAGGAGATGGATGACCGTGTGTTTATGACTGCACATGCACGTGTTTGAGTCCCGCACGGCACGCTGATGATGATGCATCTGCGCGTTTGAATGTGGGCATCTCCCATCAAGTCCTTTGTGTTTGTCTTTGGGGAGCGAGTGTGGTGAGACCCTGACCAACTTCACGTGAAAAGTCAAGAGGACTGAAAAGTGCGAGGGATTGTCGTCACTGAGCACGCGCAATGTTATATGCTAACCTTCTCAAACATGAAGGAATGAAAATTGCTTTGGATTTCAAAGAAATGCCAGCCTCCCAAATTGACCCAAAAAATTACCAGTGATGTTCATAAATATTTTGTGATGGCTACCACTTTTATCGTGGAACCAATGAATTTACGCCACAGTGCAATGGAATGTCATTTTTTTCCGGTAGTTTGGGAATCGTCAATTAACAGATTGCAGTACGACTTTGGATATTTTAGTGTCTTTGTACTACTTGGATCGTGCATGCTTACCCAATAAAGTTTTGGCTGTGTTATGCCCCCAAAAAAAAACAAAACATAATAATTAACTCTTGGACATGTAATTGAAACTAACTACTGCTGTCTATGCAGGCAGCCATTTTGTTTACCTTTATTTTCCTTGTCATCTTCATCCTGCAACTCTAACACAGGCGCTGGCTTCGTTTCCATAAGCTCTTCATCCTCCTCATCCTCCTCTACGGAGAGAGTTAAAAAAACAAAAGAAAAACGAGAGAGAGAGAGAGAGAGAGAGAGCACTTGTGTTAATCAACAGCTGTTCCAATTTTCTCTGACCTCCCACTGTGCACCTCCTTCTCAACCCCTTCTTACCAAAATAATCATTGCCAGACACTTACAAGTACACCTGACTTTCAAAAAATTAAGTCCAAACGGGTCATTTACAAACAGGCAGATGGGAATAAGCCTTTTTTTTCTTTCTTGTTTTTTTTTTCTTTTTCTTCATAAAACACGTACACATATCTATGGGAGTTTGTTTCCTTGTGTGTTCGTATGGCCACATATGAATATAAAACACATACGCACGCACGCGCACACGCACGCAGCAGGAAATAGAAATAGTTGTGTTGACTCCCTCTTCCCGGCTCTCTGTCACCTTTGACCCCTAGAAATGGTATGTATGTGTAAAAGGGGATTCCCTTTACATTCCCTCCAATCAGGCTCGGCAATTACACTTGACTATCCAGGATTTCTTTTCAGTGTGTGCAGCGTGTGTGTTTGGAAGGAGGTGGGAGTTCAAGCATGAAAGGTTACTGTCAACACAGACACCTGCTTGTCAGCTACTGACCCCCGAAACCTCCCCCGCGAGCCCCCCCTCCGGGCTGTGTATTGGTAACCCTTGCCAACTTCCCCTCCTCTTTTCTCTTGCGGCCTCCCTCTGAAACAGATGCTGAGAGTCGGGGTAGGGAGGGGCCTCTTCGACGATTGCTCTGACAATGTGGTCAGACACCTGTGGTCTGCCAACACGCACACACACACACACACACACACACACACACACACACACACACACACACACACACACACACACGTACGCGTACACGCTCATGCCCCTTGCCCACAGTGCCAAGGGTGGTGAGGGGTTAACTGGCGCTAGGTCAAAGTGACAACAGGCGCTTAGTCCAGTGGAAGGAAGTGACTACATCACACTCTCAGATGTGAGATCCTTCCTCCATCTACACACACACACGCACACACACGCACACAGTGTCAGGGTGTGTTTTACTCAGCTGGAGTACGGCCCGGGGCAATGTTAAACCACTCACTTAAAGCTTGCTCCTGCTGCTGATGAACTGTGCATTAAGCACTTGGACATGCCTAAGCTGATAATGACCTCTCTGGCACTGCTATCCAAGGCAACACATCTCATTCGGCATTGTTATAGCACATCCAGAAAAAAAGAATCGTCTCACATTTCTTGTTGAAATCCACCTCAGAACAAATGTTTTGATGTGCAGTGAAACCTCGAGGTACAAACTTGATTGGTTCCGTGAGCCCGTTTGTAACTTGAAATGTTCAAAAATCAAGGGAATGATTCCCGTTGAAATAAATGGAAATCTCGTTAATCTGTCCCAGCTCCAAAACTAAATCATGCATACCTTTTTTTTAACCACTTTGTTATTTAAATAAATATAATGCAATATATAAATAAGTGGACAGAAATACACTAATATGAACAAATAATTTTTTTTTTAAAACTATTACTTATTCATTCTAATTACGCTGAGAGGAGGACTACAATTCCCCCCGCCCCCTCTTTTTGACAAAAAATGTTGGCGATTTCTTTTAGGCTACCATGTCATTCACAAATGCAACTGCTATTAGATTTGCGATTGGATGATCAAGGATGTGTAGGTGTAACTTCTGCCTATGCAATGGCTCTACGCTTTACGCTGCAGAGGGATCCAAGTGATTTTCAGTTTGCCGCAATGCGTTCGATATGCATGTTGCCACTGATGGAGACGATACACAACATGGATCCATCTGCTCGTTCATGTCAAGGCCGTTTGTATATCGAAAACAATACGGAAACAGAGGACATTTTTTCCGCGCAACTTTTGTGCCTAAACGAATTGTTCATAAAAAAGAGACGTTTGCAACTCCCGGTTCCGCTGGACTTGATATAACATTTCCATTCAGTGTGCGCTCAGGAGATGATTAAGATGTTCTAAATGCGCTCCCCAGTGCCAGTGTCCTAGTTTGCATTGGTCAGTGACTAAGTTGCAAACTTCACAAGCTCAGGGAAACAGCACGCCGACTGTGGAAAGTAATGTAAGCAAAGTCCCTTTCGCGGTATCCTCTCCTTCTTCTTCTGTTATGTCTGTCCTATTTTCTCGATCCTGTCATGTCCAGACCAGTGGTTTGGAATGTGTGGTGCGGAAGATGGGAGGAGCGAGAAGATCAAACTGTCACAGCTCAGGACCACAGGCCTCTGGTGCAAGGCGGCGTGATTCATGGCCGACGGGTTACCTCACTGATGCCTTGACAGTCCAGTTCTCCCATGAAGGAATTGTTGATGTTGCTGCCATTTGCCATGCCATACATCAAGTTCCTCTGTCACAATCCTGCACCAAAAATATCAGAGCTATTTCTTTCGGACGGAAACATACGTTCAATTGTGCCCAAGTGTGACTGGTGACCCTGAGAAATACTGTAGGTCCTCGTTGCTGATACGTAAATGATGAAAGTCAGGGGAAAGGGAACTACATTTACGGAGATGTACTACATGGATCAGCTTCAAAAAGTCCTCCACCAGCTAGACGCCCACCGCCGTGAACTCTACTTCTGGTTTCATTGGAAATTGTCTATGTTTCTTTGCATCAAGACCCCAACCTATTTTTGCTCTCTGCTCACCGTGCATACCACCACCCGCACTCGCCGTGCCTTCAGTTTTATTAACCTCTTCATTCCCAACATCCGCGCTGCCGTTGCCGTTATTGTATACCCAAAGCCATCTCATGCTGTCATCTCCCAAGGTTTTGACTTCAGTAACAGTCACTCGTACATTACACTTGCCCCTTCAAAACTCGCAGATGTTGAATTTATTTTTGTTTGAAGCTAACTCCTCATCCTACAGGTTGTGTGCTTGAGGCAAACCCACGTGATGTTGGATGAGGAGGCGGTTAATCCAGGACCAGCCGGCTGTCAACTCTAGATCTCGGAGAAAAACACTCAGGTAAGCGAGCAGTCTCGAAATTGGAGGGATGGATATTTGTAAAGTTGACGCAAAGCAAATAGTTGACTCAAAAGTAAGTCCGTAGAGTGCTCGTGGATTCGATGTAACAGAAGCAACGGTGTGTCACCGCCAAGGCGACAATTGGACTGACAGGATTCCGCAGAGTCCCGTAATCTCTACAGATCTCAAATCCCTCAATCCCAATAAAAAGTTACTCTGTGAGGGGAAGTGGTGGCGGAAATAGGACAGATGGATTTTTGGGGGGAGAAGATCATAAATGCATTCATCAAGGCACGCTCACATAAACAGTTCGCAGGGGTCCTGGGAGGTTGGCTGCTCAACAGACCACAACACAAGCACGACGCGGAGGAGTAGGAGGCAGCCACGGCGACTTGAAAGGCTTTTCTAATGTGGCCGTGGCACGACACACGCACACTCTCGCGCACACGCACACACAATAACCTCAACGAGAACAAGTCTCATTGTTGAAGAGACGCATATGCACGCCATCCTCAGTACTCAAGCACATGTTACTTATAACCCCCATGCAACGGGGTGATTGTTTTATTTTTATTCATTCAATCGAACGCAATTTAATCCTTGTACTACAAGTACCGACCCCACAAATGTCACGTGAAATGAATGACGCTATCATTCAAATGGAAACTGCTGCATGTATGCGTTCAACGCAGATTTCCGAAATGACATTTTCTTTCTTTTTTTTAGCTTTCAAAAAATCGAAGTTGGGGTTTCATATCTTCAACAGCCATTGTGAGACAATGTAATGTAAAGTGACACAGACTATAAAGAGAGAGAGAGAGTTTAATAGCTATTCTGAAAAACACTCCAAAATATATTTCCTAAATCCTGTCTATTTTTTTTAAATCCTCACACTTACTCACTAAGACCTTGTTGATTCTCAATGGCTTCCATATGTTTAATCGAGAGTCGTGCTTCACTGAGTGCATCAAGTCAGTCTTGCAAGAGTAGCATCCAACGTTGTCCCCCACATCCACTCACCAGCAGCAGAACCTGATGCAAATCTGCTCAGACCGAACCCCACACGAGGATTTAGTTAGTTCATCTCACCACCGCGTTTCTTCCCACTGTTCAGAACAATGGAGGGCGTGCGTGCACAGTGGACAAAGTTTGTGCGTGTCGGCGTCGCGTGCACACGTGCCTGCCTGCCCGCACATCATCAGATTCCATTAAAGCAGTCTATTCAGTCCTTTGGTGGTCTGCGGATGACGCTGCTGTGGGAGCCCGCCGATTCTTTCTCCTATCTTTTTCTTCTTTCTCTCTCTGCTCCACTTTGTCTCCCCATCCTCTCCCTCCCTCTCTCTCTCTCTCAAGCAGTGGCACCCAAGCTTGGCCCCGGACCCAGACCCACATCTTCAAACTGAGCCATCATACCACACCACGGCATGCTCTGAGCCCAGCCGCAAAGCCCTGATTAAAACCCATGACTTCAAACTTTCCAAACTGTCAAATCGGGAGAGAACCAGAGAAAGCGAGAGAAGGCGCAACAGAAATGCCTTACATAAAATCACAGCCGTGGCATTGACTCAATGCCAGGCAGGCGCTTTGTGTCACTCAGAAATACAGCTATTTGCATCTTCTTGCGTCTTATGGTAATTGGACTTCAAGGCCAAGCGACCAATTTGCAAGCGTCAGCCAAAGACGGACTTGGTGTACAATGTTCAATGTACAATATTCGTCACGTAAACAGTAGAAACATTCGGTATGAATGTGTTCATACGTTTTAACTATTGAGTGCAAAACCACGTTTTAAATGCTAAACGAGTGGTTAAATGTAATCGTGTTTGTCAAAACCTTTGACACTTGGGGCACGTTTGAGCAGGCTTTATATGCCAAGAGTGCCCCCTACTGGAGACTTTTGGAATGGCATGTTTAAGTCAATCCACACTGTGCAGAAGCACAGTCATCACATTTCTTTGCGCTCAAGTGGCAGGCCATAAACCATAATGATGATTTGGAAATTAAGCCCTGGATCCGTTGCAGCTAGAACAGTTCATTTCAATGCATATTACATTTCTAATGTTTTTCCCAAGAAACCACAGACAGATTGTTTACGTTGCCAGTGTTGGCAGTTAAGCTGTTATTTTATTATTATTATTATTATTTAAACAATTCCCCAACTTAAGCGTCATTTCCGAAGCAAAAAGTGTAAAAATAAAACCACGGGCAGGTCAAACAAAGGTTTTGTCAACATCAAACTGGCCATGCGCTGCAGGCTGGCCGTGGCAGTGAACCGTCAACCCTCTTAAATTAAAAACCTCTGGAGAATTGAGGTGAACTTGTAGTGCAAGTGCGGTTGACCACCCAGGCACATGTCCTGGGCCCACTGTTGTTTTACACATAAATAGACATGCTTATGTGAAAAATTTAAGTTCAAGGTAATTTGTGTGTGTGTGGAGGGGGTGCAAAACAAACAGAACTGGAAAAAAAATACCCATTGAATCTTATCCCTCCACATCTCTTCTCATCAGATGGCAAATATGATTGAGAAGAAAGTTGCCAGAGCAAATTGGAGAGTGACAAAGATAAAGAGGGGGATTGTGCATCGTATATGGTGCTCTCAGGGGAAACTCGCAATCATCTGTGACTGCCTTGGAATGCCATGAGGCTCGTGAAAGACATCACTTTTTCTCTCATCTCAAAACTTTTTGGGATCCTGCTCAGTTCTGGAGCAAGAAGCACTGCTTTATATATCTGCAGGAGCACAGGGCACGCTCCGGTCTCCCAAACGTTCGTCAGTCCTTAAACCAAACGTGACATTCGCTACATGTGCTTTCCGTTCAGTGAATTTGTAGTCCAACAACAGAGGACATTTTGTTCGGCTTCCTCTCGGTACACTCGCTGTGGTTACCCTCCATGTGAATTTTGCCTTCAGAAAACACAAGTACACACACGCACGTACAAGCATGCGGCCTGTTGTAGCCGCCTGGCTGGAACAACAACAATGTAAGAGAGAACTGCTTCCATATGTGGCTGCATACACCCAGATACTGAAACATATACAGTAACTACCTAACCATACAAAACTCATGAAACCACACTCCTCTTTGCAGAACCTTGAAAAGTGGCCGCAAAGCCCACATGTCTGTTTCATATTGACGGGGCGTGTGTTACATTCACTTTGATTCGAACGCATCGTCGGTTTCACTGGACGCAGCGGGTGTATTGGCACGGTGCGTTTTTGAGCGCGGCAACCTTGTGAGCATTTGGCACGAGTCGGACTCTCCCGACTGATCATGTCTCGGACAAAAGCAGCAGATGAAATCCATTCTTTTCGTGGACTCGTGCGTGAACGACGACGTTGGCAACAGTCGACATAAAATTGCAGTTGGCTTCCAGCATTTCACATGGATTAAAAATTTTTTTTCCAAACTACCAGTACAAGCAGTTTCACTGTCAATTGTGGTAAACTGTCTTTAAAAAAAACCCAACTTTATACGTTTGCCGTTCAGATCGTGGGACTGATCCATTACAGGATTACAATCGAGCATAGGATGTGGGTCGTCGGTTTGTCAGCATGCAAATGTGTGCTTGCCTTTTACTTCCCACTCTGCCGCACGTTTGACTTTCCATTGATGAAATTCACTTCTCTTCATCGTCGAACGTGTGTCCTTACGGGCTTGGCATTAGAAACGCTTGGCCCATCTTGTGCGGGAAATCGCCAGTTCCACTGCATGATGCGAATGTACATTAAGGAACGAATTACTGACCAACTATACAGCGAAGTTGTACAGACCGTGAAAACTAATGGTCCAGAAAACATGATAAGAGAGAAAGAGAGTCGTATAGACAGATACAAAAACATGTCTGCAGACCCTGTGAACTTTTAACCCAAGGAGGGATTTTCCAAACGTGCAATATCACATTAGAACACACACAGAGAGCTGTTTTGCTGATGGCCCGCCCGTGGTTCACTGCAAACAATTACTGATGGAATCATAAGTCGGCGTTTCCGCCAGTGTATTGAAAGTCCGGTCGGTGGTCCTCGGGCTGGAAAGTGACTCCTAGCTACGGTGTCTGTGAGCCATTTTGCAGTTTTCTTTCATATACAGTAGAATCAATAGTGGACCCGACATTTCAGTCTAAGTTGATCATATTAATAGAAAAATAATAGAATGTACACCGCAGTCATTTTTTTTTTTTCCGGACTCTCACTTTTGCTTTTTCTCTTATTTTCATGGCCACCAATGTGGCCAATTACATTTCTTTTAAGGCACCACTGAGCAGAACCAATTACCGTAGGCTACGTTCACACTGCACCCACGCTGACCTGGACGCACGGATACGTGCGCAAGTGCATTCGCAAGCAGCCTTCAATTTCCTTGACCTTTCCATCCTGCTGCCAACATCCCAAGTAGAAGTACCCGCACACGATAGTCATCTGCAGACTGGGATCGCTTGATTTGAAGTAGTTGCATTTAACTGTGGTCATGGCCAAGTGGGGACTGGCTGGTCCAAAAAAGGTTTGAGGGGGAGAAACAAGTCTTTGTTACATCGAAACGTTGGCCACGTTGTGATTTAATGACGTCAACTCTTGGTCCACGCAAATGTGTCGAAATGCATTAAATATTCCAAAAAGTCGCTTGAATTACAGATATGCTACTGAAAAGAAAAAAAATCTAAAAATAATGCTGTAATTGTTCACGCCGCATTATACAATCCTTCGTTCTGAACTAATAGTCATTTAATTGTATCCAGACTTAAAGCGTGGCTTGAAATGAGGCAGGTGAACACAGGAAATCGCAATTGGATCCTGAACATATGACGGCACTTTTTTTTTAAGGCGGTGGTCTTTATTTTCTGCGCTTTGTCTGAGGTGTGACAATGAGAAGGTGCCAACTACCTGCTGGTAACAACATAACAATGGTGGCCTTTGTACTGTGGGAACCTGCGAAGCAGGCAAAACCTTTTGCATTCGACAAAAATTACAAGCACAAATATTTCTACCAATAAATGGATCATTGTGAGTCATTTATGATGATTTTTTTTTCTCCTTCAATCCAAAATGTAGGATGTAGAATCATATCGGACCACACATGAACGACATAACCACTTTCTACGCAGCTTTGCTGAGAGGACTATTTCCTCCTAATCTATACCGTTTGTCACTTTTCATACCCGCCACACTGTGAGTAAAAGGCACTTCTTTTTCCAGATATCCAAATTCTGGGGATTTCCACTTTGGAAGTGGTCTGAACAGGATGCGCCATTCCCGGTTTGTGTCCGTCTTGAGGATGAGTCAAAAGGTATGACCCTGCCATATTTTATGTCAGTTGTGTTTGGATTTAAATTACAGAAAGATACGAGTGACAAAATGAACGAGACCAGAACAAACACATTGTGTGCTCACGATGGAAAGCAAAGCCTTTCAAATGAGGTTCTTATTTAAAAAAAAAAAAAAAAAAAAACACACTTTCAGGATGGACAGATTCACTCACACTTTGTTTGACCTCACTATATTAGGTTACTATCACGCACCCTGTTAGAGCCTGCTTTATTTTTCTGCCGTGGCTCAAGGCAAGTGCGCAAGTGCCCTTCCTTGACGACAAGACTGCCCATTCAAATCCATTAAGAAAACTGTAAATAACCGAAGATAACCGTGACTGGGGCTAATCCTATTGACCAACACAATGGACACTCGGGACAGACCGATGGCTGAGCGGCTATTGGGGAAACGAGCACACATAGACAGCTACTCATCATGATTATAGAGAATCCAATTGGTCTCGGGAAGTGACAAGTCTCATCGTTGAACAGTTTCAGAGAAAGTCTCGTGCGCACACTTGACACACTCAAACCCAAATGTGAAAATTCAGGACACACGTTGTGCCGTACATGCACGTAAGAACACGCATCGACTTCAAATGAGCGTTCAGGCCCAAACACAAACACAGACGACTCGTGGAAGAGGTCAAAAGTTCATGAGCAGACGAAGCCATGAGAATCTCGGAGTCAGCCATCAGCACTTTAGTGGTTATAAAATGCACACAATGTCAATATTGGAGTTTTTCTTTAATCCCATTTAGATCAGGGAGAATTTTGGCCCAAATAACATTCAGTAGAGATCACGCTCGGGCTATTCTTAGAGAGGTCAGAAGTTGACACCAGTCGCACTTGTGTGTGGACATGCACATGGAGCAAGCATGTCAAACCAATGGAACCACCTCTTTTGGTCGCACCACCATCATTAAACTATGCTGTCTGCGGAGACCAGCTGGTTTTCTCCCACACTGTATCATTCCTCCGAACAGCCTCTCGATATTGTAAAACTACAACTGAGCGCCACTATTGGCCTAAGTGTGGCACTATCAAAGTCTCTGCAGACAACTGGCCAACTGGCATCATATACAATATAGGGAAGGGCTATTGAATCGAAAAAATCTATTTGGATTTCAAAGATGAGAGTGCATCGAATCGAACCAAATGCCGTTTCCAAGCTAAGCAGTAGCGGTGGCTGTGGCAGGCTGAGGTTGGATTGGACTTTTGCGGAAGGCTTGGACCTCATTGCGAGGCAACGGTGGAGAAAAGGATTTCATATTACGCAACAGGGGGGCTTTTCGTTGGAGGGGGAAGCAGAAAAGAGAGAATGGCTTTAATGCATGAAGATTGTTTCACACTAGGGGGTATTTTCGCACATGCAGGTTTTGTTGTAGAGGAGTTGCACTGTGTATTTGAATGTGTTATTCTGTGATACGAGTCACTTCTGTGTAATCAACAACAAACAGATGGCCAGACAGACAGAAATACAGACAGGTGGCAACATCAGTTTTTTCATCTTTTCTCCACACACACTCACTTTGTAGTCATCTGTAAAGAAAGGTCTCCTAAGGCTAGGGTCAAAACACCGTAGACCAGTACGGCCCAGCTCTGGCTCCCAGATGTTCACACACACACACACACACACACACACACACACACACACACACACACACACACACACACACACACACACACACACACAAACAGTCACTCCATATCATCTCTATCTTCCTCCCTCGAGTTGCTAAGCAGCTGGCGGCCATGTGACTGTAGGGGTTGTACTTCCTGCTTCCTGTCATTATAATAGATGGTCTGGTGTGGATTCCAGTGCCCCCTCGATCAGCAACCACCAAGCATGCACGCACACACACACACACGCGCGCGCGCGCTAACACACGCACGCACATCTGTCCTCATCAGCGTCCCGCGCTTGCCCCTCCTATTTCCTTGACAGATCTAGGAATAGATCAGCGCCACATGCAGAGGCACTAAATAACATGTGAATACAATGTGTGCAGAGGCCTACAATATACTTTGTACGATTACACTGGCCAGAATATGAGGTACATCTGCACAATCATAATATAGAAGAGGTGTATCAATAAAATATGCCGTTAACATTTTGTTACAATCATAATTTTTTTGGGGTGGGGGCGGGTACTGTGCCAAGGTCTAGGAGAGTGGTTCTCACAAGTACCACCGTCATTATCACCATTAAAATACAGTAGCATAGTAGGTCTAACTGTACATCAAAAACCAGACCGATGTTTTGTTTCTGACATGTATTGTACATGATTGTAAGCCACTGTAACGTGATGCACACGTTGAACATTAACACTTCGCTTAAATATGCAATTTTTTAAAATGTATTTAATGATTTCAATGTATTGCTAACAGTTAAATAATAATTGGAGCTAAACGTTCAAACTAACAATTTGGATGCTGGAAAGTTCAACACAACTGAACCGTATTTGGGCAGTAATTCTCTTGTGGACCATTTGAGGGCGCCAGCGAACCACACTTGTTTATGAGTGGAAGTGAGGGAGATCGATATATATTTTGTCCCTTTCCTATCACTTCATTACATTATTGATTTTTTAAAAACTCTGGTAGTAAAATAAGTTAATGTACTTCTCCAGCGCTCACTTAGCAAAATCTTGTGGAACATCAAACCGTGGTGTCGACCATATGGATGTGTTTAGACTCCACTGTGCAAAATAGTGCGCACACGTTTTTGACATGCAGGCACACACGAAACCTCACACGCCTCGATGAAAATGTAAACACCGTTACAGAAATGTAGTTCGTAGTTTGCCTGCAACACACACAACATTAAAGCGCTCCAAAATCCTTCGGGAATCATTTTTGGGTCAGTTTTCAACCGATCATTCTGGTTCTACTTATGACCAGGAGTCAGAACCATTCACTGCTATGTTTGAAGACACAACAATTGACAGGCAGACATTGTCTTACTGGCCTCCTCTCTGTTTTTGTGAGATCTTTAAGTCACTCCAGGTTTACGGGCTGTGAACTTGGCTAACCAAAGAAGTATCAAATTCAACCACCCAAAGTCGACAGTTTATTGCAACGTGAAACTTCTGCCTTTTAACTTTTGGTGCTCCGCTAAACCCTGTGAATCTCTAAATTGCACCTCCCCCCCCAAAAAAGTTTGTTTGAACCTAAAACTTGTTGGAAGTCTGTCAGAAAAAATGTTTGTTTAACGTCATGCACGCACAAATGTTCACCTTCAGATAGATGGGCAGTGTGCGGCGTTTGTGTCTCCTTGCTGTACAAGACCAACTCTTTGGGTTGGAAGTCAACCTGTGTGATCTTGGAAGCCCCCAGCTTCTGCATCCTCCGCCTGGTTCACAGAGAAAGGTGCCTTTCTTCGAATTGTGGAGACACTCAAAACCGCTTTCATTACCGTCAAATTGAATTGCATCTGAGTCATATTTTGTTTTGTTTTTAGATGACATACCCGAGCTCGGAATCTGACTGAAGCTGCAACACGGAGGGGTCCGTGTCCCACTGCAAGGTCCTGACATCACCAACAGAGGGGGTAAAGGAGCACACATGTCATCAACAAGCTATAATTCGGATTTTAAAAAACAACAAAAAAAACGGCAGGGATAAATCATTTAAAAAAATAATTGCCACCATTGTTGTGATGTACAACCTGTACAATTCATGCGAGGAAGGGGGAAAAAAAGTGAAGTAAAAATAAACAACTGAGATAGAGTAGTTGCATAAGTGTACACACCCTCTTATGACAGGCTGCCTGTTGAGAATTAAGAACTCACATTCAAACTCATGTTCAGTGGCAGTCAGCACAAACCTGCCACCATTCCGGGTGTTTCTGATTAACCCCAAAGAGAATTTTGTTGTTCATGTAGCCTTTTTCTGACCTTTCTGTAACAGCACAAACCCGGTCGGCAGAATGCTTCCACATTTGTGGCTTCAGCTCACCTGACATGACTTGTATAGGTTATAGATCACACGGTGCAAAAGGTTTTGAAAGGCTTTATCTTCACGACTTTTATATCACAAAAAATGGTTCTTGAAACGACGAGACTTTTAATATCCCCTTATATAATTGACTTATCCGCGTTCAAGGTCAACGTAAAAATTCAGCACATCAATCGGACATCTTTTATTGGCGTGAACATGTTTGACAGACATGACGACGCCCCTGCCATGAATGATGATCATGGGAAAAGCTGCAGAGGAGTCTTTCAAACCGAAGCAAATACAAAGTTGTGAAGGCAAGCCGGCGCTGAGCCCTTCCATTTTTGAGAAACGCAACACTTCCAATCACACTTCCCGTTTTGATGATACCTTTCAGGGCCACCGAGTGCACCCATCAGACCTTCAGCCTGTGCCATTTGATTAACCTGCCAGAATGACTGTTTTTACACTATCCGTGAAGACACAGACTGTCAATTCCCGATAAGGCTCAAGCGACGGCGATCTTTACAAATTGAGGAAGACATCCAGGCTGGAGAAAAAAGTCCCGAGCAAAGTGCAAAGGAATGAAAAGGGAAAACTGTCAACCGCTGTGTTTCGATCCGATAAATTATGATTGCCACACAATAGGTGGATCCCTGTTGAGAACAGGGTGCCTGTGGCTGTCAAGAGATTTGCTTACCTTGAGCTTTGTACCTCCGACAAGCCCGACCTATGAAGTGGAGCATAGCACACACAGCCACAAATGGAGATGCTCAAAACGACGGCACTGTTGTCCAGGAGGGGTCGTGGGACTGGAGGTAACTTACTCAATTTGTCAAATTGATTTCTGAAAAGCCAAACAAATTGTCAACGCTGGCAACTTTACGATTTTTGACCCCAACTCCACCCCTGGCGACACCAGTGTGACACATTCCACTTTGTATTGATGACTCACACATTGACCTCAACAGTTAGCTGCCATTGTGCTGTTGCCAAAATGTGCTTGACGATAATTAGGTAATATTGGAACACACACAATACATTTATTGTGCATGCTGTAACAGTATGGCTTGTTGACACAATATATCAGTAGAGTGTACACGGACTTAAGAGACGTACAACGCAGTGCTCCATTTTCAGTGCAGAAGAAAAGCAACTGAATTTGTCGAAAATCAATAGCAGCTGAGGTGAGTGCACGTGTTCCACTGGTCATCAAATTACAGACCCGATGGCAAATGTCGTCACGTGCAAAACACCACACCATCACCACGTTCGACACGTTCTTACCTAAATCTGTGATGCAATTCACACAAGACAGAGAAGAATATATGTCAAAATAAAAGATGAGGCAAAATAATTCCCAATCCAAAACACTTTGCTAGCTCACTCTTGAGGTGCAAGAGGCTTTGAAATCAAAAGAAAATGTCATGTTCAGAATGATGGGTCGTAATTCCGAAATGAAGCAATGGCTTTGTGACATCCACGTTGTAACTTTTCAAGTTGTAATTGTGCCGTACCTGCCCGCTGCTCCGCTATCAGCTGAATCCTGGCTCTCCGTTTCACTTGGCGTGCTCATTGATTTTGATGGGGATAAAAGATTTGGCGCTGAAAAATATGCAAATGCAAATTTGGCATTGTAAAATACATATTTATGAAAATCTGACATCGGTTGGCCCCGTTTCGCATTCACTGTTAACGTTTTAAAAGTGTAAAAATACTGTAGCTCAACTTGGAAGATGGCTTCACAATTATGAAGCGTTGTTACACTATTTGACCACAAGAGAACAGCATTTCTGAAACCCAACTGGAAGTGTAAGACACTCTTGGGAGTCCCAACTAATCTATTTGAAATGAGCACAGGAAGATGATACACTTATACAGTATAGAGACTTGTGAGCCGGCCAGATTCAATACTGCACCGACAAAATACTGTATCTTCACAGCATGCTATCATTAAGTCAATCAAGGAGGTCCAGACCTAAAGGAGGCTCGGGTGAAATGCCGATACTCTGCAGCAGGGCCTCCGTCTCTCGCCGCTTGCGGTCCAAGTCTGAGTCCTCTGAATTCGCCTCCGTCTTCTGTTGGCTCTCTGCCTGCACAGGAGAATCCAAAAATAAATTCAAAGGTGCAGGTGTGTAAACTTCAATGCGGTGCGATCGACTTACTTTTTTGGTTCCCTCTTTCTTCTTCCTCTCCTCTTCTTTTCTCTTTTTCTCCTCCCTGATCTGGGCGAGGCGCTGCTTCTTGCGCTCCAGCTCTGCTTTTAGGTCACTTTTGTCCGACATGGTCTTCTACTGGGGCTTTTGGAGGTATGACACTGTGTTACTGAATCACAATGATCAGAGTGAGACATTGTTTTTCAGAAACAACATAGCTTTGCATCAAGAAAATGCTTATAATTTCACGCTGCAGTTAAACCATGACCCAGCATCAAATGCTACCTGACAGCATACAGTACCAAATGCATGATCGGAATAGGATCAATACTAAAGCAAGCAGAAGGCAGATGTTAACAACCACGTCTGTGGCCGTTAACCCACAGCTCGCAGCTCAAACATCAGTCACCTAAACCTCGCCTGAGAATTCTAATGGTCTGCATGCATTTATATTACAATTCGTAACGCGCTCTCTTCCTACCTTGTCCACTCGTGTTGATAATGATGTGTCACGGCAAAAGATGCTGTCTCACTGCTACGCCCCTAGGTTTCAACACATCCTTTATCTAAATGTCATTTAAACAGAGGGCGTTCACTACGGCACCAAATTGGTCTTCCGAACCGTTCGGCGAAGCTTACGGATGGCAGCGGCTGAAACGGTGCATTTCAGATGATGGTGACTCTAATAAGACAAGAGGCAGGTGGAGGTCCAGAAGCGGAGGAAAAGATTGATGCTGGGGAAGAGGGGCGAGACAAGAACTGTCCCTATTGTCATGGCTTTTGCTACACTGCCATCTTCTGGACTCTTCAAGAACGCAATTGGAGATCTTTCACAGCTTCTCGTGCCGATAAAAGTCATTTTACATTTCATTCATATTACCGAGTTTCCCCCAAACGCGTCTGCTCTTTGTCCGACTAGTAATTTTTAACGCAATTGGATGACTATGATGCACACACACACACAAATGTTACTATTGAGGCAAAGCTGCACTTCGAGTGCTTCTAGTGACATTGTACATATCTACTACAGTAGTCAACAACTACCACTTCAATAATAGTACTGTACTAGTAGCATGCAGATGGCAACCCTTGCACAGTTTGGCCTCAACGGACATCTTTTATGACAGTACGTCAGCGCTTCTCGTGCCGGTATGGTCATTTTACATGCCGATGATTTCATCGAGCACCAACGGTGACTGGGTGCATCTGTTGCGATCTGTTTCCACAAAACTGGAGCGTTTAGAGCCGCGCATTGATTTATTTTATTGACTGCAGGTAATTCGGTCTCTGGGAGATGTCCGACAACGTTATCGCTCGAGTAAGCGCATTAGTGGGGCATACTTTGACAATATAACGTAATGTTGTGTTTGTAAATAAAAAGACAACTCGTGTATGTACTTGAAGTGTTCTACCGGTGGGGGAGGCTGTGGTTTATTGGTTTGCGATGGGCTCTAGTTTGTTTCTTGACTACCCTCCGTCCCTCCCAATATTCGCAAACATGGCGGCCATTGGTGTGATTCTATGTCAATCTGTCGTCGTCTCCGCCCAACAACAGTCCTCTCCAAACATCATTTTTGGTGGGTCAAAACATGCGAGGCGGACACTGCCGCGGAGAAAGTAATATGCATCTATTTCCCATTTCAGCATCTAATCGGCAATATTAACCAAGAGCCTTTCACTGTGTGTTTGCTAGACAAAAAGCGGCAAACTGGAGTGTGTTGAGGGAAGGAGCGTTCGTGACAATTGGGCTCTTTCGGGACAACAACAATGAAGTTCGCACAATTTCTCATGAAAAACAGCTCAGTGGCCGGAATACCGAAGCAAGTGGAGAGGTTTGCGAAGTTCTCCCCGTCGCCTTTGTCGATGAAGCAATTCATTGACTTCGGTAAGTGTTTCCAGAACAGTTAATTATGTTGCCGGGGGTCTTCAAACAAGATGAGCCAACTTCTTGCAGAAGGTGGTTTTTTTAACTATTTCAGATAGTGTAATTTTTTTCATGTATAGTACTCTGAATGAGCACAGAAAGTGACACAAAGACTTTTTCATTGGTGCCAGAAAGCACAGCTGCCCTTGAGAGGTTGCAGTCAGAAGTTACACAATTCTTCAATCTATGGTCTTTTGGAACAGGAGCTCCATCATCATTTGACAGAATTGGGTCAAAGTTTGTTTGCTAAGTTGTTTTGTTTTATCCATGTGACTACAGGCTCTGCCAATGCGTGTGAGAAGACCTCGTTTATGTTCCTGAGGCAGGAGCTCCCTGTCAGGCTGGCTAACATCATGAAGGAAATTGATTTTCTCCCGGACAAGCTCCTCGGCACTCCTTCTCTGAAGCTCCTCACAAGTTGGTAGGACACATCAGATACATTCTCCTTTTATGCCCAATACAGTATTGCATCCAGAATCTGAGAAGGATACAGCCCAAATTCCCACCTTCAAGGTCAAAAGCACCGTGTCCAGCCGGTTGTGATACAGTTACACTCTTTATGTAGCTAAGTAGACTGGAAGAAGTTCAAGCCAGCCAGTCAGGATGCCTTATTAAGCATTTTAATTTCAATGCTCCAATTTCACAATACTTTCCAACAACCACTTAAAACCGTATCAAACATTCCTCCATCAACTGATTGTCATTACATGCATGTGATAGAGGCCTCATGATCTGTGTCAGTTTCCCATATCGTTTTTTCAACTTTTCTCATGACAAGAGACGGTGTCTTTTAAACAATACAAATTATGTTTATTTGTGCCACAAATGTTTTGTTGATACTGACCATAACCTCCAAAAAGGCAAGTTTATGCATGCCGTGGCTCATAGGTTAAAGCGGGTCGCCCAGTAGCCATTGAGTCCACTCTTCGCTTCGCGCTCTGTCCGAGTCAAGTGTCATCGTGTCCTTGGGAAAGACACGTAACCCACTTTGCCTCCAGTGCCACTCACACTGGTGTATAGCTGGGTGTGAATGTTATGAACCTGGGTGGGTTGCAATAAAAATAAAAAAAATAGTGAAACTATACTTGAAATATTTTTAGCCCTAAGTATTCCTCAAAAGATGGTTGGCCAAGTTTACGTCACGCTTGACATTTAACTACTACTCGTTAGGTATGTTTAGCATGTTAACTTATATTGTTGTCTGATATCCTAGTAATGTGCCAGGAAATAACAACAACACATTAGACAGCAACCTCCACGACAGACTTTGTTCCAGTTTGACTGTTATTTTGTCATCACTATCTGCTGTGTTTCTACGTGAGTCACGTGACATAATTTCAATGAGAAAAGGTCAGTCAGTGCACCTCCCCCGACTTGCTTCACGGCATGTGTCGCACGTATATATATTTGGCCCTCATTGCCCTCATGCCTGCTTGCACTGTGACTTTCTGTGTTGTGCAGTACGTGCTGTTGATGCACTGTAGATGTGGAGTGCAACCAAAGGCGACTATGGTGGTTTTGTTCATTGTATGAGAATATGCTTCTTGGTTAACCAGATGTTTCCATGACAGGAAATAAAGTGAGGGTCATTTGACGGGCAGCCCAAGACAGACGTTATTGCATTGTTCACCTTTCACCTACTTTCTCAACACTCGAGCGTGTGACTCTGCAAGCTGCATTATATGCAGTCTTTAACATTTACTGGCCCGCATATACATGTACAACTTTATGTATCATTTATTCCAAATGCTTATAATGTGACAAACTGTATTTTCAGTGTTTTTACATCTTTTAACGCGTTGTAACAATCCAAACTCATTGTCAGTGTTGTTGTTTTTTTTTGCTGCTCATAGGTATTCACAGAGTTTGTTGGAGCTAGTAGAATTTTTAGAGAAAGATCCAGACAATAAGGACATCCTGACAGGGTAAGCCATTTATATCAAACATGCATATGCGCACACACATTCCACTTTGTTGCTATTGAACCGGTGCCATCAGTTAAGTATACTGTAGTAATTGTTTTTATATTACACTGTAAAAATGTTTTATTATTTTGGCCAGGAATCAAATTTTGCACCTTGCGTGTTTGCTAAAGCCACTATCAAGTTTAAAGAAGGCGACCCAAATAACTGCAAAATTGAACTTCATCCCCATGATAAATATGAACTTATTTTACATCTTGTAATTTTTGGTTCCACTTAAATTGGCCTATTTAGAATCATTTTCAATGCTGCATTTACACTTAATCTTTATTCATGTTACCAAGGGGTCCACAGTTTAACACAGAGAACCTTGATGTATTTGCAGAAAAAAAAACAGGATGGACACCAAACACAATAAATCAGCACCACATATAAGAGCCTCCAAAATGATTACGGTATCGAAATTAACAAATCCATATTCTACAAATAGAGCTATGTCTGCAGTATTTACACTGCATTTTTATTTTAGCTGGCTAACTATTCATTTCTCATCGTAGCTTCCATACTCATACAGTACTGTACATCCATCATGCTTTTGTTCTCAGCTTCACGCAAACTCTGATTAAAGTCCGCAATCGACACAACAACGTGGTGCCCACAATGGCTCAGGGCGTGGTGGAGTTCAAGGAGGCCTTTGGCGTGGATCCCGTGACCAACCAGAACGTGCAGTACTTTCTGGACCGCTTCTACATGAGTCGCATCTCCACGCGAATGCTCATGAACCAGCACAGTCAGTATAGCACTTGGTGATTATCAGTGAGTTCATCCTCACACTTGCCTTACATTCAGGTGCAATATTCAAGTATCGGTTGGATTTTTGGAGCAGTAAAGCTCTCCACTGTATGATTAGAGTTGTGCATGTGCATGAATATTTCGAAATGTTTTCTGCTTTGTGTTACGTAGCATTAATCTTCGACGGCAGCGTGAACCCGGCACACCCCAAGCATATCGGCAGCATTGATCCAACTTGTGATGTCGTGGAGGTGATAAAAGGTAATGAATGATGGTCCTCAGTTCTGTTTTCCACACACTTACACTGAATGTGTCGCCATAAAGGGCTGATTGTCAAAAGATGTTATCATTAGATTTATGGCTGGGATTTATTGGGTCTGTATGTGGGGTTAACCAGTTCACTTAAGGCTAGAAGCATAATAAATGCACCATCTACTTTCTATACATTGTCCCGCTATCATTTCCCCTTTCTCTCTTTGAAAAGTCAGTGATTTAATGGTTAAGACGCTTCTTGTATTGTTCTCCACGTAAAGATGCCTATGAAACGTCCAAGATGCTGTGTGAGCAGTATTACCTCACCTCACCAGATATGGAAGTCACACAAGTAAACTGTAAGTCTGAAAGAACCATTTGTTCCATGCACTATTGAATTAAAAATATTTTGCTGCATTTAGTCATATTTGGCAATTGGCCACAGATTTTAGGTCGGATTAAAATGGTTGGCTTAAATTTCTTCTCTGCTTTTTAAAAAAAAAAAAAAAATCATGAACGTTGCACAGCCAAAAGCCCAGACCAGCCCCTCCACATCGTTTATGTGCCATCACATCTTTACCACATGCTATTTGAGCTCTTCAAGGTACAGTAAGCAACCAAAGGCAAAGCTTTTGGTTTTGCCACACCCGCTAACTGTCTTTATCATGTTCTCTGTCAGAATGCAATGCGAGCAACAGTTGAAACTCACGAGACGAGCCCAACGTTGCCCGCCATCAAAGTGCGCGTCTCACTGGGCACTGAGGACCTGACTATCAAGGTGAATGACTTCACGCTGTAGTTTCTCCCGCAGAACTCCTCTTCACAGACCATCTTTATTCTCTCGGACTATTTTTAGATGTCAGACAGAGGAGGTGGAGTCCCCCTGAGGAAGATTGAGCGACTCTTCAGCTATATGTACTCCACAGCTCCTAGTCCCGTACATATAGACAACTCTCGTAACGCACCCCTGGTGAGACTTAAGTGTGCACTGCTTGTAAATTACATTCTAAATGTATGCAAGTGCACCTGGCAAGATGTAACCACTGCAATTGCAAGTCCCCTTTTTAGGGCAAATAGATGACGATGTAACACTTCTTACCGAAATGGTTTGTTCCTCTAATGCTTTTATTCTTTCCTTCAACCCCTCAAAGGCTGGTTTTGGCTATGGGCTCCCAATCTCCCGTCTCTATGCCCAGTATTTCCAAGGAGACCTGCAGCTCTACTCTATGGAGGGCTACGGAACGTCAGCTGTCATTTACTTAAAGGTGACAACAGCACAAGTGATCCCCGATCCAAAATAACCATCCGCCGATCACGTACACAGCTTTGACCGATGTCAGAATAATGTAACACAAGACCCTTCGCAGCTGATATCAGATGTGCCCTTTTGTAAACGATGTGTTCTCACAAGACGGTAGTTGGAAATTGTGTCAAGGGTTAGGCATTATGTTACGTTAATGACGCAGCAGTATGAGTATCAACGTAGTGGAAACTAACACATTCCATCAGTCTTAACACAGCTTTCACAAACTAGTAAAATAGCTAATATACAAACTATGTGTAAACCCTTTTGGAATGTTCCCATATAGCAAAGTGGTACCCCCAATGAAAGCAACACATTCAATCGTAGAGGCATAAGGGTCCTCACATGTTGGGCCCATTTCACAGGCGCTGTCCTCCGAGTCGGTGGAGAGGCTCCCCGTGTTCAACAAGTCCGCCCTGCGCCATTACCAGTCCAGCAGTGAGGCCGATGACTGGTGCATGCCCAGCAAGGAGCCAAAGAAACTGGGCAGGAGCGAGAGGAATCACTGATGCCGGACTGAAGGAGGTAGTGGAGACAATAATAGGGTACGACGAGTGGGAGAGAAAACTATTTGGCCAGTTCTGTTCAGATTATGACGTGAATTTTATTAGTTATCTAGACCATGACATTGCAGTTTTTTTTTTTAAAGTCCCAGTTTGCATCTGCTGCTCTCAATACTTTGTTAAAAGAACACATTTACCTGATAAACAAGCTGCGCTAGAGTTACAAATGATAGCTTTTAATTGGACAAAAATCCACAATGTTTCTGAACATTGTCTGCAGTAAATGTCTTAGGTAGGTGTTTAAAATTGAAACTTGCATCAGATGATTTTGTTGGAACTATGCGTCTGTGCAAGCAAGTTTTATAAAAAAAACCGATACTATGTTAAAGGTGCTATTTGTAAAAGACAATCACTTTTCTCTACTTTTAGTCACTATTTCAGCTCACCTGATCATAATTCTATACATAACAACTGAAAAATGAGTTTTATTAGTGACAGTTTTATCTGTCCGTGATTTGTTGCAACCTTCCTTGGAAGTGAAACCTGAGTTCAGGCATAGAGAGCGTGAAGGGACCAACTACCTTGCTTTTTACATTTAGCATCCTAAACATACGGTATTGTATTAGAAGTTAAAATGGCTCACTTATTGCATGAGCACACAACTTGCACATTTCTTGCCTTAGATGGTCAAGAATTGTTGGTTTTATATCAAAGCAAACATTTTTGATTCCAAAACATTTAACTCTCACAAAAAACAAAATCAAAATAGCATATACTGTACTCAGGTCACCTGATATTCCAACCACTTGAGGAGGTCATATGAATGCAACCACTAAAAAGCCGATTCCAAACAGACCCTCCTGCCTAAAGCATATTGCAGTGGTTCGGTCCTCTTGGTGGATTTCAACCCGCCCATGAACACACTCTTTAAACACCATTTTGGTGAATGACTGTTGACCTGCTCAGTTATTCACCAGCTGGTCTAAGTCATTTCAAATTGACAACTGTGGCCAACTCATCAACAATCCGAAAGGGAACCTCTGTGTTACGATCATACTGTATATTTCTACTCTCAAAAAAGGATTGTAGATCCTTTCAAGCCCAGTAAAGAACATAATACTACTGGAGTATTTCAGACATCTTTGAATGTAAAGTCGTGGTACCATGTTTTAGTATTTTAATCTCCTGAGTAAAATGGCATTTTTGGTCATAGAATACCAGCACATAAGGTGCTAGCTAGCCAAGATGTTTTTACTGCTGATTACAAAAAGGATTGAGAATGAAGATGCGAATGAATGTTAATTTCCATAAGGAAGGCCTCGATGCACTTGTTTGAAATGAGTACTGTAATGTATGTGATGTCACATGTTGCCAATGGAAGCAAAGGATCAACTTGTTTATGCATGCACTCTTTCCTACTGTAGCAACAAGTGTGCCTTCTCATGACAAATGGCAAATGTGCTGATAAATATGTCATGTGAAATATTATATGCAGGCTGTAGTGATCTTAGACTTTGCTTCAATATCGTTACAACGTCCCATTAAATGTACCAATGAGCCTTTTCACAGGGGTTTGTTAGGATTTCAAACAAAATGTGTAGTTTCTGCAAAACTGTCATGTTTGCTGGAGTTATGGCACTACAGTTCATTTTTATAATGAATTTATGTCATAACAATGGCAAAAAAAAAATTATATTACCTCTATAACTGTCAGGCCAGGTTTTTGGCACATTTTGTGTCTGCCTTGTAACTTAACACTTTCTCCTACTAAATTCTTGTGAAAGCACACCGTTTATATCATATTTAACAATATTACGTGACTTAACAGTGTGGATATGTACTGTACATTTCATCCTCACCGGATGTCTGACATTTCTTATATTTCCATTTCAAATGTTGGAGTTCACCAATAACCACAAAAATTGAAAGGAAGAAAAAGACGATACAAAAATGTGATGTCATTTGTTCCATGCGTAATTCTTTGTTTGTCTTTTTGGTAAATTTCACCTGCATACCGGTTTCAAGAAACATGAAACTAAACGCAACTTGCCGTCGCAGTGTCAGCACTTTGGTTCCCTCCCGGCCTTCCACACTGTGTTGGAGGAATCATGCAGTGGGCGCAGGCAGCTCCGTTTGACCCTACATGTCATGAACATCCTCGTCGCGTGCATCTCACACACTCGAAAAATGCATTCATGTTCCCCTCTCAACAGATATTGAACGTTCTCCGTTGAAACCATCTTGATTATGTACCTGGATCAATACAGTACCCCCTCTGGTGTCAGTAATAAGTAGTTCTTAATACTTGACGGTAAAGGGAGCAATGCTGTTCCTCTTTCACGCGAGACCGCCATACTGCCTCTGATGGCACATCTGGTCAGGTGCAGCAAGCTGCGTGGGCTGTTAGTGCAAACAGCAAACAAGGAGTCGTAGAATTCTTTGTTTCGCTGAGATTCGACAAGACAAAACAGACCGACTTAAAAGACGGCAGCGGTTAAGAAACGTAACTTGGGAGTTTGAAGACTACCTTGTAGCAATCATCTGGAATGGCAGATCTCCACTTCCTGGTCGGCTTTAAATGTTCATACGAGTTGACCATGATCTCGACAACTTTCGGGTAGTCATGGCAGGACTGCAACACCTGCGCAGGACAGGAGATACGGCGCAACCCAAGGAGGTCAGTTCCAATTGGCAACAATTTGCAGGATCGTGGGCGATGCACTGAAAAACTTGATTTGCGCTCCAGCTTCACGTCACTGCGTCTCCCGTACCTTATGAAATTGGGGTGGGTAGATCCTGGCCGCGTTGTAGTTAAGCAGAAGCTGATAGCAGTTTTCGTGTAAGGCCGTGTGCCTTACATTAGTAACTTTGAGGAGGTACTGGATGGGAGAGCAGCCGTTGATGTCCATGGCTCGAGCGTCCGCTCCGGCTTCCAGCAACATCTGCATCAGGATGTGATCGCAGTTCCAGGCGGCCTTGTGAAGAGCTGTTTTGTTATCCTCCTCTTGAAGGTTGACATCTTCAAAAGAGAATGCCCTAGTCAAACAAACTATCTCAAGACGCACGCTCATTTATGAGAAGGACACTCAATGCAAAAACCCGCTTTGTGGTCCAACAGGATGCGACAGACAAGATGGTGATCTTGGCTGTAGGTTTGCTCTTTCGTGTCAAACGCCCAAAAGGCGGCGGTCATCAGGGGGGTCTCTTGCAAAGAGTTGACTACATCCACAGGCGCTCCATGAGCCAAATAGAGTGCCACCAGTTCCGCCACCCCAAATCTGGCCGCAGTGTGTAAAGGTGTGTCTTCCTCATTGTTGTGACTGGGTAGACTCACCTGCGCACCTGCGTGAGCAAAAACAAGGAAAAGTATTTTGGATTCAAATACACAATTAGTCAATCTCCGTCTGTCGAATTTACCTTTGACTATTTTGACAACATGCCTACCTTTGAGGATGAGCAGCTTGGCGCAGGTCACGGATTCTTTGGTGATGCAGTAGTGCAGTGGCGTGTGTCCACTCAGGGACAAGCTGTTGACCTTTGCACCGTGCGCTAAAAGCAGACCCGCACAGTCGGCATTGGACACCTCGCAGGCCACATGCAACGGCGTCTTCCCGTTGGGCATGCCGTTGATGGCCGCGCCTTCCTCGAGGAGCACCAGTGCTGTTTCCACAGCGTTGTACATCACACAAACATGAAGACCCATCGCCCAGGACGTCTCTAGTTTGTAGCCTGGCAGCCAATACCCTGTCACAATTCGGAACTGATTAACCTCTTTCTCGGCTCAATGATAATCTTGGAGTGTGTTAATGAGCGACTGGTTTTAGGAAATCACGTGCTGTTAGTTATCTGTTTCTGGTAGTCTTGATTCCTGGAGCCTTATCGGCATCTAGTGAATAACTGACAGAACTCTTTGTGTGCCCCCCACCCCGCCCTCCACTATATCATGTTTCATTGATCGCGCACGCAACTATCACAGATTTTTCACCATATCTCATATTGTTTGACTCGCTTGCGTCATCTGAATTTCTCTTCCCTTACCTTGTTTATAAGAGGCAAGGACCATGCTGGGGTCATCCACTTCCAGAACGGTGTCAATGTCGAGTTTCTTGATGCGGAGGATGCAGAGGACCTCCTCGGCATTGTTAGTCTGCAAGGCCTCCAGGTACCGTTGCTTTAGCTGCTTGACAGTTAGTTGTGTCGGGCTCAAGTTCTCCATGAACGCCTCTTGACAAGCTCGCCCTCGGCCTACATTAGTAACCCCAGCTGGCTCCGGCAAAAAATCTCTCCTCACAGCATGGAGTAGATTGTAAAAGAATGTGCACATTCAAAGGAAAGATTCATGTCTACCCAGAGTGGAAGGCCTTCAACGTCCTTATTTGGGGCTGCATGACAAAAAAAAACAAGAGCAACAAGTGACGGGAGGAAAATGGCAAGAGTGAATTATAAATAGATGCAGCAGTGGGAGGGACTTCGGAACTTGAGCTCTGTATCTCTGAATTTGGGTTAGTGGGTCTGCTGTCACATGGTCATGGTTTTTGTCAAGCTGCAATAACTCCCAACCTTGTTTCTTTTTAAATCATCAAAAGAGACTGTTATTTATTGTCACCCCCAGTTCAAATTTACTGTCAAACTAAACATAAAACTAAAGAGAATTACACGAGGTGTATTTAAAACAATCACATAGCTTAGCATGAAGTCTAATTAGCTTCATGCTCACAAACAATGTAATGAATAGCAGTGGTAATGTGTCATTATCCTCCTAAACCAGCCGTGTCAAACTCATTTTCGACGCGGGCCACTTTGGAGTTACGTCTTACCTCGGAGGGCGGTTATGACAGTGAAACCACAAAATTCGATTCGAGCTGCCCTTTCAAATTTTTCATGATGCAAAAAAAGTAGATTAAAATAAGGGCGAGGACTGAGGGTGGGGTGAGTCTGAGAGGAGGAACAATAGCATATTGTGGCAATGATCTGAAAGACAAATGAGCCCTTGTGGACACAAACTCGGATTGTTTATTTTGGCCTGCTGAGAGCACCAGGTTCACATCTATGCATTGTATTCGTCACACCAGGTAAGAGAAGTTGCTTCAGCACACTGCACCTTCTCACAGTGAATGAAACGCAAAATTAGGATATAAATATTAAAAGATTGTGGCAGCATATGGATGGATGAGAGGAAACTAAACAAGTACAATGAGACGCTTTGTTCTTCAAAGCCCCCGCCTTTGAACACACTGCAATTCAGTTTGAATCAATAAATCAAATCATTTATGCGGAAAGGAATCAATAAACGTACAATTCTAGATACATCATTATTGGTTCATTGGAATTTCCTTACGTGATCAGTTGACTTTAGTTCTTATACATAACATAAGAAACAAGAATGTGGACATTGATCATGGTGACAACAGTCTATATTTGTAAACCCATAGAACTGTTCACAGTAATGACAGGGAAGTAACACAGAGCATCTTTCTTATAAATTGCATGGCGTTTTCGGTCTAACATCAAAGTAAAATTTGTGAATTTGAGCCCCGTCTGTGCACAAACGTGAACCATTTATATGATATGGCTGCCGTCCTTACTCAGTATCATTTTTCATCTCATGTTTTTTTTTCCTTCTTCTGGCAGGGAAAAAAACTGTTGCGAGTTATTTCAGGAAAATTCTCTAAACTTTCTAAAGGCAGCTGTTGGATATTAGTTATTTAAAAGGAATACAAAAAGGAGGTCAAAGCGGGTGACAAGCAACAGTATACTGTATATATCAGCAGGAAGTTCAGTTACATTTTTTTTCTTTTTTGTAGAATAGGTTTGGTCATTTACATTTCCCCAGCGGTCTCCATTAGAAGCAGTAACAAAGTACATCCACTTTTGAGACCTGCTTCACAGTATTGGATAACAGTGCATTTATACCGCAAGGAACATTGCACACGCCAGTGCAAAAGTTTACAGCGTTTACACTTCCAGTGGTCTGGCAAGTTGAGACATAATAGAAAAGTTCCAGTGTTTTCCTTCAACAGCAAAACTAAGCAGCGTGGTGACACCTCGTGGTCACTATGAATATTGCATCCTATTGTAAAGGTTCCATCAAATTCTTTCAGTGATCGATGAGAGTATAAATATGAGTCTATTAAAATGGCACATCAGACACATTTGTATCAGTATCCACTGTACAGGCTGATATATGGAAAGGTCCTGAAATAAGAAAAGCCTCGATTTTTTTTTTTAATATATGTTTGATATCCAACTTAATGTCCATGTACAGTACAGTACTCTTTGTCCTCAGCAGTAAAACATCTTTGGCAAACTAGTAGGAAAATTGTATGTTCATAGTGAGACAAATTTGTGCCCTAGTTGACAACTGCGCCACTAGTATTACTAGTGGTCTTATAACATTTGACTAATCAACATCCAGTGCCTTACTACTAATACTTGTGATGCTCAGATGTCTCCTCGTGCACAGTATTGCCTCACCAGTAACAATGTAATTGTACTACAAAAAAGGAAATAGAGCAAACTCATACAGGAACCTTAATTTGGGATAGACAGTGAATAGATGCTGCAGTTTGACCATTGAGGAGGCTAATAATGTGACACATGCCTACTAGTATTAGTCAGCACAGTAGTTTATTAGTAAGGTTTAATTGTATAATAATGGTGGCACTCGTAGTGCAAAGAAATTGTCTTTGTCCTAGTGTGCTCTTACAGTTCTACAAGTGCACTGAATTCGTACTAGTGAGAACAAAAAGCACACTAGTACGTGGACCTTAAGCTAGATGCTACTTGTACGTGCTGCATCCCTACTCATTATGCCGAGGAGTGTAACTAGTGTCGTACCCTAGTTTTTTTTCGAGAGATTCATTTGCAAGCTACTAGTAAGCCAAAAGTGACACTAGTACTGGAAAAATACTAGTGAGACACAGTCACTGTACTAGAGCGCATTACGCATTCTACTAATGTGCTGAATTGTCTTACGAGTGAGGATAAAGAGCAGACTAGTACATAGCTATGAGGCTGGGCAGCAATTGAATAAATGCTGAAAACATGTTTCCATACCGAAAAAGGGTCTGGAGAGGATGTGGGATATATATATGCATTGACTATGTCACAGATTTACCCTGGAGATGAATAAATAAACCCAATTTACAGCAATAAACATAAAAAATAAATAGAAAACAATTTATCAAATGCCTAACAACACAGGATCGATGTAGAATGAGGCAAAATGAAAGGGCAGAATCCTGTAACCTGACTGTTTGTTTTGGTTTAACTTGCTTGGTGATGGAAAACCTTCCCCAAAACGGTAGACTTGGAGCTCAAACCACACCCTGTACGAAAAATCCTGCAAGGTTTAGTCTTAGAGCCTTTGCAAATTCGTCTTTGCGGGAACCCAAAATTCAAAGAATCACACGGGATCAGGTCACTTGGGCCGCGCTTTATCACGCTTCTTTCTGCTGTTGCTCCATCTCTCTCTTTCTGAGCTTCTCGCGCTGTTTCTCCACTTTTTCATGGTTCCTCTTGGCCTTCTCCATCAGAACTTTAAGGTCTTTAATCTTTTTCTTGATCAAGGATCGATCCTGGGAAGAAGTTACTCCAAGGGACTGAAATCAGGAGAATATGAATGAGCATCCGACACAGATAAATCTGGACATTCGACAATGAGGTTTACCTTGAGCTCGGCGCTATCCAGTTGCAGCAGTTTTTCTCCATTTATGTTTTTGGCAGTGAATTCTGGAATATGATGGTCTAAACTGAGGCCCATAAGCCAGCCGACCACTTGCTGAGAGCTCCATTCTGCCACGCCGCGATTCTGCCACTGATGCTGCTTCTTAATCCACCCTTCTTCTAAGATCTGGTGACCAAAAGTCCAACAGACGCTCGGTAACACGATTACAAAGAATTTGGGGTCTTTCTCTGCATTTGATCATGATTTGGAGACTAAATTTGTAAGTAGACAAGGTAAACATTTCCAATTGCCAGTCTCACCTCATCATCTACCATATCCAGACTCTGCATTTGGCAGCACAGGAAACAAACCAAAAGAGGAAAGTGTGTAAACAATGCAAAAAGACAGCGGCAGTACCTTAAATTCAGTTACAGATTTTTTTTCTCGTGAATACAGGGCGCTTATTTTGAAAGAAAGCTCATGTGCAGTAATTTCGAAGCGAATGTACCTCATCAGATGAAAGCGCTAAGTTATCGGCGTGTCCTGATGTCTTGGCTTCGCCGGCCAGCCCGCTGATCTCCACGGAGCTGCTGCTGCTGCTGGCACTCAGGTCCTCACTCAAAGCGGGTCCCTGACAAACCAGAGACACAATTATCAAGTCACAATGGGATCCACTTCTGAGCAGCGGGAGGCTGAATGCTCTTAATTGGACGATGGGCCTTTCCTTGGAATGTTATTGATTACTATGTGCAGCTTGCAAATGTAATGGAGGCTCTCGGCTGTTCACTGCATGTTTGAAACATGGAGACTAGATGAGAAGTCCGATCCGGGACTTTGCCCGTTGATTATGGCTCTCATTGATTGGTCGATTAATTAAAAGTAGACTGAAGATAAAGTGATTGTAAGACTGCAAAGGAGCAGAATTGTGTGTCGAACGTTTTTAACCAGGATTGAAAGGAAGCATAGTTAAATTTGTGAATTCTAAATAACAACAATCAGCCAAAGTACTTGTTAATTTTCATCTGTTGTATATTCAGTTATAATCACCTTTTGAATCATCAAATATGCAAAATATTACAGTGATACCGTACCAGGTAATATGAATAGGTGAAGAAGTGTGGTAATGTAATACGGGTCTGTTTAACACAAAAAAAAACAAGCATATTTTGTGTAATATATCACCAACCACATTTGCCCCGCTCCCCTACACAAATTTGTAACATTCAAAAGAAGAACTGGGATTACATACATAATAATCTTCAGTTTTGACAAATCGTATTCAATTATTTTTTTAAATTTTTTTTTAATGCATTCAATATAATTGGATTGTGCAGGTGCACCAAATGAAATGGCAGATGATTACATATAATTTCACAAAAGGGCATGTTTGACTGTATAACATGTACTGCATATTCATCCAGAGAGCCGTACTTCATAATTACTGCATAATGTCTGTTCCAAAATGTACTTTGTATTATGAGTACAATGTAATGTCTGCAATATATGCAAGTCATTCATTTGTCCAGTGTCTGCAAACCTCGTGAAATTTTGGCTTGACTTTCCGAGGGCTGTCCTCTACCAATTGCTCCGTGCAACTGAAAGAGAGTGGAGAGGCATGTCGCTTGACTATTATTGTACCACAACTTCATAAATACACTGCGCCTCATTTGGTCTTTGAGACATTGTAGAAGTTATGCCCCCCCCCCCCCCACCCCCCATTCGTCTGTATCTTACCCAGACTCAGGGGCTCGTCTCTGTTCCTCCACTTGTCGAGAGGGGCTCAATGTTGCAAGAGAACCTGCAAGATTGACATTTATATTTCTAACAAGTGTCCATGTCAGAACTGCTCCAGATGCATGTGGTACGCCTGTATGCTTGTTATACTGCATTTTGGTATAGTATTGATGGTCTCTTTAATCGTGACGTGACACTGGTGGTTGTAAGCAGTGGATTAAGTCGGGTGAAGGCCCTGGTACCAAACGCACTGCCCCACCGCTGCTTTACAGCGCTCAGGGAGCACTTTTATTGATCTAATCTGTGGGGTGTCGTCTGTTATAGGCGTTCAAACCTTCGTTTATTCGTCTGGGGGATCCCTCTGCACTGGCTGGACCCTTGGGAACCAGATCACAAGAGGCCACACTACGAATGGAGCCGGAGCGACTATGTCCTGGACTGCTGCGCCCCTCTGAGACCTGAGGAATGGACAATAAGAGGTGAGATGGAGAGTTGTATTTCGAGATACAGAGAAAGCAAAGGAAAAACATAAAAGACAGAAAAACGTGTCGTAATGTTGAGGGGAGTCCGTATTCCCATTTCGAACACTTTTTGATTTGGAAGCCTCACACTGCCTTGTTTTGATCTCCCTGTCAATTGGGATTCTCAAGTTGTTTACTCAACGTGAACTACTCAACTCAAGCTGTGTTGAAAATGACAAGATGCTATCCATCCACAAACATCCATCACATTCAGCGAGCGGAGACAAACGGCGATAGCGCCATATACTCAATTAGTGCTGCTGAGCAACATGCAGCAATTAATCCATTAACTAAATGGAATGGACAGAGTTCAGACACTCATAGGTACTCTCATTAAATGAAAATGCGTGGACCTTTATGGCATATCTCGGTTGGTGATCATGGTTGCTTTCATGACAAATGACTCAAGAGACGTATGATGGAGTAACTGTTGTCGAGAAAGTGTGTGTTTGTTAAATGACAAACCTCTCCCTCTGTGGAGCTGATGCTGTCTGCTCTGGAGCCTTTCGCTTTGCTGGGTGAGTAGGGGGAGCCCTTCCTCAGTTCTGCACAAAATCAGCAGCATAAAATCAATGGTAGCAAATGAGTTGCAGGGAGTAGACACAAAAAGTGTCTTACTCTTGTTGCTGTGTTTGGGGAAAAGTATTAGGAGTGTCAAATTGCAAGGCTGACGTTTGTAGTGGTGTAGAATTGCATTTTTGCAATTTCTACTATTTCATCTCTTTTATTACTGTTTAGAAAGGCAGAATCTTCCGTCCCGAATGACTATCTCTGATCATCATTCTTTTTAGCATTTTTTTGTGTTTGCCAAATTCTCCATTCCATTGGTTTAAAGGCGGGAAATCATTTTGCTGTCATTCCAGCCTATTAGTCCACTTTCTTTCAAAAAATGTTCTGCCAAACCGTTAATGCGTTAATTAGGCAATCACAATTTACTGAGATTACGCGGAGAGCCTGTCACATTGCACGAAACTATTCACATTTGGAAGCGATCAGATCTGCACACGTCTCTCTTCTCCTCCCACATGTTCCCATTTCTCGCACGTCCCAGCTGTCTCCTTTTGCCGCCTCGGTTTTAATGTTGCGTAATGGGCTGCGTCATTCAGATCAGTACACATCCAGTCTCGCCGCTACCCTGTCGGCACTGGTCACACATGTCACGCGTTCCGACGCCGTCGCCGGGGAAATAAAGCCTGCTTAGCTCAAGAGGAGAGCAGGAAGCAGATATCAAGGCTTCAAGTTTGTTGTTCAGACAGCGCATAAGTGGACATAATCTGTGACTTGATCCATGAAAGCGCTGATTCTCAAAGTGTGGTACATAAAGGCTCAGGGAAATAAATGTTCAAGCTGTGCATCTTGTTATTACAGTGACTGACTTTTTTATGCAGTAGAGTACATCTGTTAGGTACAGCTCAATTGTATTTAACATTTAAGTGGAGTGTAATGAGGACAATTCATTCTTAGTTAAATCATTATTAAAGTATTTATTTGTTTTTTTCGCCGGGGGTAAAAGGTTTGCGAGCCACTGTATTAAGGTCTAAGCACAGGGATGCACCGACCTCTACCTTGTGCCGCAGCTCCAGTGGGGCTGTGCGGCAGAGCATGCAGACTCTCCGCACTGTTGCTGTTGTTGTTGTTGACCTGAATGTTGTTCTGCTTCATCAACTGCATCAGCTCCGACTCTAGTGTTGCAATCTGTTGAGAGGGGGAAGCAGGATCAATGTTAATCAGGTTTATCCAATGTGACACTCAGGAATAAAACACAAAGAGGAGACAGGAGACTCAATTCTGGTACCAGGAGGGAACGAGGAGAAGCGTTAGGTTTCAGTTCTCCGCACGTCACCCCTAACGATCTCCTCCTTCACCACCTTATTTATTGGGAAATCTACTACATAGGTGTGTCCAACCTAAAGGGTGGGGGCTGTTGGAGACACACTGAACTTGTTTGACTATGTGTGTGTATGTGAGTGTAAATTACGTACATGTGTGCCATTGTTACAAAAACATCACGTTGCAGCTGGTGTTGATGGCTCCATCCACTGTTGAACCTTGCTCCTGTTTAGTCTTTACAACTTATCTCATCCCAACCACATCCTCGAAAAGGTGGTTGCGTTCCTAAACTTTCACACAGTGCACTAAGCATTCGTGAGTATAAAGGTGAGCATATAATGAATAAAAGGATTATAAATGTGAATGTTAATCATACACATTTATAATCAAGCTTTATTAAAAGCATAAGCGTTCTTCAATTAATGATTGCAGGCATAAGCGTTCTTCTTTTAATGATTGCAGGCATAAGCGTTCTTCATTGCGAGCATAATCAATCAATCAATAATAATGTAACATTAATAATAACACTAATAATAGCGAATGTATGATAACTAAAATAATCAACCTATCATTCCCCCCTGTATATCCTACATTTGCTCACATCATCGCACAGAACCTTCCTGACGGACTTTATTCAGCGGAGACATGCACATGCAAAAATAGGTAGACCCAGGGGTCGAAAAGATAGAGGTAACAACCAGATCAAAAAACAATCCGAAACAGAACCCAGGAAAAGATGGTAAACATCGTCCACAACATCCTGATATCAAAATGAAAACAAGTCACACAAGTCACAACAACCCGAGTTGTTTTCCACATCAGAATCACTGCCATCCCAAAGTAACAGCAGAGGGTAAATTCCATTCACTTTAGACGTCGTGGGTACCATAACCGTAGTGATAAATTGGATAAGCAGAGCTTTCGATACAGGGACCTCAGCAACATCCACACAATGTCGAGATAGCTGAGGAAAAATAATTTCAAAGATTAAAACATAACACACCAGTATTTTACGTGACAAAGGTCTCACTCCATAACTCTGATGACAAGGCGTGGTCACGCCGGGCGATCCGGTTCAGTGTGCGGGCCCTCAGGGCGTGGTTGAACGGCACCGCTCACCACATGCCGCACACGCTCGATTGGCCTCAACCAAGAGCACATTGACCGCTATGCGGTCCCGAACACCATCAGAGAGGTGACTGTCAATTGTTTTACTTCCAATTGCCAAAAAGGCTTCCTCAGTACAATTTGCAAGCTTCTGGACAATGTAGTGGAGGTAGCAGATCCCGTCAGCACGTTTATAAAAATGGACTCTCACCGTGCAGCAACCTGGTTAACCAATTTATACTCATCTGGTACGCCACGAGGAACTCCAATTACACCAACGTAGGTGGAATCTCAAATATCCTCTCCTGTGGACGGAAACATAGTCATTGGTAAAGCAGTGACACCAATGCGCAAACACCTGTGACAACCCTTAAAGCAGAATTCTTTCATGATTTTTCGCAAAGAAAAAGAAAAACCCTCCGCCTCGATAATCATCATTTGCCAATAAAATTTGTTCGACGTACATTACTACATTTCATCGTATCCACATTAACATAAAATAAAGAACAACAGAAAGAAATATAGTTCAACTTTCAGCAAAGAATAACTATATTAATGTCGTGTTGTTTTCTATTTTCCTTTTACCATAAAAGAAAAGATCCTCAACGCATAAAATTACCCCAAAAATGTATTTAAAATCCGTATTTGAACCTTTATGATCAAATTAATACACCATTTGAACTAGAAATAAATCAGTAAACAGTAATAAATTCAAATTCATTCCAGCAACATCAACCAAGGAGCACAATACATAATCACTTCAACCTCCAAAACAAAACCGAATAAAACAAGTTATGCTCTTTTTATTACCCTTGGTGCGTTGCCCTTTGCCCAGAACATATATATAATTTATTTTCATAATGAGATCGATTAGATTGATTATAAATAAAACACTTTTGCCTCCAAAACAAAATGTATCCAACAATTTGTGCCAAAATGTGTTTTTTCTTTTCTTTTCCCAAGATCATCTAGATCACTGGTGTCAAAGTCGAAACCCCACATACATTTATGTGGCCCGCGAAAACAATTCACGCGCATCAACTCCCATGAACCCTGCTAAAATTTGTCCCGAAATGTCAACATTTTGTAGAAATAGTGTCGATATTTTGTGATAATTTCGTTACCTGCTAACACTCACTCAGACAATAATTGAACAAAATATGACTGGTTTCAGAATTGGCAATTCATTCATATGATGTTATCAATCAATAATTTCAGCATTATATTATTTCTGATATTCACTCCATGTACATCACTTTGTATACAGCGATGGTTGATTTAAGTTGCTCTATAAACACAGTTGAGTTGAGTTGTGCAATTAATAACATATAACCTTTTCATCAAATTTCACCATCGTACCGGCCCACCGAAGGAATGTGTAACCCCAAAGCGTCCCGTGACAAAAACGAGTTTGACACCCCTGGTCTAGATCTATTTGCAAAATGTAGGTTATTATTAAAAAATACATCCCCTCTCACATGTGCTAAAGGAGAGCACAAATACCATAAAAGAAAGAGACAATTCTTAACCATATAATTTCATACCAATCCCCCAGATTGTGGATGGCGGGAGCAATAGTGTCTCAAATAAAATGTGAAGCATGCGTTCTATTTGATCAATTAACCTATTCACAAAATGTGTTCCATTGCCGTAAATTTCTGACCCGTTTTGGAAAAGCCTCAAACAAACCCAGGCAATATGGCATCCCTTTTAATTCAGCGAAACCCATGTGCATTATCTGGAAATGTAGAAACTGACCCCATTCTAGATACAAATTACCTTGTGTATTAAAACATTGGTTAAACCCATTGGTTGTATAATGTTTCTGAACCAGAGACACTATTCCCCCTGCCAACGCGTGATAATTCATGACGCAAAAAAGAATTTTGGGCAAAATGGTTTCACTGTCAGTGCTGACATAAACCCCATCTTGCATAAACCCCAACATCTTGCTCTGTTGTTTTTTCGCCACACTCTTTGTTAAACGATTTGAATTTGTAGCCGCAACTGTTACTTAACTTAAAACATCATCAAGTTGCTGATAGTCAGCAAGTCCCCCCTCTCAAAAAATAAAAATAAAGAAATAAACAAAGCAGAAGCACCTTTTGCTGCTCCGCCGCCGCGTGTGCCACGCAATACATCACGCACAATACAATATACCCCAATCTGTAAGGCGCTTTCACAACAGCCGCAGCCTTAACAAAGCGCCCCACAAAATAGTCAATATAAAGTAAAACAATAAACACATAACATAAAACACGGACATCCTAACCACTTCTCCCTCACACTCTTCGTTGTCGAAATACCATATCTACATAGATATACCGTATGTATATTTTTTTTTATGTTACTCTTAAGCCTAATCCTAACAATCATGTTGGCCATCATGTTGACCAGAAAATGTGTGACCAACCTGCTGTGTTCAAAAACAGGTTCAAAAGCAAACCGCAAAGTAACTAGATAAATCAGTTTTAAGCCAATAAACTGATGCGATGTAAATAATGTAATGGAGCACCAACTTTGAGTCAGAGAGAAAAGTGACGTACAAATATGCTAGCGCGTGTGCTCAAACAGTACGTGTACAAACCGAAAGTTGTATAGACCTACTTAAGTATAGCCTGCACAAGGGGAAATGCGTTTGTTTATATCTAGATTTCTTCCTTCGCCCGTCAAAGTGAGATATACACAATAAATGACCCATCACTATATTAATTAATTCATTCAATCATTCATTTTCCGCTTCGCTTCATCCTCACAAGGGTCACGGGGGTTTTGCTGGAGCCTATCCCAGCCATCTTCGGGCAGTAGGTGGGGGACACCCTGAACTGGTTGCCAACCAATTACAGGGCACACACAGACACGTACAACCATTCAAGCCCATGCTCACACCTAGGGACGATTTAGAGTGTCCAATCAGCCTGCCATGCATGTTATTGCAATATCAATATCAAACAAATTAAAACACACAAAGAACGAGGGGCAGGACTAGAAAAGTTTGTTGTACTACCTCCTACAACCTCTCAAATCACTATTGCCAGTTTATATGCCCAACAAACAAACAAACAAACAAACAAACAAACACTCATCAGGGAGCAGTAATAAGGCAGTAGGGTCAAGTACCGTGCATTTTTTCAGTGTTAAATGGGATTGACATTACAACATGGCCGTGCATAACAAAAGCCTAGCAGGCAAAAAACTACATGTTAGTGTACAGCAGCTCATCCACTTGTTTCTTTTTGGGGCCTTTTTTTTTTTCTTGCACTCTTCCAGCATGCAGAGTTCGCACCATACACTGTTCAAGGCTGCCAAGTGGCTTATCTACGCCGCAACTGTCTTTGGTAAACACCACCTAGTGTGTGTTTTTCAAAAATGCCACCGCTGGCCTTAAAACGTGCAGTCATTCTAAGTTAACGAAGCCAATTCGAAACATTGCCTAAATTTAAATTTCATAACGAGGGAAAGCACAACACTATCCAAGGATAGCAAAGTTGTAACTGAATTTACTTAATTTCATGACACAAGACCATCATTTCTCCTACATGAGGAGCCGTGATGGCTCTTCTCATGCTTCAAGAGAAATGTGCATCTTGTGATCATAATGTACAAAACAATGTAATATAATCGGAACATCCTGGCAAATAGCAGCGTAACAGAAGCAGTCATAAAACAAATAATAAGATAATTAAAACCCACAGACATGTAACAGTTACACATCATCCAAATCAAGGCCTTCACTATAGACTTACACATTCTACCTCCTCCCAGAAAGTTAACAACGTCCTGCATACTTCCACTCACGACCACTTAACACGAACAAAAATTGTGTCAATGACTTACAAACAACTTTCTTAGCATCTTGTGACCTTCCGGTCCTTTTCAACTAAACACATGATGACTTCTTCTGTCGTAGCATCGCTGTGTCAAACCTCACCTGTCTGTTCCTTTTATCATTCAACATACTCAACTTCCATTTTCACCTTACGTCTCACCATCAACACTTTCACTTGCCTTTCACTTTCACTTTCACTTGCCTTTCACCCACTATAAGTATCCAAAACTCTCTATGTCACCACACCCAAACTCAACCTTTTTCTTTTTATTTGATTTACACATACTTCATGTAGCGCAGGTTGAAATAATGAAGCTTAAGGGATTATAATTGTTACAGTTACAGGTAATCACAATAGATGCAAACCTCCCACACTGCAAAAGCCAGAAAATAAACAAGCCACTGTCACTTTCCGTGTTCCTTCAAAATGAAACTTCCTTCCATCACGAAGCAAACAAGGAAAGTTGCGATCTTTTGCTGAGAAGCAGGAATTTCTCATCATTCACTTACAAATTTACTCTTGGGACAGCCACGGGAAAGCGTGGCCTTTAAGCCCCAACTCCAACAAATAATCTCTCTGTCATTTTCGCACATAGTTCTAATATTATCCTGCAGGTGCATTAATGTTTGCGTGTTCAGCTGACCAGCGAAATTATATTTACTTATCCACAAATCTAAATGTTTTATCTTTGAAGGACATTGGCTCTCTACGAATCTCCAGTCCTTACACCTCAACTGCATTCTAGGACCAGTATCCCCGGTCTTACTATTTTGCATTCCCATTTTGCAAATTTGAGAGTCAGCAGTTTACCTAGGGTAACTATGCTAACTTTGCCCTTGAACAGGGTGACAATTTCTAAAGACAATATTTACAACACGGAGTTTAAGCACGCGCAGGACACCGTCGCCCTAACAGTTTTAAAGACTATACTCTGTCTATATGCCTGATAGGGACTAGTATGGCTCAGGGCTTTAAGCGGCGTTAAAGACCACGTCTTTTGCCGGCGCAAACACTCAATCAACGCTTGAAAGAGTTCCTTCCCAAAGGACCCCTCTCAGGCTCAACACCGGCCCTGAGAGAGTTCCAACTAGAAACAGGTTCAAAGACCACCCTGACCTCTGTCTTCTAAAAACCGGCGCGCAACACTCAGTCAACCCTTGAAAGAGTGTCAATGCGGAGTTTAAATGCGTACAGGACACCGCCGCCCTACTCACCAAGAGTCGTCCTCTCTCCTCGGGATTCGCGTCAACCCTCAGCCCCCAGGCGAGGCGAAACCCAGTCCCGGAAAGGGTGTTTTTGCCGTGGCCACGGTCTTCCTGGCCGTCGACTCAGCGTCTGGAGGCGTCAGGTATATTGCGATCCCGGACGAGCCCCAAAATGTCAGGTTTATCAATGTGACACTCAGGAATAAAACACAAAGAGGAGACAGGAGACTCAATTCTGGTACCAGGAGGAACGAGGAGAAGCGTTAGGTTTCAGTTCTCCGCACGTCACCCTAACGATCTCCTCCTTCACCACCTTATTTATTGGGAAATCTACTACATAGGTGTGTCCAACCTAAAGGGTGGGGGCTGTTGGAGACACACTGAACTTGTTTGACTATGTGTGTGTATGTGAGTGTAAATTACGTACATGTGTGCCATTGTTACAAAAACATCACGTTGCAGCTGGTGTTGATGGCTCCATCCACTGTTGAACCTTGCTCCTGTTTAGTCTTTACAACTTATCTCATCCCAACCACATCCTCGAAAAGGTGGTTGCGTTCCTAAACTTTCACACAGTGCACTAAGCATTCGTGAGTATAAAGGTGAGCATATAATGAATAAAAGGATTATAAATGTGAATGTTAATCATACACATTTATAATCAAGCTTTATTAAAAGCATAAGCGTTCTTCAATTAATGATTGCAGGCATAAGCGTTCTTCTTTTAATGATTGCAGGCATAAGCGTTCTTCATTGCGAGCATAATCAATCAATCAATAATAATGTAACATTAATAATAACACTAATAATAAGCGAATGTATGATAACTAAAATAATCAACCTATCAATGCTGCTCTCAGAACAAAAAAGCGTTCCACATGACAGGCGCCCGGGGCAACGAAATAATAGCCCCAATTTCTCTTTGCAGCTACGAAAGCTCACGACTTTTGGGAAGATATTTCGTTTTAATTCATCCCAAAGCTGTTCCGTGGGTTCGAGGTTACCGTTCTTCCATATTAAATTCATCCAGCCCGTACGGGCGTGGGGCCGCACTGGGAAACTGAAAAGACATTTTCCCAAAATGGCTGAAAGCGTAACGACATTGATCGCGAATTAAAATATCTGTATCCGCACTACTAATGTGTACAGTACCAGACTGACTATACAGTTTCATTATGTAAAGTTTTGCCCTCACCTTTGCTTGTGGAATTTTAATGATGTGCATCCAGCAAGGATGACGTGTACAGAATAACGGTAGTGCACGTTTGGCCGCATCGGCGATCCAGTTGAGCAGACACTAACACTTATGTCGTGTCATCTTGCGGGCAAAGCAGAAAATAAATAACAAAATCAACTTGACGTTTGACCACAGGCCACGGGGACACCCGAGCCATCTGCTGTCAGTGTGAACTGAGGGGACAGCCTTGCAGAAATAAAGCATCCATGTGGAATAAGCTTTCTAGCGGCCATGCAAACTGTTGAATTGAAATGCACCGTCAAGACCAGCGTTTGGATTTGCTGATCATCTCGGCCTCTTCAGAGATGTCGGTGCGCCCTTTGGAGACCACTTAGCGGAATTTTACAGACATATTTAGAACAAGCGCATGAAGAGTCATACATAGACGTGGAATATGGTCTTTTACCCTGACTTGCAGTCCCTGGATCTCCGCCAGGTGAGCTTTCTCAGCCTCCTCCAGTCGTCGCCTTTCGGCATCCTCCTTCTGGATGAACTCCACCTCCCTGGAGGAGATTGAAAAAGGTTGAGCGGGGGAGCAAGCCAAATTGAACTAAACTACCTCCACTAAGGCTACAATTTGGATCAGCGCCCATGTATACAACTTCAAAGAATATTTGTCCGAATATTTTTTTGTACCTAGATCTATGCGTAAAAGTGTTCTGTCTGGAAAAAAAAAAAGTGGGCTCAGCGTGAATCCCTCCGCAGAACACAATGTTCCGCTGTTTGTAAATGTACACGTCTCTCCTACGCAGACATCTTTGCTACGGAGCAGTTTGTCTGTAATGTCAGCTTCACTTTGGCCTGCGGGGCAGGAGCCAATTAGAGGCAGTCCGATTGCAGCCGAGCGGCCGAGGTTGTGATGGGCTTCGCACAAAGAAAGACAAGTTGTGCCGCAAGGGAGTGGAAAGCCTGCTCTCTGTGCTGAAATGGGATAAGATCTCGCGGATTTAAAAAAAAAAAAAAAAACTCTGCCTGACAGATGGGAGTGCAGGAGATTCTCTGATCGATGATGCAAGCAAAGATTACGGGAAAATGAATTTATCAGACATTATTTATCCAGCTAGACTAAGTGTCAAGATGGGAGCGATGGCCTCATTTTGAAATGTGATGTGTGGGAGTCATAATACATGCGTAGGTGTAATGTGAGTGTCGGAGCAATTATATTAGTGCGCCATAAACTTGGCTGCATTAAGAACACCTGCATGATCTAAAAATAGCGAGTCGTTTGCAAAAATTCCTCACCCATTTTGCAACCCATTCTTTGTATTTGAAAGCCGCTGTGAGGTGCACGCTATGCTTCAAAGTCAGTTTGGGCAGGCCCCACATCACCCGCGATCCTCATGAGCAAAGCGCTATACAAAATGGATGAATGGATTTCATTCTACCATTTGAGACGAGTCTTAAAACGGAGCCAAAATGATAATTGACAGTGAAGCGCGATCGTCTGGGTGCCATTTGGGTGTCGCTCACTTTTGCTGGAAGTCTTTGATGAGTTTCTTGGCTTTGTTGTATTTCTTCTCCAAAGTCTGATACTGCGCCTGGGCCTCTTTGAGGTGTTCGTTGACCGTGTGGCACAGCGTCTGCGCCTCGATCCAGTAGCTCTCCAGCTTCAGCATCCTTTCCTTGTTCTCCTCGATGCTGGCCTTCAGCTGGCTCTTTTCCTTCTCCCACCGCTGCTTCTCCCTCTCCACGGAGGCCAACTGCGAATTCAAAAGACGATACGAGAATTACACTCTTGACTCACAACAGGGATTAGACGAGACGTAATCACAATAATGCATCATTAATGTCACATTAAAATGCTCCATTGATTAACACTGCGGGAGAGCTAACTTACATAACAGTGTGTTCTTTTTTTTTTTTTTTTTGCGGCTGTTAAGACATATATACTTTCTGCATTCACGCCTCGTTATTTTAAGCTTAGCCGGAAAGCTCGCATGCTTTTCAAAAACTTGTCATCGGCCGCCAACATTCACCTCGAGTCCCGCCGACGGTGCTGTTGACTTACCTTGTTTTTAAGCTTCTGGATCTCGGCCTCAGTCACCGTGTGTTTGATCTGGAGCTGTTGGAAAAAAGAAGAGGACAGGAGAAGGGAGAAAGAGACGAGAGCGAGCGTGAGGACGGTCAGATCATCAAACGCATGGCTGCGCAAGCTCGATACAGTGTGACGGACCGAGGCGGATGACCCGGTCCGATTGCAGCACCAGTGATGACGTGCTCACTAAGAGGCGCCCCCCAAAAAAGTGAGTTCAAAGCACAAATATTATGTGAAGAAAAGATGAACTTTTTGTGTGTGTTGAATTACGTAAAACATGCATGTCCTTGTGCGAGTGGCAGAATGTTTCCAAAAAAAAAAACCCGTCCACGTAATCCCAAGGAAACATATCATAAAGTGGGATTATTCCATACCCATCTCCTCAAAGATCTGTAGTACACGCTTGCTATTCGAGCTCATCCTGTCCTGATTAAAATGGAAAACTCGGCAGCTAGTCGGAGCAATTGCCATCTTTCTGGGTCAGTGAAACTTGAAACTGAAAAGTGTGAATGCATTTGCACAAACGGGAGCAAAATACAGCATAATCAAATACGTAGCACTCCCAAGTATCATCTGCTGCATTTTCTAAGAGTCAGAGACAATGCGGAGACTTTGCAGAGACTTTCTATTTATCTTATTTATTTATTTTAAATGGTTGTCACAATTTAAGCCAAAAATTACCTCTCTGAACTTCTGGAACAGTTTAGTGGCATCCAAATCCGAGGGCGACAAGACGTCGTCGTTCTCGGGCAGGTCGAACACTTCGATGTTCTTCCTCGCTTGCCGCGGCAGCGGCGCCTCCTCGTCGTCTGTGGCGTACTCGCCGGTCTGCTTGAAGACCAGAAAGTGCCATGTCGGTCACAGATAAGCGTCTCGATTTTGGCCCTTGACTCGAATTTGTCTTGCAGAACTGTCCACCTTGTCCGGGTCAATCTCAATCAATTCGACTATTGTACGAAACTTCAGTTATTTCTGTAGAGATTCATTAAACACATCGGAAAAGGAAAACTCTGGCAATTTGTATATTACGTCTATTTCTGAGTGGATCCTTTTCTTGTCCGGGCTACATGTGTCGGAGCCGCGTGTCAAAGCTCTCCCCAAATTTGCTTTTCATCTCTCCACGACATCCTCTATTCATTTGCATAAGTAATGCAACTCTAATGCGAGCATCACGTAAAATCTAGATAACCTACTTAAGGTTCCCCAAACCTTGTCGGATATGAATTGCGCTGACAGCTCGGTCATCTGTAACATATTTCTTCCACGTCTTGAGAGGCGTCTATCCATTTGTCTTTCAATCTGAGCGCATCAATCAAATAATCCATTTGGCCCGTGACCAACCCTGCCTCGTATGTCCAGTGACGTTACTCGGTAAAATATCTCTGGCGCCTTTGTAGCATCACACAATCAATCCATTTCATTTCGTTTGCTGTGGCTTAATTTAGCTTCGTGCGGGGGGCGATATTAGGCAATATTATCTTTCAAACAACATATATAAGATGATTGTGCGACATGTAAATAATGAAGTGTCCAGTGAGAGTAGAGTCCCAATGTAAGACACTGTTTCTACCTCCCACCCACCCGTTGTGTTCTAACTCCTCCACTTGAACCATTTTTACCTCTCTAAATTAGGTCAATGTATTATAACATCTAAAATGATGTTTTTTTAAAGCAAATTATGTCTCCCAGTAGGATATGCAGGTGTAGCTCAGATAACAGGCTTGAGTCAATTGAGTTTCCTCGGATAGGCCCGCCTGTTGCCATGGTTGCCGCCTCCTATGTTAAGGTCCCATTCAGTGAAGGAGCAACACAATACATAGAAGGGCAGTTCCACGTTTGAGTGTGTATCATGCACGCATGTTCCTATTTAACTGACAGATGGCCAAGCTTGAGCGTTTGATGACAAATAATTCCACGCAAAAGTATGCGCGCGTCACCGTTTCCCTTGGGATCAGATGTCAATAAAGAGCCGTCAGCCACATTAGGATACGGAGCCTTTATCCCAGCCCACCCGGGGAGAGAATTGCTGGAAAATTTATTGCCATATTAATATTGATGAGTTCTACTTATTGCCCCTTAGATCTTGATAATGGTTTTGTTACGGTTTAATCCGCCAAAGCTTGGAATGGACCCAGAGTGTTTTCGGAATCTTGATATGGACTATCGGTGGATGTTTTGTGGAAGAATTTTCTTCTTTTTTATTTTTTATGAACCTCACTGAAAGAGGTTCTATTTTCGCTGCGTTTGTTTGAGAGCATACTTTTACCAAAAAAAAAGAGAAAAAGACAGATTACCTCCACCAGTCACGAAAGCCATATTGGTATTGTTTTGATCATGTTATGTTGGTTTGTTAATTCACACAAGTCCAAGCCTCCATGTTTTAATTGTTAGTGGTTGACTTTTGCTGTTGCTTGAGTCAAGATGGAAGTGGCTTCCCTTCTCCAGAAAAAAAAAATAAAAATGGTGCTGTCTCTTTGTGCTGTTATCCGTGTTGTGAGACATTGTGGGGGGGGGGGGGGAGATAAAGAAAAGCTGGTTCCTTGCATGTCTCAAAGTGACTCGACTGTACATGGCGTCCCACGCTTGCAGTGCCAATTCTCTACAGGACTTTAATTAGAACGGGCACTGTTTCATGCGTGTGCATGTGCGTGTGCGCGCGCTCGGGATTATGACAGCACTTGGGATAAGCTTCCATGGCCCGGAGAACAGTTTCTTATGCATGACAACTCCCACTGAACCGTCCGCCATGCGACGGGAGACGGGATGAAGACAAAAGGTGCGCGACGAGCGCGAGCCTACAGTGTTGTTAGCGGTCAGCCGCAAAGTATTGATTCATGTAGATCACGTGTGTCAAACTAACAGCCCTGGGGCCAGATCCGGTCCACCATGTCAATTTTTGTGAGCGCGATAGCAAATCAAGTTTCGCGGCTGAGTGGATTTGTTCTTTTCAATTTGGCAGAAAATCGGCGTACACATTTTTTGTCATGCATTCGGGTGGAGGTGTGTTAAAGCTGCATTTCTCACTCCATTCTATCACACGAGAAGCGAGGTTGCAGACGAATAATACATACTGCACCTTTTTAAATACGATGGTGGAATTTGAGTGAAGTAGGTGGCGATTTACAACCACCTATAGCGAGTGACGCCCACCCTCCTGTCAAGACACTGAATTATGCCGATGCTGGTCATTACCTCATCATCATCAGCGTCATACTGGGCGTACTGCTGCTCCAGGAGCTCTCGCTGTCTCTTCTCCTGCTCCAGGGTCTGCTGGATGAGCGTGGCCACCTCGCTCTGCTGGCCCGGTTGCTCTCGGCCAATGACAAACCTGCATTTGGAGACAGTCAGACGGCCTTTCACAGAGTGGAAACTGAATCCGGGCCGCCTGCGTGGAAGGCAGGTCAATGAACCACTACACCCCGATGGCGCCTCATTCTAATCGAGAAATTGTGGTAACTGTAACATAGACGTTAATGGAGCGGTTTCTTCTCCTGCGCTGTCTGTGTGCAGATTTCAATGTCCATGGCTTTCAAAGTGTGATGAGAACCACTTGAAATACACGTGAATCCCGTTAAAGAAAGGTAGGCATTTTCTTTCCTCAGGTTTTTATATTTTATTTTATCCCCCTATGTTAAACAAGTGCATATAGACTATGTGTAGCGTTGCCATGAGGCCCGATGGCTGTTCATTATCATCCAACAACCTGTCTCCAGGAACTCAAAATACTGACACTCGAAGATGGACTGTGAGTTGTGTGAGCAACGTGTTCCAGTGACCTATCTTTGTTAAACTGAGCTGGAAAGCTTTCTAGTATGAAGGCAATGCAGACAGGGCCTTACGCTCCAGCAGAGCCGCCTTTTATTCTTTGATCGACATGTGAAGCAACAACTGGGGTGAGCAAAACAAAAAAAAAAAAGGAGGAAAAAAAAACGTTTGGGCAGCATGGAGGTCTTGAACCTCATTCAGGGGACGTCCCTGTATTATTTCCACCCTAGTGTGGGGTTTCACATAATGAAACTCCTTGACGGTGACTGCATGTGAACGTGACTTTGTTTCGAGACCTGCATGATATAAAAGATTAAATATAGATAAAATGTCTGATGTAGGACAGCTGGCCGTAAAACCTCAGCGAGGGAAGGATTTTTACCAAGGAGGTAGAGGTGCACTAAGTGGGTGGTGACATGATGGAGGAGGATGGAAAAAGAAAGAGTGACCGAATGAGGAGAGTGAAAAGAGGACGAGTGATACGAAAAGAAATAAACTGAGTGAGAATATGCAGTAGTCATTTTCATTTATGGACTCGGTGTGGGTAAATGCGGTGTTAAAAGTCTTTCTGTGCGACAACACAGCGAGGCCGAGTTTAAGTGGACCCACTTGTGCTATAAAGCAGTACAACGTGTTTTTTAAAAAGTGACTTTAATATCCCGCAGTCCTTTTCTAAGATTACAATTGAACCTGAGAAGGTTTGGGGGACATTTTCTGATCCAAATTGCACTGTTGTTGTCATGTCCATTCGTTTTTTTTTGCATCATTTTGTAACCTCACAACTGACAGAATCGATATATGGCATCGGTTCTGTATTTGCGTTTTTCCTGGTTTTAATGGCCGTTCACAATTTTAATACGGTAGAAAACGGCAGCAAAAGAATTAAAAAACAGCAAATGGGAAATTAAGAAATTATGAATGGAACTCATTATTTCAGGCCGTCACAATTAAGTTGCCTATTTGTACACGGTCATTCGAAGGTAAAACATAGACGGTTACCAAATAAATAAATAACAATGCATTGTTTTGCTTGTATGAAATGAATTGTCCATGTTAAAAAAAAAAGGACCGTAAATTTCAAAACCGTTTAAGTCCAAGATGACTTTTAAAGTGGCTGAGGCTGGGTGACAGTCACACTTCCCTCTGATATGATCTCATCCGCTCCACCGCCGGCTTATTTTTCTTTCTTTTGACAGAGAGTGCGTCTTACCGTACAACTCCCGATGTGTTCCTGAGGACAGAGGCCGCAAAACTCTGTGTGACACCCACCAGGCTGGTCCCATCCACCTCCACAATCTGGTCGTTCACCTTGATCCTTACACACACACAGACACAAAATCACAAAATTGAGGACATCATTTAACACTTGAGGGTGAGAGAATGAATGTCATTGTCTTAACGTGAATAGAAGCGGCTCCTTAGTTCACCGTGTCCCTCTTGAAAATGACCGCCTCGGAAAATAAATTGGCCAAATTACGCGGTGGTGCGAGTGCATGAGAAGTGGATGAGACATCAGCTTGGCCAATCGCGCGCATTATTTTCCAAGATTGGAAGACTCCACTGAGGCAAACGTTTCCCTTCGTTGACTGCGGACAAATCATGAGACAAAACGAGGCACCCCAAAAACATGGAGGTCGAATCAGGAGGCAGAGGCCAGCTTGCCTTTTTGCTCTGAGGCACAAAACACCGCAGACGAGCTTTTGAATTTCTGTCAACCAACCGCTGGTCATCGAGTGTGAGCAAAATCCCTTTTAACTGATAACTATGAGGCTCTGCTTTGAAAATCTGCAGAAAAATAGACAATGGCAAACTTTGGAGATGAATTCCAGAGACCGTTCTAATTCACAGACCCTGTTTATTTCGTTGAAATATGTTTTTTGACTGTCCACCATCTTAAACACAAACTCGTTGCTTGTGTGTCAGTCGCCGCTCAGACTTCAGCTTCTATGTGACCCACAGCATCTGACATCTTAATCTGGCTTTGTGGCTCCATTTTGGCCCGACGGAACATTCCCGAGCCGAGGGGAATTAAGGAAAGATAAAAGTGGCGACGAAGGAACGCGGTACTGTATCTCCGCGGGTCATCAGAACCCCACATAACAGTGAGCATCAGTCGAGTCCATCGATTTGTCTGCCTGCCATTGTGTGCCTCAGACCATTAAACCTGCCTCAGCAAAGGCCGGCCAGCGCGCGAACCAAGTTGATGGAGACGTAATAACCGAAGGATATGATGTGCGAGCATGCGTGTGGAATAACAACATTGTGGCAACAAAAAAAAAAAAGCTTTTACAGAAGTTACGTCCAGTCTGCTCTGCTCTGTGCGAAGGGCACTCGTAAATATCATCGTGTGTTCTTTCTTAGCATAGAACTGAAGATTCTCTGTTGACTACTACTGGAGAGCCACTAAATGGTCTAATAGCTACTCTGGTGCAACTTGGGAGGATGGGAGAACTGTATTTGGTGGAAACTGGCCTTTCATATTCAGAAAACCACCACTTAAAAAAAAATTCCACTCCACCCCCAGCACTGTTGCATCCATTTTCCATACCACTTAATCCTGTTCAAGGCTTCAGGGGGAGCTGCAGCGACACTTTTGACTGAGTTGCTTGCGTCAGCTACTGTAAGTGAAAAAATTGTCCTACAATACAAAAATACAAAACACGCATGGATCATCCAGAGGCAAGGGTAGGTTAGGGAGAAAATGTGGTAACAATCAAGAGACATCATGCGGCATATTGCATCACAAGCGCAGCTCTGCGTGAGACAGAGCACAGTGTGCCTCTCTATGGATCTAATCTCAACCCCTCCTGCTAAATCTGACAGCAACCGTGTGTGGGTTTGGTGTGCGCGGCGCAGATAGCTCACAATATGAACACTTTTTGCACACGCCACGGATGACAAGAGTGGAGTTGCCGCCCTTGATTATGAGCAGGATCGAAAGAACTTCACCTGCCATCTCTTTCGGCCGCTCCACCTTCAATGACGGTCTTCACGAAGATGCCCAGTTTCTCCAGGCCCGCATCAGCGCCAACACCCATCCCGATGATGCTGATCCCCAAGCCGTCGTCATCTGAATGCAGGTGGAACACAGTTGAACTCGCCTTATATGTATATATGTGTCTGTCAAGGTTATGATAATGACCAACAAAAGAACTGAAATGAAATAATATAACAACAAAAATGCTTTAAAAAAAAATCAAAACAATGTTACGTTGATAAACCCAATTTATAGCGTGAAGATAAGAAAGGGAAAATGTATATAAATAAACATGCATACGGATAGTGCTTTATTAATGGAAGGAAAAGAAGAGAAGAGGCATCCCCAAAGCGCACGCTGACCTTCACTCATACGGCATTATTGTTCTGGAAGGGAATTTCCTTTCCGGTGCACTATTCCTCCCATTTCCATCCCCCCTTTCATTATTCATAAGAGCTTAGGGTTACGTAACAGCCACTGAAAGGTGATAACCCGCAACACAAAGCGCTCTATTTTAGATCGGGGGCAAAGTAGGAAGCTGGGGAGACATTTGTGAGAACCTTTGCTTTGCCTCATACTTGTAAGCTAAGTTGTCACGGGATGTTGAATGCCGAATAGTTCTTAGGATGTTTCTTCAGGCAGATCAGATCCAGAGGAAAGCACACTTAGTACACCCTCGGGAAATCCGACACCTCACAATCGGGTGGGCGATTTTGCCAAATTTGTCATGACGATTTTCTTTCCCACCTTTCTCCAGCTCCACGGGGAAAAGCTCGAGCTTCTCGACCCGCTTCTCCAGCTCGTACTCTGCGGACGAGGCCACGGGATCCACTTCCTCGTTGCGGCGGTCGTAGTCCTCGTTGGAGTAAGTGTTGAATACCTACAGAGGTTAAAATACATGGCATGAAATTAGCTCGAAAACAAAGAGTGGGGGGCAGATTGCGGGATGTTTTCGGAAGCCTATCCTGGAAAATTTCTCCCACGAATACAGTCCAAAATAAAAACAGCTCATGTTCAGTTCTGATTGGGTCAATGAGGTATTTAAATTTTTTTGGTTTGTTTGTGTATTCTCATATTTAGATTCACATTTTTTTTAAACCTTGATCTATCTTTCTCAAACATTATTTACTTCTGGAAGGCAAAAAAATGGGTGTAAATGTGGCCCACCACAGTAAGTCATTTTCACTCAGTCATCCAAGCATATTATTCCAGACACTTCAACCAAAAATAAATGTTCCCCTAAAAACTACCAACACAAATATTGACTGACAACAAGCTGTTTGTCAGAGAATCGTTCAGAGACGAACCCCCCTTCTTCTTCCTCTGAACCGCACAGGACGTCTCTCTCCTCATCTGCAATAGGCAGCTGTCACTTCACATCTCATCCCGGGCAGCAGGATGCCCTCACAGCTCCTGCACGCGGCGGAGAGAAGAGAGCTCGCTGAGAGCGGCGCGCAAGCTGTCGCCAGCAAGCGAGCGGCCTTGTCACATGTACGGTGCCAAAGGCCAGCTGCAGGTGCTGAGTAAAAAGGGGCGCCATGCCGAGTTTGCCAGCACAAGTGTCGAAAACGCCAACAACGCCATCAGCGTCTGGTGTATTTTTGGGGAAGGGGCTCAAGTGTGATATACGGTGGGTGATTTGGTTGAAGATTTCCATGACATTCACGTTCCTTGACTGCCACGCAGGCACCGCCGTTAGTGTTTACATTCTTTCTCAGTTTAGGCGCGGTGGGTGTGTCAGTCTGGATGGGAGAATACGCGTAAATGAAAAATGGGCACGTTCAGACATGTAAAAAAAGAACTTCAGTGGAAATGGGAGAATATGGCCTAGAAAACAATTTTGCATGTGAGGTTGTGCCACAGGCCAAAGAGCAACGCAATGCGTCTTCACCAATAAATTATGGCTGACAAAACGCAATGTAAGGAGTGCGCACGTGGTCAACACCAAAAAAAGTAAAAATTGTCCTAAAGTTGACAATGCGGAACAAGGAATGCATGCTTGACACGATGCACACACTTTATAGTTTGCACAGGTTTTTTTTCCCTATTCTTTCCTCTGCATGACCTTTCTTGTCATCAATCATTCAGTGTGATCAGCAACTCTGCATTATTTACACTCTAACGCACACACAGAGACACACTGCAAAGCCGACAGCACAACAGGTTTTTGTAATAGCCAACATGGCTCTGAAAAAAATTATTTAACACGAAGGATGAGATTGGCAAATTCTATAATAATATGCTGTAGCCCTCGGGGACGTTTTCAAAATGGACTCCGCATGCTTCATTATGAAGACATTACAATCACATAATCGTTTATTCATTAATATTTTAAAATCGGCTCACGGCAACGATAATAAAAATACAAAGGCGGTGTAACAAACGGCGCCATTAAAATAAAATAAAAATGTGGGATGCTAGTGGCTGATTGGCTGCTTCTGGGGGTTTCTCATCACTGCACAAATACCCTGAAACAGATGCTACTATTGGCAGTCAGTACTGTCGTTAATGGCTCCTCTCAGTCACCGATGGCTGGGACGACAAACACATGCGGAACATGGGGAGGGGGGGGGTGGGGGGTCAGGGAGAGGGATTGAGGACAGATGAGGGTCAATCTTTGAGAAGAAGGCATTTAAGACGCGTTCCCTTTTGGGGAAGGCAAGCAAATGGGAGCCCCATGTGAAAGGGCTATGACAGGGAATATACACAATGGGAGAAAGAATTATTTGATTCTTGCTGAATTTCTAAGTTTGCAATTTATGTGGTGGCTTATTATGGTAACAGACAGAGAATGGCTGCAAACATTACTACATAGCACACACGATAAAAATGTAGGTTTCAGCTCCTTCCAAACTAGGTCACTCTCATGATCCCAAATGAATATTGAGCTTCATGAACTCTGTTTACGCAGACTAATGGTTTGGCGACAAATGCATTTCCCTAAGCCGAAAGTCCAACTAGTCCTGTGGTGTCGCTAGTCAATAACAGGGCACGGGCAGAGACAGGTGGATTACTTTTCATCCAAAATTATATAATGTAGCTGCTTTGATTTTCCAGAGGCGAGACGCAGACTTATTTGTGCTTCTTTTGTGTTTGTATGTGGGCATTTTGAGATTGTGCGTGCGTGTGTGTCCAGAGAATGCATGTCAGGCATTCTGGCAGCAACAACAGGGAAAGAAAGTATGCATGTGGGTATCTTGTGTACGTGTGCAGCTGGTTTCCTTGCAGGTGCGTGTCGATACACGCTTGTGTGCCATCCGGGTGTCGTGAGGAGCCATCTTAGCATGAAAATGAAAATGTCAGTCACATTTCCCAATGTGAGGAACGAGCAGAGCCCCACCGGGATGAAGAAAAGGGGTGGGGAGCCCATGTGAAGGAGGTTTAAATAAAGCCAAGTGTCAGCGTATAAAAGGATGGTGAGAAAATGAAGGGGTAGCGGTGGTAAAGAAAGAGTCCAGTTCACGGGGGAGAGGAGGTAATATCTCGTAAGAAAGTGACTCTGATGATTCATGGTTCTGAGGGGTAGAATCACAAAGCCATGGACAGGCAGCAGGTGGAAATGAAGAAAGAAAAGTTGAGGACTGGGGGAGGCTGGGAGTCAGATGTGGCGGCATGAAGCCTTGTGCCGTCACCATCCCAGTGTCTTTATCGCGGGGGATACGGAGCCTTGCGCCGTGAGGGGTCGTCACGGGGGACAATGTATCTCAGTGCGATAGCACAAGCTGTACGCTTTCATTTAACAATGCTTCTTGTTATAAAGCAAGCGAGGATGGAAACGAGTGTCGGGAGGGAAGCGTTGGCCTCATTTAGAAATGTAAAAATGGCTCAAGTGTGGGCGTTATCGTCAAATACACATGGAGGTGTTATGATGCAATTTCATATTGGAAATGAAACATTTAGATGTATTTCTATGTATATGTATGTAGACTTACAAATAAACTATAAATGCGGACACGTTTGTATTATACCTTTGAATAATTACAAGAGGTTTTTACTTTTCATGCCAAATCCTGTTTTATGCAACTCTTTTATTGAATCACATTAGAATGTGTCCTTTGTGCTACGACAGCTCACCCTATTTGCATTCCATTAGTTCTACCTGTGACCACCCACCCACCCTCGCGCGCGCCACACAAAAGCCGCAGCCGCTGGAAGGATGATGAGGCAAAGGAACGGATGTCTCGCGGGGATTGGGAGTGACCTTGGCAGGCGTAAAGGAGGTGAGAAAAGAAGCCAGCCAGTCTTTCTTATGTAAAGGTAAGTGGCCGACGAGGGTGAACGGTCCAGTTCAAGGCCACACTTCCTGTCATGTCACCATGCGTCATCCTGCATGTGAGCAAGTGACATCTGACATGTCGAGGAACGCCAACGGCTTAGTCAGCATTGTCTTTTTTCTTTTAAGCCCACATGGCGACTGTGCATACAAAAGGAACTCTCTTTTATTTTTAAAAGATATGGCTGAGGTTTTAACAGCACATTATTTGGATCCAAGTCTATGCCAGCGCCAACTACTACTAGGTCAGCCATTGAACAAAGGACACTGGGGGGTAGGGGTACTAAACAGGGCAGAGAATAGTTCGCACAATTCAATGAGAACAGACAATGCCTTTATTATGGGGCTGGCGAGGATCACAAGTACCACAACTACACTGTGACGTCGCATGGCCACTTCATTTTGACTCGTTTTGTCTATTTTCCACTGCACATACTATGGGTGGAAATAAAAGTGTGGTGATAAATGATAGGTCCATGACAAAGGTGGAGACTGACCAGGATAAAAAATAAATAATTAAACACATAAAAAAATAGCAAGGCAAGTCTCGCCTTTCTCTTGATCATTAAAATTGCATCCCAGCGGGATCATCAGGTGGCACAGAAACAAGGAAAACAAAAACGTCCTGGCATGAATAATGCACACACATATCCAAACCCGGGCTCGGAGCTGCTGAGGATGAGGATGATGAAAAGAACTATTGCAAGAAAAAGTTGGGCCCCCCCCGAACTCACATTTTCCCATTGAAGACGTGCATAAAAAGCGCACAAGCTGCACGCTGCGTGATCCTTTTGAAGGAGTTAGTGAAATACTTTTGATTTAGTTCACTTGAAAAGAAGCTTAGCCGAAATACAGTTTGATACCGACTGCCCTTTTTCTGATCTCATAAGCAAACTGTCAACCGTTATACGTGTCACTCTTTGATACAGTTCTCTCACAGCTATAGATTCCGTAATTAGGCACAAGGATCGCCAGGTCGACACGGCTTCAAGTGAAATCAGGGGAATAGGTAATAGAAAAGAAACAAGGCGATGATTGCTTCATTTAAACTCTCAGCTGTGTTCTCCAACCTTTTTTTGGACCGCCGACCTATTTAAAATCAAGCAGCATTTTGACAGACCGGCATAAAAACAAGCCACCCGTACACTGAATGTACTGTTGTTATTAATTAGTGGCAAGATCGAATGAGTTGGAGAGCTGCGTTTGTTTCGCTTCAACAAGCCGATGATGATGCATATAGCGCAGGGCTGTCCAAATCCGGTCGTCGAGGGCCTACTGTCCTGCATGTTTTTGGATGTTTCCCTCCTCCAACACACCCGTCGTCAGCCCAAAGAGGGACGCCACTAAAGTAGAGTAATCCTCTCCATCAGCACACGGTCTGAAATCAAAATCCTTGGCCGGGAGCCTACCTCGTTTCAGTTTGGGACTCACTAACCCGTATTAAGAGATGGTGCAGATAAGGATAGAATGCAATGTATATCAAATTAAGTATGGGGCAAAGGCATGTGTTCAACGTTGCTTTCAAATGGTTCAGGATGAAGAGGCAGATTGTTAGACATAACTTTTCTAAATACAAAGCGAGCGGAAAACAGCGGGCAGGTTGTTCGTCTCCATTTTCTCCCTGTCTTTGCATCAGCAACCCGACGAAGAAACTCTTTGTAGTCGTTCATGCTCCACTAAAGAGCACGATGTGAAACGGTGCACTGCACAGATTCAGAAATTTTGTTGTTTTTTTTTGCCAGTGAATGTTTGCAGCGGTTTCTCATCTTAAAACCGGCGTCATGCAATGAAGTCTTAATCTGAGAATGATGAGTTCAATATCCAAAATGTAAAACATTCATCAACAAATGGCACATTGATTCAGCGGAAGAACGGCCTGGTGTGGTTTTATGACGTACCGCACCAGTTAAATAATGTCGTTCAGACTCGTGCTGCCGGACGCATCGCCACAGGAAAGAAGGCTGACCACACATCTATCAAATTGACGAGGCTACTCAGCAGTCCCCGAATGGCGCTGCAGCCCAATCTAATCCACAAACGCGGCGGTGATCGCATGAGCTGCTATTCAACCGCAGCTCCCACTTTTTTTTTTCCATCAAAATATCACAAGACCCTGCATGAATGGAGTTCAAATAAAGGAGAGGGAACAAAAAGTGAAGGCCAGACACTGCGTACAGAGGCCCTCCCCTCTCAAACTCCTGTGGCGTGATCCGATCAAAGAGAGGAAGTAAACACAATGGAGGAGGGGGGGGGGCACCTAAATGTGAGATGGATGTTTGATCAGGGCAGACATGTTTAACACCCCGACAACCAGACAGGAGAAAGTGGAAGATGAGTGTGACACGCCTCAATGGAAACGCTCGATTCTCGGCGGTTCTGAATGGCTGTGAAAGCATTGCGGTGTAGAAATAGGGCATTAAAGCGTGACTTGGGCCGCGCCACATCAATCTGAGGAGAAGCGAAGGCGGCGACCCACAGACACTCACGTCGAGGATAAGAACCAGTTGCTTGAATGAGCATGCGATGGGATTTGTTTCTGTAGGTCAGTGCCGTCGGGAAGGCGCAGTGCCCCCACGTAGCCTCACTAAAGTCACTTCCTCACTAGGTCAAAATGTTGCAGCCAGTCAAAGGACGTGGAAGGGAGCATGAATTCAATGAATGTCCACAGCAGATAGTCATTGGACACTTCATTAGGGACCCCTGTGCACACAGCGGCTGTATTTTTGCCGCATGTTGCCGTCCCGTGCGCATGAAAGAGACTGCAAAGGGTGCGTGCACAAATCTGACATTGATCATCTTGAGTGATAAATCAACATGTTTGATATGTTTAGTGTTGTGGGAAGCGCCCTGCATCGCATTCTGAGAACTGTTCAAACATTTTGAATTCTGGGAGCAAATATTAGGTAACATCGTACGACAACCACAATCATAAACATTATTTGTCTGCAACTATTTTTTTTCATGTGCAAGTGTAGCTAATGCTTAGCTGTCAGAACATTTCTGCACCTCATAGGTACTCATTTCCCAGACTTAATGGAGATTTTCCCAAAAAGACTTCTCGCACGCTGTTCACAAACTGGTGCCAAAACACTGGTTGGGCGCTCTCTCTTCTTAGCAGCTGCCTGCCTGATTTCCAAATCAATTAAGGCGGCAGAGCTTGGATGTTAAAATGATTTATCCGCTTTAAGGAGCGGCTCTAAGAAATATTACAAGAACTGTTAAGATTAAAAGATGGCGGGGGGAGGGGGGTTCTTTTCCCTGTGCCAACATCGGCTCTGTGGGCTCCGCCCTTCCGGAGGTCATGCTAGACTCGTGCAGGGCTTGAGAACACATCTTTGTCTCCAACACTATATGGACGAACAAAAGACACAACCGTGTTTGTGTGCATAGGGGAGGGGGTTGCATAATGGCGATGAGGGAGGGGGTGACGTGACTGCAAGGCTGCGTGTGCAGAAGGTGGGCAGTGCTTGTCCTAATTATTCCATATGATGAATGAGCGTTAGTGCCTTTCATACAAAACACAAGCCATTAAATAATAGACACCAATAGTTGTTGTTGTTTTTTTATATAATCACTTCTTTTGATCTTGATGTGCGATGTGGACTTCTTTTCACTGTCACAACAAAATTGTCTGAAATAGATTTTTGCACGGATTTCCCTGTGTGTGGTGAGTCCTGAGGGGGAGGAGCCAAATGCCACGTGCTTATAAGAGATAGTACAAAGGTAATTAGCGCAACAACCGTTTCTCTGTAAAAAGCTAATGGCCTAATTGTCCTGTTTCGTGACAGCAACTTAATACGATTGATCCTCGACCTGTCCGGTGCATGCACCACGCGCATGAATCCATTACACTAATTGACAAGTATAAATCAGCAACTTGGTGATGAAGTGCTGACTCCATGAGGGAAAATACAATCCATGGTATATTTGCTTGTGCTTCACAGTTTGCAATTGATTTGGATTTTTGTTTTTTTTTTTTTTACTTGGGAGTTTAACATGCAACTACCCTATGCTCCTCCCTCGTTGTCATGGTAACAATCCTTAGTTAGCACTGGGCCAGCAGTAGAGGGGGTCAGGGCATACAGTAGTTTGCCTGTATGAGACAAGACCTTATGTGATGTGTAAGGAGAGCTGCACATCTTCATCCTTGCGATATTTTGATGATGGCTCGGCATAGGCATGTCGTGACACCAATTGAAGGAAAATGCATATGCAAAACAGTTGTCATCATCGTGCTTGCATGTAGCATGTGTGAACTTGAAGTTGGAAAAAAATGGAAGCGCTAAGCACGCAATTCATTCATAATTGGAATGTCTGGAAAGATATGGGGCATCTTCTCATATTGCCCAAGTGCACTCGATCACAAAATAAAAGTCAATATGATTTGAGATGAGGTGTATTTACAAATACAAGTGTGACCCTTTGGATCTCGATTGAGGTCGGATAAATTAAAAAAAGGCCACTGGAAATCTGTGCGGGCCCACTTTTTTCCATACAGACAATCAATACAGGAAGCAGAATATGGACAGTTGTACAACACAGTCGATTGCTATGCCCCACTCACCACTCCCAATCCGAACAAATGATAGAAAACACAAATTCCCCAGTCAAAACACGAATAGCGTCCAGAGGGCTTCCTAAAATATGTTTACTACCGCAAATGCTAAGCTTATTGATTCTAAAAGCTTGAGGATTACGAGGGGAAAATATTTCCCGTAATCTCCCAAATCCATTTTCACAATCCACAAACTACACTCGCCTCATTGTGCTCAACATGTGCAGCATACGCGCAAAAACTCAAGTCAGATGACGCAACATCCACCGACGACGCGCACGCAATCTACTGCAAATCGTGCACAACCGCCACTTCTCGTCACCCCGCGGAAAAGGGAAAAGTGATTGAAATTAAATGACACAAGATGCCCGGATAAGCTTGGTTAAACTCTGATTAGAACCAGATGTGATTTGAAGTGAAGTGACCAAAGTGCTTTGAGAACAAACACGAGAATGTGTGAAAAGCGTGTCGGCGCATAAGCGCAAGCTAACACGTGCACAGATGTTCTGCTGGTGAGTGCAATTTCCCAAGGGGGGGGGGGGGGGGGCAGGTGCTTTCACCCTCAAGCTGTGCATCGCCAAATAGCCGCAGCCCTCGAGGCCTGAATGCAACAGATTTAATGTCGATACATGATCTTTTGCTGCTGAATTGACGTCGAACAAGAACCAGGTTCACTGCAAGTGAAAATGCTAACTGCGCTAGCGAAACATAAAGCTCATAAACAGGTAGCTTTAACAATAACGTCTGGTTTCTACTCTTGTTTTGAAATGACCTTAACTTACCGTTATAGGAGCAGTGCTAAAGCGAATCTTCCTTGTTGCGGGGATGTCCTCTTTGTTCTCCTCCGGCAGACCAGGAACCTCGGTCATATCAGAGCCGGGGTCGTAGACGATATCTTCGTCGTCTCCATACAGCTCATCCTCGGGGTCAGTGCAACTTTCCCCCCACCCTTGGTAACACGCATCCCCATCGGCGTTAAAAATCACCCGCTCATTCCCGGCGTATTCCTCTTCAGGTTCGTCCGCCAGGTCTTTGGGAGAGTCCGGAGACGTGTCTTCTCTGGTCGGATCTTCTCGGCTTTCTCCAGCCGGAGCAGTTTGTGCGGTCGGTGGCCCGGGAGTCGCATCCTCAAAAGTTTTTCGGGTAATGGCATCATTTGTAGTTGTTGACCCATCATTACCCTCGATATATTGTCTCGTCGCTGGGTGGTTCTCGTCCTCATCACAGGAACCATTGACCTGACTTCCATTTGTAGTGGCATTGGATAGTTGCCTCTTATCGGCTTTATCTTGGGCTTCCTTGTCTCGTAGGATTAGCTTGCGCTCCGCAGTCTCGGCCCCGCCGTGACTCGGACTCAGAAGGTCATCGGCGGACAAAGACGAAGGGAACTTCCCGCCTATCCTGCTGCGGTAAGTTCCACGTACCGGAGATTGTCGCGCGTCATCCTCACTAACATCGCGGTGGAATCCTTCCGGTGAGTACAAGGCCCGTCTGCTGACTCCTCTGAAGGGCGTACCCTGGTTGTGTTGGTCGGCGTTTTCAAAAACGGCGCTCAGTTGGCTAACGGTTGGCGACGACGCCTCCGTTCTGGAGCACAGCGAGTCCAACGAGTCGGTACTGCCTCTGTTGGACCTGGCGCCCCGCCAGTCATCCAGGTGCTCGTGGGAACCCCTTTTATCGCGTCCGTGGGGGTAGACGGGCGATTGGGACTGGTCACGTGAATGCTGTTCAAACAACTTCCTGGTTTCCGAGAATTTTGCTCCCGCACCGCCTACCCTTTCAGCCGACGAGGAATGCTGGAGTTTTATCACCAGTCCATCAGCCTTGTTAATGAAATTGGTTGGCTTGACCAGCTTTTGGGGCGAGGTATCATCTTGACCCCTTGACTTGACAGATGCACTTTCTGAGCCCATCTGCATGAACATGTCTTTAATGCGGCTGACATGTGTGCCATACTGACGACCCCTTGGTTGTTTCCCCCGTTCAAGGTCCTTGGGTTTGGAGTTTCCATCTATTTGAGGCTGGTCAAAGGCCTTCTTGAGAGCCTGAAACTCAGCCCGGTAGGCATTGCGGTGCGGGGAGGCACTCCGGAGGCTGGTCCTCTCCCCCGTGGCCTCCGTCTTCAGCATTATGTCGTCTTCGGATTGAGCGGGGGTGTCAGCATCGCCGTGGCCTCATTAGAACTCAGGACTGAGCATTCGGTTTGACCTATCGCAGGGCTGCCAAATCCTCTCCAATCAATACAGTTTTAGAATCCTTTCACACCTGCAGAGACAGAGTAATTCCATCAGGCTACATCACCATCATTTATGGAAGACATTCCAGCCATATCTTCATGGCAAACTGCATACAACAAACAATGACGTGGCAGCGCCGGGAGGTGACGCTCAATCAGTGACTGTTTTGCTTCTGTAAACCGGTGCTGGGAAACAGAGTGCACGGGGCATTACTGGACCGTTGAGCAAGTCTACCATGCAGTCCTAAAAACAGATTGACGACTGATTGAAACCTAAAACACAGTATTTTGCTTTTATTGTCTATTTACACCATTGTTTATTATAACATCACTATCTTGAACATTTACCCCCCCGCCCACACACACACACATACACAAAATGCCAGCATATCTTTTTTTGGGAGGAATGGAAGTCAACTGTAGTTAAATATTCCATACCACCGCCCATTAATGTTTAATCCTGCTATCATTGCATTCCGAGGGACGGGGTGGGGGGCATACACCACATAGCCTACGATGCATACCCACCCAGGGATAAGGCGAGCAGCAACGTGGTCTGAAATCGAAATGCGCTGATATAATATTCATTGTTTACCACGCTGGACTTCGCCGCGTGCAATGTTAAGCGCAAAAAGTGGATCTTGTTTAAATGCAAATAACACTCCCGGTTTGCGCAGCTATGGGGCATTGCGGGGTTGAAAGTCAAGTCGCTCCATCGGATGTTTCATTTTAGATGGGGAATAGGCGACGCGATGCACACGCCGCATCGCTACAATAAGATAGCTCGGGTTACCTTCATGTGTGTGTTCTAGCCACAACACCGAAGACCGTCAAAATAAGTTGAACGCGCAAACACGACGCCTCGGAGTCAGAAAAACAAGAGTCCCACTTACATTCGTGGCTTCGGTTCCGTTTTGATGCACAAGAAGTGAAACCCACGCTCAGTGTAAGCTAAAGCAAAACACTGACGCTCTCGCTGCAGAAACCTTTCGAAAGGCGCATTTTCTATCCGCGCGCTTGTTGGAAGAGTCCCGGACGGAATGGCCACCGCGGAGCCGTGTGCGAGGATGCACACTGACTGGAGCGGCTACAGCGCCATTGCAGGCGGCGGCTGATGCTGCCGCCTTCACGACGGGGGTACCGGCGCAGCTTGGGCGCGCATCTCGGCGGAGGCGTCCCAAATCTTTCGGCGGTAAAGCAAAGTGAGCGCACCTATTTTACAACCGCAGCCTTTTTGTGCGATGCAAACGACCGGGGTGGCAGCTGTTAGAACCTAGAGAGCTGGAATGGTTTGATCCGATAAGCTGCTGCTGCTGCTGCTGCTGCTTGGTGGTGGGTTGCAGTCTGGCACAAATAGCAGCACGCAGCTCCTGCAACTTCACACGCTGCCTGCTGCACATCATCACGAATGGGTGGGGTAAACGGGGTCGAGGACTGTCGGGGCTGAGTGGGAAATTTGTAGGTTTTTCCCCAAAAAAACTCTCCAGACCAGTGACTTAGGCAGGATGGTGATGCAAAACAAAGGCAAAGATCCATCAAGTTAAGAGGTTTTATTCTCCACCCATTTGCCCTCATTAATGTGAGTGAGATAAAAACCTATCCAAGTTGACTTTGGGCAAGAGGAGAGGTACACAGGGCACATATATAAACTATTTACAACCACCATCAACACTCACATATTCACACCTATTGACAATTTAGAATCTTCACCTGAGATGCCTGTTTTCTTAATGTGCATGGGAAGAACATGGGACTCAAGCCGGGACCTCTCGCCTGTGAGGCTAAAGACTAGCCTGTTAATGTCGCCCATTTCTGAGACATTAAATAGAAATTCTAAATCAAGGCCCACATTCCAAGTTCCTCACATCCTTGTGGGTGCCTTTGACTGTTGACATTCTACATGCTGGTTGCTGGTGTGAAGATGTTGCTTAGCAACTTAAAAATAATCCTGAGGGCGAGAGAACAGAATGGCAACATGCCGCCAATGGATGTGAATCAGCCTGGTGAAGTGAGGAAGCATCAAGTGTGTGTGCCATATGCATGTGTTAGCTTGATCAAATTGTGCATGTTGTGGTAATTAACTGCACGGGAGCACGGGGGCTCAATGAACGGCCCCTGAAGCTCTGACAGGGAGCCACCGGGGCCAAAACACACGGCCATCTGTCCGCTGGGTCATTCTCTGCAGGGGGTCTGAACAGTTTGTTGTTGACCAAGGCTCATACACACAGCCGCATTTAAGTGGGTCTAACCATTGAGGGTATGCGTATGTGGCTACAAAGGTAAAAAAAAAAAAAAAAAGCACAACTCACCTCATCATGATCAGTAAAAATAAACCAAATCACATGGTTAAGAACACATACATGTATGCAACCCAAAGCACCCCGCCATGTTGCATAAGTGCCCCCTGCATTCAGTTTTCACAATTTTATGGCAGGTTTGGAGCTGAACTAAAGGGAATATTGTGGGGGAAACTACATATAATCTAATAATTGATGCAGATGTGCCTGAAGGCTTTGAGCATTACTCGAGATAACCTAAATAACAGCAAATTGGAGGCTCAATAAGAACTACTTTGTGATGTTCCAGTGATGGCATGTCATCATAATCATTGATTTGTCGTCTGTTTTAATCTTGCAGAATAAACCCCTAAATTCCAGAACGCAATATTTGTTCGGAGTGTGGGAAAAAAATAGTTTACGTGTGCATACCAATGCGTTGATTTGGACGTTAAATGAGCAGATAAATTGCCTTCTTTTTAACGTACCTTTTAAAACACGGAATAACAACGATTTAGTGAAAGAGTCTCCCTACATTTGCTGAGCGAGTGGCGTCTAGAATTTCACTTCCGTTTTAGGAGACAACCATCTTTTTTTCCACGCAGACGTTGAGCCAGTGAGAAGTCCTGCTGTGTTGCTCCAGCCAAGGAAGGAGGCGGCGGAGGAGGAGGAGGAGGGAATGCTGCAGGATGCTTTTTACAATCCTGGCTGTTAAGTCCTCTGGAGACTCGGAGACAAACATCTAGCTTCATGTGAGACTTACAAGGAGGACGACGAGCACCATGTCCTCCGCGGTCGTCGCGGTGTGGCTCGCCACGGGTATGTAACGATGAAGCCAGCAAATATCGGACGTTTCATGCGTGTCCATGACAGTTAGCTAGCGAGATAGCTCCTTAGTTAGCTTTGCGTGTTAGCCGCAGAGTCATGGAAAAAAAAACCCAACAACTCAAAATAGCACTTTTCGGGTGGAGTGCCTTTTTCGCCCAAGCCTTCAAAGCCTTTTTGAACGTGTGTCTTCAACGTGGAGTATTAAGCGTAGCTCTTTGCGTCACGTCATTCATCATAATTTGCCATTCGTGTTTATGTATGTTGACGTGCCCATTATGATTGTCTCTCATCATTTTCATGTTAATTAATAGCATGCTTTGTTAGGGTATTTTTCAGTATAAAATGTCTTTGTAGTTCCCCTAGGCTTTTTTAAAAGACCAGTACATTTATTAGCAATACACACTGTCAGTATATTTGGCAGTTACTCATAAATGTAGGTACCCATTTTTCAGGTAGACCAGACAAATTTCACGTGACAAAAAAAATCTTGACATACCACAAAACAAAAATGTCACAGTAAACGTATAGCTACTTAATCACTATTTGCGGGATAGTGACAAGGCCTTACTGCGAAAAGCCACTCCAAAATTGCCGATACATTCCACAAGATCATGGATGACTACTTTTTTTTCCCGAATGAAGCTCTTGAACTCACGCTTGGTATCAGGTAGTGACCCAAGTACAAAAACAGCCAATTTTGGAGTTTATCAACAAATAATGAAGGATGTTTTTTTTTTTTATCTGAAATGTTTTTGAGCTGGCAAATTCCCCGCAGCACACCTGATGATCAATCATGACATATAGGAATCACTGGTATACAGTGACCTCATTTTGTAACTTCAACAGTACGTGTTTTTTTTTCAAGTTAGATATCCTAAATAAATGGAGACAAACTAAACCTACAAGATTTTTGTAGATACTTTCAGAAGACGTTGTCATCATACTTGAGTCGTAAACCAGACAGTGGTAAAAGTTTGGATGATATTTCTTTTCAATGTTGGACATCCATTAATATTGACAGAGGCACACAAAATCAACATAAAATAATAACGGCGCGTGCGATTTCAAAATGGACACTGAATGACACTCTTGATCCACTGGTGCTTTCATCCATTGATCCTCTAGTTTACATTGTGCATGGCAGCAATGCCACACACATGGCTTTGCATGAAGGAAATGTCCGCAAGGAGAGAACCGTTGGCTGGAAGCAGAGAACAGCCTTGTACAGAGATGGTGAGTGGGTGTGTGCAGTGGTGCACTTCATGTGTTGACCCGCTGTCCCCCCCCCCCCTCCCCCTCTTCGCAGTCATAACACAATTGTCATGCTCAACTGGTTCCCCCTTTAATACTGTCATGAATGTTGTCACTTGTTTGCCGTCCCAACGCGTTGGTGTTCTTGCTCTAACAGTGCTTCACTTAGTTCAACTTGCCCTTGTAGAAACAAAGTTTTACTGTTGAAGTGACTGAAAACCAATTCTCCCATTCCGACTGCACACTGTTGGGCACTTTTCACGGCATTGTTTCAGCTTACCTTTTCCAAGGAAAGATTAAGCGCTTGTAGGATAAACTGTTGTCCACTTCTCCCATCATCGTCTGCTTGCGTAGATGCGCACGACTTTCACTTCCAGGTTGTGTGCTCACAGGCAATCAGCACAGGCACAGTGCCAAAGAGTTTGTCTGAACAGTAGCCATCGTTGTTTTCCTATGCTCCTCAGCTGCACACCAAAGAAGCACATGCATTCCTCCTGACTGGAGCGCCTTGCACACATGAAGCTGAAAGCTATCACTCCCTTTTTTTTCCTGGTACATCAGCTAGTTAGAGGCCCATCTGCTACTTTGGGTTTCCGCACGGATTTTTCACTGGGACACACCTGAGCATCGCGCTTGGACAAGGTTGGGCCAGGAAAGTGCAAGACCAAGTTACCTATTTCCAAAATCCCCAGAAGGCTTGGTTAGTTATTTATGGACATAAGTTTTAACTCATTTCCTGCCAGCCGTTTTAGAGCATTTTAACATTTTTTCAGAAAGCAGAAGTGACAAGTATACTTGTCAACGGCAGTCAATAACGATCAATGTCATATTTTTAGACATTTAATGAAATTAATGGGTAACAGTGTGTATGTGAGCTGCGGAATGGAGATTTTCTGTTCATTCCAAACCTTTTGTCTTTCGATGCATTAGTCTTGCTCTTAAAGCAGACGGCTCAATCTTCATTGGCCTGTTATGCATTAACCGGGAATGGGTGAAGTATTACGTACAGTAAGAACTGCAGGTCATCATCTCGAGAGGGCTCGGCCAGGAGTCGGAATGCCACAACTAGGCAGATTCGATACCGTTTGGGGAGACTCAAGGTAAATTATCCAGTGATAGTCCACCACACTACCTGAATGCCCAAGACGAAGCTAGTGAGAGCGTGGTACCCAGTCCATATTTCCTCAAATATTGCGTCACTACAAGGTTCCACCATGCTGAATTTGGGCTGCCAGCACTTGACCATAAGTGCAAGCTGGAGGCCCTTTGTGCTTTTGTCTGCTAAAGAAGTGCCGAGGCCCAAAAGGGAGCATAATAGACCAGAATGTCTTTTTGTCGAGGGCACCGACCAACCACTGTGCGAGTTTTTAATTCTTGGGCGCGATTGTAATGTCATGGCGGCCTTTGTTGCTTTCGTAAGAGGATTTGTCTCGCTCCGTTCCCTCTTGCCGTCCTTGGAGAGATCGAGAATCACCAGCCGCAACATTAGGTACAGCCGTGTCGTAAAACTTTTACAATGATATTGACAACATCAGAGGTATTATTTTCGCAACATGATTGTGTTTGTAGTTTGCAGTGATTTGTGGCCCTTGGGTCTTTTGCTCAGTTCAGATCTTTGGTGAACGTCAAAAGTAAAATAAGACCTTTTCCTCACAAATCTGGCATCATTGTTTATAAGTAACACCATGTCAAGTGTCGACTAAAGGGCCATTGATCGTAGCCAGCTGTGACTGAGCCCTCGGGGACTTCAGACATATGGCCAGGTCAACGTCTGTGTCAGATGTTTGACATGCCCGTTTAGTCTTTGGACTTCTAACAGTTCCACATGTCATCGTGTCCCTCTTCAATAAGCCAAACTGTAACAGTGAGCCCTAATCTTATTTTTTTCTTTTTTTTAACCTTTTTTTCCAATCTAGATTTCCTGTTTCGTGGATATGGATTAAAAGCTAAATCCTCTATTACATTCCTCATTAGATTCTCCTTAGGAGCTTCAGTCTGTGCATAAGGAGAGCGGGCTGAATGGTCCCATTCATGTGCGATAGTGGCACTTCGGTTAGCAGTGTCACTTTGATACTGATGGAGAGTGGATAAAAATATATTTTAAAATAACAGTGCCAGTGGGAAAGGTGTCCACAGGCAAACGTTTTCTCTTCCCACTACTGTCCCCCTTCCTTGTGCACTCAATCTCCCATGGCGATGAAAGAAAGAGTGCCCACCCACCACTCGAGAGAAAAAAGGGCAAAAAGAGAGGGGGGGAAAATAATGTACGAAGATAAGGGGGTGGCCTTGGAAAGAGCAAAGAGGGCCAGCTTGAAAAAAAACCCCACAAAGCTGCCAATAACCTCTAGTATTGAATTGTGTCTGCTTTTTATGTTATGTTTGCGTTTAAAATTGAGTGGGTCAAACACAAAAACAACTCATACCCTTCTAGGTGTTCGAACATAATTCTTATGCAATGAATTGAGTATTCCTTTTCGTGAAAAAAAAATCCCACTGTAATATTGAATTTTAGAAGAGTAAAGTCTCGAAACGCTATGATGGTTGAGGGTGTGATAAATGTGACACATTTTAACTTATTAGTAATATTTAACATGAAAATAGTAAAGCACTATGAATTATTCACTTTATTATATACTGTATATATATTCACCCTTACTGTCGCAAGTTCTATACAGTAGCTAGCAAGTGACAGCTAATTCGTGGCTAGCATAAATGTTTTGAACTTTGCTGCCAGAACTGAGTTTTGTTTGACTTTAGAGGCTTACTTCAAAGAATAATTTGGTCAGTTTGGAATAGTACACCATTTGGGAATACCTGTGAAATGCAAAATTCGATTTTAAAGTAACAAAAGGAGGAAAGGTCAGCAGCTAAAAAAGGTTTACACTTAAATGAAGATTGAATGACACGACTCTGAAAAGTACTGCTAGCACAGAGCTAATGCTAACATCATGAGAGGGGAAGTAGTTAAATCTGGGGTGGTTATCGGAATAGCAGTGGCACTATTCATCTTTAGTACAAATTAGTAGACCAAAAAGAAGATTTTACAGCACATTCTAGGGACTAGCTGAACATATTGTTGCTGTTGTGATTGTAATACTGTACATGCAAACTCTGTTTCAGTGATCACCATCTTGTCAAAGTCGCACGCGGAGCGTAACGTCTACCCGTCTGCGGGCGTGCTGTTCGTCCACGTCTTAGAAAGAGAGTACTTCAGAGGGGAGTTTCCCCTCTATCCAAAATCAGGTACAACACTGTAAAATATCGTGACTTAGTGCGCAGCCATATTTTACTGTTTGGGCAGGTTGTTGAAAGTCACGCTCTCGCGGAGGCAGGTGCTTTCCTGGCATCACTTCACATTCAATGCTATAGATATCAATGAGCGTTATTGAGGTGGTTTTGAGCCCCATCAGGACATTGGAGTGGATGTAATGAATGCTAAACGTTGCTTTCAGGTGACGCCACCAACGACCCCATCACTTTTAACACCAACCTCCTGGGGTACCCAGACCGACCCGGCTGGCTGCGCTACATCCAGCGCACTCCCAATAGTGATGGAGTTCTCTACGGTTCCCCCACCTCTGAGCATGTGGGCAAGGCCACTGTCATAGAGGTGTGTCAACAGTGTAAAATGGGAAAAATAACATGTTCATATATTTCATCGAGTGGTACCTTGAATTGAAATGTATTTAAAGCAGGTGAAGGGGTAATTTTGTTGTAGTTGCTTAAAGGGGTTTCCATCATGTAATTTCTCCTATTGGCGGGCTAGCCCATGGTACATGTTATATATAAGGTATATAGTAAAATAAATTTTAGAATAAATCATATCTTAATTGCGATCTACTTTTATGATACAAAAATGCATGACTCCCCCCAAATAAACACCTCGGCAGTTGAAGAAAATAACCCTTCCTGACCACAATATCAGAAATTGTCATGTTGTTGAACTCTGCTGATTTTCTTTAATTAGCAGCACGGTACATTGTTATAGTTTGAGTTTCCAGGCTTAATTCCATTATTTTATTGATGCTTTTTTATTTTTTTAAATATAAACTACTGTCGAAATTATCTTCCCGAAAGGATTAGCAGTCCCAGCATGTGCCTCCAATGCAGTGTGCTGGCTCGCTGTGCCGGTGTGAGCTCAGCTCGCGCCAGAGAGTTGCCGTATAAGCCACACTCATGATCTGATCTTAAAGCCCCCCCCCCCCCCCCCTTGTGTGTTGCAGATTACCGCCTATAACCGACGCACTTTCGAGACAGCACGGAACAACTTGGTCATAAATGTCATGGCCACCGAGGGTATGCACCAGTGTGAGAGCTTAGCGCCCGCACACACCCAAACAGCAGATCCCCGATTAAATCCTGAGGGCTAAATCACTTCTGGAATGGTGTAATGGGCTCCTCTAAAGAACAAAAAAATAGAATTAGGTTATGTAAATGTTTTAAGTAATAATTGAAGTCTTTTCAGATAGGCTAGGTCTAGGTCTACTTTGACACAGAGCCAATTTACTGCATCATTTTATGTCCCAAACACATTAGTTTTTGTCGACTGTCGTTCCATAAACTACAGTTAGATGACATGACACCGTGTGTCATTGACCACTCAAATCAAAGAATTATCATCGCTCCTCCTATACTGTATAGTGATGTCATCAACCATCTGGACCAAAGGGAATCGGACAGCAGCGTGCGACGAGACCTCCTCGTCAGGACCAATGATGTTAGCCAAACTAGCGCAGCTTTATGGATTAACATCTGCCCTCATTCACTTCACTGCTCTCTTCATCCCACCGTAGAGTTCCCGCTGCCCTACCAGGCAGAGTTTTACATCAAAAACATGAACGTTGAGGAGATGCTGGCCAGCGAGGTGCTGGGAGATTTTCTGGGAGCCGTGAAGAACGTGTGGCAGCCCGAGCGGCTCAATGCCATCAACATCACCTCGGCGTTAGACCGCGGAGGACGTGTACCACTGCCCATTAATGACCTGAAGGAAGGGTAAGGATGTAGGAAGAAAGAACACTGACAAAAATAAAGTCCACGTGAGCTTGACATCAAAGAATCATCCATCCAATATTAGAAGATGTAATGTTTTTTTAATGTTTTTTTTTTTTTTTCCTGTAGCGTGTACGTGATGGTGGGCGCTGATGTCCCCTTCTCGTCATGCCTGCGTGAGGTGGAGAGCCCCCACAACCAACTACGCTGTAGTCAGGAGATGGAGCCCGTCATCAGCTGTGACAAGAAGTTCCGAGCGCAGTTTCACATCGACTGGTGTAAAATCTCTCTGGTAAGGTGACAGATTCTTTCACTCAAATCAAAACATGACAGACTATATAATGTCCTGACCGTAACTGCCGTCATCAGTGGACGTTGCTAATAGTAAGCGGCCTATTTTGACACGGGTAGAAATTACAGCGCAGTACTTTTTTCAAATGGAGGGAGTGCAAGTATAAAAAAGTAATCAGAAAAATAGTCCAGCCATGAAATATTTGTACTTATTTGTACTTCTTCCCACCCCTCCACATCACATGTCGTCATGCCACTTTTTCGACTGGCCCCAACCTCAGGTCCGTGTCTTTAATTGGCCATATGTAGGTATGCACTTAAAAAAAAAAATGAGATGACATCATTTATTCCAAACTGTTTAGCGGACCCTCACTCATGGACCCCAGTTCAAAAAGCCTTGAAGCTCATCTTCTTTGCTTTTCCACTGACACGCTTATTTTTATGCTATAGGTTGACATCAACAAAGTAATCCCGGTATACGTCAAGCGTCCTGAGCCGGGTCCTGGGGTGCTGCCTGAATTCGGGGAGTACAACCCCCCGTCAGAGTCCCTGAAGAGCCGGGACTACTTCACGGACTTCATCATGACTCTGGCTGTTCCTTCGGCGGTGGCGCTCGCTCTCCTCTTCATGCTAGGCTATACCATGTGCTGCCGAAGGGAAGGGGTGTACGTATGCTTGGTCTTGCAATACAGTGAACTGAGCCTTACCGCCAATCGAGAAAATCTGTGAGGGATTGAGCCGCTAAAAGGCATTATAATTGCTTATGGATGGCTCCAAAGGAATATATTTGTCTCAATGAAACTCCCTGCTCACTCCAACATTGTTCTTTGATACCACAAGATGGTGCCAAAGTGCTTTTTTTTGTGTCTGAACGCTATTCCTCAACATACTTGAGCAAAGTTCTTTGGCACTAAGATGCCACATGATAGCAACTAAGCAATGTTTTATTGATACCAAGATGCCACTAGGTGGCGCTGAAGTACCGCTTTTACATTTTGGCCTGTGCTCAAGACCAAATTGGGAATTTTTCGCTCAGTTTCACAAAATCCCGACTGTGAGTACTTGCTGGTTGATTGCTCTTGTTAGTGAAGACTTTTTGAATGGTGATGAGCGCAGAGACGTTAGCAGCACACTAGCACTAATCTGGACCAAACGGCAGCTTTTCATCACTGTCCATCTGTTGCCACAGCAACGACCTCTCATCCACTGTAAGCTATGTCACCTTTTCCAGGCTTGAGAGCCTCCGTCCCATTGTCACCTCACCAATGTGTCCGTTTGAGTGCAGTTGTGTCCGTTATTGGTGGTATTTAATTCATTCCATCTTTGTTTTGATTCTAGGAAAAAAAGAAACATGCAAACATCAGCGTAAGTGTTTTGCCTCTCCAATGTTTCTTTCCCTCCCTTTCTCTCTGTCCTCCATGTTGATTTTCCATCACCGTTCTTGTATTCATCAGTGTGTCAGGGTCCATTCATCCATGAGGGCTGCTCCAAAATGTAGGCACGATATTAGATGACCTCAATGTGTAAAGGCGCATTTGATGCGTTTTGCCAGTATTCACGGAGGATAGCCACCGCGCCCTGTTTTAGTAATTGCCCGTATATCACAAATGATGGCGGTAAAGCTCTATTTTTGTCTAAATTAAGATCCTCGCCCCATACAAGTTTTACCCCGCAAGATCCATTTATGTACATGTCGATCTCAATTACAAAATTTACAATCCCGTATAGTTCGGTCAGTTCACTTGAAACGGTGACTCGGTTCACGACAAAGTGAAACATTTAGTGGTTTGATTGATTCAGAATATTGCATTTTAAAAAAGCATCATAATGACATCGACCCTTTAACAGTCAAGATAGCAAAATTGCAACATTTCCCGTATGCCTTTATCTTCTAATATATATATTTATATATATATATATATATTTTTTTTTTTATGAATATAGGCCTGATACAAGAGGTAGACAACAATATCGGACTGTTATGTGTTGAATTTTGGCCCATCTAGCATCCAGCTGGTCCACCACAGCTCCATCCAGAAATCCACCAAAGAGATGCGCAACATGTCAAAGAACCGGGAAATCTCCTGGCCTCTCTCCACACTGCCCGTCTTCAACCCGGTCAGCGGCGAGGTGGTGCCGCCCATCCATCCCGACGCCTACGAGACCACCAGCATGCCTCTCATGCAGACACAGACGTGAGTACAAGAAACCTCATCTTGTTTTTGTTTTCTTTTCAACATACAATCACGGCTTAAGAGCCTCGAGCTGTCCGTGATTTGTCCATAATGGGCTTGGTGCAGGGAACTATGCGATTACATGCTTTTGGCATGCCATTTGAGGCTTATTCCCACTCACCAAATGTCTTTGACTGCAGGAACCTGCAAAACCAGATTACCATACCACAACAACAATCAGGTTTGTTTGCATTACCTTTGTTTAGGATCATGAGCATGCCTAGGCAGGCGGTAGTGTTACGTGACTAAAGCCACCACTTGCTTCTTTAAAACATTTTTGAAACATAGATGTCGGTTGAGTACTTTCCAAATGTTCCATGTATGGCGATCATTCTCAAACCTTCATCCGTTGAAGAAAACGGTACCTTTTAATTTTGGTCATGATGGTGATATGAATCCAAGAAGAAGAAAAACATTTGAGCAGCCCTGGAATCAGACAAGTGTAGTGTAAGAGCGCCCCCTGCAGTGTGCATGGTCCACTAATGCCCTTTTCTTTTTCACTGCTAACAAAGGAGATAGTTATGTCATGTCGACATTTCGAAGGATGGAGGTAGGCAAATGTTATCAACCAAAGTGGACACTTGGAGTCCAAATGATTCATAATTCATGAATGTTCTTGTAACTTTGGACTAATAGTACAAAATGAATGAAATTAACCATCTTTTCTCTCAATCTTTGTAGGTAAATGGTATTCCTGAAGAGAGGAAGGTGGCTGAAGCACTCAATTTGTGATCTGAAGGTAGCTAGTCAACAAACAAAACCAAAAAGTCAAAAACGTCATCGATTGGCTCGACTACTTCCTTCACTTTGCGTGTGCGCAAAAAGTACAGAGTATCAAATGTACGCTTAAATTTTAAATAATTCAATACTGTATACAACACATTTCAGAGCTACAGCAGGTGACACGGTACAGTAGCTTTTAGCACGGGACTACCGGTACTCACAAAAAAACAAAAGGGGGAAGTAGTCTTGAGTTTTGATCAGAAGAGCGACTTGTTGGTCCATCTTTCAATTCCAGTCCTGTCGAACACAATGGTGAAAATAGGAAACAGAAGGCTCGCGTTTGTTTGTTCAGTCAATGTGGACTAAGAGTTGAGAGGCCACTTCAGTGCTGAATGAGAAGTTCCGAAACAAATGGACCTTTTGTTGTTGTTGTTGTTGTTAGTGTTCTTAATAAATGTACCACCCCTCCCATTTTGCAATGTCAAGTTTTTAAAGTTTTCTTTTTACATACTGTGAGAGAAGGGGAGAAAAAACATGGGGGGGGGGGGGTTTCGGGGCGGGAGTGATGGAGACTTTTGTCTTTGTGAGCCAAACCCGGTGTCCCGAGGCTCGAGACGTCCAATTGTTGAGGATGAATGGACAAGGAGTCTGCCGGCAGCTCTACGCTGGCTGAGAGGAATCGCCGGGGATTCGTTCATTGCGTTGATTTACGGTTTCGGGGGCGGTCATTGAACGCCTCTTGAGCAGAAGGCACGAGTGATGGGATTTTCGGCTCTTTTCGGTGATCCGGTTCATTTGGATCGGCTCAGTGAAAAGTGCCGGCTCTTTTAACTTTTGCTTTTCTTTTAAATATTTATGACAAATTTAGCATACATTTTGATAAATGACTTGGTGAACTAAATATTGCACTCTACTGACTGCAAATAGCAATAATTATCAAGCAAAGAAATGGCTTTTTACTTATTTTATTGAACATTAAAAAGGCTCCAAACAATAAACAAGCAACCAAATTAAACTTCAACCAACAACAATCAAACATGCTGCATCAAAACAAAAATAGTGAGTATTACTGTAACTGCAACAGCAGCAGTGAACAAAACAAACATTAGCTACTCCTTGCTTTATTTTAAATTTGCAGTCAACAAAACTACTGTACATACTTCAACTTGGACGGGCTGATCCGGCTCCTACTCTCTGTAATTATTTGTCCAGTCTTTGAGAACACCCTCTCTGACGGGACAGATGTTGCTGCAATGCACAATCTACTCTCCATGACTTTGATCAAACGGGGGTAGACGGAAGCTCGCTATTTCCACCAGCTCAGTGGATCAGCTGAATCTGTGGTTCTTCAAGATATGCTCTAATTTAGTGTCTGCATACCTGTCAAACTCGGTTAATAGCTGCCCTTATAAATGATTACGATTCCCCTTGCAAAGCAACGAAAACCCGTACAACGGTTTACCGCACATGCGCACATCATGCTTTATCACACGGTACGCAGCGCTGAAAAAAATATACGATTGAGGATTGCTTTTGTGGTTTGCCGTGACAATAGCAGCCATCGACGACGGCATTGTTGTTGGCTACCAGCAGGTGAGACGATCTGGATTTGAGCCAAAATGGTCTTTGTGAGATCGGTTCACATTTTTTTCCCCGTATAAAAGTTGTAATACGTCGTACGTGATTTGAAATGATTAAATAAAAAAACTGACAAGTTGACAGGTATGCGTTTGTGTTTTTGCACGCTTGGCTAATACTGTAAATTAGATTCAGATTGCTTGCCAAACGCCTTTGTGGTTTCCCGGACAGTAGGGAGCGATATGAACTAAAGACATCCAATTCACCAAGAATAAGTACAAGCACAAGAACGGTACCACATCCGGTTCAATGAGCAAGTTTTTCCGCTGTCCACAATCCCTGTTCTCAGTGAGTAATTTTAACATTTTAAAATGAGTTCGCAGTTTATCTCTGAGTGTATAGATGTAGACAATTGGGGAGCGTTATTAAGACACGTTGCTCCTCTAATGTTGTTACGAAGTCACTGGAAGTTATCGTAAAAAATGTCAGCAAGGGGGCGGTGAGCGAGCACGCCGCCGACAAGTAGACCTCAGCTGTCAATCAAAAAGCCATCGAGAACAGCGTTTGATTTGAATACTATTCTGTATGTTTTCCACACCAAAGCTGCTATCAGCAGTGGAAGTGTGATGGCTTCACAGAAGGGGGGGCAGATTTGTTTCAAAACTATTCACACAAATGCACCCGTGACCTTTTTTTTGGGAGGGGGGTGTGTTCAGAAAAAAAGTTTAGGAAAAAAACTTAAAAAATTGTTTACATTTTTTAAAAGTTAGATTGTGGTGATGTGTTTAAAAATGAAGTTGAGAGTTGAAGTGTTCTTTGTAATCAAGCTTTATTTCTTTTGCAGAGTACACAATAACAAAGCAGAGGAAAAAGTTGCAAGTTGGATGGCAGTCTGCTTGTTGCTGGGCGGCGAAGTGGTCGGCTCTTGAGAAGAACGTGGGACAGGTGTGTTGACTTGAGACGAAAGGCATCCATGAGTTAAACGCAAGTCAATTTCTTGTGCAGACAAAGATGTGTTGGGCATGAAACTTACCAGGGAGATAGACTCTGTGTTCGGTCTTTCGAGAGCAGGAAGCCGATCATGTTTACTGCTGCTGGGGGAGAGAGAAAAAGTACTCATGATGGTGCATTGAACGAGTGTAAATGTCTCCTATTTTTTAGGCTGGCCCAAAGTTTGACTTCAGCACCTTGCGAATAACAGGAAGAAGAGCAAAAAGTGTTGCCTGCAGGTCTGTGCTCGTAGGTGGACTCTGGCGGTGAGCAGGTTACTCCCTCTTGTGGCACGGAGGACCCAAGAACAATCTTCCTTCAACTCTGAATAATGAAATGAGGCTTGTTGAAATGAGACTTCTTAGCAGCTCGGTTCGCCTGATCACCACGCGAGGTCTTTTACCATTCGGCCATTTTGCTGCGAAGATTTAGACATTTTGATATGTAGTCAAAGGCAGCCGACCACACGAGGTTTTGAAGATTAAATAAAAGAACATAATTGGTGAGGCGCTTGCCGTCTCTCGTGAAGCGATGTGACGGCACTCCAACCTCACCCATAACCCATCGACCACGCCAGTATTTCCTACCGCCTGCCTTCAGAATGCCATCCTGAGATCAGGAGATAGTTTGCAAAGCCAACTTCGTTTTCAATTGAAGACAAGTTGCACAAAGAGATCGTGTCGTTTTTCATTTAGCTTTCTTGGCCAGGGTGTCATACTCATTTAACATTGTGGGCCACATATGGCCTCGGTAGATGTCAAGTGGTCCGGACCATTAAAAATTATACCATACTCTGCTATAAATAACCAAAATAATATGTCTTTTCTTTGTTTTGGTCTAAAGATTCTCAAGAACACTAGGAAAATGTTGAAATTTAATGAAAATATATTTTACAAAACATTTCATGAAGCACCTAAGATTTCCATAGACAAATGTGCAATGTACTTTTATCATTCACATATATGCATTGCAACTGATCCCACTGACTGTACAAAGGCACAAAACCTTAACAAGTAATTGGTCTTGAAAAATATAGTAATGCACTTTTAAGATTAAACGAAATTTATGAACATTTACACGAGCATATAAAATCTAAATGTAATCCCTGCCTATACCTTACAAACTAAGGAGAGTGCGAAAATATGTGTGAAGAATTACGTATTCACATGTCCTTGATAGCGTCTGCTGTGTTGGGTCTGTCTCAGTGACAGACTTGAGACTGCTATTGTCTTCTTCTCTGATCAAAACAACGTGTATTCCATAAAATGCACCTTATTAAAAATCTTCATTCCGTGTCATTTGTGCATTTTCTTTTTTAATTATCCTGCGGGCCTGATCAAACCTCCTTGCGGGCCGGTTCCGGCCGGATGTAAAACACCCCTGATTTATAGTAAGGCATTTTTAGCCGAAAAAAACCGACCATGTATAGGAAGGCGTTTTTAGCCAAAAAAACGACCATGTATAGTAAGGCGTTTTTAGCCGAAATAAACCCTACCATGTATAGGAAAGCGTTTTTAGCCCAAAAAAAACGACCATGTATAGTAAGGCGTTTTTAGCCGAAAAAAACCCAACCATGTATAGGAAAGCGTTTTTAGCCGAAAAAAACAACCATGTATAGCAAGGCGTTTTTAGCCGAAAAAAACGACCATGTATAGGAAGGCGATTTTAGCCGAAAAAAACCCAACCATGTATACTAAGGCGTTTTTTGCAGAAAAAAACGACCATGTATAGCAAGGCGTTTATAGCCGAAACAAAACGACCATGTATAGTAAGGCGTTTTAGTCGAGAAAAAACGACCATGTATAGTAAGGCGATTTTAGCGGAAAAAAACCCGACCATGTATACTAAGGCGTTTTTAGCCGAAAAAAAACGACCATGTATAGTAAGGCGATTTTAGCGGAAAAAAACCCGACCATGTATACTAAGGCGTTTTTAGCCGAAAAAAAACACCATGTATAGTAAGGCGTTTTTAGCCGAAAAAACGACCATGTATAGTAAGGCGTTTATAGCCGAAAAAAACGACCATGTATAGTAAGGCGTTTATTGCCGAAAAAACCCACCATGTAAGGCATTTTTAACAAAACAAAAAAAAACGACCATGTATAGTAAGGTGTATTTAGCTGAAAAAAACGACCATGTATAGTAAGGCGTTTATTGCCGAAAAAAACCCGACCATGTATAGCAAGGTGTTTTTAGCCGAAAAAAACGACCATGTATAGTAAGGCATTTTTAACAAAACAAAAAAAAAACGACCATGTATAGCAAGGCATTTTTTGCCGAAAAAAAACGACCGTGTATAGGAAGGCGTTTTTAGCCGAAAAAACGACCATGTATAGTAAGGCGTTTTTAGCTGAAAAAAACGACCATGTATAGTAAGGCGTTTTTAGCTGAAAAAAACGACCATGTATAGTAAGGCGTTTTTTTTTAGCCGAAAAAAACAACCATGTATAGTCAGGCGTTTTTTGACGAAAAAACGACCATGTATATTAAGGCTTTTTTAACATAAAAACACCATGTATAGTAAGGCGTTTTTAGCCGAAAAAAACCGACCATGTACACTAAGGTGTTTTTTGCCGAAAAAAATGACCATGTATAGTAAGGCGTTTTTAGCCGAAAAAAACAACCATGTATAGTAAGGCATTTTTAACAACAACATAAAAACACCATGTATAGTAAGGCGTTTTTAGCCGAAAAAAACGACCATGTATAGTAAGGCGTTTTTTGCCGAAAAAAACGACCTATAGTAAGGTGTTTTTTGCAGAAAAAAAAGACCACAATAGGAAGGCGTTTTTAGCTGAAAAAAAACGACCATGTATAGTAAGGCGTTTTTAGCGGAAAAAAATGACCATGTATAGTAAGGCGTTTTTAGCGAGAAAACGACCATGTATAGTAAGGCGTTTTTGCGAAAAACGACCATGTATAGTAAGGCGTTTTTAGCGAAAAACGACCATGTATAGTAAGGCGTTTTTGCGAAAAACGACCATGTATAGTAAGGCGTTTTTAGCGAAAAAAACGACCATGTATAGTAAGGCGTTTTTGCGAAAAACGACCATGTATAGTAAGGTGTTTTTGCGAAAAAAAGACCACAATAGTAAGGCGTTTTTAGCGAAAAAACGACCATGTATAGTAAGGCGTTTTTAGCGAAAAAATGACCATGTATATTAAGGCGTTTTTAGCGAAAAAACGACCATGTATAGTAAGGCGTTTTTAGCGAAAAACGACCATGTATAGTAAGGCGTTTTTGCGAAAAAAGACCATGTATAGTAAGGCGTTTTGCGAAAAACGACCATGTATAGTAAGGCGTTTTAGCGAAAAAACGACCATGTATAGTAAGGCGTTTTTAGCGAAAAAACGACCATGTATAGTAAGGCGTTTTGCGAAAAAAGACCATGTATAGTAAGGTGTTTTTAGCGAAAAAACGACCATGTATAGTAAGGCGTTTTTAGCGAAAAAAGCGACCATGTATAGTAAGGCGTTTTAGCGAAAAAACGACCATGTATAGTAAGGCGTTTTTAGATGAAAAAACGACCATGTATAGTAAGGCGTTTTTAGCGAAAAAACGACCATGTATAGTAAGGCGTTTTTAGCGAAAAAACGACCATGTATAGTAAGGCGTTTTGCGAAAAAGACCATGTATAGTAAGGCGTTTTTAGCCAAAAACGACCATGTATAGTAAGGCGTTTTTAGCGAAAAAACGACCATGTATAGTAAGGCGTTTTTGCGAAAAACGACCATGTATAGTAAGGCGTTTTAGCGAAAAAACGACCATGTATAGTAAGGCGTTTTAGCGAAAAAACAACCATGTATAGTAAGGCGTTTTTAGCGAAAAAAACGACCATGTATAGTAAGGCGTTTTTGCGAAAAAAACACCATGTATAGTAAGGCGTTTTTGCGAAAAAAGACCATGTATAGTAAGGCGTTTTTGCGAAAAACGACCATGTATAGTAAGGCGTTTTTGCGAAAAAACAACCATGTATAGTAAGGCGTTTTTAGCGAAAAAACGACCATGTATAGTAAGGCGTTTTTGCGAAAAAACAACCATGTATAGTAAGGCGTTTTTAGCGAAAAAACGACCATGTATAGTAAGGCGTTTTTGCGAAAAAACGACCATGTATAGTAAGGCGTTTTTGCGAAAAAGCGACCATGTATAGTAAGGCGTTTTTGCGAAAAAACAACCATGTATAGTAAGGCGTTTTAGCGAAAAAACGACCATGTATAGTAAGGCGTTTTTAGCGAAAAAACAACCATGTATAGTAAGGCGTTTTTAGCGAAAAACGACCATGTATAGTAAGGCGTTTTTGCGAAAAAACGACCATGTATAGTAAGGCGTTTTTGCGAAAAAAGACCATGTATAGTAAGGCGTTTTTGCGAAAAACGACCATGTATAGTAAGGCGTTTTTAGCGAAAAAAGACCATGTATAGTAAGGCGTTTTTAGCGAAAAAACGACCATGTATAGTAAGGCGTTTTTAGCGAAAAAACGACCATGTATAGTAAGGCGTTTTTAGCCGAAAAAAACGACCATGTATAGTAAGGCGTTTTTAGCGAAAAAACGACCATGTATAGTAAGGCGTTTTTGCGAAAAACGACCATGTATAGTAAGGCGTTTTGCGAAAAACGACCATGTATAGTAAGGCGTTTTTAGCCGACTATGTATAGTTGGCATGGGTTCAAACCTCACTCAGTGATGTGTGAAAATACACTGGTTTTCCTGAAAACCCTCCATAATGCATGTCAAATACACCTATTGCGCAGAGTAGATCACAGTCACTGGTGGTGTAGAGGTATACACACCCGCTTTCAGTCCAGGCAACCCCGGTTCAAACCCCGCTTGGTGATGAGAGAAAATACAACACCAAATAGTTGCTTTTTACTGCAAACCCTCCATGATGCATGTCAAATACGTCTATAGTGAAGAGCAAGTCACAGTCACTGGTGGTGTAGAGGTATACATGCCAGCTTTCAATCCAGGCAACCCTGGATCAACCCCTGCTCGGTGATGAGAGACAATACAACACCAAACTGGTACTTTTTATGGCAAACCCTCCATGATGCATGTCAAATAGGCCTATCGTGAAGAGCAAGTCACAGTTACTGGTGGTGTAGAGGTATACACACCAGCTTTCAGTCCAGTCAACCCCGGTACAAGCCCCAACTTGGTGGTGTGAGAAAATACAACACCAAACAGTTATTTTCCTGCAAACCCTTCATAATGCATGTCAAATACCCCTATCGTGAAGAGCAAGTTACAGTCACTGGTGGTGTAGAGGTATACACACCAGCTTTTAGTCCAGGCAACCCCGGTTCAAACCCCACTCGGTGATGTGAGAAAACACAACAACAAACATTTACCTTTTCCTGCAAACACTCCAGAGTGCATGTCAAATACACCTTTCGTGCAGAGCAAGTCACTGTCACTGGTGCTATAGAGGTATACACACCAGCTTTCAGTCCAGGCAACCCCGCTTCAAGCCCCCCGGACGTTGATGTGAGCAAATACAACAACAAACATTTACCTTTTCCTGCAAACACTCCAGATTGCATGTCAAATCGCCTTCGTTGCAGAACAAGTCACAGTCACTGGTGGGGTAGAGGGAGACACGCTGGCTTTCCGTCCAGGCAGCGCAGGTTCAAACCCCATCCAGTGAAAGCATAAATGTCAGTTCAAATGGCCTACAGCTAGGATAGGCTCCAGCAAGTTCGCAGTGACAGTCGACCATGTAGAAGAGATGTTTTAGCCAAAAACAAATGACCATGCCATTTTTTTGCCCCCGAAAGACGACCATGTATCGTCAGGCATTTTTAACAAAAAAAGCCGACCATGTACAGTAAGGCGTTTTAGCCCAAAAAACCGACCACGTATTGTAAGGCGTTTTTAGCCGAAAAAAACGACCATGTCTAGCAAGGGTTTTTTTGCTGAAAAAAACGACCATGTATAGCAATGTTTTTTTTTCCGAGAAAAACGACCATGTATAGTAAGGCGCTTTTTTGCCGAAAAAAACGACCATGTATATATAGCAAGGCGTTTTTTGCCGAAAAAAACGACCATGTATAGCAAGGCGTTTTGCGGAAAAACGACCATGTATAGTAAGGCGTTTTAGCGAAAAAACGACCATGTATAGCAAGGCGTTTTTGCGAAAAACGACCATGTATAGCAAGGCGTTTTTGCGGAAAAACGACCATGTATAGCAAGGCGTTTTAGCGAAAAACGACCATGTATAGCAAGGCGTTTTTAGCCGAAAAAAACGACCATGTATAGCAAGGCGTTTTTGCGAAAAAAGCGACCATGTATAGTAAGGCGTTTTTGCGAAAAAACGACCATGTATATAAGGCGTTTTTGCGAAAAACGACCATGTATAGTAAGGCGTTTTAGCGAAAAAAACGACCATGTATAGCAAGGCGTTTTTTGCTGAAAAAAACGACCATGTATAGTAAGTCGTTTTTAGCCGAAAAAAACAACCATGTATAGTAAGGCATTTTTAACAAAAAATAAAACACCATGTATAGTAAGGCGTTTTTAGCCAAAAAACGACCATGTATAACAAGGCGTTTTTAGCCGCAAAAAACGACCATGTATATTAAGGCATTTTTAATAAAAAATAAAACACCATGTATAGTAAGGCGTTTTTAGCCGAAAAAACGACCATGTATAGTAAGGCGTTTTTAGCGAAAAACGACCATGTATAGTAAGGCGTTTTGGCGAAAAAACGACCATGTATAGTAAGGCGTTTTTAGCGAAAAAACAACCATGTATAGTAAGGCGTTTTTAGCGAAAAACGACCATGTATAGTAAGGCGTTTTTTGCCGAAAAAAAACACCATGTATAGTAAGGCGTTTTTTTGCCGAAAAAAAAGACCATGTATAGTAAGGCGTTTTTTGCCGAAAAAAACGACCATGTATAGTAAGGCGTTTTTAGCCGAAAAAAACAACCATGTATAGTAAGGCGTTTTTAGCGAAAAAAAGACCATGTATAGTAAGGCGTTTTTTGCCAAAAAACGACCATGTATAGTAAGGCGTTTTTAGCGAAAAAACAACCATGTATAGTAAGGCGTTTTTAGCGAAAAAACGACCATGTATAGTAAGGCGTTTTTGCGAAAAAAACACCATGTATAGTAAGGCGTTTTTGCGAAAAAAGACCATGTATAGTTAAGGCGTTTTAGCGAAAAAACAACCATGTATAGTAAGGCATTTTAATAAAAAAAAAACACCATGTATAGTAAGGCGTTTTAGCGAAAAAACGACCATGTATAGTAAGGCGTTTTTAGCGAAAAAACGACCATGTATAGTAAGGCGTTTTTGGCGAAAAAACGACCATGTATAGTAAGGCGTTTTTAGCGAAAAAACAACCATGTATAGTAAGGCGTTTTTAGCGAAAAACGACCATGTATAGTAAGGCGTTTTTGCGAAAAAACACCATGTATAGTAAGGCGTTTTTGCGAAAAAAGACCATGTATAGTAAGGCGTTTTTGCGAAAAAACAACCATGTATAGTAAGGCGTTTTGCGAAAAAAGGACCATGTATAGTAAGGCGTTTTTAGCGAAAAAACGACCATGTATAGTAAGGCGTTTTTAGCGAAAAAACAACCATGTATAGTAAGGCGTTTTTAGCGAAAAAAGACCATGTATAGTAAGGCGTTTTTAGCGAAAAAACGACCATGTATAGTAAGGCGTTTTAGCGAAAAACGACCATGTATAGTAAGGCGTTTTTAGCGAAAAAAACGACCATGTATAGTAAGGCGTTTTAGCGAAAAACGACCATGTATAGTAAGGCGTTTTAGCGAAAAACGACCATGTATAGTAAGGCGTTTTAGCGAAAAAACGACCATGTATAGTAAGGCGTTTTTGCGAAAAAACGACCATGTATAGTAAGGCGTTTTTGCGAAAAAACGACCATGTATAGTAAGGCGTTTTTGCGAAAAAACAACCATGTATAGTAAGGCGTTTTAGCGAAAAAACGACCATGTATAGTAAGGCGTTTTAGCGAAAAAACAACCATGTATAGTAAGGCGTTTTTAGCGAAAAACGACCATGTATAGTAAGGCGTTTTTGCGAAAAAAACGACCATGTATAGTAAGGCGTTTTTGCGAAAAAAGACCATGTATAGTAAGGCGTTTTTGCGAAAAAAGCGACCATGTATAGTAAGGCGTTTTTAGCGAAAAAAGACCATGTATAGTAAGGCGTTTTTAGCGGAAAAAAACGACCATGTATAGTAAGGCGTTTTTAGCCGAAAAAAACGACCATGTATAGTAAGGCGTTTTTAGCCAAAAAAAACGACCATGTATAGTAAGGCGTTTTTAGCCGAAAAAAACGACCATGTATAGTAAGGCGTTTTTTGCCGAAAAAAACGACCATGTATATAGCAAGGCGTTTTTTGCCGAAAAAAACGACCATGTACAGTAAGGCGTTTTTAGCCGACTATGTATAGTTGGCATGGGTTCAAACCTCACTCAGTGATGTGTGAAAATACACTGGTTTTCCTGCAAACCCTCCATAATGCATGTCAAATACACCTATTGCGCAGAGTAGATCACAGTCACTGGTGGTGTAGAGGTATACACACCCGCTTTCAGTCCAGGCAACCCCGGTTCAAACCCTGCTTGGTGATGAGAGAAAATACAACACCAAATAGTTGCTTTTTACTGCAAACCCTCCATGATGCATGTCAAATACGTCTATAGTGAAGAGCAAGTCACAGTCACTGGTGGTGTAGAGGTATACATGCCAGCTTTCAATCCAGGCAACCCTGGATCAACCCCTGCTCGGTGATGAGAGACAATACAACACCAAACTGGTACTTTTTATGGCAAACCCTCCATGATGCATGTCAAATAGGCCTATCGTGAAGAGCAAGTCACAGTTACTGGTGGTGTAGAGGTATACACACCAGCTTTCAGTCCAGTCAACCCCGGTACAAGCCCCAACTTGGTGGTGTGAGAAAATACAACACCAAACAGTTATTTTCCTGCAAACCCTTCATAATGCATGTCAAATACCCCTATCGTGAAGAGCAAGTTACAGTCACTGGTGGTGTAGAGGTATACACACCAGCTTTTAGTCCAGGCAACCCCGGTTCAAACCCCACTCGGTGATGTGAGAAAACACAACAACAAACATTTACCTTTTCCTGCAAACACTCCAGAGTGCATGTCAAATACACCTTTCGTGCAGAGCAAGTCACTGTCACTGGTGCTATAGAGGTATACACACCAGCTTTCAGTCCAGGCAACCCCGCTTCAAGCCCCCGTTCGGTGATGTGAGCAAATACAACAACAAACATTTACCTTTTCCTGCAAACACTCCAGATTGCATGTCAAATACGCCTTTCGTGCAGAACAAGTCACAGTCACTGGTGGGGTAGAGGGAGACACGCTGGCTTTCCGTCCAGGCAGCGCAGGTTCAAACCCCATCCAGTGAAAGCATAAATGTCAGTTCAAATGGCCTACAGCTAGGATAGGCTCCAGCAAGTTCGCAGTGACAGTCGACCATGTAGAAGAGATGTTTTAGCCAAAAACAAATGACCATGCCATTTTTTTGCCCCCGAAAGACGACCATGTATCGTCAGGCATTTTTAACAAAAAAAGCCGACCATGTACAGTAAGGCGTTTTAGCCCAAAAAACCGACCACGTATTGTAAGGCGTTTTTAGCCGAAAAAAACGACCATGTCTAGCAAGGGTTTTTTTGCTGAAAAAAACGACCATGTATAGCAATGTTTTTTTTTCCGAGAAAAACGACCATGTATAGCAAGGCGCTTTTTTGCCGAAAAAAACGACCATGTATATATAGCAAGGCGTTTTTTGCCGAAAAAAACGACCATGTATAGCAAGGCGTTTTTTGCCGGAAAAAACGACCATGTATAGCAAGGCGTTTTTAGCCGAAAAAAACGACCATGTATAGCAAGGCGTTTTTAACCGAAAAAAACGACCATGTATAGCAAGGCGTTTTTTACCGAAAAAAACGACCATGTATAGCAAGGCGTTTTTTGCCGGAAAAAACGACCATGTATAGCAAGGCGTTTTTAGCCGAAAAAAACGACCATGTATAGCAAGGCGTTTTGCGAAAAAAAAGCGACCATGTATAGTAAGGCGTTTTGCGAAAAAAGCGACCATGTATATAACAGGCGTTTTGCGAAAAACGACCATGTATAGTAAGGCGTTTTAGCGAAAAAAACGACCATGTATAGCCAGCCGTTTTTTGCTGAAAAAAAACGACCATGTATAGCAAGTCGTTTTTAGCCGAAAAAAACAACCATGTATAGTAAGGCATTTTTAACAAAAAATAAAACACCATGTATAGTAAGGCGTTTTTAGCCAAAAAAAACGACCATGTATAACAAGGCGTTTTTAGCCGCAAAAAACGACCATGTATATTAAGGCATTTTTAATAAAAAATAAAACACCATGTATAGTAAGGCGTTTTTAGCCGAAAAAAACGACCATGTATAGTAAGGCATTTTTAGCCGAAAAAACGACCATGTATAGTAAGGCGTTTTTGGCCGAAAAACGACCATGTATAGTAAGGCGTTTTTAGCCGAAAAAAACAACCATGTATAGTAAGGCGTTTTTAGCCGAAAAAAACGACCATGTATAGTAAGGCGTTTTTTGCCGAAAAAAAACACCATGTATAGTAAGGCGTTTTTTTGCCGAAAAAAAAGACCATGTATAGTAAGGCGTTTTTTGCCGAAAAAAACGACCATGTATAGTAAGGCGTTTTTAGCCGAAAAAACAACCATGTATAGTAAGGCGTTTTTAGCGGAAAAAAAAGACCATGTATAGTAAGGCGTTTTAGCGAAAAAACGACCATGTATAGTAAGGCGTTTTAGCGAAAAACAACCATGTATAGTAAGGCGTTTTAGCCGAAAAAAACGACCATGTATAGTAAGGCGTTTTTTGCCGAAAAAAAACACCATGTATAGTAAGGCGTTTTTTTGCCGAAAAAAAAGACCATGTATAGTTAAGTCGTTTTTAGCCGAAAAAAACAACCATGTATATTAAGGCATTTTTAATAAAAAATAAAACACCATGTATAGTAAGGCGTTTTTAGCCGAAAAAAACGACCATGTATAGTAAGGCGTTTTTAGCGAAAAACGACCATGTATAGTAAGGCGTTTTGGCGAAAAAAGCGACCATGTATAGTAAGGCGTTTTAGCGAAAAAACAACCATGTATAGTAAGGCGTTTTTAGCCGAAAAAAACGACCATGTATAGTAAGGCGTTTTTTGCCGAAAAAAAACGACCATGTATAGTAAGGCGTTTTTGCGAAAAAAGACCATGTATAGTAAGGCGTTTTTGCGAAAAAACAACCATGTATAGTAAGGCGTTTTTGCGAAAAAAGACCATGTATAGTAAAGCGTTTTTAGCGAAAAAACGACCATGTATAGTAAGGCGTTTTTAGCGAAAAAACGACCATGTATAGTAAGGCGTTTTAGCGAAAAAAAGACCATGTATAGTAAGGCGTTTTAGCGAAAAAACGACCATGTATAGTAAGGCGTTTTTAGCGAAAAAACGACCATGTATAGTAAGGCGTTTTTAGCGAAAAAAACGACCATGTATAGTAAGGCGTTTTTAGCGAAAAACGACCATGTATAGTAAGGCGTTTTTAGCGAAAAAACGACCATGTATAGTAAGGCGTTTTAGCGAAAAACGACCATGTATAGTAAGGCGTTTTTAGCGAAAAAACGACCATGTATAGTAAGGCGTTTTTGCGAAAAAAACGACCATGTATAGTAAGGCGTTTTTGCGAAAAAAAACGACCATGTATAGTAAGGCGTTTTAGCGAAAAACGACCATGTATAGTAAGGCGTTTTTGCGAAAAACGACCATGTATAGTAAGGCGTTTTTGCGAAAAAAACGACCATGTATAGTAAGGCGTTTTTGCGAAAAAACGACCATGTATAGTAAGGCGTTTTAGCGAAAAAACGACCATGTATAGTAAGGCGTTTTTAGCGAAAAAACGACCATGTATAGTAAGGCGTTTTTGCGAAAAAACGACCATGTATAGTAAGGCGTTTTTGCGAAAAAAAAGACCATGTATAGTAAGGCGTTTTTGCGAAAAAACGACCATGTATAGTAAGGCGTTTTTGCGAAAAAAGACCATGTATAGTAAGGCGTTTTTAGCGAAAAAACGACCATGTATAGTAAGGCGTTTTTAATAAAAAAAAACGACCATGTATAGTAAGGCGTTTTTAGCGAAAAAACGACCATGTATAGTAAGGCGTTTTTAGCGAAAAACGACCATGTATAGTAAGGCGTTTTGGCGAAAAAACGACCATGTATAGTAAGGCGTTTTAGCGAAAAAAACGACCATGTATAGTAAGGCGTTTTTAGCGAAAAAACGACCATGTATAGTAAGGCGTTTTTGCGAAAAAAACGACCATGTATAGTAAGGCGTTTTTGCGAAAAAAGACCATGTATAGTAAGGCGTTTTTGCGAAAAAACGACCATGTATAGTAAGGCGTTTTTAGCGAAAAAAAACCATGTATAGTAAGGCGTTTTAGCGAAAAAACGACCATGTATAGTAAGGCGTTTTAGCGAAAAAACGACCATGTATAGTAAGGCGTTTTAGCGAAAAAACGACCATGTATAGTAAGGCGTTTTTAGCGAAAAACGACCATGTATAGTAAGGCGTTTTTAGCGAAAAAACGACCATGTATAGTAAGGCGTTTTTAGCGAAAAAACGACCATGTATAGTAAGGCGTTTTTGCGAAAAAAACGACCATGTATAGTAAGGCGTTTTTAGCGAAAAAAAACCATGTATAGTAAGGCGTTTTTAGCGAAAAAACGACCATGTATAGTAAGGCGTTTTTAATAAAAAAAAACGACCATGTATAGTAAGGCGTTTTTAGCGAAAAACGACCATGTATAGTAAGGCGTTTTTAGCGAAAAAACGACCATGTATAGTAAGGCGTTTTTAGCGAAAAAACGACCATGTATAGTAAGGCGTTTTTAGCGAAAAAACGACCATGTATAGTAAGGCGTTTTTAGCGAAAAAACGACCATGTATAGTAAGGCGTTTTTGCGAAAAAACGACCATGTATAGTAAGGCGTTTTTGCGAAAAAACGACCATGTATAGTAAGGCGTTTTTGCGAAAAAAACGACCATGTATAGTAAGGCGTTTTTAGCGAAAAAAGACCATGTATAGTAAGGCGTTTTAGCGAAAAACGACCATGTATAGTAAGGCGTTTTTAGCGAAAAAACGACCATGTATAGTAAGGCGTTTTTAGCGAAAAAACGACCATGTATAGTAAGGCGTTTTTAGCGAAAAAAAACGACCATGTATAGTAAGGCGTTTTTAGCGAAAAAAACGACCATGTATAGTAAGGCGTTTTAGCGAAAAACGACCATGTATAGTAAGGCGTTTTTAGCGAAAAAACGACCATGTATAGTAAGGCGTTTTTAGCGAAAAACGACCATGTATAGTAAGGCGTTTTTAGCGAAAAAACGACCATGTATAGTAAGGCGTTTTAGCGAAAAAACGACCATGTATAGTAAGGCGTTTTTAGCGAAAAACGACCATGTATAGTAAGGCGTTTTTAGCGAAAAACGACCATGTATAGTAAGGCGTTTTAGCGAAAAAAAAGCGACCATGTATAGTAAGGCGTTTTTAGCGAAAAAAGCGACCATGTATAGTAAGGCGTTTTTAGCGAAAAAACGACCATGTATAGTAAGGCGTTTTTAGCGAAAAAACGACCATGTATAGTAAGGCGTTTTAGCGAAAAAACGACCATGTATAGTAAGGCGTTTTTAGCGAAAAAACGACCATGTATAGTAAGGCGTTTTTAGCGAAAAAACGACCATGTATAGTAAGGCGTTTTTAGCGAAAAACGACCATGTATAGTAAGGCGTTTTGGCGAAAAACGACCATGTATAGTAAGGCGTTTTAGCGAAAAAAAACGACCATGTATAGTAAGGCGTTTTTGCGAAAAAACGACCATGTATAGTAAGGCGTTTTTAGCGAAAAAACGACCATGTATAGTAAGGCGTTTTTAGCGAAAAAACGACCATGTATAGTAAGGCGTTTTTAGCGAAAAACGACCATGTATAGTAAGGCGTTTTTGCGAAAAAACGACCATGTATAGTAAGGCGTTTTTGCGAAAAAAGACCATGTATAGTAAGGCGTTTTAGCGAAAAAAACGACCATGTATAGTAAGGCGTTTTTAGCCAAAAACGACCATGTATAGTAAGGCGTTTTTAGCGAAAAAACGACCATGTATAGTAAGGCGTTTTTGCGAAAAAACGACCATGTATAGTAAGGCGTTTTTAGCGAAAAAAACGACCATGTATAGTAAGGCGTTTTAGCGAAAAAATATAGTAAGGCGTTTTTAGCGAAAAAAACGACCATGTATAGTAAGGCGTTTTAGCGAAAAAACGACCATGTATAGTAAGGCGTTTTTAGCGAAAAAACGACCATGTATAGTAAGGCGTTTTTAGCGAAAAACGACCATGTATAGTAAGGCGTTTTAGCGAAAAACGACCATGTATAGTAAGGCGTTTTTAGCGAAAAACGACCATGTATAGTAAGGCGTTTTTAGCGAAAAAACGACCATGTATAGTAAGGCGTTTTTAGCGAAAAAACGACCATGTATAGTAAGGCGTTTTTGCGAAAAAACGACCATGTATAGTAAGGCGTTTTTAGCGAAAAACGACCATGTATAGTAAGGCGTTTTTAGCCAAAAACGACCATGTATAGTAAGGCGTTTTTAGCGAAAAACGACCATGTATAGTAAGGCGTTTTTAGCGAAAAAACGACCATGTATAGTAAGGCGTTTTTAGCGAAAAAACGACCATGTATAGTAAGGCGTTTTTAGCGAAAAAACGACCATGTATAGTAAGGCGTTTTTAGCGAAAAAACGACCATGTATAGTAAGGCGTTTTTAGCGAAAAAACGACCATGTATAGTAAGGCGTTTTAGCGAAAAAACGACCATGTATAGTAAGGCGTTTTAGCGAAAAAACGACCATGTATAGTAAGGCGTTTTTAGCGAAAAAACGACCATGTATAGTAAGGCGTTTTTAGCGAAAAAACGACCATGTATAGTAAGGCGTTTTAGCGAAAAACGACCATGTATAGTAAGGCGTTTTAGCGAAAAAACGACCATGTATAGTAAGGCGTTTTTAGCGAAAAAACGACCATGTATAGTAAGGCGTTTTTAGCGAAAAAACGACCATGTATAGTAAGGCGTTTTTAGCGAAAAAAACGACCATGTATAGTAAGGCGTTTTTAGCGAAAAAACGACCATGTATAGTAAGGCGTTTTTAGCGAAAAACGACCATGTATAGTAAGGCGTTTTTAGCGAAAAACGACCATGTATAGTAAGGCGTTTTTAGCGAAAAAACGACCATGTATAGTAAGGCGTTTTAGCGAAAAACGACCATGTATAGTAAGGCGTTTTTAGCGAAAAAACGACCATGTATAGTAAGGCGTTTTTAGCCGAAAAAACGACCATGTATAGTAAGGCGTTTTAGCGAAAAAAAACGACCATGTATAGTAAGGCGTTTTTAGCGAAAAAAACGACCATGTATAGTAAGGCGTTTTAGCGAAAAACGACCATGTATAGTAAGGCGTTTTTGCAGAAAAAACGACCATGTATAGTAAGGCGTTTTTAGCGAAAAAACGACCATGTATAGTAAGGCGTTTTAGCGAAAAAACGACCATGTATAGTAAGGCGTTTTAGCCGAAAAACGACCATGTATAGTAAGGCGTTTTTGCGAAAAACGACCATGTATAGTAAGGCGTTTTAGCGAAAAACGACCATGTATAGTAAGGCGTTTTTGCGAAAAAACGACCATGTATAGTAAGGCGTTTTAGCGAAAAAACGACCATGTATAGTAAGGCGTTTTTGGCGAAAAAACGACCATGTATAGTAAGGCGTTTTTGCGAAAAAAGACCATGTATAGTAAGGCGTTTTTAGCGAAAAACGACCATGTATAGTAAGGCGTTTTAGCGAAAAAAACGACCATGTATAGTAAGGCGTTTTTAGCGAAAAAACGACCATGTATAGTAAGGCGTTTTTAGCGAAAAACGACCATGTATAGTAAGGCGTTTTTGCGAAAAAACGACCATGTATAGTAAGGCGTTTTTAGCGAAAAAACGACCATGTATAGTAAGGCGTTTTAGCGAAAAACGACCATGTATAGTAAGGCGTTTTAGCGAAAAAACGACCATGTATAGTAAGGCGTTTTTAGCGAAAAAACGACCATGTATAGTAAGGCGTTTTTAGCGAAAAAACGACCATGTATAGTAAGGCGTTTTTAGCGAAAAAACGACCATGTATAGTAAGGCGTTTTTAGCGAAAAACGACCATGTATAGTAAGGCGTTTTAGCGAAAAAACGACCATGTATAGTAAGGCGTTTTAGCGAAAAAACGACCATGTATAGTAAGGCGTTTTTAGCGAAAAAACGACCATGTATAGTAAGGCGTTTTTAGCGAAAAACGACCATGTATAGTAAGGCGTTTTAGCGAAAAACGACCATGTATAGTAAGGCGTTTTTGCGAAAAAACGACCATGTATAGTAAGGCGTTTTAGCGAAAAACGACCATGTATAGTAAGGCGTTTTAGCGAAAAAAACGACCATGTATAGTAAGGCGTTTTTTGCGAAAAAACGACCATGTATAGTAAGGCGTTTTAGCGAAAAAAAACGACCATGTATAGTAAGGCGTTTTTAGCCGAAAAAACGACCATGTATAGTAAGGCGTTTTTAATAAAAACGACCATGTATAGTAAGGCGTTTTTGCGAAAAAACGACCATGTATAGTAAGGCGTTTTTGCGAAAAAAAGACCATGTATAGTAAGGCGTTTTTAGCGAAAAAACGACCATGTATAGTAAGGCGTTTTTAGCGAAAAAACGACCATGTATAGTAAGGCGTTTTAGCGAAAAAACGACCATGTATAGTAAGGCGTTTTTGCGAAAAAACGACCATGTATAGTAAGGCGTTTTAGCGAAAAAAACGACCATGTATAGTAAGGCGTTTTTGCGAAAAACGACCATGTATAGTAAGGCGTTTTTGCGAAAAACGACCATGTATAGTAAGGCGTTTTTAGCGAAAAAAACGACCATGTATAGTAAGGCGTTTTAGCGAAAAAACGACCATGTATAGTAAGGCGTTTTAGCGAAAAAACGACCATGTATAGTAAGGCGTTTTAGCGAAAAAAACGACCATGTATAGTAAGGCGTTTTTGCGAAAAAACGACCATGTATAGTAAGGCGTTTTTAGCGAAAAAAAAGACCATGTATAGTAAGGCGTTTTTGCGAAAAAACGACCATGTATAGTAAGGCGTTTTAGCGAAAAAAGACCATGTATAGTAAGGCGTTTTAGCGAAAAAACGACCATGTATAGTAAGGCGTTTTTAGCGAAAAAAAGGCGACCATGTATAGTAAGGCGTTTTTAGCCAAAAAAACGACCATGTATAGTAAGGCGTTTTTAGCGAAAAACGACCATGTATAGTAAGGCGTTTTTGCGAAAAAACGACCATGTATAGTAAGGCGTTTTTAGCCAAAAAAAACGACCATGTATAGTAAGGCGTTTTTAGCCGACTATGTATAGTTGGCATGGGTTCAAACCTCACTCAGTGATGTGTGAAAATACACTGGTTTTCCTGCAAACCCTCCATAATGCATGTCAAATACACCTATTGCGCAGAGTAGATCACAGTCACTGGTGGTGTAGAGGTGTACACACCTGCTTTCAGTCCAGGCAACCCCGGTTCAAACCCCGCTTGGTGATGAGAGAAAATACAACACCAAATAGTTGCTTTTTACTGCAAACCCTCCATGATGCATGTCAAATACGTCTATAGTGAAGAGCAAGTCACAGTCACTGGTGGTGTAGAGGTATACATGCCAGCTTTCAATCCAGGCAACCCTGGATCAACCCCTGCTCGGTGATGAGAGACAATACAACACCAAACTGGTACTTTTTATGGCAAACCCTCCATGATGCATGTCAAATAGGCCTATCGTGAAGAGCAAGTTACAGTTACTGGTGGTGTAGAGGTATACACACCAGCTTTCAGTCCAGTCAACCCCGGTTCAAGCCCCAACTTGGTGGTGTGAGAAAATACAACACCAAACAGTTATTTTCCTGCAAACCCTTCATAATGCATGTCAAATACCCCTATCGTGAAGAGCAAGTTACAGTCACTGGTGGTGTAGAGGTATACACACCAGCTTTTAGTCCAGGCAACCCCGGTTCAAACCCCACTCGGTGATGTGAGAAAACACAACAACAAACATTTACCTTTTCCTGCAAACACTCCAGAGTGCATGTCAAATACACCTTTTGCAGAGCAAGTCACTGTCACTGGTGCTATAGAGGTATACACACCAGCTTTCAGTCCAGGCAACCCCGCTTCAAACCCCGCTCGGTGATGTGAGCAAATACAACAACAAACATTTACCTTTTCCTGCAAACACTCCAGATTGCATGTCAAATACGCCTTTTGCAGAACAAGTCACAGTCACTGGTGGGGTAGAGGAGACACGCTGGCTTTCCGTCCAGGCAGCGCAGGTTCAAACCCCATCCAGTGAAAGCATAAATGTCAGTTCAAATGGCCTACAGCTAGGATAGGCTCCAGCAAGTTCGCAGTGACAGTCGACCATGTAGAAGAGATGTTTTAGCCAAAAACAAATGACCATGCCATTTTTTTGCCCCGAAAACGACCATGTATAGTAAGGCATTTTTAACAAAAAACGACCATGTATAGTAAGGCGTTTTAGCCCAAAAACGACCATGTATAGTAAGGCGTTTTTAGCGAAAAAACGACCATGTATAGTAAGGCGTTTTTTGCTGAAAAACGACCATGTATAGTAAGGTTTTTTCCGAAAAACGACCATGTATAGTAAGGCGTTTTTGCGAAAAACGACCATGTATATATAGTAAGGCGTTTTTAGCGAAAAAACGACCATGTATAGTAAGGCGTTTTTGCGAAAAACGACCATGTATAGTAAGGCGTTTTTAGCGAAAAACGACCATGTATAGTAAGGCGTTTTAGCGAAAAAACGACCATGTATAGTAAGGCGTTTTAGCGAAAAACGACCATGTATAGTAAGGCGTTTTTAGCGAAAAAACGACCATGTATAGTAAGGCGTTTTTAGCGAAAAAACGACCATGTATAGTAAGGCGTTTTTGCGAAAAACGACCATGTATAGTAAGGCGTTTTTAGCGAAAAAACGACCATGTATAGTAAGGCGTTTTTAGCGAAAAAACGACCATGTATAGTAAGGCGTTTTTAGCGGAAAAAAACAACCATGTATAGTAAGGCGTTTTTTGAGGAAAAAACGACCATGTATAGTAAGGCATTTTTTGCCGGAAAAAACGACCATGTATATTAAGGCGTTTTTAACAAAAAAAAAACGACCATGTATAGTAAGGCGTTTGTAGTCGAAAAAACGACCATGTATAGTAAGGCGTTTTAGCGAAAAAACGACCATGTATAGTAAGGCATTTTTAATAAAAAAAAACGACCATGTATAGTAAGGCGTTTTTAGCGAAAAAACGACCATGTATAGTAAGGCGTTTTTAGCGAAAAAACGACCATGTATAGTAAGGCGTTTTAGCGAAAAAACGACCATGTATAGTAAGGCGTTTTTAGCGAAAAAACGACCATGTATAGTAAGGCGTTTTTAACCAAAAACGACCATGTATAGTAAGGCGTTTTTAGCCGAAAAAACGACCATGTATAGTAAGGCGTTTTTTACCGAAAAAACGACCATGTATAGTAAGGCGTTTTAGCGAAAAACGACCATGTATAGTAAGGCGTTTTTAGCGAAAAAAACGACCATGTATAGTAAGGCGTTTTTAGCGAAAAAAGACCATGTATAGTAAGGCGTTTTTAGCGAAAAAACGACCATGTATAGTAAGGCGTTTTTAGCGAAAAAACGACCATGTATAGTAAGGCGTTTTTAGCGAAAAAACGACCATGTATAGTAAGGCGTTTTTTAAAAAAAACGACCATGTATAGTAAGGCGTTTTTGCGAAAAAACGACCATGTATAGTAAGGCGTTTTTAGCGAAAAAACGACCATGTATAGTAAGGCGTTTTTAACAAAAAAAAAACGACCATGTATAGTAAGGCGTTTTAGCGAAAAACGACCATGTATAGTAAGGCGTTTTAGCGAAAAACGACCATGTATAGTAAGGCGTTTTTAGCGAAAAACGACCATGTATAGTAAGGCGTTTTTAGCGAAAAAACGACCATGTATAGTAAGGCGTTTTTAGCGAAAAAACGACCATGTATAGTAAGGCGTTTTTGGCCGAAAAAAACGACCATGTATAGTAAGGCGTTTTTTAGCGAAAAACGACCATGTATAGTAAGGCGTTTTAGCGAAAAAACGACCATGTATAGTAAGGCGTTTTAGCGAAAAAACGACCATGTATAGTAAGGCGTTTTAGCGAAAAACGACCATGTATAGTAAGGCGTTTTAGCGAAAAAAACGACCATGTATAGTAAGGCGTTTTTAGCGAAAAAACGACCATGTATAGTAAGGCGTTTTAGCGAAAAAAACGACCATGTATAGTAAGGCGTTTTAGCGAAAAAACGACCATGTATAGTAAGGCGTTTTAGCGAAAAACGACCATGTATAGTAAGGCGTTTTAGCGAAAAAACGACCATGTATAGTAAGGCGTTTTAGCGAAAAAAACGACCATGTATAGTAAGGCGTTTTTAGCGAAAAAAACGACCATGTATAGTAAGGCGTTTTTAGCGAAAAAACGACCATGTATAGTAAGGCGTTTTAGCGAAAAAAAACGACCATGTATAGTAAGGCGTTTTTGCGAAAAAACGACCATGTATAGTAAGGCGTTTTTATAGTAAGAAAAAAAACGACCATGTATAGTAAGGCGTTTTTGCGAAAAACGACCATGTATAGTAAGGCGTTTTTGCGAAAAAACGACCATGTATAGTAAGGCGTTTTAGCGAAAAAACGACCATGTATAGTAAGGCGTTTTTAGCGAAAAAACGACCATGTATAGTAAGGCGTTTTTTGCGAAAAAAAACGACCATGTATAGTAAGGCGTTTTAGCGAAAAACGACCATGTATAGTAAGGCGTTTTTAGCGAAAAAAACGACCATGTATAGTAAGGCGTTTTTAGCGAAAAAACGACCATGTATAGTAAGGCGTTTTTAGCGAAAAAAACGACCATGTATAGTAAGGCGTTTTTAGCGAAAAAAACGACCATGTATAGTAAGGCGTTTTTAGCGAAAAACGACCATGTATAGTAAGGCGTTTTTAGCGAAAAAAACGACCATGTATAGTAAGGCGTTTTAGCGAAAAACGACCATGTATAGTAAGGCGTTTTTAGCGAAAAAACGACCATGTATAGTAAGGCGTTTTTAGCGAAAAACGACCATGTATAGTAAGGCGTTTTAGCGAAAAAACGACCATGTATAGTAAGGCGTTTTTAGCGAAAAAACGACCATGTATAGTAAGGCGTTTTTAGCGAAAAAACGACCATGTATAGTAAGGCGTTTTAGCGAAAAAAACGACCATGTATAGTAAGGCGTTTTAGCGAAAAAACGACCATGTATAGTAAGGCGTTTTTAGCGAAAAAACGACCATGTATAGTAAGGCGTTTTTAGCGAAAAAAACGACCATGTATAGTAAGGCGTTTTTAGCGAAAAACGACCATGTATAGTAAGGCGTTTTAGCGAAAAAACGACCATGTATAGTAAGGCGTTTTTTGCGGAAAAAAACAACCATGTATAGTAAGGCGTTTTTAGCGAAAAAAACGACCATGTATAGTAAGGCGTTTTTAAAAAAAACGACCATGTATAGTAAGGCGTTTTTAGCTAAAAAAAACGACCATGTATAGTAAGGCGTTTTTAGCCGAAAAAAACGACCATGTATAGTAAGGCGTTTTTAGCGAAAAAACGACCATGTATAGTAAGGCGTTTTTAGCGAAAAAAACGACCATGTATAGTAAGGCGTTTTAGCGAAAAACGACCATGTATAGTAAGGCGTTTTTAGCGAAAAAACGACCATGTATAGTAAGGCGTTTTAGCGAAAAACGACCATGTATAGTAAGGCGTTTTTAGCGAAAAAACGACCATGTATAGTAAGGCGTTTTTAGCGAAAAAAACGACCATGTATAGTAAGGCGTTTTTGCGAAAAAACGACCATGTATAGTAAGGCGTTTTAGCGAAAAAAACGACCATGTATAGTAAGGCGTTTTTAGCGAAAAAACGACCATGTATAGTAAGGCGTTTTTAGCGAAAAAACGACCATGTATAGTAAGGCGTTTTTAGCGAAAAAACGACCATGTATAGTAAGGCGTTTTTAGCGAAAAAACGACCATGTATAGTAAGGCGTTTTAGCGAAAAAACGACCATGTATAGTAAGGCGTTTTAGCGAAAAAACGACCATGTATAGTAAGGCGTTTTAGCGAAAAAACGACCATGTATAGTAAGGCGTTTTTAGCGAAAAACGACCATGTATAGTAAGGCGTTTTTAGCGAAAAAAAAACGACCATGTATAGTAAGGCGTTTTAGCGAAAAACGACCATGTATAGTAAGGCGTTTTTAGCGAAAAAACGACCATGTATAGTAAGGCGTTTTTAGCGAAAAAACGACCATGTATAGTAAGGCGTTTTTAGCGAAAAAACGACCATGTATAGTAAGGCGTTTTAGCGAAAAACGACCATGTATAGTAAGGCGTTTTTAGCGAAAAAACGACCATGTATAGTAAGGCGTTTTTAGCGAAAAAAAACGACCATGTATAGTAAGGCGTTTTAGCGAAAAAAACGACCATGTATAGTAAGGCGTTTTTAGCGAAAAAACGACCATGTATAGTAAGGCGTTTTTAGCGAAAAAACGACCATGTATAGTAAGGCGTTTTAGCGAAAAAACGACCATGTATAGTAAGGCGTTTTAGCGAAAAAACGACCATGTATAGTAAGGCGTTTTAGCGAAAAAACGACCATGTATAGTAAGGCGTTTTTAGCGAAAAACGACCATGTATAGTAAGGCGTTTTTAGCGAAAAAACGACCATGTATAGTAAGGCGTTTTAGCGAAAAACGACCATGTATAGTAAGGCGTTTTTAGCCTAAAAAAACGACCATGTATAGTAAGGCGTTTTAGCGTGAAAAAAAAAACGACCATGTATAGTAAGGCGTTTTTAGCGAAAAAACGACCATGTATAGTAAGGCGTTTTAGCGAAAAAACGACCATGTATAGTAAGGCGTTTTAGCGAAAAAACGACCATGTATAGTAAGGCGTTTTTAGCGAAAAAACGACCATGTATAGTAAGGCGTTTTAGCGAAAAAAACGACCATGTATAGTAAGGCGTTTTAGCGAAAAACGACCATGTATAGTAAGGCGTTTTTAGCGAAAAAACGACCATGTATAGTAAGGCGTTTTTAGCGAAAAAACGACCATGTATAGTAAGGCGTTTTAGCGAAAAAAACGACCATGTATAGTAAGGCGTTTTTAGCGAAAAAAACGACCATGTATAGTAAGGCGTTTTAGCGAAAAACGACCATGTATAGTAAGGCGTTTTTAGCGAAAAACGACCATGTATAGTAAGGCGTTTTTAGCGAAAAAACGACCATGTATAGTAAGGCGTTTTAGCGAAAAAACGACCATGTATAGTAAGGCGTTTTTAGCGAAAAAAACGACCATGTATAGTAAGGCGTTTTTAGCGAAAAAACGACCATGTATAGTAAGGCGTTTTAGCGAAAAAACGACCATGTATAGTAAGGCGTTTTAGCGAAAAAACGACCATGTATAGTAAGGCGCTTTTAAATAAAAACGACCATGTATAGTAAGGCGTTTTTAGCGAAAAACGACCATGTATAGTAAGGCGTTTTAGCGAAAAAAACGACCATGTATAGTAAGGCGTTTTTAGCGAAAAAACGACCATGTATAGTAAGGCGTTTTTAAATAAAAACGACCATGTATAGTAAGGCGTTTTTAAATAAAAACGACCATGTATAGTAAGGCGTTTTAGCGAAAAAACGACCATGTATAGTAAGGCGTTTTTAGCCTAAAAACGACCATGTATAGTAAGGCGTTTAAAGCTAAAAACGACCATGTATAGTAAGGCGTTTTAGCGAAAAACAACCATGTATAGTAAGGCGCTTTTAGCGAAAAAACGACCATGTATAGTAAGGCGTTTTTAGCCGAAAAACGACCATATATAGTAAGGCGTTTTTAGCCGAAAAACGACCATGTATAGTAAGGCGTTTTTAGCGAAAAACGACCATGTATAGTAAGGCGTTTTTAGCGAAAAAAACGACCATGTATAGTAAGGCGTTTTTAGCGAAAAACGACCATGTATAGTAAGGCGTTTTAGCGAAAAAACGACCATGTATAGTAAGGCGCTTTTAGCCTAAAAACGACCATGTATAGTAAGGCGTTTTTAGCAAAAAAAACGACCATGTATAGTAAGGCGTTTTTAGCCAAAAACGACCATGTATAGTAAGGCGTTTTTAATAAAAAACGACCATGTATAGTAAGGCGTTTTTAGCCAAAAAACGACCATGTATAGTAAGGCGTTTTAGCGAAAAAAATGTATAGTAGGCGACCATGTATAGTAAGGCGTTTTTTTTAAAAAACGACCATGTATAGTAAGGCGTTTTTAGCAAAAACGACCATGTATAGTAAGGCGTTTTAGCTTAAAAACGACCATGTATAGTAAGGCGCTTTAGCTAAAAAACGACCATGTATAGTAAGGCGTTTTTCGAAGAAAAAAACGACCATGTATAGTAAGGCGTTTTTAGCCGAAAAAACGACCATGTATAGTAAGGCGTTTTTAGCCGAAAAATACGACCATGTATAGTAAGGCGTTTTTAGCCGAAAAAACGACCATGTATAGTAAGGCGTTTTTAGCGAAAAAACGACCATGTATAGTAAGGCGTTTTAATAAAAACGACCATGTATAGTAAGGCGTTTTTAGCAAAAACGACCATGTATAGTAAGGCGTTTTAGCCGAAAAACGACCATGTATAGTAAGGCGTTTTAGCGAAAAACGACCATGTATAGTAAGGCGTTTTTAGCGAAAAAACAACCATGTATAGTAAGGCGTTTTTAGCGAAAAACGACCATGTATAGTAAGGCGTTTAGTCGAAAAACGACCATGTATAGTAAGGCGTTTTAGCCAAAAACGACCATGTATAGTAAGGCGTTTTAATAAAAACGACTATGTATAGTAAGGCGCTTTAGCCTAAAAACGACCATGTATAGTAAGGCTTTTTTGCTAAAAACAACCATGTATAGTAAAAGGCTTTTAGCGAAAAACGACCATGTATAGTAAGGCTTTTTTTTAAAAACGACCATGTATAGTAAGG